>OZ001660.1:16394514-17594514 GCA_963924145.1 Pyrausta purpuralis
TGTCATTACTCCACTTTATTTAATGCACTGTATATAATGAACGACACCCTACATGGTGGGTTAGACGAGAGAAAAATATAACCTCCCCACTTGACTTATAGGGGAGTACGAAAAAATATTTTTTTTAAACATTTTATTCTTCTAATTTAGCGGCGTGAATAAATACATTATCTATGCGAAAATACACCACTCTACTGCCAAAGGCCCGTGAGCTAAACCGTGAACAAACAGATGGACGGACGAATATGACGAAACTTTACAGGTTCTTTGAAGGATTAGGGAACCTTAAAATTTAACATAAAAATTATCAGGTCATTTTATTTTTTTTCAGCAAGAAAACTTCTTATTTCATCTTTTATTATTTCAAAATTTACAATTATATGCAGGTGCAGGTGAATAAGTTTATATGTCTTCGGTGAACAATTGGATATGTCTTTTTAAAGAAAACTATATCAAATTAAGTAAAACCGTTAATAGCATTCTAAAGTACGGAGAAAAATTCGCTAGAAAATAGTTAAAGGCATATATTAAATAAAAATAGTTAAAGGCATAAAATTTTCCAGACAACGTCAAACTTTAAAACGGCCGCGCTGTATAATCACTGTTTTGGACTTATTGTCAACGTATTTACGCACACCACGGAATTTGCCATAATAAAGTACCTGGTGACCCCGGTAAGTGAACCTTATACCTTTAACTGATCCTTTTAATAAATGTTTTTTGGTTATGTTTTAACGAAAGTATAAAACAAAAGAGGTTTACTTCGATTTGAAAATGAAATTACTAATCAACTAAAGACTTTAACACTTAACTTTGCCGAACACACTAGTCATTCATTTAACTGTCAATGTCAGCTTCTGTCTGTCATAAATAAATTGAGTGGTTCCCTTGAATTATTTCAAAATATTTTTATTTCCTTTCTTTATCAATACGAAACGTTATGATTCGCGCTTATGTCTACAGAAACATTGACGAAAATGATGGTAAACTTATGGTTGTGGAAAATTCCATTGAGGAGTTCAAAACAGTGATCGCCACTCAGTTTAAATTGCCACTGGAAAGTATCAACTTGTTCACCCCAAATGGGTGTGAAATTAATGATATAAGAGT
Source organism: Pyrausta purpuralis (assembly GCA_963924145.1). Lineage (NCBI taxonomy): Eukaryota > Metazoa > Arthropoda > Insecta > Lepidoptera > Crambidae > Pyrausta > Pyrausta purpuralis. The sequence continues at coordinate 16,395,625 of OZ001660.1, forward strand.
AATTAGAGATAATGAGAAAGTGTACTTGAATAACGAGAGGGTCGAAGATGAAGCTAGCTGTGATATGGTTAAGGAATCTTTGGGTATTTTACACATTTCGGAGTCATGTGAAGTTCACGAAAAAAAGAGTGTCACTGATTGGATTTTGTTGAATGTTGGTGGAAAGCACTTCACAACGACTCGTTCGACTATCCTGGCTAAAGCACCGCAGTCTATGCTGGCTAGAATGTTTGCAGAAGACAATAATGTGTATTTGATGAACCCTAGTACAACTGATTCGCGTGGTGCGTATCTTATTGACAGAAGTCCAGTGTATTTCGAGCCTATACTGAACTATTTACGGCACGGTGATGTGATATTAGATACACATGTTAATCCAAGGGGTGTGTTGGAAGAAGCTATATTTTATGGTAATAATATACAGAACTTCATCAGCCAGTCTTAAACATTTGAATTATTTAGACAACACATTTGGTGCAGTGGCTAAATCTCCTCACTACTGAACCAGCAGTTGCGGGTTCGGGTTTGAGTCCTGCAAGAGGCAAATTATTTTTTTGAGCATGAACAGTTGTACCTAAGTCATGAATTTAATAGATATTTAGTAGTCTGGCGCATATTTTTATTTAATAACATTAAAGAGTAGACACTGAAATTGCACAATATTGTTGTTTTTAATATATTTTAGGTATAGATTCCATGATACCGATCCTGAACCAGCTGATATGTGAAGCTAAAAGTAGTAGCGGCAACAACCAAGCACTAACTCGGATGGATGTAGTCCGTTCCATCATAATGACCCATATACACTCCGAGTTGAGGTTTCAAGGTGTCAATTTAGCTGGAGCTGATCTGAATAAGCTGGATTTGAGAAACATTAATTTTAAGGTAATGTTTATTACTAAAATAAATATTAGTTGCACATAAATTATAGCTACAAAATTATTTTTTACGTGCTAAAATTGTTTTCATATAACAAGATTCCAGACACATTTTAACGAAGTAAACAGAAATTTAAACTGTCAAAGAAGCTACTTCAACTAATATTCAATTATACAAGTTTAACTACAAGTAAGTAGTTTAGAAAAATAAAAAATAAGTTATGTGTTCCTCTTTTTAGTATGCCTGCCTTTCGCGATGTAATTTGAGTGGTGCTAATCTGTCTCATTGCTGTTTGGAGCGTGCTGATCTGTCGCATGCCAACTTAGAAGGAGCTCAGCTGTTAGGTGTCAAAGCCTTATGTGCTAATATGGAAGGTCTGTATTAAAATAAGCACTGTAAATAAAGCCAACAAAAGCAAGGTTAAGGAACTAGGGGACTTTTTTGTATTATTTATACTTTATTAACCAATAGGACATGTTTACGTTTGTTTAAGGAAAATGCCTTGTACATGACCCCAAAAATAGATTATGTAAAGTTTAATCGTTTTCAGCCTGATCTCTCTCCGTGCGTGTTGGATTGCTGTCCCATTAGGCTATGAGAGTAAAGGAATAGAGAGTGCACCTTTGTTTGCGCACTTGTGAACTATAACATGTCCCGCGTAGTCGATTAGTCGTTGTGATTGGCCGCCGTAGTTGAAATCAGCTAGGGGTACTATTACTATTATTAACCACCATTTCGTCAGGACAATAAATTCTAGCAATGTGCTGTGAAGAATAGTTTAATGTAGCCGAGCAGAGCAGATATTTTTAGTAGGCTCAGTTTCTTATGATTATGCAAATGTGTTTCAGGTGCGAACTTAAGAGGGTCCAATATGGAAGACCCTGCTGGCTCAAGGGCTGTGATGGAAGGAGTCAATCTAAAAGGTAACTATATACAACATGTAATGTTACATGCGCAAACCTCAACCACCCCACATGATTGACCTAATTTGTAAAGACAAAAAATACATAATAATTAAAGGTTTTATGCGGTTTTTACCACGCTTTTATTAGCTTGGGTTGTATCTATGTATGTATGTATGTAATGGAATCTTTGAGCATAAATTTGACCGATTTCCAGAAGTTTGATTAATTTGAAACTTTGCACACGTATCAAGGACCGATTACAATGCAATAATTTAATAACAGTTTCTCAATATCCTTATAAGGACCGCCAGGATTAATAAATTCTTTCGTGGATCCTCTGTAAGGGAGTAAGAAAGATAGAGCTATCGCGTGTCGCATGTTATTTTTATGGCAACAGATAAACATATGCTTATTATCATGTTTCAGGTGCTAATTTGGAAGGCAGCAATATGGCGGGAGTAAACTTGAGGGTGGCTACATTGAAGAATGCCAACCTTCAGAACTGTGATCTCAGGACTGCGGTCCTCGCTGGGGCTGATTTAGAGGTACGATCAGGGCCTCTATCGCCTTACCGCTGTCAAACGAAAATTGCTTGCACACACGCCAATAAAACGAGTGTGACTTCAAACAAAAGACGATGAAGTGCGAATGATTTTTCGCTCTTAAGTGCGGCTGAGACCTCGATTGTTTAGTATCATGACTAGCTAATAGAACATTCAATGTGTTTTAAAAATAGTGATTTACAGACTTGGTGAATCATGTTTGTCTATGGTGGACAGACTGAGTCTAAGTGTCGATTTTACCAACGACAGATAAGACTTACTTGAGAGCCTATTTTACCAACGACAGATAAGGAATATTCGTCGAATATAATACAAAACGCTTAATTTGAAAACGCTAACTATTTCTCAGCATCATTTTTCATGGCCGATTTTACCAATGTCAGATAAGACTTATACAACTGAATAAGTATAAAACAACCGATTTTAAAATGACATTTACGTAAATGATTGCTGACAAATAGAGGACGTTTTCAAGTAAGGCGTTTTGTATTATATTCGATAAATTTTCCTTATCTGACGTTGGTAAATTCCACCCTGAATAAGTGTAAAACTACCGATTTTAAAAAGACACTTACATAAATGATTGCTGGCAAATAGAAAACGTTTTCAAATTACACGTTTTGTATAATATTCGACGAATATTCCTTAACTGATGTTGGTAAACGAGCCTACATTAATCACATTATTATTATTCTTCAAACTGGTTATTTTATATCATTCTATAACAAACATTTTTTCTTATCCGAAAAACGTAAAACACTGTTTATCTTGTACGTAAAAACAGTTTATAACCTTTACGGCATGTTTCAACATCTGTTCATTACATCATACAAATTGGTGTTCTCTATTGCAATTATTTGTTGGTTAGTGCTTATTTGTCGATGTTGAAACAGGCTCAAATTAGTCATCTTACTAAATATTAGTTTTCATTTAGTAAAATATTTATAGAATTATAGCACTATACACATTTTCTTCGATTTCAGTAATATAAACTTAATTTCTTCTTTTTCAGTGTTGCGATCTCTCCGGCAGCGATCTCCATGAAGCAAATCTTCGCGGGGCGAACCTAAAAGACGCTGCCTTTGAACTAATGCTTACCCCGCTCCACATGTCGCAAACTATAAGATAAATATATATATATTGTTTAATCCCTCAAGCAAGCGTATGTGAACGAGACACAATGCAAATTCTATTGTTATGCGGTTGCCTGCAACCGCTCGGGTGTTGAAGAATTAAACAAATATAATTAAGTTGCTTTTTAAGGATATGTTTAAATTATTTTGGATTTATTTAATTATTTTAGTAGCAATATAAACGCTAATTTAAACATGAACACCGACTTTAAATATTTGACTACCTGATCACAGCCCGTACTAAAAAAAACGGCTAAGTGCGAGTCGGACTCGCGCACTGAGGGTTCCGTGTCAACTTTAACTGATTACGGGAATTCACTTAGCTAAAATACCATAATATTTTGTTGACAGCAAATATAACTTTGTTTTTTATGGTGTTTGTATCAAGAACAAAATTATGTTTGCGGTTGTTGAAATTGTGCTATATCTCAAAAACTACTAGTTCGATTCCGTCCAAACCAATTTTCGTTGAAAGTATTTGTTAAGATCTACATCATATATTTTTTTCAAAATTTACATTCGCTAAGTTTAGAAATTAGAAGTAGTGGGACGACCATTTCACCACTGTGAAAGCGTCTATCTCACCCATTAGACTTTGCGAGAAAATTGTTTCAGGAACCTTCAAAAACCTGTCCATCGATACCCCCCACACTCATAGGTTTCACAAAAAAAAATGTTTGAGTTTTAGTTTCATGTATAATAAAGTGGCTGTGACATACGATCGGACAGACAGACAGACAGACTTGACGAAACTTTAAGGGTTCCGTTTTTGCCATTCGGCTACGGATCCCTAAAAATACCGACCAATTTAAAACTAACGGGCGCGGCGAACTTTGTTTCCCCCGCTACCTACCATTCGTTATCTGCTATTCTGCAAAGAAGAACTCACAGAAAGCCCTGAGAATAAACTTCCAAAAAAAATTTATTTTCTAGCCTTGCAGCTACATTTACTGCATATAGTCAAATTTGGTAAGTTTATGTTTAGAGGTAGGTATTGATTAAAAGCGTGTAAAGATTACCATGATCAGTGATGTGGTGGCTCGACTACCAGCCTGATATTTTTTTATGCAATCAGTTTTAAAATATATTCAAGGTACTCAAGCTAGTCTCGAACGAAAGGCAGAACCAAAAGAATGACCTAATGGAAAATACGGAAGTTATTTTTATAATTTGGCGCTATCGCTAGAAAGAGACGCCACATTGTATGACGTTTAGGCGTTCGGATACTTCGATGTTTTACAATGGTGGAATGAGTTGTAAAATAAAGTAAGGTTGATAAAAATGTGATCCTAATAATTAGTCATATATGCTTAAAAACCTGCATCTCCCTCAGCTTATAAATACCGATAACGCGTTTCGTCGTCGTAATGTTCGCAACGTAACGGCTAACGGTTGTCTGAGTAAAAGAGAACAAACTGATTTTATTTTGTCAAGTTGTCAGTTTTTGCCTTTTCGCGCCGTAAAGTTGGATGCATTTGTTTTTTATTCGCGTTCTATTTTTGTGTCTGACGGTTCCGTCCGGCGAAGGTTTTTATTTTCCAAATAATCTTGATGAATTTCGTAAAGAACATCTAAACATTTGCAAAATACCATCCGATTGCTAGAAAATATCAAGATGCAGAACGGAGACGATACTACGACGAATCTAGAAACCAGTGAGTACAAAGTTTTGTTGTCAAATTAATGGAATAACAATCATTGTTCCTCTGTTTTCTTGGTAATTTAGCGAAAATGCCGCTCCGACGATGTGTAAATAGTGAAAAGATATCGTTTTGCCGTATTAAGCGTGTTTATTCGAATACCCTCACTGTGTCGCGTCAAAATTCTTAGTTCTGTGCGATGCAGTCCTATTGGAAAACTATTTGACTGTGTTGCGCTCGCTAATTTCACTTGCATTTGAGTTTCGTGCATTGATTACAACGATTTGGGTTGCTTCCTCGGCTTGTAATTATTGATACTGTGGGTAGCTTAATTGGAGTGTGAAACATGAGTCATGTTGTTCTGCCCACCTCTGGTAAAAATGCTGTTGATTTATTAGGCAATTGGCTAGTGAGGGACTTACGCAGACGTTCATGATCGCCTTTTAGCGGCTTATCTATTGGTTTTTTTTTAGTTTTTACATGAACAGTGCTGGAATTATCTGCAGTCTTGGTTTTTTTACTCCTACCTTCATTATGCAAATGCCTTCATCGGTCACTATTCTATTTACACTGAATCATTCATTTGAAGGTCTTCTACTTTTGTGCAAAATAAATCTTACCTCATCTTTTATAATATTTCCCTACATGACACATGGATGACCTGTGCGATTCCCTATTTTACATTAGTATATGAAGGTAGTTGTAATTTTTTTAGAAGCTGTTATGTGGGTATATTTAATAATTATTTCATATTTTTGCAGTTACAAATTTTATTGTTCTAACATAGAAATAAAACTTAGTATTCTTAGCTTTTGGTTGTCTGTCCAATTAATGCCAATGGCAAATTATTGACCTGACAAAATATTTTTATTAATACATACAGTTCCATATTATAATAATGGTTATGTAAATTATTATTGCATTACAAATCTATCAATGTGTACACAAGTGTATGGTTTCATTTGTACGCTTGATCGCCTTGAGTTACTCAAAGCGAATTTGTTCACATAAACTCATGTAATATTTGGTTACATCAATGTTACTAGCATTCGCTCATTAAAAATGATTAAATATGAAAATAGATCAATTTTATTTCACAGTAATGTTTTTAAGTTAAGTAACCATACACATAACTTACAATACTATTGTTATAATAGCTAGATACAGGATTGCTATCATGCACCTTATATTAAGGAGCTCATAGGTAAATCTATGCAATTACCCATAAAAGTTTATAACAATACTATCTAAGCCATATCAGTCCAGTTTTCTTTTCAAACCACACTAAATCAAATAATTTAATGTGTAATTTTTATCAAAGACTATACATATAATGTGTTAAGTACCATCAAGGAAAATCTATCATGTAGGTAGAGGAGCACACGCAGATAAATTTTCTTTACAAATATCTTACAATACACTTAAAAGTGGTATCTTGCTAAAACTTATGTTTTAAACGCGTTAATAATAACAATGAATTAATTCTATATTTTCACTTGATTTCGCGCTATTTCTCTAAACATTTCTGAAATGATGACATGCTACGTTGCGTGCGCGCCGATGTCATCGTTACTACCGAAATGTTCATTATAACCTATTTTATATTGATACGAAAACCTTTTCATTAATTTATTTACATTACATGACCTACTGGAAATTTAGGTTGTTTAATTTAAAGTAAATCACAAAGGCTTGTTTAAAGTTTGTAATTGAAAGGACTATAACTTTAAGAATATAATAATTTAAAAAAATAAGTGCAACAATAAAAAAATGAACTACCTACCTATTATATCTTAAGATAATTAATAAGTTATTTTAGGACCATCAGTTGTATTATATACTAATATTACTGCCTCTGCCTCGGTGGCGCAGTGGTTAGAGGGTCGCACTTTATAGCGACTACTGCGCCAGAGGTGCCAGGTTCGATTCCCGGGTCGGGCACAAAATATGTACCTGTGTTTAACTGTTCAGAAATAAAGGACTTCTTCTACTAATACTACTAATATTATAAATCTGACGAGTTTAGTTGGTTTGAACGCGCTAATCTCAGGAACGACTGGACCGATTTGACTTTTTTAGTGTTGAATAGCTTATTTAGCGGGGATAAATCATCAAGCTGCAACTAAAGTGGAGACAGCAAACTCAAAACGCGCGGACACAGTCGCGGGGTACCGCTAGTGTTTGATAAAGACACGCTCTCACGGTGTATGATTTATATCGCGAAGCATGAAAGAGATACCTCTCAAAAAACTCGCCAATTTATTGGCATCATTGAAGACGTTAGCCAGCGCTATAAAGATGTGATCAATCTTGTAGTATACCTGCTTGTTATCCGAAAGAGACACGAATCTATCAGTCACTGCATTCGTATTACTGCGCAAATAAATTGCATTTCTCCTGCGTTTCGTAACTGCGTCTGATGTTTTTCTCGTAAAATATATGAAAGCATTGGCGACTTGGCGAATCTAATGTTGTTATGCGCTGAATGATTTTTCGACCATCGAAATTCCAATAGATTTCCAGTAACTAAATAAGATACTTGGTGTAGTCTGTATAAAAGCTAATTTCTTTATCAAATAGTTATTTAACTTATTTCTTATTTCTAATTGGGGTGCTTACTTTGCCGTCTAGAATACTATAGTCGTACCTAATTTCTAAATTAGGTTACGATGTAGGCAGATACTTCTCATCATAATATGACATTACAATGTACGTATAACAGGTCATTTTACGTACAGTGCTAATTATGTAAGTTAAAGTTTTAAATTAGTAAAAACGAGGAAGCCTTTTAGTATTACAATTATGACGTGCAATTCCTACTCTTTTAATCAAACATTACTATAAATAAAAATGAAATAGACCTATATATTCTATCATTACGATTTGACGCTCCATTAACGATTGGGCTAAACGATTAATTTTAATGTCATCTATCTTTTATATTCAGCTGATAAATCTGAAGTCTAGAATTAAATGAATTAGAAACAGCGTTCACAGTTAATAGTCAAAGAATGGTAGTATAGTATAGTAAAGGGAATAAATTCTCGTCGTGTCAGTGTAAAAAGAGGCTGCTTTGGGTTCATGTTTTTAAAATTCGCGGGATTTTATAGTATGTTGACTACCAACTTCCACTAGGATTCCTAGATAGAGTCAATGTGCATTGCAGTCAGAGTACATAGGTACTAATGTTGAAGGTTTTCAGCATAAATAATGATGTGTGCTCACTGCTTACTTAATTAATTGAATAAGAAGGATAAGCGAATATGGTCTAGCTAGACTCGAGCTGTGTGCGAAGTAGGTTCCCCCACCACCTAATCCCAAATCGATGACAGCGCTCGCAGTGACCAAAAAAAACAACAACTTTGGAGGACTTTCTGTCACCACTTCTCTAGCAATTTTAGTACAAAATTTACGTAGCGCTGCATTATATTTATTAATAAGTAAAAATCCATACTATACAATGAATGAATTGAATATATAGATGATACAATATTACATTGAAATAACTTTGGTATAATAACTATTCGTTATGACAGCCGGCCATTGTCATTTCAACGTCCGCCAATAGTTTTGTTTGTGGCGCTTTCGTGGCGCACGGTCCAAATAGGACCCAATTATTACGTCTACTTTAAGATAGTCTTCGATAAGTAAACGTATTCAAATTGTAATTACATCAGTTCCAATCAACGCGTTATTATACAACCAAATCGTAGAGTTGTTATCACATCTTATGCGTTCTGTGTTTCTTTACAAAGCACTAATGAACCGTTGCAATTCTGATAAGATTATCGCTGTGTCCGTGACATCCAACTTGGAATGTAAACAAGTATACGCATGACATGTTTTACTTGATTATGCGTATTGAATAGAATTAATAAAAAACTCTGTTTTCCCAAAAGTGTTATTTTTCTTTCGGGTCTTTTCTGGCACAATTTACTCAAGATTCATCTTTTTTTGGAAACTTGTCATTCGTAAGTAGTAGGCGTTTGAGATTGATTAACACTTTTCAGCATCATACAATTTTAAACCGCTCTTTGTAACCCTCATAATCTCCGCTATTTTGTCGGCCAGATTTCCGTTATAAAGTTATCAAATAATTAAAACTGTTTGAGGCCTCGATTTTAACTGCTAGCACAATAACTTGAAGCTATCGCTTCTGGAAACTTATAGAATGTATATTTATATATTGTCCATAAGATACTTATATGAAAGCACATGATCTAAATACTTCTTTCTTTCTACAGCCAAGAAACCAGTGCCTGAGGAGGTGACCAAGCAGTCCTTCAGGCTCAAAGTATGGCGTCACCTGGAGTCGAACGGTCTGGCGATGTTTCCTCGCCCAGTCTACAACAGGATCCCGAACTTCAAGGGGGCTCCCGAAGCAGCTGCCAAGTTGGCTGAGCTGGAGGTGTTCAAGAATGCTAACACTGTGAAAGTCAATCCGGATAAGCCTCAAGAACCAGTTAGGTGAGTCATCATCATCATTTTCACCCAAAAGACGTCCACTGCTGAACAAAGTCTCAATTGGGGAAGCCCAAAGTTTTTCACAATTCAATGGGCAGGGGGTATATAGGGCGAAAATTGATGGCCTTTGGGGCAGTGAAGTTCCAGATTGGAGACCCAAAACGCTAAAAAGGTTAGGTAAGTGTCCTTTACGAATAGTACTAATTTCAGCCTTTATGCGTACTTCTGCTCCATTGTGGCAATGTATACTGAAAACCATTAAAACTGCAATGCGTCTCTGCTCCAAAGGACTAGATGGCGCTGTTAGCCACAACCTCGCGATGTGACAGATAACATGATATAGCAGTGCAGGGGTTTGATACGTAATTTCAACAGTCATAATATCGACAGTTAAAGCTTCAACACCGTAAGACCAACGATTCAAAATCTCAACACTTCAGAATGTCAGCAGCTTAATAAGTCAACAGTTCACAGGATCATGAGTTTAAAATCTCAACATAGAAAAATTTAGTTTGCTACTTAAAATGGCAGTGATATTGACATACTAAAAATGTCTAATCTTCTGTTTTACTACTTTTTAACAGACTTCAAAAAAGAAGGAGGTTATAAATGTTCGATTACTTCGGCAATAGTGAATTAAAGAATTTCTTAGTCTATTAAAGAATAACTAAACAGAAATTGTATTTATATTGCTAATAATGACCCTTTAACTACTGACCTTTAAGGACTTCAAAAAAGAAGGAGGTTATAAATGTTCGATTACTTCGGCAATGTTGAACATATTTTCAAAATTCTATTTTTATTTAAAAGGGTATACTCCCGAGGTGGTCCTATTGTCACAATATTTGGATCTGATAATGGGATCTTAGGGGAATTTAGAGCAACCATCAAAATTTGTAGGCGCACATTACGTTTTTCACACATTTTCTTTAACTGAATAAGTATTTGCATCTGGTAGTGATCATCTTAAGTTGATGAGCTAATAATGGAAGGTACTACTCCAACGGCTAGGCTAGGAGTTACAGAATAATACTTTCGCTATTATAGTGGCGTATAGACCGATAGATGTATTCTTTTAGGTTATTTAGGTGAACTGATGATTGAAGGTCAAAATTCTTAACGGTTAGGAGTTCGAGGATTATTCTTTCAATAACATACTTAAATAGACTGACAGAGATTATTTTTTTTAATTATTCTGGTAGGCTGATGATGGAAGGTAAAACTTCTTAAAGGTCAGTAGTTAAAGGGTCATTAGCAATAGTAAATAAAATTTCTGTTTAGTTATTCTTTAATAGACTAAGACATTTAATTCACTATTGCCGAAGTAATCGAACATTTATAATCTCCTTCTTTTTTTAAGTCTGTTAAAAAGTAGTAAAACAGAAGATTAAAACATTTTTAGTATGTCAATATCACTGCCATTTTAAGTAGCAAACTAAATTTTTCTATGTTGAGATTTTAAACTCCTGATCTTGTGAACTGTTGACTTATTAAGCTGCTGACATTCTGAAGTGTTGAGATTTTGAATCGTTGGTCTTACGGTGTTGAAGCTTTAACTGTCGATATTATGACTGTTGAAATTCAGTATCAAACCCGCAGTGCAGTTATATGACTTTAAATGTAATGTTTGTTTACTGTGTTCTTGGCAAATAAACGTTTGAGTTTGGTTCCACTATACTTCATTAAGCATGACGAATGTATGCCTTATATTAATTGTATTTATTGTAGATTATTAATTTCCTTAAAAGTATCGCCAGTCTTAGTAATACTAATATCACCATCCTTCATATGTAGTCATTTTTTTAACCCAAAGGTTGTCTTGACAAGATCGCTAATTCATGGATCTTGTTAATTAATTATAAATTTCCCTTAAATGAATTTGCAATTAACCTTTGTAATGCTCTAAAGAGTTATCAATCTTACTACCTCGTAAATTTTTGACCCGTTATTCGAAGTAAAATAATGTTGAAGTCTGAAAAGTAAAGTGAATAAAACTTACCGTTGAATTCAGCGTATCATGCTACAATGATTGTGTTATGCAAGTCGCGACCGATATCTTGAGTAATACATTCCGCGTCTGGCATTATAACTTTCTTCTTGTGTTACATAAAACATTATTTGAAAAATAAACGGCATTATAATTCAATTCGTTTTTGTGCTACGTATTTTTCAGGATTTTGAAGTTTTTAATCTGACATGCATGTATGTATGTAACATATATAAATATAATTAATATGCGCCAGGCAACAACCAAGTTTCGAATTAAACCAGACAACGATTATGATAGGGCGTCTCCCGTAAATTCTTTAATTCATATAACATCATGAGTTAGGTAAATGTTGTTGATTGATGCTCATCACCCAAAGGATATTGACCAAAGCCGGGCCCAGATTGCGTCTTTGTAGTTTAAATCTTGTTGAATTATAATTGTACTGGTATTTTGAGGGTAACTAAGTCAGTAAGTATTGAATTACTTTAGTAAAATATAACAATTACCTTCTGAATGTAACAAAATGAATGTAGGTGAGGTGCAATAACTCTGTTATCACAAAACATATCCTCAAAATGTCTAATCTGCCATTGAATTCCTCGTAAACCCCTAATTATTTTTCATAAATATTTTTTGACTGTATTCTTTATTATTTTTTGTCTATTTGCGGGTGCGGGTTCGATCCCCGCACAATACAAACATTTGTGTGCATGAACATGTCTGTTTGTATTGGTCTGGGTGTTTCCTATGTATATCATGTATGTATTTACAAACAAAAAGTATTTAAGTATTATATCCGTTGTTTGGCACCCATAACACAAGCTTTGAGTAGCTTACTTTGGGACTAGATGGCGATGTGTGGGAAAGTCCAAAGGACATTTATTATTATTTATTTATTATTCTTTCGAATATTTATATATTTTATCCGAACATTTTGTAAATACTCATGCAGACGCAAAGTGGGTCGAGTTTCTATAGAAAATTGGTCAAGATCCTTTTCCCTTTGCGGTATTCGACCCCCGATCGCTGCTTCAATAGTCAGGACTCTAACCTCTACGCCAAAAGTGCTTGTTTTGTTTTGAATTTCTTTTTGTCACACACATATTTAAAAAGCCTATAATCAAATGCATTTTAATGTGAAGTCCCACGGTATTATGTTACTGCTAATAAATACATAGGTTGACCCAATAAATAACTGATAACCTCAATATTCGTTTTATAAACAAATCAATTCACTCAATGTGTAAACAATGTAACAACAGATTATTTTGCTTTTCAAAGCCGATGCAACACACCATAGACTGCCAAGAACGAAGCTGTGTTTGTTTGTTTGATTGCATACAATCATTGCGAATTCACAAGCATGCGGAATATCAATGAAGATACCCTAAAAAGGGAAGCATGAAATCAAAATTATTTCTTTGTTTTTCTTTTATTTATTATACTTTATTTCCCAACCAAAAATGTGTACACAAGGTGCACTTAACGCTATATGGCATTCTCTACCAGTTATACCTTTGGGCTAAGCAGAAATGATTGTAGGCGTTGCGACAAACGAGAAGAAAATGAGTAACTATTTAAATAAAGGTAAAATTTACACATAATAATAAAATACATGAACAAAATATTTATAAAACAAATATAATAACACAATTTACAATAAATACAATATATACTAATATATTATTAGATATACATAAAACATAGGCCTTCCCCACGGCTTTCCACATCCAGTTTCATCCTGCGATCTTTACAAGGTCGTATATATACGACCTTATATATGTACTATATACTGTATACTGTACATATATGTACTATAATTATTTTACATTATGACGATATTGTAGAAGGTTTTGGGTTACGCTATTTTTTGCCAAATAAGGGGGCTAAGCAATATTTGTCCATCCACATCATTACAATTATCTTAATAAACATTTGCTAATAATAAGCAGTCTATAATGTCTTTTCAGTTTCAGCAACATTCATAAAGAGGTCATTCGCACTGTTTAAAAGTTGATTCAACTTTTAGTAGTGATCTATTTAGGTCCACGCGTTTTCATACGTTCTTCTATTTTCTTACACTAATTTCTGTTCTATTTCGGAATACCTAGAGTATACTACGACTAGTTGAACACAGATTTATATTTACACTGTGATACTACTATGTATCACAATCGACGTCGGTAAAAGTAAGCTTGCTATCCCTATTTAAAAAAAAAATGGACACCGATCTCTTAAATTGCTCTGATCCCAAAGTAAGTAGCCAATGCCCTTGTGTTATGGGAATCATTCATACGAAAATTTTGATTTCTATTTTACTCGACCGGGAATCGAATCCATTTGCTATTTACACGCGTATTTTCGAACTGTTTGTCCTTTGTTTTTGGTAAATGTATCATTAGAAATAATTCCCTCTTCATGTGTTACATGTGTAAAGATTTGAATGAAATAACCCACCACATATGAATTCAAATTTATAACTCTTGTATTATTACTTCTTTAAATAAATGTTATCACATATGCCCAGTGAATATACATTATGTATGATAGTGGCATTAAATTATCATGTATACATCATACATACATTGTTGTGTTACCTAGTTCATAAAGTTTATATTTAAAATGATTATTAAAATGATTCATAATGTTCATTGAAATGATTCTGGTATACTGCATTTCTATCTACGGATACCTACATGTAAATATGACTTATCATATTAGCATATTATGATCACTTTTTAAATCTATCTTAGAACCTAGAATATTAAAATTTCATAACTGATAAGATAAAACATATCCTTATCATAATTTGTAATATATTATCGAAGTATTCAAAACGATCAACAAAACAAACATTGCGGTTCATTAACCTTTGGCCGCTTTTCAATTACATGCTAGCAGAAAACCTAGAACCAATTGCTTCGAAGAACAGAAAACAACTTCGGGTCAGCCCGCTCCTCTCTTTCAGTTGCTTCATGTAGGTCACTGATGAAGAGTTCAATGTTCATCTGAACAGTCGATTCTGTCTGCCACTCTTGGCATATTAAGTCAAAAGAATCTCACTTTATCTGACCTCGACGACAAGGTGTGGTAAACATTCCTAACTCCGCGGTCGCGGACTCGACTCCCGCAAGGGGCAAATGTTTCTGTGATGAGCACGAATATGTTTTTTTTTCTTTATCCTAAGAGTTGCGCTCTTGTCGGTGGAGTAATCGCCAGTATTTTCTTTTTCCTGCCTTCCTCTTGACATACTGGTACTACGTGACACTAACTTTTTCCTTCACTTGGTCAAAATAACTTCTCTTAGGCCTTTCTCTTTCCCTCTTTCCTTCCCTCTTTCCTTTCGCGATATTGTCATCGGATGTCCTTTCATATTTCCTCGTCTAATTTCTTACTATTTTATATACGTATTTATGGGGGACGCCCCCGACTAATCGTTATCTGGTATTAGTAACACAAGAAAGAACATTATTTTCTTCGGAAGCAAGACAATTGGTGTGTTGTCTGACGCTTATTAACGTATCTCTATCTCCTAACATAGCAATACTCTTCCAGAGTGATATGCCTGGAACAGCAGAAGACCCTCTACGTGCCCGTGCCTCGTCTGCAGACCGGCTTCCTGAATCGCCTGGAGTTGCCCGAAGGAGAGACAGGCCCGGCGGCCATCAGGAAAGCGGTGTCGCGTAATGGAATGGAGACATATGGGAAACCTATTGGTAAGTGTATACTGGATATAGTTGCAAACATGCACTGCATTCTGACAGTCAAGTCCATTAATGACTGATGGTAAACTAATGACAATAAATCCAAATGACAGATTTTGACAGTCACCTTCAGTCACTGTTTCATTGCAATGTAAGTTATCCTTCATTCACAACTTTAACTGGTATCTATTGGAGGTTCAGACCCGTCATATCTAATTCTTATTAGCGATTAATATCGATTAAAAGACATCAATGTTTTGTGACCGTCAGGTCTGCCTGTGAGGTCGCTAGATTTTGATTAAATATATTGAGAAATGTAATACCTAATTGGTACTATTTGATACCTTTAAATAAATAAAGAGTACCTCAGCCCTTTGAATATGATATTGTAAGTCTTGTACACAGGCCATCCTGACGTCAGGTTGGCCTGTATGAAATCATATTATGTGTTTAGCTTTTGGTATCATTCTGGAACCTATGCTAGCTTATAGTACCTAATTGGTACCTGAGAAAATATGTAATACATTTTGAAATATCAAGATATTTTTTAGATTTTAGATTTTTTAGATTCCACATAATTCATTTTGGATCCCCTTTACTACTCGTTTTTAATCATTTATATGCTACTGGCGCAATTCGTTTCCCCTCTATGTCTTATTTAGGGCATCCACGAATCCAACAAATTTAAAATCATGAAAATCGGTCCACCCGTTTTCGAGTTATATTGGTATATATAAGTGGTGTAACTAACACTACTTTATTTTATGTACATAGAAGCTTAGCAAACCTAGCGAGCTTCGTTTCGCCCTGGTCCTGTTTTATGGTTATTATACTCTTCGGGGCCCAGACAATTCCAACAAAATAAAAATCATGAAAATTGGTCCACCCGTTCTCGAGTTATAAGTGGTTTAACTGATTCGACTTTCATGGGAACCAATGGACACAATTCGATCATCTGGTGGAATAACCGCACAACTGCCCTTTTTTCAATACTGTATGTGATGCCAAGTCCAAAAAAGTCCTTGAAGCGTAGGTATGTCTTTAAGGTTACGTACGTAGTCCAACAAGGAACTCTATAGTTTCGCCATGTTCGTAACGTTCAGTCCCGCGTCACGCAATAACGTATCCATAAAGAGACCACAAATTTCGCAAGGTCAGACTGACAGCACGGTAGCTCAATTGGTAAGAGCGTTTGGCCCGGTCAGCCGAGAGGTTGCTGGTTCAAGTCCCGCCCGTGCGCAAATTTTCGGTTTCTTATTTCATCTTTATGAACATTCATTACAGGTTATTCAGATCATCGTGTGCCAAACTAAAATGGTTTGAAGGAGGAGTCATTTTAGTTTAATTAGGTGTTTTCAATGCGTCCTTCAACTGTTACGCCGAAAATGAAACTACCTGTTGAGCAACTATGACAAGTAAAAATGTATTTGCGCTGATAAGGCATTTTTAATACTCGTCAGCATTAAGATGAATTTTACGATATTCTTTACAAAGACAGTCTGGACTTATAAACACAAAAAAAAGTAAAAACCAACTTCAAACCAAAATGAACTAAAAAGTCTTTAATAAACTCCCTTGGAAGGAAAGGAAACCATTTAAGGCAAACAATTTGTTTTTGTAGTCAGTTCTCTGATTGTTGATGCTCGATGGTCAAAGTGATGGCACCGACTCCAAAAAGAAATTGTTTGCCTAAAATGGCTTTCTTTCCTTTCAAGGGTCAAGTTTACTTAAGACTTTTTAGTTCATTTTGGTTTAAAGTCGGTTTGTACTTTTTTTTAAAGTTAATTTTATTTCTTAATTTTTAGTGATTGCAGGAGAGGAGAGGGAGGGGGGTTGCACCTAATGACTCTGTTCTTTAGAAAGCTACAAATTACCTATCATAAGTTCTGTCATTATAAATACTGAAATCCTAAGCGTTAAGGAGTTCCACCATCAGCTTAGCTCCACAAAATGTTGACTATCAGATGAAACAACACGTCAACATTAAGATTCTAGTACAAAAACACTACATGTGCCATTAAAATTTGAGGGTTTCCCTCGATTACACCAAGATCCCATCAGCAGATCCCAAATTGGCAAAAATGGCACCAACTAGACGGTATACCCTCTAGGTAGGCGAAAAAAAATTTCGATTCGGTCGACAAACGACTGAGATATGAGGTAACATAGATACAAAAAAAACATACAGTCGAAACCTCCTCCTTTTTTGAAGTCGGTTAAAAATACTGTTAATCTTCTGAAATCGTACAAATAATGAAAACTATAAACGCATTAATACAATTAACGATTGTTAATAAAACCAAGTTCAAATAATTTGGAGATATAAACACACAAAATACATTCCCGCGGAAGTACAAGTCGGATTCGCGCACGAAAGGTTCCGTATCTACAATGTTTATAAGCACATTTAGCTCAATCATATGATGTCCTGTAAAACATGATTAAGCCTGCCTTGCCTTATAAGGTTGCGATTCCTTTAATATAACAAAACATCGGACTCTAACAAAAGTTAGCCCTTTAAAACTGAACGTTACGGAAACCGGTCACCTTATCGAAATATGATGCCATACTCTTTTTTGTGACACTCCTTCTAAAAGACTCATTCAACGATACGCCACAAAGGTTGGGCAAGAGAAAAAAAACATCCTCACGTTACTCGTATAAGAGGTACCCCAAAAAAATAATTATCAAAATTTAATAAGTAACAGTTTTCTAGCATCTCAGGATTCGATACTCAGGGTGGAACTGCGGAGTGACAGACGGACGTGGCGAAACTATAGAGTTCCTTGTTGGACTACGTACGTAACCTTAAAGACATACTTACGCTTTAAGGACTTTTGGCATCACATACGGAATTTAAAAAAAAAGTGCAGTTGTACGGTCCACCAGATGATCTAATTGTGTCCATTGGTTCCCATTAAAGTCAAATTAGTTAAACCACTTATAACTCAAACGGGTGGACCGATTTTCATGATATTTATTTTGTCAGAATTGTCTGGGCCCCGAAGAGTATAATAACCATAAAACGGGACCAGGGCGAAACGAAGCTCGCTAGGTTTGCTAAACTTCTATGTACATAAAATAAAGTAGTGTTAGTTGCACCACTTATATATACCACTATAAGTCGAAAACGGGTGGACCGATTTTCATGATTTTAAATTTGTTGGATTCGTGGATGCACTAAATAGGAAATAGAGGGGAAACGAATTGCGCCAGTAGCATATAAATGATTAAAAACGAGTAGTAAAGGGGATCCAAAATGAATTATGTGGAATCTAAAAAATCTAAAATCAAAAAAATATCTTGATATTTCAAAATGTATTACATATTTTCTCAGGTACCAATTAGGTACTATAAGCTAGCATAGGTTCCAGAATGATACCTAAAGCTAAACACATAATATGATTTCATACAGGCCAACCTGACGTCAGGATGGCCTGTGTACAAGACTTACAATATCATATTCAAAGGGCTGAGGTACTCTTTATTTATTTAAAGGTATCAAATAGTACCAATTAGGTATTACATTTCTCAATATATTTAATCAAAATCTAGCGACCTCACAGGCAGACCTGACGGTCACAATGTTTTTAGACATTTGGTAACAAATAAAAAAATGACTTTTATATTATGTAATGTGGTTTATTGAAAAATAAAACATTCCCAGTATATTTTGGGCACACTCTGTAAAAAACATGTATTGATGTCTAAACATAATTTTTTTCTAGGCAAATATCGGTATTTATTCGTCATGGATGAATATCGATCATCCTTAATTCTTATAGGTTATCTATTAATCATAACATTTAACTTAAAGCGAAACCTATAGTCTAATGGGCGCCATATACTTTTTATTAGATTTTACCCATTTCTAAACTTGTTGGAATTTTTAATGTACTTCGTTTGCTTTTTTGCAGGAATTGAAGATACAGTTTCCTTGGATCTGGTGGTGATGGGATCGGTGGCTGTGTCCAAAGAAGGCTACCGCATTGGAAAAGGCAGAGGTCGGTATTTGTTTTCTGATAAATGAATAAACTTTTGCTTATTCTAGTACCTAAATTGTATGTCATGTTTCATTATTTGTTTTAGGCTACGGAGATCTGGAGTTTGGCCTTATGATGCACATGAAAGCTATCAAGCCGAACACACTAGTGGTTACCACCGTTCATGATTGTCAGGTAAGAATACATTTTCTGTTTTTGAATATAATACCTTGTAGCAATGTAAGTATATGTTCAGCAATACCTAAGTATTTGACAAAATTCAATTCTCTGAAGGCAATTGAAGTTTAACATTAAATATATTGATGAGTTTCAGTACTGAAGGTCGATCAGCAATGCTTAAGGCCGTATTTGTTTCTTCGAAGAACATCCGCTGCATCATGATATTAATTGAATGCAATCGACTGCAAAAATATCAAGGAAAACAACTTCCTTCCTTAACCATTTCGATACAACAATTATTTTACTATTGTCTTGACACATCTAAAAAAAAATACATTCAGATTGATTATAATTCTTTTGACAGATAAATGTGACAAAATAAACACGTTATCTCGATATCAGCTTGAAGATATAATAAAAGTGAACATTATAAAATTAATCCGTTTAAAGAGCTTAGTAGCGACGGTGGTGTTCGAATATAATTTCATTTCTAGATTTTTATCGCTCACTGTACCTTCTTGGTTACGAAACCTTGCCTTACGGACTAGAACGGAATTTTCTAGAATATTCTAAGAGGTTTTATTGTCGTTTTTAGGTCTTCGACACATTGCCAGCTGAGTTGTTCGGCCCTCACGATGTCCCCATTGACATTATCGTCACACCGACACAGGTAAATGTTCAGCTATGTAAATAAAATATGTTGTACTTGAGCTTGTATGTTCGTAACAGTAATGAGGTCATTGTTTTATATTTTCAATCATATAGAATGAAACTATAAAACATCTTAGTTTATCACAAAAGTTACTTTATTTTCGATAAAAGAAGTAGTATTATGTGATACAATACAAATCTCTTGAGATATCAATTTGCAAAAATAATAATAAGAGGTCTCAAGGACACTTTTCTTACGTAAATGTTAACTACTCTACTGCGAACCCCCCGCTGCTATAACCAGCACCAGCACCTTACTTGAAATAACCACGTATAGCCATAAAATCATGATCTAATGCTATTAAAACGTTGCGTTTTTTAGCAATACAAACTATACTAATCAAAACAAAATAAGGGCCACGAGGTATTATTTCTGTACCATGAAAATAATAAAACCAATATACATATATTTTTATGCCTCCATAACGAAAACTAATGTTGTTTTTACCGTGTAGACCAATAATTTTATTCCAATAATAATGATTAAAAAGTTCATTTGCTTTTGAAAGAAAAAACACATTTAAGGTTAATAATACAAACAATGTAAAGTTACTGAAAACAAAATAAAATACTCCATGCTCATCTTTTAGTAACGGGTATGCCCCCTCTTTTCGCTACGCACTCCTGAAGCCTGGAGTGCATGCTCTCAATCAAATGCCTGACATTTTCTATTGGAATCTCTTCCCAGGCCCTTTTAACAGCGTTGATGAGTTGCTGTTGGTTGTGGATTTCCTGATCACCGTCTCTAACTCTTCGTTTCAACTGATCCCACATGTGCTCTATTGGATCTAAGTTCGGACTGTTCGCGCCGGCCACGGCAAGACTTGAATTTGAGAGGCTTCCAGTACAAACCGAGTCGCTTGAACCGTGTGTGCACGAGCATTGTCTTGCATCAAGATGAATCCAGGACCCGCTCGCTGGGCAAATGGGATCACATGTGGTCTGACAACTTCGTCAACATACCGCTGAGCAGTAACAGTACCCTCATTTAAAATAGCGAGCTCAGTTTTGCCGTGTAAGCTTATCCCGCCCCAAATCATTACATTTGGACCACCTAAACGATCGACTTCATGGATGCAGGCTTCTGAAAATCTCTCGCCGCGTCTTCTCCATACTATTACGCCGATCGTCGTTAAAAAAATTAACTTTGCATTCGTCTGTGAAGAGCACCATGCTCCATTGGTTTATGTCCCAGTCCAAATGTTGACGGGAAAATCTTAAACGATTTGCACGATGATTTCTGGTTAATGGAACACGGACAACTCGCCTTCTTGATGCCTGCCATGTTAGTCTTTAAGGAATTTATTGAATAGGCCTTTGTTGCCTGCAATAAATGAATAAATAAATGATGAAATAAAATTATGACTTCACGATTCAGTTGCGAACGCGCTGACTATAGCTACCACTACATTAAATTTATTGTTAATTATATATTACTAGGTGATTGAAACCCAGCGCATGAGCCAGCGACCGGCAGGTATTCTATGGCATCTACTGTCCAACCGCCGCATTCAGCTTATGCCGATACTGGGGCAGCTGAGGGAGATCTCGATGCTGTGAGTATAGTTAAGATAAAATTATTAAGGGTTCCATATCCGAATAACAAAAATCGGAACCCTTATAGTTTCGTCAAGTCTGTCAGCCTATCCGTCCGTATGTCACAGCCTCTTTATTTTAAAACTATTAGCCTTACCTGTTGTAACTTGATAGGTAGGTGTATCCTTTTAATAGCTTAACGATTCCCAAAAAAAGTAATTGTAAACAAACATATTTTGAGATGGGGCACATGGACCTATAACAACTTTTTTTCTTAAATCTTTTCGTGTGGCATGTCTATGGATGGATAGGTCTTTTAAAATAGCGGTTCTAAAATCAGAGTAGAGTGCTTAAATTAGCGTCCCTTACTAAGCAAGTGCAAATTTTGAAAAAAAAAACACAATGTAGATTGTAACAAATACTCCTAACGATAAATGGTAATGGGATAATCTTTCGTTTCAAAATCTTATTTTTCTAGAGATGAGTTTTAACAATGTTCCTATTATGAAATCTTCACTATTTCATTTCTATTATTACAGTGCGGGCAGACCCTGTGTTCTCAAAGAAGTGGATACGGATGTGGAAGAGCGCACCGCGCAGCGTCCGCGCCGCTTGCGCCGGCGCACGCGCTCGCACAAGAGCCAGAGCGAGGGAGAGGTATATATAAATATTCTTTATTCTTTCTTTATTTTAATTTTAACAATATCAATTTAACTTAATTGCCTCGCAAACCACTTTCGTGGTTGACTGCGAAATGATAGGCCATAGATAAATTAATTGCCTACATCACCATCGTCATCGACGATGACTGCTGCTGAACTTAAACTCACTTCTTAACTTGATCTTATAAGCTTACCTCATAGTTTTCCACGGTAATCCAATATGACAGTGAGAAAACTTCTTAAAATTATAAAGTTGAATTAAAATACTATACTTTTCATCTGTAAGATGGACAGACGTCCTTGTTAAAATCGCAGACCGTGTGCAGCAATCCACTTGCACCGGTCGATGGTGTAGACTATATTTTTAATTATTTATTAAATTGTATTGTAATTAATTGATAATTTGTAGAGATGGGCCGAGTACTCGGTTAATAATACACAGTACTCGGCGTACTCGGCCGGTTTTTAGATACTCTTACTCTGCCGAGTAACTCGGTTTTAATGCCGAGTATACTCGGTTTAATTAAAGCAATATACTGCGATAGATATCACATAAACAACAGGGCAGATCTTTCACAATCTCAATTATGATACTAAACTACTTCTTGTTTTACACATTACTACTAATGTAAAAAAATGACGCGAACTAGTTAACGAAAAAAAATATGTGAAATTTTATAAAGTAAAATTATGATGCAGTAACATAAAGCTCTCGGAACTTTCTGGTAACAGCCTATTCATTTTTTCATCGAAAATATTACCGGGGTTCGGGTGTCGCAAAGGGAGGGAAAAGTTACACTTTTTTTTTCGTAAGACACCTAAAAACAGCAGTCAAAAAGAGATTGACATAGCCGAATTTTCGATCGTGTTTTGTATGGAGCTGGGACTTAGTTACTGAGATATTAGGTGGGAGTATCTATTCGGTTTTCCTCGTCTCCAGCGCTGCGGGAAGAGTAGCCTCTTCGCCCTTACGTAACAAGGAGGAGGCACCCGTGCGAGCTGGAGCGGCTGAGGCTGGTTGCCTCCGGCTTTTGAATTGCACTTTAGTATCGGGCAGACAAGTACCACGGCCAAAGGACCACGGCGAGTCGGGATAAACGCAAAATTGCAAATTCCGGCTTAATATTACTAGACTAGAACGAAATCTGCAAATATCTCGATAACGATGCGTCAGATCCAAAAAATAATAAAATTTTGGACCCCTCTAGAAAGCCCAGACGGCACCCGAGCCCCTATTATTCTAACAAAAATACGGTCAAGCGTGAGTTGGTTATTTTTCCTTAGGAAATTCGTGAAATTTTTACAAGTCTCTGCTCCATACAAAAGGCATTCGGCTATGTCTCGGGACCCCCTTTGCTAGGTTTAGTAGATATTGGACCTATTCGCAAAATGGCCTGCGTGCGTTTTTGGTCTCATTCTTGAAATGAGTCATTCTGAAAATGCCCTATTCGTTGAATACCCTATCATGCTTTGGACTCATTTGCTGAAAGACCTATTTTTAAAAGGACATATTCTTGAAATGACCTTAATTTATGTATAAGTTTTTGCTTATGAAAGCATGTAAAAAAGTGCGTTTAACAATGTGTTTTGCTCATATTAAGAGAAAATTCGAGGAGTCAGAGACATAAATTAACAATGTATATCATGTATAAATATGTATTTTTTAATTTAAATAAATTTTCCTTTCTGGTCTCATCAATTTTATATTGTTTTATCCATAAATTGGCAATAATCGACATAGAATTTACGTATTTCATCCAATACAAAAAAGTTAAAAAATTTATATAATGTATGGGGCCGTCCATTAATCACGTGAGACCGTGTTTTTTGACCCCCCTCCCCCCTGGTAATATTTGGTGAGGTTTGCGACCCTCCCCCCCTGGATCTGTGTTTTTTTGGAAGTCTATGTAAAGGCTATTTTTGACTGGAAAAAAAATAAAAAAAATGGTGATTCGAAAAACATTTTTATGTATTTGCAATAAAATTAATGAATAATTAATTAATGTTGTCTTCGTCCCACGGAGTTGCAAGACTTTCATTTAAGGCTACAACGGGTAAAGCTTCTTCTTCACTGGCAGTTGTTATTGGCAAAGAGGTTTGTGACAACAAATCGTTCAAAATTTCGCGCCGTTCAAAATTACGGTTCAGAAATAGCGCTTTTTGACAAAAAATAAATAATATCAATACACATGATATCTAACGAGACCCCCTCCTCCCCCCTCGTGATGTTTCGTGATGTTTTCCGTACCCCCTCCCCCTCTTTTGTACGGCCCCTATGTATATTTTTGATTATTTTCTGATAAACTTAAAGCTTATAGTATTATCTTATATATAAAATTCTCGTGTCACAATGTTCGTTCCCGTACTCCTCCGAAACGGCTTGACCGATTCTCATGAAACTTTGTGAGCATATTGAGTAGGTCTGAGAATCGGCCAACATCTATTTTTCATACCCCTTAGTGATAACGGTTGTCCACCCTTAACATTTTTCTTTAAGGGACGAGGCCGGGCAAGACTAGGAGGGGGGTGAAACAAAGTTCGTTGGGTCCGCTAGTTTTTTATAAAATAGGCCATTTTAAGAATAGGTCATTTAACGAATAAACTATTGTAGGAATGAGTCCTTTCCAGAATAAAGAATTATGCAAATAGGTCCATTTAAGAATATGTCATTTCGCGAATAAGTCCTTTTTTTGCAGTGAGTCATTTAACGAATAGGTCCAATATCTACTAAACCCTTTGCTACCCAAGGTGGAAGCAAAAAGTGAAAAATTTTACAAGTCCCAGCTCTATACAAAACACGATCGAAAATTCGGCTATGTCAATATTCCATATAAAATCAGTGAAAATATATCTGTGTCTGCTCCATACAAAATGCCTTCGAAAATTCGGCTAAGTCTTGCACCCCCTTTGCTACACCCTAACCCGTGCCAGTTCTAGATGCGTTGTTTGGTGCCTTGCCCACATCGCGAAAGGACTCTTGTCTTTTGTCAGCTTATTCTAAAGTAATAGGGATTTAAGTATCATCGCACTCTAAGTCTAGTCGCTGAAAGCTAATTATGTGCTAACCTGTTTGTACTTGTTTACACTCACAAAACAGGAATTTGATTTTAAACCAAGTTACTCGGCCGAGTACTCGATTGGAAAAAAAATGAACCGAGTAATACTCGGTACTCGTTACTCGGTAAAAGTGCTACTCGGTGCATGTCTAATAATTTGCTATTTCAACTCTACGACAAACGTGAAAAATGACGATTGTTATTGTTACCTTATTTAGCCAATTTATAAATTGATAAGCCACCGATTACTTTTACGGAACACAAGCACAGTCAATCAATCTTACTAAAACCTGAAGTCATTGTCTTTTTAATCCAGGGCGGTAACACAACGGAAGGCGAGGACGGCAAATCCACAGGCAAGCCGCGCCGTTCGACGCGCCGTCGCAACAGCAACAAGTCGGCGGGGAAAGAAGGCAAGGAAGGTGAAACTCGTCCGCGTCGCACCAAGAGGCAGAGGCCGGTCATTGACTTTTCTGTCAAGGTAATAATAATTATACTTTCTCTCTCTAATTTTATGAAAGAATATCAAAAAGAACACATATCAAAAAACAGTTAGCGATCGCTTTAAAATTTTAAATCTTTGTAACTGACAATTTTATCAACACATATTATTGATTTATCAATTGAGTCCTTTGTTAGAATGTAACATACATTTCTTAAGAAAACTTGTATGCCTTTAAGAACTAATACAGATTTCCTGATATCCTAATAGCCTGATTTATAATATTATAACAGAGCTTTTATAAAAATAGCTGTTAAAAAATAGCTTCATAAGTTGAATTTTATAAAAATATTTTGCCTTAAATTTCCGCTAAGCAACGCCGGCGCATTTAATGAATTATATAAAATCAGCTTGTACTAATGATCACAAACTTTTTTGTTGTGTGTACAATCCAAGTGTACAGGAGAAAAAACAATGGTACACAGTGGCTATACAGTATGTAAACCAAGTTCCTGGGAATTCATTTGCTCTCAGTACAATAAGATCGCTCCGACCAACGGCTTATGTGCTTCTGAGGTATAGGGTATTTTCTAACCTGTTGCTGACATTCCAAATTATCGAGCCAAGACTGAGGTCAGCGAACTCTTCTCTAGACCAACAAATCCGTCACGATAGTTGGATTTGTTACTTATCGATTATCATAAGTAACAAATCCATCTGATAATAAAATCCACGGAAACAAGCTCATGGGGTCAATATACTTTGCAAAGGTTATTGATCTTGATAAAAAAGCCCGCGGATTTCCTTAGTTTTCGGACTATTAAAAAAAATTAAGGTTTGACAGACCAATAATGCTTTTAAGCGTTAAGTCCACTTTTGTACAACGTTATTTGTGCAATAGTATTTTAATTAATACATTTAAATAAACTTTAATAGCAGTAAGATTTTTTGTATCATCATCATCATCATCATTATCAGCCAAAGGACGTCCACTGCTGAACATAGGCCTCCCCCACGGCTTTCCACAGCGACCGATTACTAGCGGTCTGCATCCAGTTTGATCCTGCAATCTTTAAGGTCGTTGGGACGTCCACCAACAAGATGGACAGACGACCTTATAAAGAATTTTTGTATGTTTTAATAAATTTAATGACGTTTTGTTGCAGATATCAAACATCAGCCCAAACACTCGGGTGCGCGACTTGAAACAGGCGCTTTCAGAGCGCGGCGTCAAACCCCAGATTATGGTTTGGAAGGTAATTTATATTTTTATTATTATTTGACGACCTCCGTGGTGTAGTGGCTAAGCACGCTGGTTTCAAGGCGTCGCCGTTTTGAGATCCCGGGTTCGATTCCTGGTGGGGTCAATACAGAAATCAAAATTTTCTATATTGTCTCTGGCCTGGGTGTTGTGGTACCACCATTGTGTCTGATTTCCATAACACAAGTGCAATTAGCTATTTACTTTGGGATCAGGGCAATGTATGTGATCGGAGTCCTGTTCTCAGTTTATCTGGGGTCAGCGCAGTATGTTTTCCTCTTCCACACTATTCTATCACTCGTCACTGAATCATCCACACCTTTCGCTCTAGTGTTGCGGAACCATCGATAGTTTCAATATCGATAGTAGACCTCAAAAATATTCGATATATCGATAGTATCGCCGGTTGTCAATAGTATCGATACTATCGATAAAATTGATAGGGAAAATTTCGCTATACTATTGACACTAGTCGACAGTTTAACGTCCGATACTATCGATGGTACCGATAGTTTTGTACTATCGATTGCCAGTGATTTTTTTCATACTATCGTAAGTCAACTAAAAGCTATGTTAGTACTAGATAGAATAAGTCAAGTCCGATGTTACAGTTTTAAGAAACTTTATAATTAATGTTCATTTTTTATCAAATTTCAATATAGAGAGTGTTTATTTGCAAAGTAATCAAAAGAAATAACGAACTATAGACAATAAAGTTAAGCTATTAATGATGATCATTACTTACGTACCCATATGAAAAAATGGCGTTATCAATAATATTGCTTCAATTTACCTGTCTATACAATCGATGATATCGATACTATTGAAACGCAGTAATACTATTGATAGGCTTTCGATACTATTGATTTTGCTTTTACTATCGATGGTCTATGGATAGTGAACTATCGATAAGCAACACTATTTCGCACGCATAACTTGTTTCACACAATCCATCCATCTCTTTTACGCTCGGCCTCTTCCCTTCTATCCATTAACAGTCATACTCATCAATCTTTTAGTTACGTGACTTTCTTCCCTTCTCATTACATGACCGTACCGAGACAGAGATGGTTCACCATCTTCTCAGTTATCGGTGCCACTTTCAAACTTCCTCGTATATATTCATTAAGAACAGTTTAATTAATAGATATGGAAGTAATATTATGTTACTGACGTGGACTTTTGTTATAGGGATTCCGTGGGTTCTGCTATCTTCACTTCTTTAAGTCTGGACCCCAAAAGGTATGTCTTTTTTGTAATTATGCAGTTAAGAGTTTTTTTTCTGGCTAATAAATAGTTTAAGAGGGTTCTAAAAACGAAACGTCATGAAATGCTCAATGCAAACTAGGTACGGACAACAGCACGTCAAGGTAATATGCAGTTCTAATAAGAGCTAGTTTACAACAAAAGTGGGTAACCTGATGTGCTGTCGACTGTACCTTATGTAATTGGAAAGTTTCTTGACGACCCCAATATAAAACAAAAAAACATAAAACTTGAATGGCCTTCAAAAACACACAATAAAAGGACTAAAATAACGCTAATAGGAGAAACAAACTCTATTTAAATTCAAATTTGAGTGTTTTTTTTGAAGGTGGTTAAATTTTTAAGATTTTTTTTTTTTAGTTTTTAGTTATTGTTGAGTTTACAATGTACTTGATTTAACTAAGATAGTAACTAAAACCTTCTCCTCAGCGTAAAATTACTTTGGTGAAAATTGCATCAAAATCGGTTCAGCCGAACGGAGAACCTCGTAAAACTACGACGTCATTGTTTCACATAGTTACAGTAATGGCCGTGTCAATTATTTGGAGACCGCTTAATTGATATCTTGCATTCCCCACGCCCCTGTGCCCTGTGTGTTTTATCTCCCTTATTCACAAAAAAACAGACAGTAAAATAAACCCATTTTAGCTATTACACTTTATTTTATTTTATTTTTTTTTATTTATTAAGAAACTCTACAGCTATTTTACAATTTGTTTAACACATATAGGTACAAAAAATTAATCACAATAACAGAGTTCCATAACATGGTTATTTGAACAAATCGTACATTGTATTGTAATTTAACTGAGAGTAAAATATTTAGAGCCGTCACTTGGTCGAGCCGTCAGATATATTACCAGATCGATGACTTGAATCCCTCTAGAAAAACAATAATAATAATACGCAGTCTTCGAACAACTATCAATCACGGCTTTCGGAATCAAAGAATCGGCCTCGTGATAATTAAGTATAGGATGAACATCATACAATTTAATACATGACTTTCGAATAAAGGATAAACTACATGACCATTATTGGTCAAAAATAGTAAGAAATTAGAAATAAACGATTCCTCTGTTTGTTTAAGTTTAAGTTTTACGGGCATTATATTAAGACTTAATTTCTAATCGCAGTCGTGTCTTTAGTATTTGCTCAGATTGAATAAATCTATGCTTTTATAATTAACGTTGTAAGTTAAAGGTAAACGTGTCATGACAGCGTTAGCGGCATACTTGTTCCGGTTCCTAGGTATACTAAATAACGTAGTATGTCTGGTTCGATATTTAGGATTATTTAAGTTCACTTGCGACAATAATTTGTGTGTATCCCAGTTACTTTTTAATATATCGTGTAAAAAACATAAATCCAGTACCTCGCGTCGCGACTCAAGGGATAAGATATTGTAATGACAGCAGTCTTCAAGATAGTCTCCATGACGTTTGTGGGTCTTATGGTTCAAGTACTTGATGAATTTTATTTGGATTCTTTCTATTTTGTTTTTATAATTGGCATAATGAGGAGACCATATTGGACTACCATTTTCTAGAATACTGCGACAGTATGCATAGTATAAAGATTTGATAGTTTTTGTATTCTTGAAAGGTTTGCATGTTCTTATTATAAATCCAAGCTTACGATAGGCTTTGTTGACAATATGGTCAAAATGTACAGAAAACAACATTTTCGAATCTAGAGTAATAAAAAGAAAAATGAAATGAAAAAATATTTATTGCCTTTACAATGATACAAGTACATAATGATAAGAATACGTAATACGTAAATGGCAAATGGAAGTGACTCAGCGTATGCTGGGTAGGCCCTAGCGGCCTAGCCAGCGCTGATTTTCAGTCACTCCCATTTCTCTCTAGCTAGGTGGTAAACGAGAATATCAGTAATGGGGGCTTAGTAACTATCGCAAGCTAATTGTACACGCAAGTAAAAGTTAATGATTACACATATAAAACAGATATCATTACTAATACTTATACTAAAATTGCCTTAGTTCCTCATTATCAAGGTTATAATATTAAATAATAAAAAAAATGATGCAAGGGTTTTCATTAAACGAAATATGTAAAAGCGCGAAAACAAGAGAGTGAGAAGCCAGTACACTCGGTGCATTATGTGTGTTAATGTAAAGTGTACGTGTTGGTGTATATATGTGTATAAATGTATTGTGTTTGTCAACATTTAAAAGAAGTCTTAAGTAGAGCCAGTAACTTCCAACAGCCACGAGTAAGATCTTCCGTAGCAAGCTGTTTTTTTAGCAACGCAGCTTTGTATTTTCCTTTAAAGCACTGCATACTCATCCTGAATTTCAGCGGAGGAGGCAGGTCATTCCATATGCTAGCAGCATAGAATTTGCCTAAGTCCCTAACAGTAGTAGCCCTTTCAATTAAGTTACCACCAAAGTGATACGGGTACAAAATTTTCTCATTCTTACTGCTAAAACTAATACACTGGTACTTATTGATATTAAGTTATATTTTGTTGCTATTATAATAGTCTTGGAGCCTATTTAAGTCGTTTTGTATAAACAAACAGTCTGCAGTCAAATCTACTTTCGTAAAGATTTTTTTATCGTCTGCATATAACAAGTGATTCGAATGTTGAAAACATTCATTTATATCAAAAATATATAAACAGTAGAACAGGGGTCCCAAATGTGACCCCTGTGGAACACCAGAGGGAACATTAACATAATCGGACTTAACCCTCCCATTACAGCTGCTTGTGATCGGTTCAGGAGTTAGGACTTATCCAACGCAGTAAATCGCCACAAATGCCAAGCTCAAAAAGCTTTTTAAGAAGGATGACGTGATCTACCCGATCAAAAGCTTTTTCAAAATCTTGTTTAGTCGATTTCTGTCAAATGATGACAGCGCCAAGAAAGAACGAGACAAACAGTGTAATAGTTAAAACAGGTTTATTGACTGTTTGCGTTATTATGAATAAGGGGGTAAATGTTTGAGTAAAAACGCTTAACGCGCTGAAGGAAGCCACACCGCACGCGACGCTCAAAGCCACGCCTCTTCTTAAATGAGGCCTAGAAGGGGGTAAATGTTTGAGTAAAAACGCTTAACCCGCTGAAGGAAGCCACGACGCACGCGACGCTCAAAGCCACGCCTCTTCTTAAATGTGGCCTAGAACGGTAAATGTTTGAGTAAAAACGCTTAACCCGCTGAAGGAAGCCACGACGCACGCGACGCTCAAAGCCACGCCTCTTCTTAAATGTGGCCTAGAAGGGGGTAAATGTTTGAGTAAAAACGCTTAACGCTCTGAAGGAAGCCACGCCGCACGCGACGCTCAAAGCCACGCCTCTTCTTAAATGTGGCCTAGAACGGTAAATGTTTGAGTAAAAACGCTTAACCCGCTGAAGGAAGCCACGACGCACGCGACGCTCAAAGCCACGCCTCTTCTTAAATGTGGCCTAGAAGGGGGTAAATGTTTGAGTAAAAACGCTTAACGCTCTGAAGGAAGCCACGCCGCACGCGACGCTCAAAGCCACGCCTCTTCTTAAATGAGGCCTATGTACGAAGCGATTGCATGACGTGCGTTCTTAGTGGACAGGCAAGTATCGATAAAAATCGTTGATACCGATACTAACGCTTAGTGTATTAAATTAAAGTAAAAATACTATATAAAAATGCTATAGTAGTACACACTCAATTTTGATGAACACTTTCTGAAGCAGTATACCAGACAATAGATTTTTATTGTTTAACGACTATAGCCCTTTACTGTCACGGAAGTTTTAAATATTTTTAATTTATAATAAAATATGTTATTATAACACAAAACACACTCAATTTTGATGAACACTTTCTAAAGCAGTATACCAGACATAATAGATTTTTATTGTTTTACGGCTATAGCCCTTTACTGTCACGGAAGTTTTAAATATTTTTAATTTATAATAAAATTTGTTATTATAACACAAAACTCATTAGTTACGATATGTAATTTTGTATCTTTTTTAGTACTAAAAAAATATAACGCGCGGTAGTTAAAAAACCATTAAAACGAGTTACGTTGAGACAACGGGTGAGATAGACAACACACTGAATGTTCTCCCAGTAGGCATGGATAGATTGCTACTTTTTATTCATTTTTATTTTATGAAATGATGAAAATTTTTGATATTAAATCACATGCGCAATATCATTGCCAATAAAAAAAAATGCAAAAATTACGAATGGCAAGGTCACTTATACTCGGATTTTACACTGTTAGTTAATATAATTGCATAGATATAGCTTACTCATTCCTACACGCTCACTCGCGCTTAAGGATTCGCCCGTATAATTTCATTTGTCAATGAAATGAAATCCGTATGATTTTATGATTTCGCAGAATGCGATTTATAGCAGTCTATATGAAAATAAGTAGCAGGTGTGAATAATGAATTTCATCTGCTATTTATGAAATGTTCCATGCCTATCTCCGAGCATAGACAGTCTGATAATAAAACCCCAAAAGATTGTAGTGTGCCAGCTAGTTCAATGTGTGTTCGTAGGAAGCCGCAGAGCAAAGTAAAAGTTACACATGAATCGGAAAACAGTTCAAAATGTAAAAGAAATAAAACAGAATAATACTAGTGGCGCCATTTATGCCTCTTGGGTATGATTAGCTACCATGATAGCGCTAAATAGCTAACTTGCAGATGTAACAAATGTCCAATAGGTGGCGCTAAGTGTTTAAAGAATTTACAACACAGTCCGTTGCCTCGTTTGCAATATATAAATGAAACAATTTGCGCGTTTACATAACTTGAAAGCAGTGAAACAATAAAAGTAATACTGATATATCGGCATCGGTATCGATGTCAGATGCAGCCCTATTGATAAGTAAGACTATCGTTGTCTTTCCCAGGGCGAAGGCGACAGCGCCCCGGTATCTAACGCGAGCATGGAGAGCGTGATCGCGGCGCTGGCGCAGATGTCGGTGGGCGGCAGCGGCGGCGCGGGCGACGACGCGCGCGACGACAAGCCGCGCCTGCTCACCGTCGAGCCCGCGCCGCCGCGCCGCAGCGCCGCGCCCAACGCGAGCGAGCCGGTGACGCCCCAGCCGGTTAGTGGGCGCGATACAATTCTAGCAAAGCAAACAACATGTAAATCGGTTCACACGTGCTCGAGTTAAGTGGATAATCGAGCCCGCGCTGCCTAGACGCACTACTGCGCCTGCGCCCGCGCTGGTGACCCCTGCGCCGGTAAGTGTGCGTAAAACAATTCAGGCATGGCAAAATCATATAAATCGTTTCACCCGTTTTCGAGTTGATAAGTGTCTAATGGCCAGAGACCTGTACGCTTACTTGTAAAAGTGCCCCCAGAGGGCCTATTTGCGTAAAAAAAAAAGACTAATGACTTTTACCGTCGAGCCCGCGCCGCCCCGCCGTAGCGCCGCGCCCGACGCGAACGAGCCAGTGACGCCCCAGCCGGTAAGTGGGCGCGATACGATTACAGCAAAGCAAATATTATGGACATCGGGTCACCTGTGTTAGAGTTAAGTGGCTAATTGAGCCCGCCCTGCCTAGACGCACTACTTCGCCTGCGCCTGTGCCCGCGCTGGTGACGCCTGCGCGAGTTAGTACTGCGCCAGGCACAATACATTTGCAACAAAGCTAGAATAATGTAAATCGGTTCACCTGTGATCAAGTTGTAAGTGTCGTGATGGATACGCGCGCGAAAACGACGCACCTGCTGCACCTGCGCCTGCGCTGGTGACCCCGGCGCCGGTAAGTGTGCTCAAATCAATTCTAGCATGGCAAATATCATGGACATCGGTTCACCCGTTCTCTAGTTAGGTGTCTAATGGCGACCTGTGCGCTGACCGTCGAGCCCGCGCCGCCTAGACGCACTACTGCGCCTGCGCCCGCGCTGGTGACCCCGGCGCCGGTAAGTGTGCGCAAAACAATCCTAGCATGGCAAAAATCATGTAAATCGCTTCACCCGTTTTCAAGTTATAAGTGTCTAATGGCGACCTGTGCGCTGAACGTCTAGCCCGCGCTGCCTAGACGCACTACTGCGCCTGCGCCCGCGCTGGTGACGCCTGCGCCGGTAAGTGTACGCTATACTATTCAAACAAAACAAAAATAATGTAAATCGGTTTATCCGATCTCGAGTTAGGTGGCTAATGGCGACCCGTGCCTGCTCACCGTCGAGCCCGCGCTGCCTAGACGCACTGCCGCGCCTGCTGCGCTTACATTTTGGGCGTTATAATAATAATAATAATAGACCTCCTAACCGATTTCGACTACGTTGGCCAGAAACAAAGACAAACCGACTGCGCGGGACATATTATACTGAACAAGTGTGTGCACAAACACAGGTGCACTCTTAAGGGTCTAAAGGCTACCCGTGCGCTGACTGTTGAGCCCGCGCCGCCTTAACGTACTACTGCGCCTGCGCCCGCGCTGGTGACGTTTGCGCCGGTAAGTGGGCACAATACAATTCCAACAAAGCGACAATCAACTTAATCGGTTCACCTGTGTTCGAGTTGTAAGTGACATGATAGAGACGCGCGCGAAGACGAAGAACCTGCTGCGCTTGCGCCCGCGACGTCTGCGCTGGTGAGTGATCTGTTTGACGAGCCAAAACAAATCCAACGAAGCGAAAAGCATCTAAATCGCCTTAACAGTTCTCGAGTTATAAGTAGTTCGATGACTACCCACGCCGCCGCAAGGCACAGTCATCATTATCAGCCATAGGACGTCCACTGCTAAACATAGGTTTTCCACAACAACTGATTGCAAGCGGCCTGTATCCAACGTGATTCTGCGACCTTTATCTGTAGGTGGATGCCGTGTGCAGTGCCTAGTTGTAATAATAATAGGCTAGTTTCCACTAAGGGCCAATCACAATGTAGGTAAATTCTTGTTATTAATTTTAGTATGGAGATATCAAAAAACTAATTCATTAATACATTTCAATTAGGATTATTAATATTTTATATAATCAAGTTTGTCCAAAACACACATTTGGGCACATGTCCGTAAACGCCTATGAGAGGATGTGACGTTACGCCTTGCACGATGGCGAGCTTTTTTTTCTGTCATAGTCAACTCTTCATAGTATTTTCCTGTCCACAAGACTTTCGACTTAAGTTATGACGTCATTTAAAACGCCATGACAGTTCGAACATTTTTCAGGTTCATTCAAACTGATTTTATTAAATCGTAATAAAATCATGTCAATGTTTAATATTTTAAAATTGACAAGTTAATGTTTAATATTTTTTTATTGTAAAGTATTTTCTAGTTTTTTAAATTTTCTCAACTAGCTCGCATGACCGGCGAACCGAGTCTGGGTTCCGAGCGACGCGTTGTCGATCCCGCACTGCTACACCACAGTAGTTACCTCCTATTTATTGAACAGTGTTACTGAATACGACCTTTCATGTGTAGTGTCACCGTATACTTGGTATGCGCAGTATCATAATATAAGTCCGTGCGCAAATGCAATTTATCTCACTTGATCCATATATTTCATAGTAGATAAGTTAAAATATGGCCTCCTACTGTATCAAGTACACCAAAAGCTGGTTGCGATTTCTAATTTAAATAAAAACTTATTGATATAAATAAATAATTCATTTGTTCACCAAAATAATGTTCATTCTTAGACCTATGAACTATGATTGACAAACGTGTTAATCTTGAGAATGTCAACTAAACTAGGATTAAACCTGTGTCTTAGAAGACAGTGAGACAATGACAAGACACAGACAATCTTCCAATGAGACAAATTATTAGCTCGTGGTAGGCGATGGTTTGTAGCTCGTCGTAGTGAAATGGTAATCCAGATAGGTTTTCACAATACACTTCACTGGTTGGTTCAAAATGGTTATTGGTGCTGGTTACACAAAAATATAGTAACTGACACGTCATAAGTATGGTCCAAAACGCGACTGGTCCCCTTTCCGAAGGTTCGAAGGGCCAATTTGTCGTGTAAGTTCGAAAAATAAAATGGTTAGAATGGTAAAAGAAGTTTTGAATGTAAAATTGTATACCGTTTCAACACCCGAGCGGTGGTCGCATGAGACCGCATAGCAATAGAATTTATATTGTGTCTCGTTCACATACGCTTGAGGGATTGTTAATTGTTAATGATATGCACAGTGCACACGCGGCGCGGTCAGTGACCAATCGTGAAGTCTTTAAAATGTTTTTCTACTAAAACGCAATAATTGGGTCAAAGCGAAAATGCTGAACGCGCACGCTCGTCAATGAATTCGTACAGCAGTTTATCAGAATGAAAACAGTATATCAAATACATGTGGTGGTCATGACATAACACTAATTTCCGTTAATAAATAAAACATAATCATGCTCATCTGAGAGCATTTTATGTGTAACACTGTTCTCATTAGCATAATTCGTACTGATTGGTCTTTTTTTAAAATTTTCAATTTAAATGCATTTTGCTGAAAATATAAAGTTTGACTGAACAAATATTTTTCTTTTCAGGAGGTCGTCCATTAATTTTCGTAAGCCTGAAGCGATCGACGCGCCATCTACGACGTTTTGATAACGAATACCTTGTATTATTTTTAAAACACGCATAAAATAAACGTTGCTCGCTTACTTGCACGGAGAAGCGCCAGTCGCATTCCCATACTAATTTGTCTAGTGTTAATACTTTGTCGGCTCGTTCGCACGAATTGTCCACATCGCTTGGTTTTAATATTGTTTTGTGTGGTGTGGACGTAACCGGTTAGAAGCGATGGTTCGATTTTGGTTTTGTTGTCTCGGACGGTTGTTCGCTCGGCCACAGTCCAGGTGTGGTTTGGCAGTAACTCGTCTCGTATAATTTGAGAAATAACTTGTATCAAAAAAGGATTTTAATAAGTATTTATTTGACGGTGTTACGGTCAAGATGCATGCTTCTATATCTCATTATTACTATCATAGCTGTATGCTTTGCAAGAATCTAACATTATGATTTATCTCTGTATTGTTTAAGACGAGTTACTGTCTTATTGTGGGTTTTCTGTGGCACTTTGGTTTTTTGTTTTTTCGCATCGGGCCGACACGCAATTCTATGAGTGAGCTATATTTAGAAACCCCCTACGAAAAATATATCTATACGAATGTTTTAGTTTTCTCTAGTCTAACGTTAGTTTGTATCAGCGCAACTAGATTTATTTACGCATACTTGTTTCAATGCAGATACGTTTTTTAACTTAAGCATTCTTCCATAATGTACGATTAAAAGATGCTATATTTTAGTATAGAATAGATTGAACTCTGAGAAAAAATAATATATTTTTTAATACTGTTAAGGTGCTTGGATAACTGAGTCCCAAGTTGGATAAAATTGGTTGGATGGATTTGATTAGTATTAAGAGTATTTATTTTAAAAATTCAGATTGGGACCCTGTTAAGTTGGTCCTGTTGTGTATTTGTGCCAACTTTGAGTACATTCAATAATATATTTCTCTGGGATATTTAGATTTTTAACATTAATAAGGTCTTAACTATTTTTAACATATCGTGTGTATGTGAGTTGGTATAAATATGAGTGCACTTGCGATGTCAAAAGTTACTTTTTCAGTATTAGGTTATGTGTAATTAAGACTTGAAAAGTAATATATTATTGACGATTAAATATTTAAAGTATCTATTTTAGAATATGATGTGAACTACGCGTCACGATTATTGGTCTCTTAGAGTTAAACGATGATGTATTTTATATAGAAGGTATCGACGTATTTTTCGAAATTTTTAGTTTATTTGGGCAGCATAATAAAATTGCTTGATCTAATATACATTTACTAAGCATTTTCTAACGTTAGTTTCATAGAGTACTATCGCGCAATACAGTGTTGTGCCCCAATATTACATAATATTGTTATTCCTCGCTTGCAATTTTAAGTACTAAAAATATATATTTATGTATATAAACTTGTTAACACTAATATTTGCTAGTTTATTTTGTAATCTTTATCGTTGGGTTAGCAAGCATGGATGAGCGTTTTTTTTGTTTTGTATTTTTTTTAAATAAATTTATTGAACACTTATTTATTTTGTTTTTATTTAATGTAGCCTTGGTTTCTTAAAAAAATATTGTATCGTAGAAATTGTTAGAGAAACTATTTCTAGTTGTATTTGGAAATTAAATGTTGTGATTGTACTTAACATTTCGCCGTTTAGAGGTCAAATTAAATTCTATTTTTTTAGAGAATCCGTGTTTTATTGACACTTTTGTAGGTATAATTACTATCTAGCACATCTTATTAACTATTTATACACAACATTTTAACAGTATGATACAAGATTACGATCACAAAAATACAGAATGAAACATGTTTTACATGTTACATGTAATAATATCAGGTGGCTCACGCTATTCGTGTTTTATAAAGTGGGTAATTTTATAAATAGATGTCATTTTACTGGATCACAGATAGCGAAAATGAGTGTTTATTTGCTGGCGTTCCTATTAGTAGGTTTGTGCGAAGGCAATTTACCTGCTCCACCGGAGGTAAGTATAAACGATCTACCTTCTTGCTTTTATTTAATATATAGGCACAATATTGCTTAGTCACGTTCTTGTAAGGAAAACGTACAATCTATACCGTCGTAAGGTTCATATATTTTTGCATATATTTAGAATCGTATTACGAAACAAAAAAAAATTAGTAATTTACAGAAATGCGTTAGTTTTCCGTTTTTAACAGTTTTTTTGTCTCGTTATAATTAACAATTTATTTAGTTTTTGGATGTTATACTTTCTGGCCACGCCACTAAAATAATTTCAATAAAATTGGGCAGAATAATTGACAATAAAATGTCGTGTTTAGTCCATGGTTTTAAAATAAATGTCCTTTTATAATTTAAGAGAAATTAAACAAATATTGTGGCGCGGCTGGGACGCATAGATCTTTGTCGCCACGCCACCTCGCAAATCGTAATAAAAGAAGACAATTAACTTATTAAATATAAAAAAATGTGTACTAATTGTCTATGCTACTGATAAAAGAAACACTGCTGAAAAATAAAAAGTAATATACAAATTTTTAAAAATAAATTTTTAACGTAAGTAATCTTGTTTTATGTTATACTTTCTGGCCACGCCACAAAAGGAATTTCAATAACTTCCCCCTTA
The DNA here is from genome assembly GCA_963924145.1 of Pyrausta purpuralis. Lineage (NCBI taxonomy): Eukaryota > Metazoa > Arthropoda > Insecta > Lepidoptera > Crambidae > Pyrausta > Pyrausta purpuralis. Next base: position 16,435,108 of record OZ001660.1, read on the forward strand.
GTTTCATCTTTGAACGTTTATCGTACATCCCACTGTTTTAAATAGGTAGGTATTTCAAAATAACAAAAAATCGGTTCACGCGGGACGACACCTAACTATCCAACTTCTAACCTGTTCCTAGGAAGAAGAATGGGTGTTAAACTTCGATTCGCCCGTTTACGTGTGTCCAGACGAAGTGAGCATGATGTTTGTGGACACGTCTGGAGTTGAGGTGCAGCGGTTCAATGAGACGGTAGCCGTCATGACTGGTGCCTTCAAATTCTTGCAAGGGATCGAACCTTGCACTGTGGTAAGTATTTTTTTACTAAACATATTAGTTACTGACGTGACGAGGTACATAGCTGAAAACGATGAAAAAAAAATCGTGTTATAGTATATTTATTGATAAAGAAGAATTGTTGAATAAAAATTTAAAAAATGTATTTAAGATGGATACAATCAGTAAAATCACGACAGCACCAATTTTATTTTAGCTTTTTAGGGTTACGTAGCCGAATGGCAATAACCGGAACACTGATAGTTTCGTCAAATCTGTCTGTCTGTCCGTCCGTATGTCACAGCCACTTTATTCTGAAACTAAAATCATCACACTGTGGAAATTTGGTAAGAAGATGTATACTGTTAACCGCTTTACGATTCTCGTACAAAAAAATTAAAATAATGATATTTAAGACTCCCATTCATGAAACTAAAACCGTTTTTTTTAGTGAAACATGCGTGTGGGGTGTCTGGATAGGTATTTTAAAATGACATAGAGGTTCCTGAAATCATTTTCTTTTAAAGTCTAACGTTTAATAGCTAGACGCTTCTAAAGTGGTAAAATGGGCGTCCCCCCATCTAACTTGCTATCAACGAAAATTTGGACGGGATCGGACGAGAAGTTTTTGAGATATAGGTAGTACATTTTCAACAACCGCAAATATAACTGTGTTCTTCATACAAACACTATGAAAAACAAAGTTATATTTGCTGTTAACAAAATATTGTGGTATTTTAGCTAAGTGGAAGTAAGTGGATTCCCAAATTCAGTTAAAGTTGGCACGGAACCCTCAGTGCGCGAATCGGACTCGCACTTGGCCGGTTTTTGATAAAAAAAATACTGCAACGCTCTTGTCACGCGACTGAAGTAGGTAACAGGTTGGTAGTTAACGACTGAACGTGGGCATATTAAATAAATAAATAAATATTCGCCAGACAACACACCAATTGTCGTTGTTTCGAAGTAAGGAACTTTCTTCCTTGTGTTATGAATACCAGACAACGATTATGACAGGGGCGTCTCCCATAAATACTTAAATACATATTAAACATCCATGACTCAGGTACATTAATGTTCGTGCTCATCACACAAACATTTGCCCCTTGCGGGATTCGAACCCGCGACGGCCGGCGTAATAGTCAGGAGCTCTAACCAATACCCCAAACGGTCGCTCACTTAATATGCTCACAATATTAGCTCGCTGCCGCACTGACCAGGCCCTTCTAACCTCTTTTTAAGTTTTCTACACAAAATACGTTTGTATTATTTTAGATTTAGTTTTCCATTGCCAATAAAATCACTTGGCATGATAGTATTTTCCCATTGACTCAAACTTCTCTATTATAACTGGTTTATTTATTCGTTTGCAGGTAGAACTGATAGTCCAAAAAGACAAGAACGGTCGCGTAGAAGTGATGGCGACGCACGATATTTGCGACCTGTGCGCAGAGATGGGACATGGACCGGACAGTAGTTACTACAAATACTTGAAATACTTTGGCATTCCGGACGTATGCCCCTTTCAGAAGGTGAATAGTCTTTTTATATTTTTTTTAACACATTACCTGCGGCCGCTAATCCATTTACCTACTTTAGTTAACGTACTTTTACGAATCCCATTCCAATGTGTTTTGTTCATTACCCGACAAACTAACAGACCGAATACGAATCGGATACGGATACCTTTACAGCCTATTCAATCCGTTTAACTGGTGTAAACGGTCTTCTAGTTCACATTTTCGCACAATAATAGAAAATGACAATTATGTTTTGCCGGATCTCAAAAAACAGGGTATAGATGACTCAATAGATTTTGCACTTTTTATGATAACTCTTTTTTTCTAAGCGTATCCGTAGGTAGATAGGCTGACATGCCAATGAGGCAAAGCCACTTAAAGATGATCAGGATTAGCGTAATCCTGGGTTAAATCATCGTTCGCAAGTCCACCTTAATTGATTAGTTTGATTAAATTAAACCTTTATTTTCATCTTTTATGTCACTCACATAAAAGCTTGATTTTGAAAGTTTTTTTATAGTTATATTTAAGATATTATTATTCGTGTTCTCCTTAGCAATCCCTTTTATTTGATACCCATATTGCGGTAGTGCTGTAAAAATACTAATCCGCCATCTTGGATAATCTGCCATATTGGATTTAGAATGATATCACACAGCTAAGCATCCATTTAAGTCAAAATTTCCCACCCGAAAAGCAAGCAAGTTATCAAAAATCTTGTATTAAATAATCTGTGGTAATACTCTTAATACGACCGTAGCGTCTCTTCATCAGGGCACATACAAAATCCACGACTGGGTGCCAGACGGTAACGACATGCCAGTGAACGCGGCTAACGCAGCCACTTACAGGGTGACTTTAAACTTCTACAACAATAAGGAGTGTGACTGCAAGGAGGACAGGGTGTTCATCGGGTGTCTGAAACTGGACTTCATCATTGAACCTAATTAAAGTGTTGTCTTTTGTTATGAGGCTTTGGGTGTTTCAATTACATATCTGTATGGCTATTATGTTTTTCGATGGTGATACTGCATAAATACAATAATTATTTCGAAGTTTACAATTATCCAAATATCAACAGTTATGATTTAAAAACTGAAAACAGGTCTACAGATAGTAATTTTAGGTGTATAAAATATGTGCATCTTGTTAAAATACTGTAGTTACGTTGTGAATAGTAAAGGTCTGGTCACACAGCCGGCGGGGCGGGACGGCGACGCGACGCCGGCGGAACGCCAGCGGGTTGGACGAGTTGTATAATATAGAAATATAGGAGACATGACAGACAGCGCCGCCACGCTCGGCGGGGCGGTAACTGGCGCGTCGCGTCGGCGTCGCGCCGAGCGCGAATACAAAACACAGCGCGGCGGGGCGGGCCACCGTCGCGCCGAGCGTGGCGTGAGCGCGACGGCAAGCGTTGTGTTATATGATGTTCATATTTAGTAGCCACACAGACGGCGGAGCGTGGACGCGTCGCGCTCGGCGGGACGGAGTTTTGTATTTTTATACAACTTTTAGTACCAAAGAAAAGATGTTGAAACAATTGAACGTCTGATAGAATGAGTCAGAGGTCACACATTGATAAACGACCTTAGCCACAAATAATATAAAAAAGATTCTCTGAAATCTGCCATTTCTTGCCATCACGTCACACCGCGGGCGGAACGGCCGGCGCGACGCCAGCGGGACGGTCACGCCGGCAGTGTGACTGCCTCATAGCGCTGGCGTTCCGCCGGCGTCGCGTCGCCGTCCCGCCCCGCCGGCTGTGTGACCAAACCTTAAGTTAGATCTGTCTTTTATAGCTTTTAATCGTTTAGCAAATGTTTGTATAGCTTTGAGAAGCAACATCTCGAAAGTAAGAGGGTTTATCTTGCCAATTTTTTAGTGTCCAAGAAACTGACAAAGTGAAACAATAATCATTATAAATGCATTTATTCACCATAATCTCTACTCTTCGTCCGGTTCATTGACATTTTCGTCTTTACTGGACTCATAGAACACTTCGCCCTGCTGTATCACCGATGACTTGCTTTTGGACTTCTTTGAGCTAGACTCCTTTTTCTCCTCCTTATTTCCTCCCTTCTTTGAATGACCTTTACTCTTCTTACTTTTACCGTGTGATTTCTCTTTTTCCTCTTTCTTTTCAACTTTTTCATTCCTGTCCTCTTCACTCTCGCTACTGGTAGTACTGTCTGCTTTGTTTTCTTTCTTTACTTCTTTTTTCTTAGATCGTCTGAAATAAATATATTTTTGAAGCGTTGTTTTTAAAAAATACAATAAATAAACAAAATGTATAAGTGCTCACTCTTGCGCCCTCATTACGTCTTTATTATCATCATCATCATCGTTATCACTAAAATTTAAAAAAAATGAAATTAAGTATAAATGTGAACACTTCAATTTAGATTCAAACTCAATATTATAATGGCTAAAATCATTTACCTATCATCATTGTCCTCTTTGTCACTGAAAAAAAGGTATGCTTCAGTCTTTGTTATTCTTATAAATAATACGATCACAGTAATATTTATATTTACCTGTTTGCAGCGCGGTCATCTCTGCAAACAAATAAATGCTTTAATATTAGAGCAACGTGAATTATCTTAACTATCAAAATATGTTTCTTACTCTTCCACACCGTCCCAATTGACTGACCATTCTTCGTGTGTGATACCGGTTCGGAATACTCGTCTGCAATCCTCTCTGAAAAAGAAGTTCATAGTTTTTTTATTTGTATCCTCATAAGAAATGGAAAATGTAACAATGAAACCGTATCGTAATAAACAAATTCCATTGGCTATTCGTTCTGATGGAATTCAATAGTAAACATTGGCTATATATATATGTATATATGTGTGTATATATGTCCTGCTAATAACTTACTCAACATCCTTATGAATAGCACATGATATGAACTGGCGGTTCTTGAATACTGAAGTGTACAAGAATGGACCATGGCAACTGTGGCTTTTAGGGTCAATTTTGCACGCTGAGATCACACCGATGACTCTCTCCTTTCCTTGGTACTTGACAATCAAAGGTCCGCCGTGGTCATTCTGGTAAAATAATTATTTTGTCACGTAATTAAATTGTACTTCGACGACAGTTTTTACGATCTAAGTATTGTATTCACCTCACAGAATCCACCTTGTAACGTTGATCGTCTAGCCGTATAGTCATCAGGATCTTTCAAATGTCTTCCAAGATCTACATTGAACGTTTTAGAGACTTCTGTTGATTCATCGAGATGTCTTCTTGTTTCTACATCCGTGCAGTTGGCGTACTTTTTCTGAAATATAAACATTTTTGTTAAGAATCAATCAAGTTTTTTGTTTATTATTAGTGCTTTGTTAATTCTTACGTCACAAATCTCACTGAGCCTCTTCATGACGTCCTTAGTGCAGATCATGTATTGTGTGATGATATTCCTAAACCGCTGCGCCCATTTCTTCGCGCATTGTTCATTATCCATCACGCATACCTTGGCCTCTTGCAAACATTTCGCATTCTGGGGTATGTGGACGTTTTGACGGCGGTACACCCCCTAGACAATAAGAAAAGTTAGCTTCTTATCCATCTTCATTATTACCTCAAAGAACAACAATAAAATGGGTCTGAAAATTATTATAATATGGCTAAAGAAACCCGCAAACCTCTCTGAAATTACTGCCACTCCCCCACCCAGCGATGAAGCCTTTAGTCCCCGGCTTTTCAAGCTCCCTGCTGACATTGTTATAGCAAATGAGATCAGTGGGGAATTCGCAGCCCTTCTCACAAACGCCCAGTTTGAATGGTTTATCTACTTTGACGATTGCGATATCGTTGGATGACCATTTGATGCTGTCTTGGAAGTCGAACTTATAATCTGTGGAAATTGCACATTGTACAGTACTTTTTTTGTAATATATGAAAGTGTAAAAGGGAAGCAGAGTATCTTACTTTTGGGTATACACTTCCACACGACCCGACGTCTGTGCTTGCAGACACAATCGTTACTCTTGTAGTCGAAGCTGTCGACGAATTTAGTGGTTCCAGAGACAATGTAGAAATGGTCAGCGTCTTCAACGCAGGCTGCAGATGTGAGCACGTAGTTAGCATCCACGATGACACCTCCGCAAAGCCAGCCGCGATATTTGTGGGCTTTCGCTGACTCTCTCGTCAGTTGCAGATATACCTAAAGAAGAAATGATTTAGGATTTAAGATGACATCAGGGATGATTTAACGAACCACACTCTAAATAGGTTTTGTATTGAATTATAAAGTTGGCTTTGATTTTGAAATTCCATTGATTCAGTGAAGAGAAATATGGATCTTATTGTGTTAAATTAATAAATTATTTTTCATCGTCTTTTTTTTTCTTATATTTAATTTTTTTTTACTTGCCATGTACGGTCTTTTTCCAATTCCAACTTTTTTGCTGTACAAAATTCTTCTGGTGTCGACTACCGTGGTGTTTTCAAATTCCCACCCTGCATCTTCTATTTCATCACCCTCCTCAGTGTTATTATGACTTTTGTCTTGAACATCGACTTTTTTTTCTTCTTTTTTACCTGATTTTGTTGGGGTAGCTGATGATAAACCTGCGTCATACGAGGAAAAGTGAAATTGTACAGAAAGTTATTACAATTTACGTAATTTAATGACGTTAATGATGATAAAGAAAATTAAATGCTATGGGAAATGCAAAGGAATTCATCAAAAAAACTTACCTAAAATTAAAACTATTGAAAACAGAATTAAACTAGAATTCGTCATGTCGTCTTGTGAAGCGGTCCAGGAAGGAACGCTTCAATTCGATACTATTAATAAAATATCTTAAATTAGTAATTTTTCGGCCAATCTACTGCAAAGATACGCATCAACGATTTCAATTAAAGAACTTCCTTGAAATCATTAAAATGTTATCAAAGGAAACTTAATTGATTTATTTGATGAGTCAATAGATTTTCCAATTTATTTTATATTAACTCTTCAATGCTTGTTTCTAAGACGGAAATTGTAATGAAATTTATTGCAATAAACATAATGGATTTTCTATGACAAACACATTTAGAAATTATAATAGATGTAATGCATCCAAAATTATACTATAAGCCCTAGAGCTATTTAGAATAGGTTAGCCAAATCTATACTTAATGCTTTGTCCTGAACGACTGACTGACGGATCAACGCACACACTAAATCGCTGATCGTCGAAACTTGAAACTTGTAGAAAGAGAGCTCGGAGCTTAATTTTCAGCCGATCTGATACCACGATGAAAAGTACACTGGTTTCCCATAAATTATGTGCTGAGTCCGAATATAAACGTCTGCCACGGCTAAACCCGCCGGAAGTTAGGAAAAAAGCTAAATTTTAGCTCGAAAAAGGGGCCCACTTTTACCCATTTGATACCGCAACAACAGTGATGATAGCAGATAGATTTTTTGTGTAGATACAGAAAATCGAAGTCTGCCAGTATTTCTATTGCCGCAAGTACTAGGCAGACGCTTTCAAAGGTGACCGTCAGATCGGGACCCATAATTTAACCCATTTGATAGTGATCCTAGAGTTCAGGGAAATAAAAGTCTGCCAAAGCTGTTTCTGCCGTAACTCCTTGGCAGACGCTATTATGTGAAAAAAAAGTGGAACCAGTTTCGTTTTTTGTTTTGTTTATTAGGACGGGTATACAAGTACTTTCTTGTTGGTCTTATTGTTACTAAAATGGAGATCTGACGATGAGATCCTGGTGTAATCGAGGGAAACCCTCAAATTTTATAGGCAAATATACAGTTTGCACTAATATCTTTATTTTGACATGTCTCTGTGTTTGACAATCATAATTTTGTGCTGCCATGCTGATTGAAAAACTCCTGAGTGCTTTGGAGTTCAGTAAATATAAAGCCCGATCTTATGTTGGGTACTGTTTAATTTATTATAAAACAGAGTCAATTGGTACAGCCCTCCCTCCGACCCTACCCTCTGCTAAAAAATATAAAAAAATGCAAATAAAATAGGAATTTTACCAGCAAAAAACCGACCAAGTGCGAGTTGGAATCGTTGAGGGTGTTGTGACAACTTAAACTGAATTAGCGGATCCACTTACTTCCACTTAGCCAAAAAAAACACAATATTATTGACAGCAAAAATAACTTTGTTTTTCATAGTAATTGTATGAAGTTATATTTGCGGTTGTTGAATATGTGCTATATCTCAAAAACTACTAGTTCAATCTCATTCAAACCAATTTTCGATGAAATTATTTGTTAAGATCCATATAATGTATTTTTTCAAAATTTGAAATAATATGACCCGCGTTGATGGCGAATCTCATTTAGGCTTTTATTTTTTTATTATTGGTTGTTGGGCTCTAATGTTGCCAGCTCGACCAGGTATGATCTATTGTGGCGCCCTTATATTTAAATTTCACTGCTTAGTCCCGTTGAGTCTATAAATTGCCAGATTCTTTGGAGCGTGATATCTGCTATCTCATTCGGGTGCATGATGTGCCGCCCGAGATGGATACTTCTTTTGCTCATAAGCGGTCCGCATGAGCAGAGAATATGCATGGCCGTTTCTTCTTCTGTATTACAGAATCTACATAGAGCGTCTTCGGTCATGTTCATATTGGCCAAATGTTTGTTCAGTTTGCAATGGCCAGTTAGTATTCTGGTTACTACACAAGCTTTGTATCTTTCGAACTTTAATATTTCCTTAGCTACTTTGTTGTTGTAACCTCGAATCAGTGCTTTTGAGTGTTCTTGTCCTTGTGTAGACTTCCACGACTCAATAGCCTCTTGCTTACAGAGAATGGTTAGAAGCGTAGTGGCGCGTTGTTTGGTGATGCCACAGAAAGGTTCTACGCCGATTTGAGGGTTATCGGCTCCTTCTCTAGCAAGTTCATCTGCTACTTCGTTTCCTTCAATCTTTGAATGCCCTGGTACCCATGCAAGTGTGACTTTGTTGGTGTTTCCCAGTTCATTCAATGTCTCAGTACATATTTGCACCAGTTTTGACATTTGTTCGAAGGATTTTAGAGCCAGCAATGCAGCTTGGCTATCTGAGTTGATGTAGATATGTTGGTTCCGGAGTCTCTTCTCAAGGTTTATCTCTGCACATTTGTTTATGGCAAAGACCTCGGCTTGGAAGATGGAGGTTTCAGTCGATCTACTGCTAGGGTCCATAGAAGTGGAGACAGTACTCCTCCTTGTGGACATCCTCTCGTGGCAAGGAATTCAAGCTTTGAAGCATTGAGGGTAATGTTTGCTACTCGATTTGAGAGCATGTTTTTTACCCATCTGATGGTGCTTTCATCTATCCCTTTTGCCTCCATTCCATTAAGAATGGTTTCTATAGCTATTATCAAATGCACCTTCAACATCTAGAAAATCACACAGGGCTGTTTGCTTATCCTCGGGATAGAAGGGATTTTCGCACCTTGTCGACCAGATCGAGGAGGGCTGTTTCAGTGGATTTTCCCTTTTGGTATGCATGTTGGTTGATACTTAATGGCCTGTCCACTAAGTATTTGGCCCTAATGTGCTGGTCTACAATCCTTTCCATGGTCTTCAGTAGGAAGGATGTTAGACTTATGGGTCTGAAGGATTTGGCTTGTGAGTAGTCTCTCTTCCCTGTTTTTGGTATAAAACGTACTTTGACCCAATTCCATGGTTCTGGTTTAGTACCCCAGGCGTAACTTGCTCTGAATATTTTACCAGATGTGGAAGAAGCAGGTCATTTCCTTTTTGCAGCAAAGCAGGCAGTTTTTTGTTCCACCACACGGGTGATTTGTTCGGCTTTATTTCTCTTTCGGGAAGCTCTGTTCGTAGGCATCTATTATGCCATTGTTGAGCATCTTGACCGCGGCATTAAGAGAGTCAGGTGTTTTGATAGTTTTGGGTATGTCCTTTAGATTCTCGCTGAGTATGGTTCCATACATATCCCAGGAGTTGTCTTTTGGATTTCTCACTCTTATGTGTTGAGCTTCTGCTAACCCGGAAACATCAAAAAGTATATGTCTATGCCCAACTAGCAAAAACATGTCGTAAGCACGTTTCTCTTGCAGCAATCAGTCGTAAGATGGATCTTAAAAATGTCGTATGAAAGCTCTATGCACGTTCTCTCAACGCGATTTGGGCGCACTTCTCTCAGCTTTAAATGCTGTAAACATCGTAAGATTATCATCGCAATAGCTTAATAATCGAAAGAATATCGAGTATTCGCAACGCGAATGTTATAAAGTGCCATGAAAGCCATCAGTATGCTTTTATTCCACACTTTAGCTTTCCTCAAGTCGAGAAATGCTCTTTCATTCGATTTATTTGTCGTATTAAAGCTGTGCGGTTGCAATCACTCGACTCTTTGATTGTGTGAATGCAACCAAGCTGCTCTCATACAACGTGTTTTATTTCCTAACCAAAATGGTGTTTAATATTGTTGGTGTTGGTGAAAAGAAAATAAATGTAAGTAACTGTTTTTTCGCAAATGCCATATAGTTTTTTATCCATCTAAATAGGTTACGCGTATGACCATTTAAAGTTTGCTTTTTCATATGCGAAATTAACTTTATCGTATATATTGTTTACATTATTGATAATATTTCCATGGGCCACAAGATTTCTTAGTTATTAACGATTTAAAAATAATATTAATTTAATAATTAAAATGATTTCGCCATCAATACACACAATTGCCATTACAGAGCATAATCACTCGACTTTTAGTCATAAAATAGCAATCCGGTTGCCATTTTACAACTAATCAGGGCGCCATTGTAGTTAGTTTAGGGTTCCTCACTGCAAATGGGTACTCCAGAAAAACGTTTTTTTTTTTCTATCAAATTAACCTAGAACATCTATCGTTAACTATATTTTTATTGAATTGAGTTTGATTATGATAGGTCAGTGTATTTATTATAGTTCATAAATAATAATAGTTCATTATATTTCTTCGCTTCATTCTTCAGATATAATATAACCAGGTAGTCCTTTTAACCTACAAGGTAGATCGCACGCCTTCAGAGATTTTAAAAATCGAGTCTAGTTTAAACGAGTTTCCATCACTACTCATCTTGCTCCCACCACTAGCCGGCTCGATTCGTCATTCTTTTTTCGTGCGAGGTAGAAGACGCACGCGCCTTTACCATTTTACAAAATAAGTTCGCGAAGTTTAACAAGCAATCATGCCAAAACGGAAAAGTGCCGACGACGAATTAATAAGACGTTACAAAAAGAAAATTAAAAAACTAGAACACAATAAACGGCGCCGGCGCGTCGTTGTTTATTCCGACTCAGACAGTGAATCAAATGAGGGTAAGTGATAATACTATTTATTCATCTGTTGGTGTCGAGATTTACATATTAAAATAAAAAGCCTGGCGGTTAACCGAGCGTTAACACGAAGGCAATATCCGTAATGTAGGTAGATATCTACTTATTTGCTATATTTTCATTACTAAGTAAAATGACATGCTACGTAACAATATTTGCACTCGCCTGGCGGTTGACCGAGCGTCATCACGATGGCAATGTACCTACGTACCTATAAAATAAAATGACCTTAACCTAAAATTTACTTATATGAAATTTTTACCTGGCGGTTAACCGAGAGTTAACACGGGGGTCAATAACAACATAGTACGCTATACAGTATCATCTCGTCTCTTCCAGACGAAATGTCGCCAATGGCTTCGACCGAATTGGAAGTACTCCCATCGACGAGCACCGCTCCGTCGCCCGAGGAGAATGACGTCACAAACCTGCAAGCATCCCCTCCGAGCGTCGATGTCTTTCCGACTGCAGAGGTTTCGAACCAGATAGAACCAGACCCCGAAATAGATCCTGAGCTCTTACTCGCGCTGGGTGACGAAACGGGAAGTACTCCAAAATTTGGCGAAAAAATACACCATAGCTTAAGTCAACGCTGGGATCCGATATTAAAAAAGGGGCTAACAAAGGAGGTAAAAGAAAAACTATTCAAAGAATATTTAGTACCTGAAAATTGCACTCTTTTACAAGCACCTAAGCTTAATAATGAAGTAGCGGCTGCTATATCGGAAACCTCGCGCCATCGTGATAAGAGAAAGGAAACTGAACAGCAGCAATTAGGAGTAGGTACATCGGCCATTAACAAAGCCTTGACCCTTATGCTAACTAGTGACGACAAGATCGAAGCTATCAAAATATTGAGCGATGGGTGTCGTATACTTACTGATCTCCACTACCAACAAACACAGGCGCGTATTAGTGTCATTAACTACGCACTGGCTAAACCTTTCCTGAACGTCGTACAAGATAGTGAAAGAGACGATACACTTTACGGCAATAAGCTAGGTGATAAAATAAAAGCATCAAAGGCAATAGAAAAACAAGGCCTTTCTATAAAGAAGTTTACAAAAACATCAAGGAATGCTTCGACTTCCGACCAAACCGTCGCAAATACTCGTCATCAGTACTCGCCGGGACAGCCCTCGACGTATCAGGGAAACTGGTCGGGGCCTCCACGCTTCCAACAGTTCCAACAGAACAGGGGCGGACGGAGGGGGCCCAGGAGAGCGAGCGCCCCGGTGAACCGTCGATTCCAACCTCCGACACCGAGTGCGGCGGGCCCGAGCAAACCTCGAACACCTGTGACGCGCCCATAGCTGAGGTAAATCATGCTGGTAGAATAACTTATTTTTATGATCAATGGCTTAAGATAACGTCTAATCCTGTCATATTAGAGTGGGTATTATTAGGTTTTCCTATACCCTTCAAATCAATCGTTTGCCAAACTCAAATACCAACCCCTTGCTTGTCTTTATCGGAGGAAGCGGACATGGCAGCAGCCATTAAAAAATTATTACGCTTAGGCGCAATCAGACCTTGTGTACCTTCCGACGATCAATTCATTTCTAAAACATTTTTAGCTTCAAAGCCGAATGGTGAAAAACGATTTATCTTGAACTTAAAAAATCTAAATAATTTCATACCTAAATTACATTTTAAAATGGAAGATCATCGAACTGCATCTAGATTATTACCGGCCAACGGGTTTATGGCAACGATCGATTTAAAAGAAGCATATTTCCTTATTCCAATTCGCGAATCAGATCGAAAATATCTTCGATTCCAATATAAAGATCACAAGCTCAACGATACTCTCACATACGAGTTTAATGCTATGGCCTACGGTCTTTCGGTGGCTCCTAGAGCGTTTACAAAAATTATGAAGGAGGTTATTACTCATTTGCGCTGCCAGGGTTATAAAAACGTTTGCTACCTAGATGACATTCTCTGTATAGGAGATACCCACATCGAATGTCTTCAAAACGTTAAAGATACACTAAAACTATTAGAAAGTCTTGGTTTTGTCGTAAACTACGACAAAAGTTGCCTTGACCCCAAACAAGTCTGCAAATTTCTCGGATTCATTTTTGATTCTGTAAACCAAACAATTTCTCTGCCCTCCGATAAATGTCAAAAAATTGAAAATCTGGTTGACAAATTCTCTCATATACAAAACTGTACAATAAGAGAATTTGCCCAACTAATCGGAGTATTGGTGTCAGCATGCCCTGCTGTCAAGTACGGTTGGGTTTATACCAAAATTCTTGAGCGGCAAAAATTTTTAGCCTTACAAAAATATCAGAACTTTGAGGCACAGCTCAGGTTACCTTCTATTATTTTAGATGATTTGACTTGGTGGAAATCAAATGTGCACAACAGTAGTAATTCGCTAAAACCAAGTAATTACGACTATGTTATTTATACTGATGCCTCAAGAACTGGCTGGGGAGCAGTATGTGATAATGAACGAGCTCACGGAGCTTGGAAGAACTGCGAACTAGACCAACACATCAATTATTTGGAACTTATGGCTGTTTTCCTAGCGTTGAAGTATTATGCAAATAGCCTATCTAACTGTTTTATTCTGTTGCGGGTTGATAACACAACAGCTATCAGCTATATCAACCGCATGGGAGGAATTCAGTTCCCACACTTATGCGATCTTTCCAGGCAAATTTGGCAATGGGCTGAGAAAAGAAATATTTGGCTATTTGCATCCTACATCAACACAAAGGAAAATTACGTTGCAGACGAAGAGTCTCGTAGGTTTAATCCAGATACCGAATGCGAACTATCTTACTTGGCATTCAAACGGATATCAAAGGCTTTTGGAAATCCTGAAATAGACCTATTCGCATCGCGTGCTAACGCCAAATGTCAAAATTATATATCATGGAAGAGGGATCCTGATGCCTTCGCCATAGATGCATTCACCCTGAACTGGAACGGAAAGTTGTTCTATGCCTTTCCTCCGTTCCCTCTCATTCTTAAATGTCTTCAAAAAATCATTGAAGATAGCGCTACCGGTCTTTTAGTGTTCCCTTTCTGGCCATCTCAGGCCTGGTACCCACAATTAATGAAAATGATCATTTCCGAAATTATTTGGCTAAAACCCAATGAACATCGTGTAAAATCTTGTTACAGGAACCCACTTACCCTGGGTGCCGCTGTGCTCTCAGGCAAGCGTTTTTGTCCCGCGGAGTCCCCGAAGTAGCCCTGGACCTAATGTTGGCATCGTTATCAAATAACACGATTCAGCAATATAACGTGACATTGAAGTTATGGTGGCAATATTGTGGCGAAAATGGTTATAATGTGTTTGATTGCTCCGTACCAACAGTTTTATGTTTTCTGACCGAACAGTACAATAAGGGAGCGGCGTATGGATCTTTAAACAGTCACAGATCCGCGCTGTCACTATTTTTAGGGAGAAACGTCGGGTCTGACGACCGTGTGAAGCGACTCTTAAAAGGAGTTTTTAAACTAAAACCCAGTTTCCCAAAATACAGCAGCACATGGGATCCACAAGTCGTTCTAAACCATGTGTCTAATTGGTATCCTAATAGGGAACTCAGTAGGGAAAAAATTACCAAAAAGTTAGTAATTTTATTAGCCTTATGCACTGCCCAACGCGTACAAACCCTTTCGTTAGTAAAACTTGAAAACATACTAGTCAGTCCGAACGGCATAAACATTGCAATCAAAGATATTTTGAAGACATCGGCGGCAGGTCGAGAACAACCGAGCCTATTCTTACCATATTTTCGGGACAATATTCGTATCTGCCCTGCGAAGACACTCGAAGACTATATTCACATAACCCATGAAGATCGGCCCGCTAGTGTATCCAACCTCTTAATAACTGTGAAGCGCCCTTATAGGAGCGCGACAGCACAGTCAATAAGCAGGTGGATTAAGCAGACGTTATCAGAGAGCGGCGTGGACGTGACGGCGTTTAGCGCGCACAGCACGCGACACGCCGCCACGTCCGCGGCCGTCGCCGCAGGAGTGTCTATCGAAACGATAAGGAAGGCTGCGGGATGGACTAATACCTCCCAAGTATTTGCCAAATTCTATCACAGACAAATACTCGAAAACAATAACTTTGCCCACTCCGTATTCCACGGAACTTGATAAGAATGATTTCATAAATATAAGTACCTACATAGGTAATTTAATGAAAAACAAAGATCAATTTTTGTTATTTTCGGTCTATTTATAAGATACTTTTACGTTAAACTTATTAGATTTGTTCATTGTTATTATCTGTTGATTAAAATAAAAATCATACAATAATTACATCGTTTTAATAGCAAAACTTTTGCTCTAAACATCTATCTGGTTATATTATATCTGAAGAATGAAGCGAAGAAATATAATATATGATCAAACGAACTTCACAAGTGAAGTTCGATCAATATTATATGAGTCGCTTCATTCGAAGATATAATAACCCTCCCAACCCAATCCCGGTTAAAGTTTTGCCCTCCTTAAATCTCTTAAAAGAATGACGAATCGAGCCGGCTAGTGGTGGGAGCAAGATGAGTAGTGATGGAAACTCGTTTAAACTAGACTCGATTTTTAAAATCTCTGAAGGCGTGCGATCTACCTTGTAGGTTAAAAGGACTACCTGGTTATATTATATCTTCGAATGAAGCGACTCATATAATATTGATCGAACTTCACTTGTGAAGTTCGTTTGATCATATATAATATTTAACAATGTCGTTTTTTTTATGACAACTAAATGCTAGTCTTCTTAGATACAGATAAATTCATAACAAAAGACGACTTAAGGCAGCTAAGCAAATCGAAATGACCTTGGAAGAAAACACATTTTTTAATAATGCAGAAATGTTACGCATGTCGCACTGTTATTGATAACAGCACTGGATCAAAACCAATTCACTTTGTATTGTCTGATATAAGAATTAAATTATTACTGCGCTCATCGTTTTCGATATTAGGCCTGTCACTGTCATTACTATCTAAATCCGAACCATGATAAGTGGAGCTATTTTCGGAAGGAGAAACAGTAGACGGTTCACATATGTCACTAGAAGCATGATTCATATTTTCTGCGGAACCCTCCCTGATATTTTTTGGTCCCTCTTCACCCGTATTGAAATCCGATGCTGACGCAGATAATTTTAATCTTGAATACATGTTGTTTACTTTTCGCCGGAATCCTCCACTCCTTTTAATTCTTTTCCACCGATTATAATCCATTTTTGCTATATAAAACCAATTAAACACATTTATCTCAACTTTAATTAACGATGCCCGACAAAATGGCGTTTGCAGTGCTGTAAAAGATTTTGTTCAATTTTCATACAACTATTACGCTGTATGATGGCTTCCAAATAATGTTAATAGAATCTTTGTGGCTATGATAGTTCAGTTTACAGCGTTTTCTCAACTAATATTTTCAAATCGAGAGAAAGCCTCTCGAATAACAATCATATGACAGTATGTGCTATGAAAGTAACCGTGATGCTATTTAGTTGAATGAACCGCTTTTATTCCACAATAATGCTGTAATAATGATATATCGAAAGATAGTGGTATAAAAGCAAATTTAATGACGAAGTAGCAATTCCGTCGCTTTCATAAAGCTATCATAAGACTTACAGTTGTATGAAGGCTGTGAGAGATATCTTTATACAGTTTTCGAGTAAACGTGATATGAATTCGTCGAGTCAACGTTTACTCAGCATATTTAAAGAACCAAAAAGCGTTGAATGCCAAAATATCTAGAAAGCTACTTTTATACGGCTTTTTGACAAATTGCGAGCTTTCATACGAGTGTCTTTCGATCTATAGTCGTAAAAACGTAATCTCATTACGTCTTTTTGCTAGTTGGGTGGTCGGACATTGAATTCTCGCTGCTGACGTGCCATTTTGTTACACATTTTGACACATTTTTTGTTGCGAATGTTAGGTCTAGTACTTCTTGTCTATTTTTTGTTACGAATGTTGGCGTGTGGCCATTGTTCAGCATATGTAGACAGTTAGTTAGTAGAAAATCGGATAGTAGCTCACCTCTTTTGTTCGTATCCGAGCTCCCCCAAATGGTATGGTGGGCGTTAGCATCGCATCCCACTATCAGCTCCGACTTTTGTCTTCTAAAATAATCCAGGACTTTAGTCAGTTCTTCAGTGAGATCCTGCTTATCACCAGGAAGATATGCCGAGCAGAAAAGTACTTAGGACCTATTCGGCCCTTTGACTTCTACGTATGCGGTGACTGTATCTTCGCTGCAAAGTTCTGGAACAGGTAAAAGTTTTTTTTTTTTTAAAATACGATGCAGGCCCTAGGTTTAAGGCCTTTTTCGTATACAAGGATCTTACCCGCATTGTTCAGACCGGCTACCACGGAATTGGCGTTTATCCATGGTTCTTGAATGAGAGCGATGTCCAGGCCACCTTCGCTGAAGATCTTCTCTACAACCGCAGAGTCTGCAATAGCGTGGTGTAGATTGGCCTGGAGCACCGCCAGCCCCTTTGGGCGTTGAGGTTGGTGGGGAATACTGGCTGTGGGAGCCGCGGCGCCCTTGTGTGCCCCACCGTCATCGGTTTGTACCCCTGCTGTGTCCCCTACCTCTGGACGGATGTGCGCCCCTAGTGCCCCCCCTATGGAGGGGAAACCGCGTACCTCTTCCCCTATTGGTCCCTGTCGAAGTGGAGGTGGAGGGAGTTGGAGGAGGGATGTTCCGATGTGGTCATGCACGGACCTGCACGGTGCCCTCAGCGGGATTGGTTGTAGGTATGGGTATAACGGTGGAGGTCGAGGGTTCAGCGGGGGGTGGATCAATAGCCAAGGTGATAGGGCCTCTGATCCTGAACTGGACTTTTTTGAAGCCAATGTTGGCCTTTAGGTCCGCAGTCTTGAGGGCCTCAAACGAGTGGTCGTCCAAGGATACGGTCAAGGTATGACCTCCCTTTTCGACCTTCGTATTGAGGACCTTCCAATGTTCGGTGTTCAGACCCTCATTCTGAGCACCAGAAAGTTCTAAGGCCCGCTTTGCGCAATCGGCCTCAGAGCTTGGAATAAATACCACCCCCACATTAGGTTTCCGGATGTCAGACTCGTTCATGAGAACGAGTCTGACATCCGGATTTTTCTTTCAAGCCATGCTTTAGACCGTTCATTATCACATGTAATGAGAAGCCAGCCTGGCTTGAAGGAGCAGCCCTTAAATTTAGGCCCTTCACCCCTTCCGGATTGAGCGATGCTTTGCAGGATGGTATTGCGCAGCGACTCCAGTTGTGTGTCAGTCATCAAGGACTTGGATTCATTTAGGCTTTACCGTCGCGGTCAGATACGGCTAGCAGAACGTTATGTACCATACAATAACATACTAAACTTTACTCAACGTAGGTACTTTACGTACTCAGCTTTCACAGTATCGAAGAGTACGTCTACCTGGGACAAGTGATCCAATTAGGTAGATCCAATGGCGTGAATGTTTTGAACACTCACAGGTTCATATTTTATATTTATAAAGGTGAAATAAAAACCATAAATTGTGCACGGGCGGGACTCGAACTAGCAACTTTCTGGCTAACCGGTTTTCTGGCTAATGACAGTGAATGTTAAAAACATTCTAAACCATTGGGTAGCGAAGCGTCATCAATTTCCAAGTTAAATTTATTCTGCAATGAACACTGTTGGGGTAAAACATTTGGAGTGGACCTCGGTACATTTGTAGTACTACGCTTTGAGCAAAATGTGAAAACATATTCGTTTATTAATTTTGGTTTATAAATGTGTACAGACAAAACACTCGGTGCGTGAAACTGACTGATAGATATGTAATTGTTATTTGAAATAAAGGATATTGAAATATGTTGAAATCGTTGTGTTTTAACTTTTTTTAAAACAGCAAAAAATAATTAAATACTGTTTTAGGCTGGGTAAAAGACCTAATGAGAAGTATTTCTAAAAAACTTACATAATTTCGTCTGCCAAATAAGGTCATCATTCCGTCAGAAAACCCGTAGTTTCGTCAAGTCTGTCTGTCTGTCCATCCGTATATCACAGCCACTTTTTTCTGAAACTACTAGCATTACGTAGCTGAAATAATAATCATTAATACTGCAGACGGAAGCAGTGCTCGATACCGACTTGCACTTGGCTGGTTTTTAGCGTAATGCCTCTAATAATAAGCTATCCACCACAAAAATATTTTTTCAAATAGGTCCAGTAGTTCCTGAGATTACCTCTTTCAAACAAACAATTTATTAAACTTTATAATAGTAGTAAAGATTTCGTAAAGGCTATTTTAATAATCTTTTTAATTTTATTCATTTTATTTCACATGAACACTATAGCGGCTGAACCAGTCTCGTCACTGTGTCTGTAAACTACCGAATGAGACACCATACGGATACCAGAGCCGCCACACCATACTTAGAGCTGTATTTTACCAGGACACCGCGGCGCGATATTAGTAGCGTAGCGTCTTGGTCTAGTTGCGTTGCGCCGATGTGGTGTTGTGGTAAAATATAGTCCTAAAGGTAGCGGTAGCAGACTTGAGGGAAAGCTGCTTCTTCTGCGGCGTTGAGAATATAACGTTGTAACAAAATTTTACCTATACTTCTATGCAGGGTGTTGTTTTGGCCAGCAATGAGCGACTCAGGGGTGGTTGTACAAACGATACAGATATCTTTTTTTTTTTAATGGAGAAAAACCCACAAAATATATTTATTATTACGATCCCAGCGAGCGAGTCAAAATTACCAACGTACGTCAGTACCGTTCCCATGAGTTAGCGACGGTTTTACTCGCTAGCGACGACGTTACAAAGAATCTATGGAAATTTGCACAGCGCCTCTAGCGGTCATTTGCAGAACTACAATTTTCCACACAGTTTTTTACGTCGTCACTAGCGAGTAAAACCGCCCTAAACTCATGGTAACGATACAGGAGCTCTATTTTTGAATCACTCGCTTGAATATGGCGAGTGAGTATCGTTCGAAAACAAATTAAAAATCAATGAAAATCACGCAAAATATTGGCGTTGGTACTCACAAAATTCATTAATCTTTTTTCAAATCACTTACACGAGTTATTATACTAATTTTCATAGGAAAATCGGACATTAAACAATGA
Source organism: Pyrausta purpuralis (assembly GCA_963924145.1). Classification (NCBI taxonomy): domain Eukaryota; kingdom Metazoa; phylum Arthropoda; class Insecta; order Lepidoptera; family Crambidae; genus Pyrausta; species Pyrausta purpuralis. Next base: position 16,455,302 of record OZ001660.1, read on the forward strand.
ATATCACACGCCACAATGAATATCACACGCCATCTTGACGCGAGTGATTCAAAAATAGGGGCCCAGGAGCTCTATTTTTGAATCACTCGCTTCAAAATGGCGAATGATTTTCGTTCGAAGATGAATTAAAAGTCATAGAAAAAAACTCGTTGTCGAACGCAAATCACTCGCCATGCCTCTTTTCAAAAGGTTTACAATGTTTGAAGTATTCATGCAAGTCCATACATTATTATCTTTCAAATAATCATCTACTTTATAATACCCTTTCGTCATAAGGGTTTCTTTAATGACAGTTTTAAATTTATTGATCGGTAAGTTTACAATGTGTTCTGGTAGTTTATTAAAAAAATTAATACATTTCCCTATGAAAGAATTACCAACCTTTCGAAGCCTTAATGCTTCAACACCCGAGCGGTTGCAGGCAACCGCATAACAATAGAATTTGCATTGTGTCTCGTTCACATACGCTTGAGGGATTAATTGTGGAATAGCAAGCTTATTTTTATTCCTAGTATTATAATTGTGTATATCACTTTTTTCCTGAATGAATGTAAATTTTTGCGGACATACATTAAATTTTTAATCATTCATTAGGGATCCACTTACTTCCACTAAGCTAAAATACCACAATATTGTTGACAGCAAACATAACTTTGTTTTTCATAGTGTTTGTATGAAAAACAAAATTATGTTTGCGGTTGTTGAAAATAAGGTATATCTCAAAAACTACTAGTTCGATCCCGTCCTAACCAATTTTTGTTGAAAGTATTTGTAAAGACCTACATTAAATATATATTTTTAAAATTTACTTATTATTTTTAAAAGGGGGGGGGGGACACGCCCATTTTAACACTTTGAAAGCATATATCTCGCAAACGTTAGACTTCTAGAGAAAATGGTTTTAGAAACCTCTATTTCATTTTAAAAGACCTATCTATAGACCCACACAAAAAAAGTTTTTTTGGTTTTAGTTTCATGTATGGGAGCCCCCTTAAATATAATTAACTAGCGGTCCCCCGCGACTTCGTCCGCGCGTTTTGAGTTTGCTCCCTCCTCTCCTAAAGCCTTTCTCAATAAATAAGCTATCTAACACAGAAATATTTTTTCAAATCGGTTCAGCAGTTCCTGAGATAAGCGCGTTCAAACCAACAAACTCTTCAGCTTTATAATATAATTAGCGCAAGCGCACGTTGTACTTAAGCTGCGAGCATTATTTTGGTGCGGAGTTATGTTAAAACTGTGATAGCTCCTAAGATATTTATTGGAATCAAATGATATAAACGGCAACTTTGTTCTAAATGAAATACACGTGATGATGAATGTATTTATTTCGATAAGAATAAATACCTGTGTGTATAATACACCTTTAAAAATGATGCATTATTTTTTTACAAATTTATTAACATAAAAAGGTTGTAGTAAGTTAACCATAAAAGATAGACTTATGCTGTCGCGGATTTTATTATAGAACTCTTCATGCTGAACAATCTTGTCATACATGATTTTTGTGTAACTTTAGCGGTTTCCGCAGCGTACGCAGCGGAAGCTTTCAAAAGGAATATCTTTCTCCCGTTTTCGCAACATTTTTCATTGCTGCTGTGGTCTTGTGAGTCGTATCTTTACGTTATATAGCTTAAAACCTTCCTCGATAAATGGACTATCTAACATAAAAATAATTTTTCAAATCGGACCAGTAGTTTCTGAGATTAGCGCGTTCAAACAAACAAACAAACAAACAAACTCTTCAGCTTTATATTATTAGTATAGATTTTTATTTTTTGCATAAGAATCGTAAAGCGGTTAACAGGATACATCTTCCTACCAAATTTCAACAGTGTGATGCTTATATTTACAGAATAAAATGGTTGTGACATACAGACGGACAGACAGACAGACTTGACGAAACTATAAGGGTTCCGTTTTTTGCCATTCGCCTACGGAACCCTAAAAAAACTGTTAATAAAGTTTACCAAACTCAGTTAATAACATTATTTAAAAATATATTTATATCTAAACATATACCTACATATACTCCTTCACCAATGAAAACAACAGACGGGGTTAATCAACCAAGCAATTTTAACTATTTAAAGTCACATTTCATTAGACACATTGTGTTAATGGTAGTGATAAACTTTTCTAGTTGGTTGTTTAAACTCCACCCACCGTCCATGTTCGTTGGTACATGTTATTAGTAAGGGGTACCGTGGAAAAAGTAGAATTAAATCATCCTAGGTGTATATTATTAACCTTTAATCATGTCTATAGACATAAAGACAGGTGTAGTCTGTGTCTTCTTAGCAAAGCCTTCAGGTGTTTCTTACTTTGCACTGTATGCAGCAAATCGTGTGGTAACTCATTACTATAGACAGGATTCAGCCAGCGCCTAGTGCGCTTACCACAATAGTTTTTGGTCTTAGGGACGATCAACTTTGGCTGTTTCGATGCGCGTGTCTGATAGGCATATTTCCTTTCATTCAGTCATTGTCAGTTTTGCCAAACTGTTCCATTAGAATGGCCATTCTTACTAAATTATTATATTCTACTTAATTTACATTCTTCTTACAGAGCTTAAATAGTTTCACATAGTCGCCTCCTAAAGATTTTTTTACGTTATAGTCTACGAGCAGTTTAAGAATTCTAATCTGTAGTGCCTTATTTTTTTTTTAAATGTACAGGAAAGGTTAAACCGTTCGCTCCTAGTCCATACGATATGACCGCATCAGCCAACGAGTGATAAACTAGATACCTACATAGTTCCTCTTGTAGCCACATATTTTAAATAGTGCAATTTACCAAGGACCGATCTTAACTTGCTACAGCAGAGTCTACATGGGAAATCCAGATCGGTCATCTACTGTCAATCCTAGATATATACTTGTCAAAACAAAATAAAAATTCTTTTTAAAAATATTGATTCCATTTTCTATGACGTTTTGCTTTCCTTAGCTTCTTGGTTTATTAGAAACTATCAGAGTTCATTGATATCTCAAGTCAGAAACATCTTTTGCAATATGCCACAAGCACGCAGGCGTCATATGGACTCGTTGACAGCAACCCGAGCCGTTACAATGATTGAAGAAGGTCCTTCGCAGCGATCTGTGGGTTTGCAATTGGGATTTGCTCGAAGAGCTATTCAAAATCTATGGAATCGTTTCCAAGAGACCGGCAGTATTAGAAGAAGACCTGGTTCGGGCAGATTTCGCATTACAACAGCTCAAGAGGATCGTTACATTCGATTAAGTGCGCGCCGAGATCGCACAATGACGGCCCGCAAGCTGCAAAATCGTTTACGGCTCACAACGGGTACTCGTGTCAGTGACCAAACTATTCGTAATCGATTGCATGAAGACCAGCAGGCATCAAAAAGGCGAGTTGTCCGTGTTCCATTAGCCAGAAATCATCGTGCAAATCGTTTAAGATTTTCCCGCCAACATTTGAACTGGGACATAAACCAATGGGGCATGGTGCTCTTCACAGACGAATGCAAAGTTATTTTTTTTAACGACGATCGGCGTATTAGAGTATGGAGAAGACGCGGCGAGAGATTTTTAGATGCCTGCATTAATGAAGTCGATCGTTTTGGTGGTCCAAATGTAATGATTTTGGGCGGGATAAGCTTACACGGCAAAACTGAGCTCGCTATTTTAAATGAGGGTACTGGTACTGCTCAGCGATATATTGAGAAAATTGTCAGACCACATGTGATCCCATTTGCCCAGAGAGCGGGTCCTGGATTCATCTTGATGCAAGACAATGCTCGTGCACACATGGCTCAAGCGACTCGGTTTGTACTGGAAGCCTCTCAAATTCAAGTCTTGCCGTGGCCGGCAAACAGTCCGGCCTTAAATCCAATAGAGCACATGTGGGATCAGTTGAAGCGAAGAGTTAGAGACGGCTATCAGGAAATCCACAACCAACAGCAACTTATCAATGCTGTTAAAAGGGCCTGGGAAGAGATTCCAATGGAAAATGTCAGGCATTTGATTGAGAGCATGCACTCCAGGCTTCAGGAGTGCGTAGCGAAACGAGGGGGGCATACCCGTTACTAAAAGATGAGCATGGAGTATTTTCTTTTGTTTTCAGTAACTTTACATTGTTTTTATTTTTAACCTTAAATGTTTTTTTTTCTTTCAAAAACAAATAAACTTTTTAATCATTATTATTGGAATAAATTTATTGGTCTACACGGTAAAAACAACATTAGTTTTCGTTATGGAGGCAAAAAAATATATGTATATTTTGTTTTTATTATTTTCATGGTACAGACAAAATACATCGTGGCCCTTATTTTGTTTTGAGTAGTATATATTTTATTATTTTATTTTATTACATTCTGTCTTTTGTCATTTTATTATCTGTGTGAAAAATTCGATCGATAGCAGTAACAAGAAATTTAATTATTTTATATCGTCTGCTTTGTTTGTACTCTGTTTTCAAACGTGCCGTTACTCTTTCTAATGGTGTGTTGTATAAAATACTACTGTTAATATACTGTTATTTTATACAAAATCTATATATTCCATCTCTCGCTGAACACATAATACCTCGTCATCTCATCTACAACCAGATAGGTAAATTTATGTTTTTTCTCACAGGTGAAATGAAAAATAGCATTGACTCAGAAATAGCAGTGAAATGGGTCGCTTTCTCCCCTTGTATAATAATCTATACCATCAATTAACGTAAAGGATTCTAATGGTATTCCACTCTGGTGTAGAACACCGATTCTAATCAAACAAAAATTCAAAACACATTCATTTATTAATTCTTTATTTTTGTGTATCACTTATTTATTATATCAAACTTTCTCAGTAGTATTCGCGACTTTTTTAGTATTATTAGTCGCCCGTAGTACGAATCCGCTGCCAGAAAATACTTTTTCACCAGTCGCGCCAGCTGGCTCTATGTGGGCTCGGTTCACTATTTCTACGGGAACAGGAGCGACGGGGTCAGTTACTGTAACATTTGCTTTCGGTTCAGCAACTTCTACTTCGTTCTTGGCTGGACTGTGAAAACAAAAAAAAAACTGTGAAAATGTCTATCTATAATATCTCGGCAGGTATATAGTTGTTGCCTCGCGAGATCCTAGGGGCAAAAGTATAGTCGTGTGATCTCTCATCATAGGTCGCTCGAGCAAGGCAAATTCTAAATTCTTACAAATAAAATATTATTTGTAATCATTTTACCCATCAGGATGATTCTTCCATGACAAAACCTTCTCCACGTGAGTGATTCCTGATCGGAATTGACGTCTGCATTTGGGTCTGTCAAGAACATAACGATTAAAAAATATTTCTTCAATGTAACGCTTATGCATTGAATAAACTTCAAGATTACGTACTCAACATCCTTATAAATAGCGCAGGAGATGAATTGTCGATTTTTATAGACGCTGGTGTAAAGGAATGGACCGTAACACTTGTTCGTTCTTTCCTTGACCAGACACGCTGAAATGACTCCTATGACGATGGAATTCACACCTTTGCCGACAACGAGAGGACCTCCGTGATCATTCTGTAAAAAGTAAAATTTGTTATACACTTTGATGTGGAAACCTAGATTAAAATAGTATATTTCTATACCAGTGATGCCAGAAAAAATAACAGATGAACTTTCAGATCAATGGATTTCACTGATGCAGACCGCTAACAACCGGTCGCTATAGAAAACCATGGGGAAGGCCTACGTTTAGCTGGAGGTTCTGCGGATGTTAATGATGATGATCAGCTTACCTCGCAAAATCCACCGTCTATCATTGTACCGTACCGTCGACTACCGTCACCCGTACCGTTCCCGACACTTTCGTTGTGGAAAGCCGTGTGCACTTGAAGATTAGTAGGAACCTTTTCTGTCTTTAGAACACGTCTCATATCATCTTCATCTGAATAGTTTATGTCCTGGCAGTCCACGTATTTTTCCTGTGAATAAACAATATTTGTAATCATACATTCATACATCATACATTTGAGCCCTTACTTTATTTTCTAGGTCTTATAGCTACCAAGATACGGGACTCCCAATGTTCTCTGTTATTCCTTCAAAGTAAAAAAAAATAAAGCGAAAAGCACTTGAACCAAATGTTCCTTTTCCGTTTTTTAAATTTTAAAGAAATAACGGACACAAACGATCGAGAATTATGTGAACTTGAAAAACGCTTTAGTAACGTTTCTCGTCAGAGCATTCTTTGTCACTTTTTTGTACTGCACTTTTTTAGTGACGAATTTTATTTCAAAAACATACAAAAATGCAGCCCTTACCTTGCGGTAAGGGCTGCATTTTTAAGGTCTACGTTTGCAGAACCTGTTAACCGTTATTTTTGACACGACAACACTAAATTCCACGGGGAAAAAGAAATGTAAGACAAAAAGACAAAGTTGACGTCTTGTTTGAGACGACGATTAGAAGAGAAACCTAAAAAGTTATTATACTCATATGTATATCTCTTCCATAGAAGATAAGTGATAACTTCAAGTAAGTCTTTCACCATTATTCTAAAACAAGGAAGATTTAGATAATAAGTAAAAGCGTTGTAAGCGTCCTCACGTTACAGATTTCCGACATCCCCTCTCCAATATCCTTGGTGCATATCATGTAGTTGTCGATTATATTGTGGTAGCGGGACCCCCAGCGCCTCTTACATTTAGTCTTCGACAAAATCTCCACTTTTGCTTCCAGAAGATCTTGTTGGTTCTCGTCCTTTCTTCTGGTCACCCACTGAAACCATTTTATCTTTACCACATGTACATCTCTTAAGATGCGGTATTGACTAGACTGGTAATATGTAATATGCAAATACCGTCAGTCATCGAGCGAACTCTATTTAAATAGGAACAGGGAATGTTTTATGTATAACCAGCAATTTTTCCGCGGTTTCATCCGCGTAAATATCGTATCTCACAAAATATCATTGTAAATTATAGCCTATGTGCTATTCCAATGTATATAATATATCATTGTAATGTTCAATAAAAATCCTTTCAGTTGTTTAGCGTGGAGAAGTAACAAACATACTGTATGGGTACATACACTATAGGTTGAGTGGAGTTGAAGTTGATGAGCACGCACAATAGAAAATATCACCGTAGTTAAGAAAAGTTAAGTTTAATAAAGTAGTGGAAGTTACAGTTAAAGTTATGGTGGAAAATTTTTCCTTGAGTTGTGTATAGTAAGACATTTTATTAACGTACTAGCTAATTGAAGTAAAAATATTATACGAGCGATCGCATGCCTAATGCTTCAACACCCGAGCGGTTGCAGGCAACCGCATAACAATAGAATTTGCATTGTGTCTCGTTCACATACGCTTGAGGGATTAAAGTAGGGCGCAACGTAAGCGCAAAATAAAGTTGAATGTATGATGGCCTTGCCCATACATATACATCCTTACAAACTTTCGCGTTTAATACATTAGCAGGATTTACATAAATAAGTACAACAAAACCTCCTTAAACCTACTACAAATGATTAAGACTAAATACCACGTCATCAGTTAACACCAGGTGTGATTCTGGTCAAAAGCCTGACCAAGACTAAACAGCCTGAAAAAAGCTCTTTAAAGAGACAGTTGCCGTTGAGCCCGCGCGGTGCGATTGGTTTATTCCGCGAGAACAACTGTTGTATTAGTAATAGTTTAATGTTGGTTGTTAATACAAGGTGTTGTTTTGGTCAGTGACGTCCAACTCAGTGATGATGGTATGAGTTCTGCTTATTCTTTGAAAAATGCTTAAAATTATATGCAAGTTTTATAAAACAAACCTCTTCACAACATTCCAAAAAAATTAAAACGAATAGGGAGACTCGCAACCTCGCGGGAAGCTCGCGCCTATCTACGAAATACTTCGCCGTAGCTAGTAAGCTATGAAGAGACAATCTGTAGGCCTAACATGCACGCCTCGGTACCGTTTATCGTGTCGATAAAAATATTTTATTTCCTAAACAACATGTTTTCCCACATTTGTTTGACTTATAATATAATCCTTATTGCTTTTAAATACAAATGAAAACATAAAAAATACTAAAAACCTTTTTAAATATGATTAAAAAGTCGTCTGAAATTTATCGATTGATGATAAATAGGCGCGCATCTTAGGCCCGCTGGCGTTGGTAGTTTTGACAGTTTCGCAAGTATTGGAATAAAAATTGTTTTAGTGGGTTTTTTTTTCATAAAAATAATTATTTTTGTACAACCACCCCCGATTCGGACGTCGCTGACCAAAACAGCACCCTGTAATGTCCCTAGTCATGATTTCAGAGATGTTGCATGGGTCTACACATATGTGGCTAGTTTATCAGTCGGAACTTACATCTTTATACTTTTGTATTGACCCCCACCCAGCAATGGTGGCCAGAGTGCCTGCATTTTCCAACGTTTGACTCTGGTTGTTGTAGCAAACTGGTTTCGGGACGAAGTCGCAACCTCTGACCCTTCTGCTGAAATCGAACCCGTCTTCGATCTTAACAACTGCAATATCGTTGTTCATCCATCTGATGTTGTCATTCTCGTGACCGTCGAAGATGTAGTCTAGAAAAGTTAGATAAAAATTTTACGGATACTCTTTCACTTGGAAAATCTGGTCTGGAAAATAGTACTAACCGTTGGAATATAATATCCATGGCCTTGTGAAAGTGTTGGGTAGTTAGTAAGATCGTACCAAGACAAATCACGTTGCCTGATACGTTGTATCATAGTTATGATACTAATAAACTGTAGTGTATTAGGACTGTGCGCGATTTCAGCGCCACATACTATTTGCGGACGTTGAAATAAATGGCTGGCTGTCTTACGGAAAAGTAATGAAACCAAAGTGAAAGATAGTTATACAATCAATGTTACCATAGCATTAAAAAGGTTAAAGGAAATACATGCAAAAACTAGTAACTTAAAACCTACTCCAAAATTAAACCGTATCCATGAGGCAAAGAGGCGAGGATGGCTGGCTGCGTTATTTCAATGAATAATTGTATTCTATTCAATAAGTGAATCTATTGAGACTTATTAATAAAATATAATGCTCGGATACATAAATTTTGTACTAAAATTGCTAGATACATTTTTACATACGTTCCCCAACATTGTTTTTTTTTTTGGTCCACCTACCACCTGTTTTCTACAAAGCGAATAGCCAGATCATGCCGTTAGAAAACTAAGATTCATCAATATATAACAAAGTTCACATAAATATCAAAAATCTTACTTTTAGGGACGCATTTCCAAATAGCTTTCTTCGCTCCGTTCTTGATACAGAGATTGTTATATCTGTCGTCTTCGTCTGAATATCTGTCATGACATAAAAACATCTGAGTTAGTAACTTTTCTTATGACCTAGTTCATGAATTACGTTTAGGTCACATTCAATAATATTTTCATACCTTTAACACTAGCCCTTAATTATTATAAAAATAATGAAATTTTCGTACTTGTACATTGACATTTACCTATCAGGATAGCTTTACTAGTTTCGGCCGTTAGTCGAAAATCTGGTCATATTTTAAATTTTTTTGATATCAATCTACTAAATTTATTTTTTGTCTGATACCAACTGGTTCTTACTTGTAAGTTCCAGAAACTACATAGAAGTGTTCTGCATCCTCAATACAGGCGGCTGATGTAAGGATATACTCTTCATGAATGATGACACCGCCACACAGCCACGTACGGTAGTTTGGAAACTTGTGATTGGTCCTCGGTAGTTTTAGGTAAACCTGACGATAAAAGGACCGTTATGTTATTCTTATATGACATTTGGTAATGATCTATCCATAAAATTATTATCCCTTTGGAAAGGGGATAGTACTTCTATGGATCTATCAGGGTAACTGTACCGTTACCATTAGGTTACGGCAGTTTTATTTATTTAAACTTTATTGCACTGTTAATGGTACAATTGGCGGACTTAATGCCTTATGGTATTCTCTACCAGTCAACCGCTGGGGAAATGCAGAGAGTTAAATCAGTGGCGGAATATTTAAAAGTACTGAGAGGGACAAAAATTTAAAATGCATTAACATAAACATACATACAAGAATTACATAGATAAACAAAATCATTTGTAAATATATAAGCATTGGATTAATAAACTTACATAGAATACATATATTTAATATAAAAATAAAAACTACAGATAGGGAAGTAAAGATACTGATGACATCTATTAAAAATATTACCGACAGCTGTGAACGCAATTGTGGTTAATTCTGAAGTGAGCCAAGGTTACGATAGACAGTTATATTTGTTAGCAACGACGTGCAAAAATTCTATGGAAAATTGCACAGCGATTTGTTCTGCAAATGACCACTAGAGGGCCATTTGCAGAACAAAAAAAAACATACACTTTTTTACGTCGTCGCTAGCGAATGAAACCGCCGTAAACTTACGGTAGCTGTTAGTGCTCTGATTTATGAAGAACTAGTGGTTTCTCACTATTACACCCTCGTTAATATTTATTTATTGAATATTTATTGCACTGTTAATGGAACAATTGGTGGACTTAATACCTTGTGGCATTCTCTACCAGGCAACCGCTTGGGAAATGCAGAGAGTTAAATCAGTGGCGGAATATTTAAATGTACTGGGAGAGACCAATAAAAATATATTTTAAAATGCAGTAACATAAACATCCATAATACAAATAAATGTATAAATATATAAGCATGGGATTAATGAACATACATAGAATACATATATTTAATGAAAAATAAATTACAGATAGGGAAGTAAAGATATAGATGACATCTATAATATCGTATTTACGTAGTAAGGTACTTTAGATACGAGTAGTTGATGGTTTTAAATGTTTTAACTCTCAGTGTTATTTTTGTATTCTTTTATGATGAAATATGAAACCAAAAAAAAATAAGATACCTAGTTGTTAGATTATCTTACCATGTAAGGCCGATTGTCGGTGACTTCATCTCCGTTTATGATACGTCTCGTGCCATTTATCAATATTTCTTCTACTTTTGGTGGCAAGGTTGTAGCTACTTCAATAGCATCTACATCTGTGATTTTTTTAAAAACTTACATTAATAAAAGCTAAGCTGCTTAAATAGCATCTGTACTTATTTCTGTGATGTCTTATAAGTGGTTTATAAAAAAGCGTCTGTCCCAATAATAAACAAGCGAACCATTAGCACCCAAAAATCTTTCTTAAAGCCATTTACTTAAAAAAGCTTTCAGTTTCGTATAAATACCTGTTAAATATAAAAAATAACAAACAACAAGTACAATACACTTCATCTCGAACCAAAGTCACAATACAGAAGATTGTAAAATAAATTAAAATTCAAAAATAATCAAAATCATTTCACGCAGTTTGAATTTTAAACGGAAGTCTTAATAAAGTTATATAAACTAATTGAATTATGTTTCAATTTTCTACCGCGCATTTTTATTAATCTTATCTTATTTTATTACTAGGAGTAGAAAGCTTATAATCTGCATTTAAAAAAAACAATGATATTATATTAAGTAAGTAGATGACGCCTCGAGAACTAAAAGAGTACACAAATATGGCACCGTCAGATTAATGAAAGTCAATGGATTGACATCCATCACATCAGACATCAGTTTCGAAATAGAGTCATAATAAAGTAACTTTCTTAAAATATTTTTTCAAGTATGTAGGTACATTACAATAGAGTCTTTGACCTTATTTTAAAAACGAGTTAACACTTTAGCTTAATAGTATAATAATCAACAAAAACATTTAGTATTTATAATATTTAACATTTACATAATCAAGTAATGATCTAAAAAAACTATTTGAATGCGTCTTCTGAATGCTTGAAATGTCATGGCACGATCACGTGACCTAATGTATATTTTTTACAAATTAAATTAATAAAAATATTTACAGTCCTTATTAAAATTTATAAGCAAATATTAATATACAATAGTCTTGTGGCATCATGTGAATGAGATAATTCCTTCAAATAACATACTAATGGTTAGCGTACCTATTTTTTAGGGTTCCGTAGCCGAATGGCAAAAAACGGAACCCTTATAGTTTCGTCAAGTCTGTCTGTCTGTCTGTCTGTCTGTCTGTCTGTCCGTCCGTATGTCACAGCCATTTTATTCTGTAACTATAAGCATTACACAATTGAAATTTAGTAGGAAGATGTATCCTGTTAACCGCTTACTGATTCTCATACAAAAAATAAAAAATAATGTCATTTAAGGGGGGCTCCCATACATGAAACTAAAACCAAAAAAAATTTTTTAGTCAAACCTATGCGTGTGGGGTGTCTATAGATAGGTCTTTTAAAACGACATTGAGGTTACTAAAACCATTTTCTTTGAAAGTCTAACGTTTCATAGCTAGACGCTTTCAAAGTGGTAAAATGGGCGTCCCCCCATCTAACTTCTAAACCGAGCAAGTGTAAATTTTGAAAAAAATATGTAATGTAGATCTTAATAAATACTTTCAACAAAAATTGGTTTGGACGGGATCGGACGAGTAGTTTTAGAGATATAGCACATTTTCAACAACCGCAAACATAACTTTGTACTTCATACAAACACTATGAAAAACAAAGTTATATTTGCAGTCGACAATATAATGTGGTATTTTACTTAGTAGAAGTAAGTGGATTCCCTAATTCAGTTAAAGTTGGCACGAAACCCTCAATGCGCGAGTCCGACTCGCACTTGGCCGGTTTTTTCTACAATTATCTAATAGTGAGTGTCATCCCTCGTGGATGTGTTTATCAACAGTATTTTGTTATACTTTTGTTTACGCGACCGCCGGTGACCTTTTGATCCGTGAGCGTCTACGCTGTTGCTTTGAAGAAATTATGATGATGTGATGGAGATGTGGGATTCGATTCCGCGACTGTTTATCTTTGAAGGTAATCCTGAACGTAAGCCACCACACAAAGGTGGTTGTTAAATTATTGAAAAGAAAATATATAGTAGCAGGGTCTACCTTGTTTCGCAGTTTTCATTGTAATAATTTTATTTGGCATATCATCAAATAGCATAAACTTCCTTTCGCAGAACATCAATTAGCATTCACTCATTTATCAGACGTTCAAAACGCATAATCGTGTAAGCTAGAATCATCTTTAGGCAAAAATTTAATATCCATAATAGTCTTAAAGTAGAATCATCCTAACGCAGAAAGTTCACAGATAGAATCGACTTGTGGCATACAATTCGTATATATAATCATTAATAGGCAGAATCATCCTATCGCAGAAAGTTCACAGTCCGAGTCAAATTTTGCCAAAGGTAATTATGCCTTATAAATTTCTGCTATCTTAAAAGTATGCCATTGTAAATTCGGGCATATAAATATTCGACCAAACAATAATTATGCTAACTGAAAATCTGCCTGAATACTATTCGTCTAAAGAAAATTATGCCAAGTGTGTTATCCCAAGTGACTTTCGGAGCAAAAAGATTCTGCCAGATAGAGGGAACCCATAGTAGCGCACTACTCCATATATGGCACTGCCTTAGAAAATCGACTTTTGACGACGAAACATCGGCCATGTTGGTGCGTGGGTTGGCTAAGAAACAAAACTCGCTAAATTTATTGAAAATATTTCAATCATGAATAATAGGCATCATTAAATAAAATCAACTTAACGAAAATATGATTTTCCAACTTATAATATTTATTTAGGTAGTTTTGAAAGGGCTTAATTTTATACGAAGAAATTGTAGATTTGTGTCAAAGTAACACATCGATAAGTGACGAAATAAATACTACCATGTCGACCTTTGAATTGAAAACGGCTTTAAGTTTATGGACCTGTATGACAGATACAGAGGCCAATACAAAACAAGTAATCGATAATATAGAGTACTATGATTCTTTACTGGGAAATGAAAATTGTTAACAGAATTTAATTAATTTTGTACTAAATAAGCTATCTAATAACAAACAAGAAAAAAATAAACTAAGACATGTAACATAAAAAAATAACTTAATATCTACCTATTCAAAAACGAAACCATTTCCTTGCGGCAAGGAGGCTATGATGCTGGCTGCGTTGCCGCGTTGGATAGCTATGCTGATCCTTTGAGCTAGGAACCAGCCAGCTTTATTATTGGCTGTTAAAGAATTTAATTTTGGCGCAATTTTACTAAACAGCAATTTAGCAGAGGGTCCCCACGGCCCAAATGTTTCAACGCCAAACGGCGCAAACACATAATCACTTGCAAGTGAAACGTACTTGCGACGCTTGGCGTTTTCAGCCAACTCCGCTGCTGCTCCAGCTTTAAGGGCTGATTCTCTGAGATGGGAAGGGGCCAAAGTATCGACACAAGTTGCATCCCAAACTAAGGCCCGACCCCGTTCCCAGGGAATAAGCGTTAGGCCATCGGGTCTCTTGCCATCATCACGGACCAAACCACGTGGTTCCAAAGTGGAAGGAACATTAATGGTCGCAAGAGCTCTTCTGATGGCGTCATTAAGGGTAGCGTGACGGGCGAGACGCCCAGCGCTTTGCTGGCAACAAAGGCAGTGGAGACCAAATTTATCAACCTCCTTGCCACATGGACACGTAAAAATTTCACATATAGGGGTACCAAGGCGGAGGCCCACACACACCCGGAATGACTCACTATCAAAAAGAGTGCCCAAATTTTTCGACGGTAAAGCATGAAGCCAATGACCAGAATCTTTGCAGGAAACTGCCAAGAGCCTTGCGCGACCACTGTCACTGACGGAATTTTCAAGTAAATAATTGAAGGTCTCTCTCGCAAGAGGGACATCCCAAAGTTTTTGCTGGTGACGTTCCTTTGGGATGTCTTCTCTAGGACAGAGGCCTTGCCAAAACTCCTCCGCCTCTCTCACCTCAGAAAGTTGGCGAGGATGTTCGAAGATTTTTCCGGCTAAAACGGAAGTGCTATGCAAAGAGGAGAGAAAAGCGGGGAGGGCTATACTAGAAATTTGGCGAATTCCGATACCACCAAAACGAATAGGAAGCGAAGCCTGAGCCCAAGAATTATTATCGAAATGTAAATTTAAAATTTTTTCCAAACTAATTTTAAGGGTGGTGTCAAATAGTTTTAAATAATTATTTTTTTTCCAGATAGGACTAGCACGTAAGAAATATGTAAATTTAGGCACAAAAAGACACGATTTAAGTATAGTAAATGCAATGTGTGAATTTAGGTGTTCTAATCTGGGGGCTGAAAGGGTGAAATCATTCAATTTTTTATCAAGAAAAGGTTCGATGCTGGGATCAAGAAGAGGGGCACCCAGGAGGCAAAGCGATTCAGAATTCAGAATTTTGATGTTAGGAGCAAGGGAATTGAATTTATCAATGATTGCCTGACGGGAACCAGACGAAACGTGATCATTAATAAAAAGTTCACATTTTGAAAGGTTCAGTTCCAAGCCTAATTTCTTAAATCCTTCAATAATCAGGACAAGGTCTTGGAAAACAACATCTGCTTTGCCTCCAAAGGAGCCGTCATCCAGATACCAGGCATTGAATTTAGAATTTAAGGATGAAATGACAGGATGGATGCCTAAACTAAAAAGGGCTGGACCTAAAGGGTCGCCTTGCTGAACACCGACTGCAGAAACAATTGAATGTTCATTGTAAAGTAATTTTGATTGATTATGGTAACACTGAAAAACAAAGGGATAAATCTGTGGAGTGTGAGTCTGAACTTCATTCAGCAAGGCAGACCTGTCAAGAGAATTAAAAGCATTCTTCACATCAACTTTCAAAAAAACTTCAGATTCGTCACAGGAGAGGAAATTGCGAGCGGAATGAACCACGGCCTCGCAACCTCCCTTACTGCCGAAACCAAGTTGAATGGGTTGAAAATACTCTTTCAAAGGAGAAAAAAGATCACGACAGGCTAATTTGGCTGCAAGACGACGAAACGTTGAGCCAATAGCAATAGGGCGAATGCCACCATCTTTTTTTCGAAAGGCACAAAGTCTAGCACCAAATAAAAATGGGACAAAACTTTCAGTTACCTTGCCAGATAAGAGAAAGTTGCACAATTTCGTAATGTTGGAAAGCAAAATTCTACCGGCGTCAGCAGCGGAAGCACTCACCAAGTCCTTAAGGTGTTGGGGAGTGATACCGTCGATGCCGCCAGCAGAACCAGCCGGAAATGACATGATGGCAGCAAACGTGTCGCCGTAATCAAGTATCTGTAAGGGTTGGAAATTTTGAGGAGGAGGAACAGGTAAAGATGGAGAATCTGGATGTGAAGGATGCTTACTACGAAGGCTCTCGAGAGTTTCCTGATTAGGGGGAGCGAGAGTGTCATCGGAGAACAAGATTCGGGCTGCGTTTTTCAGGTCACCGTCCATAACCTTGTTCTCAACGGTACGATAAACGTTAAATTTGGAAGATATCTTACTAGACGAACTGAATGGAAGGGACGGATTGTGGAAATTTGAAGCATTATCTAATAGCGCCCGAGTTAAAGTTTTAGAAGGAGAGTTTACGTGAAAAAATGAGTATGAAAAAGTAAAAAGATTTTGCCAGGCAGTTTCAGTATTATCGAAACATTTTTCAATACAAGAAGAAAGGCATTTAGCTAAAGCTTAAAATTAAATTTTGTAAAATTAAGCTTAAAATTAAATTTAATTAAATTTTGTACTTAAAATCAGATTGTCTCAGGCTGCGAAATTAAGATTAAATTCTAGTTATCCAAATGTAAATGCATTAATTAATGACATGCGAAATGAACTTTTACCGCGAAAGGCTGCAACTGCGATTTCGACTAAACTGGAACAAATTAAACAAAAATATTTGTCTATTTCTGAATTTGGCAGGCAGTTATCTGAACTTTTTGTCGATCTTACGATATCACAAGCCGACGGTAATTCTATAAACTATGACGTTTTAAAACCATTAAACGAGAAAATCGCAATAAAAAATTTGCGGACGGCTTGCGAAATCGTAGGCTGAGCACAATTATTGGAGCTAGGAATTTTAGCTCGCTGAAGGATGCCATCCAGGCCGCGCAGGACGAGGAAGGCTCCAGCACATTAAACTCGGGCGAAATCATGGGTATGTCTAAAAATAATAATTCTAATAATAGAGCAAGACGGAACAATTACAGAGGCGGTTGAGGGCAGAATACCACTCGATATTAAACCAACAGCGTGTGTGGCGTGACTTATCAGACCAACTCGTCAGTTTCACACCCAATGCGAGGTCAAAATTTAAGAGGCAGTTACCCCCGGGGCTTTCGATGTAATAACCGTAGAGGTTATCGTGGAAATCAAGGGAGACAGTACCAACGCAATATCAATTTTATAAGCGACTCTTACAAGCACAGATACCTGAAAATATAGAACAAAATTCGACATCAAATTTAAATCCAAATGCATCATTTTTTCGTGACTAAAATAGAACCTACTATTAAATGAAATGAAATGAAAATGAAAATGAAAAATCTTTATTTGTTGCAAAGACTGTTGTGGTGGTGGTGTTTCGCATATTCTCACTTTACAATGCGAATTAAGCAAATATGTTGAAGCTTATCCCTTAGTTTCCAAGAAAACACTTTTGACAATAATTTTATCCTTAATTATGGCGTTCCAAAGGAGATAACCACAGACAGAGGTAAGGAATTTATATCATCTACATTTCAAGAGGTATGTAAATTATTACAAATTAAACAATTAAACTCAACTGCATTTCACCATCAAAGTATCGGTTCATTAGAAGTATCTCATAAAAACTTAAATTCTTTTCTTAGAATACATACAGACAACCCTCCTGAAACATGGAGCCAATGGCTACCATTTTGGTGTTTTGCCTATAATACTTCAGTTCATTCAGAAACGCAGTTTACGCCTTACGAGTTAGTGTTTGGAAAGAAGTGTATTCCTCCGAGTAATCTATGTAAATTAATTGAACCTATTTACAATTACGAAAGTTATCCCTGTGAATTAAAATATCGCTTTCAATTATCGCAAAAAGAAGCAAGTTATGGCATTGTAATAAGTTTTTTTATTATTTTTTACTACTTAAGCTACCTAAAATTCTTATTCCTTTAATAAGGCATAATATTACTATTTTGTTTTAGTGTACCTTGGATTGTGTTCGATTTGTGCGTTCGTTTTCATTAAGTTATTACTATTTGTGATTACCAATAAGTGGTTTAAATATTGTATAATGTGTAGCTTATTGTTCACTTGTAAACCCTGGTTATCCCTATAAATAAAAAATAAAATAAAATAAAACAACCCATACGAGAATATGGACTACTTACTGTGACTTATGGAACATCTTGTGCGCCATTCTTAGCTATCCGTACGCTTTATCAACTTTCTGAAGATGAAAAACATGATTTTCCTGTAGAATCAGAAATACTAAAAAAATACTTGTATATGGACGATTTGATGACTGGTACGTCTAACGAAAAGGATGCTATTCTCTTACAAAAAAGGCTTACTGAATTATTGTCTCGCGGTGGGTTTCCTTTGCACAAATGGGCATCTAATAGTCAATTAGTGTTATCACAGATTCCTGATACTGACAAAGAATCAGAAAACGCAATAAATATAAAGGTTGAAGATACTTTGAAAACTTTGGGTACCACTTGGCACTCACAAACAGATAATTTTGAATTCAATATAAACATGAATTTTACTGATGATAACATCACAAAACGAAACGTTCTATCCACAATCGCAAAAACCTTCGACCCTCTAGGTTGGCTAACACCTGAAACAGGGCTTGGAAACCGGTATTTTTTTTGAACCGGTTTGACGCAAATACAGGTGGAACTTTTTGAAAAAGGTGATGTTCCTTTAAACCGGTTTGGAAAAATATGGGTATTTTGCATTAACCGGTTCAACTTTTCGTTCAGGCAGGACAACCACTCTGAACTTCGTTAAGATCTGCAAGCGGTGAGCGCATCTGACGTTTGTTTCTGAATCTGATAATTAGTTTAACATCTTTTGAAGAATATTCGGTCTAAAAACAAGTCGCGTTACGATCGTCGCGAGCGGCTACGAATTAACCGGTTTATTGAGGTTCACAGTATCGCTCTTATTTGGTTCCGCTCCGGTGTGGAATTTTTAGATAAAACCGGTTTAACCGTTATAATACCGGTAAATCTTGAACCGGTTTTAAGCCTTGGAAATAATAATACTACTTAAATTTTTTATGCAAAAGTTGTGACTAGCTGGCTAAGCCTGGGACGACGAAATCCCTCATGATCTGAAAAATGAATGGATAAATTACCTTGAACATTTTGCGCATTCTGACCCCATTCAATTCCCACGATGGATTGGTGTTTCTGACAAGACGATTAGACTAGAACTGCATGGATTCAGTGATGCTTCTTGTACTGCTTATGCTGGAGTGGTGTATCTCAGAGTTTGGGAAAATGACGAGGTTAAGGTATATCTGGTTATGGCTAAATCTAAAGTTGCACCCGTCAAACAAATTTCACTTCCCCGTCTCGAGCTCTGTGGTGCAGTTCTCTTGGCGAAAATAATACAACATGTTAAAACTATTCTAAATACCCCTGATGAAAATGTATATGCATGGACAGATTCTACCATAGTTTTGGCTTGGCTGCGTAAGACACCTAATACATGGACCACATTTGTTGCTAATCGCACTTCAGAGATTTTGACATTCACCAACAGTAATGGCATCATGTTAGTTCAGCGAATAATCCAGCTAATTTAGGTTCCCGTGGAGTATACCCAACTGATTTACAACAGTCTGAACTATGGTGGAATGGCGCACAATTTTTACAAATTCTTGATGTTGTTAATTTAGATAATGTTGTACCTGAAACAGATTTAGAAAAGAAAGTGAAAACTAAAGTACAGACAAACATAAGCGTTTTTAAAAATGATGATGTAATTTCTTACCTGAAACGATACTCTACACTTTCAAAACTAATACGTGTAAATGCTTATTGTTTACGTTATATTAAACTGTGTAAGCTTAAATTACATGGGAAACCGTTTGACGAACCCGTTTACCAAAGTCCAGGTGAGCTTGATGATGCTCTAAATAGATGCATTAAGATGTCTCAATCAGTTTCATTCAACGATGAAATTTCTCGATTATCGCAAGGTGAACGAGTTCACCAATCGAGCAAACTACATGTTCTTAACCCATATCTAGACGATAAAGGTATTATTCATGAGGGTGGTCGACTTGCTCATGCAGAGATTTCAGATGCCATGAAAAATCATCTTGAGTAACGACTGTATTTTTTCTAAACTTATTGTTTTGAATGCTCACTTGAAGACTCTGCATGGAGGTCATCAGCTAACTTTAAACTTCATTAGACAGAAATTTTGGATAATTAGAGTCAAAAATATTGTTAAAACTGTTCTCACAAAATGTATACCGTGTTTTAAACAAAGGGCTAATCCTACTGTACCATTTATGGCAAATCTCCCTAAATGTCGTGTGAAACCAAGTCGTCCATTTTTAACAAGTGGAGTAGATTTTGCCGGAACTTTTATAATGAAATTGTACCCTGGTAGATGTAAAAAAACCTGTAAAGTTTATGTTTGCTTATTTTTGTGCACCGTCGCAAAAGCCATTCGTCTAGAATAAGTAACTGATCTCACTTCAGCTGCGTTCATAGCTGCTTTTAGACGCTTTACTGCCCGCCATGATCACTGCAAGGAAATCTGGAGTGATCATGGCACAAACTTTGTAGGCGCGGCCCGTGAACTAAACCTTGCTTATAAAGATGCAAAATCTGCAATTATCTCTGAAATTGCTGAACTATGGGCTTGACTATAGCCAATAGTAATATAATTGACTATTGGCTTGACCACACTCACTGGAACTTTATACCCTCTAGCGCGCCTCACTTTGGGGGACTTTGGGAATCTGGAGTGAAGAGCGTAAAATGACACTTAAAACGCGTAATTGGACAAACCTTTCTAACCTACGAAGAGTTCTTTACTCTTTTAGCTCAAGTCGAAGCTTGTATCAACTCTCGTCCATTTACCGTAGTAAATTCTACCCTTGATGAACCTCACTTAACGCCTGGGCACTTTCTGGTTGGGGAACCGTTGATTGGTGTACCGGAACCATCTTTAAACTCGAAATCGAATAACCACACGAAATAAGTTCGATTGCAGCGAGAATCGGCCTCCAGAGACCAAATTAATCCGCCATAACATATTTTTAACAAACGATCACATTTCATTAAAAATAATCAAAACCCTTTGAGACGAAAACTAAGAAATTACTTGCAGACATGGTCCATCTTTGGCATTATCACATTTGTCACTTAACATCAGGTGCGACCGTGGCCAAATATTTGGCTATCTACATAAAAAAAAAAAAAAACAACAGTGTGATGCTTATAGTTACAGAAAAAAGTCGCTGTGACATACGTACGGTCAGACAGACGTCTGTCTGTTTGACCGTACAGACAGAGAGACTTGACGAGACTATAAGGGTTCGGTTTTTTGCCATTCGGCTACGGAACCCTAAAAATCTACCTTATATGATGAAGTCCTATCTATCTTTAGACTCTTTATACGTGGATTGCCAATTTAAACAATTGTTAGGAATTTAGGAGTCACTACTCTCCGTACTGAAACTTGTTAGAAAACGTAGCGACTTCCGTAAGCAGCTTCACATTTAAATATTAAGTCCTTCTCATTATGGAGTAATGTTTTTATTTCACCTTTTTTCTGTTCCCCTTACAATTAGTAGGTAAAAATTAGTTTTATTTCGATTCTGGTTCATCAACTAAATACCTCGGTTTAGTTATGCATCTCATAAGTTTTGCATCCCTATTAGCTTTTGTTCTAAATTTGATTTTTGTGGTACATTGTAAATCTGGTTTTCTGGATTATAATGGATAATTGGTCAGGTTAGGTTTATTTGAAGAAGTCAATGAAACAATAGGTTTATTTTTATTTTTTTATTGCTCATACGGGTATTAAGTGCTAGTACTGTTATTAGCGGTTGTGCTATAATCAGCGGGTTTTTCAGTTAATCCTCTGACGATGAGGCCTTCATGCTGCGCTGCCTTGTCCATGGAGTCATCTTGAGACCCCGTTTCGTTAGTGGTATTCCCTAATTTCACCACAAGATCGTTGCGTCGTAGCTTCGTTATTTGCTCGTTCTTTGCTGGCCTGTGAACAATAAGTGATTCGTTTTAAGTAAATGAGGGGAAAGAAATATATTCGTCATAATCAGCCAAAGACCGTCTACTGCTGAACATAGGTCCTTTCAACAGTTATCCACAGCAATCGGTTGCAAACGGTCTGAAACTAATTTGCAGTTTAATCCTGTGATGTTTATATTGTCGTCTGGTACTAAGTATTCAGGATTTGTTTTATTTAGTAGTTATTAAAAATAACTACAACACGTTTTTGTGGTGATTGCGATTTGATTATTTGCAGTTACGTTCTATTCTATACTTACTATACTAGTATTTACATTGGACTGTATTATATTTTCATGTCCTCGATTAACAATTACGTCAATTTTTTTCAGAGAACTTACCCATCGGGATGATCCACCCAACTCATTTCAACTTCAGTGTGTGTTATGCTTGAGCGAAACAGCTTGTTGCAGTCTTGCCTGAAAGCAAATTCTGCTATTGATCAATAATACACAACTAACCAATATAGAGACATTTTCCTTTATCTATCCCTCCAAGATCCAAGTATCTTATCGGAGAAATAGAAAGCGATTTGAAATTCAAAATAGTTATAACTCTCGAAGGAAGAACTCTCAAGAGAAAGTATATAAAAATTACTTGAACTCTGCATTGATGTTAATGTTTCTAATATTATAAATGCGAAAGATTGTGAGCGTGTACGGATGTTTATTACGCCTTCACGCTGAAATCACAGAATGGATTTTGATGAAAGTTTGCAATAATATAGCTAATATATGGAATTAGACAAAGGCATAGCCTTTAATAATACAATGTTTTTTTATGTGACACGCGCGTGAAGCTGCGGGAAAGGGAAAATTAGTCAAAGGTATGCGAAAACTGACTATCTAGCAGTGGGACTCACAGGGTAACTTTACTTTTTTTACATTGGATACCAATCACATACATTGCTCTGATCACAAAGTAAGTGACTATCTGACTGAACTTACTGGAGAAACTGAGAAAATATGTAGTACAAAAAACAATAACAAAAAAGTAGAATTTTATGAAATTATATTGCTTTAAATTTCCTATAAGCGACGCCTACGCAGGCACCCAACGAACTGAACCGAGATGTTGTCGCCTCGGCAGACCGCGGACGACTCATACGGCTCAACTTAAATAATGATTTCCGCAAAGTAACGCCTGACTCTGTTAATGACAAAAAAATCTTACCGAGCATCCTTATAAATAGCGCAGTTAATAAGAACTCTGTTCCTATAAACGCTGGTGTAAAGAAATGGGCCGTAGCATGCGTTCGTTCTTTCTCTGACGAGACATGCAGAGATGATGCCTATAACTACCGCGGTCACACCTTGACCATATATCAGGGGTCCTCCGTGATCGTTCTGCAATTTGAAAATATTCTTAGGTTTTCCGTGTGTTAGGTATTTATTACTTGGCAATTATTGCTGGAAAATCTTAACTTCTCATCAGGTGAACTGAAACAGTAAAACTTTTGTCATAATTTCAAAACCTCTTCGAACATTAGATGGTTTAGATAAAAATTTTCTTGGTCTTCTGTCAGAAGTCAGATGTCTCCGTATGAAGTGAAGGAACAGACTGCATTTGTGTTTTAGTATACGAGTATATACAGGGTGGCTCAAACAGTGACATCCAAATTTGTTCTCGGACTCACTATATATAGGGTATATTTAGATGGCCCGGGATGTAAATATACAACCATGGCAGTGATTCTCCCCGAAATCTAATAATTAGATTGCGAGTTTACCCGTTTTAACTTAAAAATTAAGTGAACTATTTATACGACGAAAACACTAACACGAACGAAATCGAAATGCATAGAAATCATGACTCTGAGAAATCAAAAACTATTTTTTCTTCGTCAAAGAAAATTCGATTCGTGAAAGTTCACGAATCTAAATATTGGGCCTCTGGGCTATCTTAATGTACCCTATGTATGTAAGCCGGATTTTTGCAGTTTTCGAAAAATATTTTTTTTCGTAAATAATGAGAATTTTCAAACACTTTCTATGGTGTTAAGTGTTTTTTTTTCACTATGATTCTTATAAATTTCACTAACTTATATTAAATTATAAGCTAGCTAAAACTAAGACTAACAAAAGTTACTATAAAAAAATGCCGCCATAATTATATTTGGAATAGTATATTTGGAACTTTTGGACAACACAGTTTGGACCACCCTGTATATCTTCTTCTGCACACTATCCTGGTCTCTGGTGACAGCCGACTTCTTCTAATTTTTCTGCTGTTTTAAAATCAGTCACCACTATCGAAATTGGCACAAGTGCGCCTTCACATAAGGCGCGCATTCAGCGCTGCCGCCGCGCGACTGTCGCGCATCCGTTTATAGTATGAAATTATCGGCAGCGCGATGGACCGTTGCCCTGTTAAAGTCACCTAAATGTGAAAGCGCTCCAAGGACCACTCACGCATGTCAAGTTTAGCTAGATTCGGATTTAAATATTTAATTATTTGACACCATCACATACATTGCTCCGATCCCAAGCTAAGTAGCTAAAGCACTTGTATTATGGAAATCGGAAACAAGTGGTACCACAACACCCAGACCTGAGACAATATAGAAAAGATCGCTTTCTACATTGATCCGACCGGGAACCGACCCGAAAGCTCACGAGATGGCGACACTCATTAAAAAACATAATATTCTCTCTGTCAACAGACTGAATGTCGATTTTATTTAGAACTAAAATAATTCTGACATGTGCAAGTAGGCCTAAGGGTATTATTAACTAACCTCGCAAAAACCTCCACTGTCCGTCGGTGCGGATCGTCTGATGGTATCGTTGCGGTGATCCATAGCAGAATGCATGACAAGATCCGTTGGTACAAGCACTCTCCTAGCCTCTTCGCCTGAATCCTCCCCTGAGTACATTATATCGGTACAGTCCACGTATTTTTCCTAAAAAAATGTAAAATTTAAATAAAAACTCAACGATCACCTTGATCAGTACAGAATCCTATTTAATAGTGAGTTCTGGTTTTTGTTTTCATCATCATGGGCCTTGATCCATCTTTACAGATGATTCAATCAGCGTCTTTTGGTTTTTGTTTTATGTTGAAACTTAAACCGTTATTCTACCTCTACAATCGAACATTTATTTTTATACTAATATCAAATGGTTTCACGAGTCCTGAATCACGACTATATAATATGTAAAAAAAAAAACTGTCCGACCAGAAAGAGTCATAGAGTTGCTTTAATAACATAACCAAAACAAGTATTTATATTACGTAATTCATTAGAACTTTTT
This sequence comes from Pyrausta purpuralis, assembly GCA_963924145.1. Taxonomy (NCBI): domain Eukaryota; kingdom Metazoa; phylum Arthropoda; class Insecta; order Lepidoptera; family Crambidae; genus Pyrausta; species Pyrausta purpuralis. Next base: position 16,480,652 of record OZ001660.1, read on the forward strand.
TTTATCGAATTTCAAAGTCAACAAGTTTAGCACCTATTTACCGTAAAACGGGAAAAATTTCAAAGTCGCCATGTATGATTTTTGAATGTAGTGAATATAATATTTCTTTATCTTGGGTATTTATTTCTAATATTATATGAAAATTATTACACATAGAACCTAACCTTTTTACCTAATAACCCCTTAATGAGTCGGACAGGTTTTTCTTTACACACTGTAGAAGTAGACTAAACGCAGATTACTTAAAAAAATAGGTACATGATCAGTCCTCGTCCGGGAGTAGTTAATAAGTTTTTTAACATTCACAGTGCAATTTCTGTATTCTTATAAGATGATCTAAGAAACCAAAAATTGCGCATGGACGGGATTCGAACCGGCAACTTTTGGCTAACCGCTCTTTCCAATCGAGCTAAGAGTGGTAAATCAAGCCATTAACTCGGCTGCTTCAAATTTTTCCTCAACACCACTTAAGGGAGGATTAAATTTAGTCTTCGAGAGGGAATGGTCATACCACAGAACAGAGTTATCTAAATGATGAGGTGACGCGCTGACAAAATTCATCAGGCTTGCCAATGTGTCGGTGGCCGAATGGTATAGGCCTGAATGGCGTAAGAAAAGTCAGAGGGTTCGATTCCTTGTCTGACTCAGTTGCTTTTAACAAGTGTGATTATAATAGTCATACCGAACAAATTTCACTCAAGTCGCCAGTAATGTCTTTGGAGCAAATCATGTAGTTATCGATAATGTTGTGGTAGCGGCGACCCCATCGTCTCTTGCACCGAGCCTTCGATATCAACCTTACACGCGTTTCTAACAGATCTTGAGTTGGAGGCATCTGTAAATGGGAGATCAGACTTAGTTCCAAAAATGTTGGAGAGTGAAAGAAGGGAAATTTGAGCATCCTGATTCACACCTACACCAAAATATTGTGCTGAAATGAACTAAATTATCTACCTAAATATGAGAAAACTAGCGGTCTCCAGCAACTGCTTCGGCGCGTTTTGAGTTTGCTCCCTACTCTCCAGTCGCAAGCTGATGCTTTATAACCAAAAGCCTTTTCAATAAATAAGCTATCCAAAACATTTTTTTTAATCGGTCCCGTAGGTCCTGAGATTAGCGCGTTCAAACAAACAAACTCTTTAGCTTTATAATACCTGTTAGTATAGATTTACAAGACACAGCTATCATCTTTTCAGATATAATATCTTTCGCCTAGTTTCTGAATAGGTATCTTAGAATCTAGGCAATATTACCCAATGGCATTTTGCAGTAGCCTGCTGTTTTATCATTCATAATCGATTACATATAAAATTAATTTAGATTTTACGAGCCCGGTCTACAAAAATATTGGGTAGCAGGTACGTGTAGACTCCTTAACAATAAAGATAAAGTCAGTCTGTAAGGTTTCACTGCTGGACTAAGGCCTCACCTCAACTATCAGGTGGCAGAGCCATCTTCACCATGTGCGCTCAGTGCGGTTTAAGGGGGTTTTTAACATATCACAACTAATTAGGAAAGGGCTATGCTGAGTGTTTCTCTACGGGATCGAATCAGAAATGAGGAGATACGTAGAAGAACTAAGGTAACGGACATAGCCTTGAGAATCAGTAAGCTCAAGTGGCAATGGGCGGGTACATAGCGCGAAGAACTGATGGCTGTTGGGGCAGGAAAGTTCTAGATTGGAGACCCTTCGACCAAAGACGCAGCGAAGGACGTCCACCAACAAGATGCACAGACGACCTTATAAAGATCGCAGGATCAAACTGGATACAGACCGCTAGTGATCGGCCGCTGTGGAAAGCCGTGGGGGAGGCCTATGTTCAGCAGTGGACGTCCTTTGGCTGATAATGATGATGATGATGATGACAAATAATTATGTTAAGGTTCGTTTACTTCATTATACTTCTCAATGCTTCCCCATCCGGCGATCGTGGCGTCATTGCCAGCTTCCTCCATCCTTGCGCTGTCGTTGTTGTAGCAAATGGGGCGCGGAATGAAGTCGCAGCCGCGGACCCGGCGGGTGAAGTCGAACTCATCCTCAACCTTCACGACGGCAATGTCGTTGTTCATCCACCGTATGTTGTCGTTCTCGTGACCGTCAAAGACGTAGTCTAGAAATGTTGAAATGCTTTTATGTAAGCGTGGGAATCAGATTGCGGAATCAGCGTAAGGACACCCTTCCAGAACTCAAAACCATAGTACGTCTGAGCTGCGAACTTTTAGTCTGCTTTTAATTCTGTGATGTGGAAGAGTTTCACAAACGCATTTTAAGCGTTATGGATGGAAAGACATGACGTGCTCACCAACCAATACATTCAAAGTTACCGTCGGTTAAAACAGTTTAAGATTAAGTTCACCGATCGAATTTTCTTTGTCGAATAAAAATTGTTTTTGATTTCTTGGTGAAGTTATTAACACTACACTAGAAACTATGACCGAAATCAGATCGTTCGCAGTTCTAATAGTGTAATGGTTTAAGGCAACGTTCTACACATACATGCACGCACGCACATGCTCTCTCTCTCTCTCTCTCTCTATCTATCTCCATCTCTCTCTCACACACACATACACACACACTTACTTCGAGGGATACACTTCCAAACTGCTTTTTTGGCCCCGTTTTTGATGCACATATTGTTGAAGCGGTCATCTGCTTCGTTGTACCTAAAAACAAATGATAAGCCTACGCTTAGCTTGGTGACAGCAATACAAAGAGTAGCGGATGATATTCTTATTATATCTACTAGATTAAGAGTACTTCTTTATGGTGTCTTGAAATCAACATAATATGCCTAAAACTCGTAACCTGTATGTTCCGGAAACTACGTAGAAATGTCTTGCATCTTCTATACATGCTGCTGACGTCAAAATATACTGTTCATGTACTATCACTCCCCCGCAGAGCCAGCGACGATACTGAATGTACTTCGGATTGTTGCTCGGTAGCCTGAGATAAACCTACAAAAAACATTATCCATAAAATGCATTTGTTAAAAGTAGCTGTGTCAGACAAGGAATCCCTGTGTCTTAAGCTATCCGGGAGCATGCCTTTACCACACCTTTACCCCTCCGCCACCGACACATTGGCAAGCCTGTTGAATTTTCCAAGTGTTATCTTAAACGCGTAGGCTGCGTGACGTCTGTTGCAAGAAAAAATATTGCAAAATTCGACAGGCTTGTTGTTCGGCAGGCAATGTTTCGGTGGCCGAGTGGTATAGGCATGCGCCTGGATAGCGTAAGACACAAGGTTCGATTCCTTCCTTGTCTGACACAGATGCTTTTTCAAGTGCAATTTATGTTAGGTTTGTATAGTGACAAAACTTAAAAAAAACAAATATACTATTAAGTATAAACATTTTTCACTTTACCTCCAGTCCATTAACTCTAACAACCACAGTAGGTAATTAGTACTAATAATAACTATTTTTCCGCTCAGCGGGCCTAAGATGCGCGCCTATTAATCATTTATCGCGGCAATCGATAAATTTCAAACGTGTTTTTTATCATATTTTAAAAGGTTTTTAGAAATTTCGTTGTATTCACTTGTTTTCAAAGCAATAAGGATTGATTATAAGTAGAAAATTAGTGGCAAATCAGGTTGTTTAGGAAATAAAATTACTTTATTTTGACACAAAATATGGGAACAAATGTCAAAATTCCAGACTTTGACAACGTCTAAACAGCATTCTCTTTCTCAAACACAACTTGAAAACAGTAGCTCATGAATTCTGACTACCTCTTTGACCTATTGGGTAGACGCTTTTTAATATCAACTTCCCTCTATCTATAGCAAAGGCTACGATACACATTGCCATTTCATGCCAGCTACTTGCACGTGCCATCTACTGGTATGCAGGGCTTGGAAACCGGTAGTTTTTCTGAACCAGTTTAACGAAAATATAGGTGGAACTTTTTGAAAAAGGTATGTTCCTTTGAACCGGTTCTTAAACCGGTTTGGAAAAATATGGGTATTTTCATTAACCGTTTCAACTTTTCGTTTAGGCAGGACAACCACCTCAACTTCGTTAAGATCTGCGAGCGATGAGCGCATTTACGTTTGTTTTTATTCAATAAAACGTATTTTGTTTATATATCCTATCAGATACGTACTGTGGTGATTATTCGACATAATTTTGTAAATGTTCATTATATTATAAAAACAATATAATGGCAAAAGGAATAATTCTGAAGAATCTGATAATTAGTATAACCTCTTTCGAAGAATATTCGTTCAAAAAACAAGTCGCGTTGCGATCGTCGCAAGCGTCTAGGAATTAACCGGTTTATTTAGGTTCAAGGTATCACTCTTATTTGGTTCCGCTCCAGAACGGAATTTAACGATAAAACCGGTTTAACCGTTATAATACCGGTAAATCTTGAACCGGTTTCAAGTCCGGCTGGTATGTGTAGGGAGACGCTTACTGACATGCAATGTGAGAGAGGGGACGTGGGGGGCTCCAAAACTGACGCGTGTTAACATCATAATATGAATATAGGCATGCACGGACTCGAGTTACTAAACTCGCACACGCCAGTGACTGGCACGCATTCTAGTGGTCCGTTTTATACCGCAGCCTTAATATTAAAAACTCACTTCCTTTGTGGCAATGAAACGTGGGACTCTGAAAACATGTACTTATCTCTCTTTTACATTCAAAGGCCTTCAAGGAAAACGTAGTGTTGTACTGCACACTGCACAGTACCGTTACCATGAGTTTCGATAGCTACGACGGTTATACTCGCTAGCGACGAAGTAACTTTTTGTATGAACCGTTAGAGGCGCTGTGCAATTTTTATAGACTTTTTGTACGTCGTCGCTAGCGAGTAAAACCGTTGTTAACTCATGATAACGGTACAGTTATGGATAAGCACGGCTTACTCCTTAGCTAGGGTATGAATGATTTATGGGGGCAGAGGAAGAGAGTGTTTAAAATTACTATAGTAGCTTATCACTGAGGAGGGAAGTCCACACTCAGGCCCGGTTTAGTGATGGTTAATTGTCGTACCAACCCGTTGAATATTTCCGATTGTGCGTGTTTTGAAGACGAAATACATTACCGTCAATAAGTAGTTTTTCTTTAAAATACGCACAATCAAAAATACTCACCGCTGGTAACGACGTTAATAACCATTAGTTGAGTAAACTATCAATCACGAAACTGAGTCTAAGATAGATGAGACTAGATAGATAATTAATGACAAGGGTAAGAACAAACCGTGGGTTTTTTTAAAAAAGGGGAACAGGGTATGGAAATAGAAGGGGTAACATGTATGTATACAAAAGTCGAATTTATAACCTCCTCCTTTTAGAAGTAAAAAAAAAGCACCATTCTGGTATCAGCAGACTGAACGTGTAACCTTTGTCGCAGGGCTTGAAACCGGTTCAAGATTTACCGGTATCATAACGGTTAAACCGGTTTTATCGTAAAATTCCGTTTTTGAGCGGAACCAAATAAGAGTGATACTGTGAACCTAAATAAAACGGTTAATTCCTAGCCGCTTTCGACGATAGCAACGCGACTTGTTTTTTGACCGAATATTCTTCGAAAAAGGTTATACAAATTTACAATTCTTCAGAAATATTCCTTTTGCCATTATATTGTTTTTATAATATGATGAAAATTTAAAAAAAAATGTCGAACAATTACCACAGTATGTTTCTGATAAAATGTATAAACAAAAATAAACTTTAAAAAAAAGTAAAAACCGACTTCAAAACCAAAATGCACTAAAAAGTCCTTAATAAACTCTTCACCATTGAAAGGAAAGGAATTCGTTTTAGGCAAACAATTTGGTTTTGGAGTCGGTGCTGTGATAGTTGATGCTTGATGGTCAAAGTGATGGCACCGACTCCAAAAAGAAATTGTTTGCCTAAAACGAATTCCTTTCCTTTCAATGGTGAAGAGTTTATTAAGGACTTTTTAGTGCATTTTGGTTTTGAAGTCGGTTTTTACTTTTTTTTAAAGTTTATTTTATTTCTTCATTTTTAGTGATTACATAAGAGGGGGGGGGGGGAGTTGCACCTTATGATTCTATTTTTTAAGAAGCTACAAATTACCTATCATAAGTTCCGTCATAATAATTACTGAACTCCTAGGCGTTAAGGAGTTCCACCATCAGCTCAGCCCCACAAAATGTTGACTATCAGACGTAACAACACGTCAACATTAAGATTCTAGTAAAGGAACACTATTCCTGCCTTTAAAATTTGAGGGTTTCCCTCGATTACACCAAGATCCCATCATCAGATCCCAAAATGGAAAAAATGGGACCAACTAGAAGGTACACCCTCTAAGTAGGCGAAAAATTTTTTTGATTCGGTCGACAAACGACTGAGATATGAGGTAACATACATACAAAAAAAAAATCATGATAAAAAAAAAAAACATACAGTCGAATTGATAACCTCCTCCTTTTTTGAAGTCGGTTAAAAATATGTTTAAATTAATAAAAACAAACGTCAATGCGCTTACCGCTCGCAGATCTTAACGAAGTTTAAGTGGTTGTCCTGCCTGAACGGAAAGTTCAACCGGTTAGTGAAAAATACCCATATTTTTCCTAACCGGTTTAAAAACCGGTTCAAAGGAACATAAACTTTTTCAAAAAGTTAAACCGGTTCAGAAAAAATACCGGTTTCCAAGCCCTGCTTTGTCGTACGTCTTCAATTCACATACCATATAAGGTCTATCAGCACGTGATTCAGAGCCATCCATGATTCTTCTACTGTTATTGAGCAGATTCTTGACATCAGTGTAATTCGTGTTTTTCAATATGCTCTCAACATTTGGAGGTACCGTTGTCGCTGTTATTATGGCGTGTGTGCCTTAAAAAAATACCAGTGCATAATTCAGATTAGATACATTAAAGCTTTAGGCGCTACCCGGATTTTCAACGCGCCACTATAGTAGAAAAATCATAACTCGTTAAATAAAAGACCAATCAAAAATCTGGTAGACACGATTGTAGTACAGGTTCTTTAGTTTATTTAGAACGTTTAAATTGTTTTCAACGTAGTCTATTGTAGTTAGAGTTAGAAAAACTGCTAAATATGGCCACTTTTGGCAATTTTTCTACACATTGTGTCTAAACCACATAACCAGAGCTACAATCGCATCAATCAGATTTTCGATTGCTCTTTTATTTAACGAGTTATGATTTTTCTACTAAAGTGGCGCTAGTGTGCGCGTTAAAAATCCGGGTAGCCACTTAACCCACAGTCCCGCTTATACCATTGCCCTAAACGGTACATTCTTCGTCAGATATTTGTAGCAGACAAAGTGGCCAAATACTTCTGACCAGTTAAAATATATGTGTACATAAATTCCATTCGCAACAAGCTATCGTTAATTTATTAATATCTGAGCAGATAATAGTCAATAACTGATCAGGATCTTCTCAGAATTAATAATGGTAACTTGTAATATATGCAACTTATTGACATTTTGACCGTTCAGAAATATCTGATCACCTGTCTACTACAAAATATCTGACGGTGACTGTACAACTTCTTCGTAATCGCTTTAAAGTTTCTGTCACTTCTATATTTTATATTTAAATTGGCTTAGGTTAGCACAAATCTGCATTTACATAATCTGAAGTTGTATAGTTGGTAAAAAACGAAGTGATTTCTCAATCTTTGAAAAAAAACCTACTTCAAAACCAAAATGCACTAAAAAGTCTTTAATAAACTTTTGACCATTGAAAGGAAAGGAATCCATTTTAGGCAATCAATTTCTTTTAGGAGTCGGTGCTCTGATAGTTGATGCTTGCTGGTCAAAGTGATGGTACCGACTGATGAATTTGGTTTAGATGTCGTTTTTTTACAAGTTTATTTTATTTTTTCACTTTAAGAGATTTCACGGGAGAGGGGAGGGGGGGAGATGCACCGTATGACTCTGTTATTTAAGAGGCTACAAACTATCTATCGTAAGTTCTATCATTAAAATTACAGAACTCCTACGCGTTAAGGAGTTCCACCATCAGCTCAGCCCCACAAAATGTCGACTGTCAGACGTAACAACACGTCAACATTGATTTCTAGTAAAAACACTTTACGCGCCTTTAAAATTTGAGGTTTTCCCTGAATTACACCAAGATCCCATCATTAGATCCGAAAGTAGGAACAATGGGACCGACTAGAAGGTATACCCTCTAGATAGGCGAAAAAAAAATTCGAATCGGTCGACAAACGACTGAGATATGAGGTAACATAGATACGAAAAAAACATACAGTCGAATTGATAACCTCCTCCTATTTTTAAGTCTGTTAAAAAGTGTAGCCGATATACAGGGTTTCAGGGACAGTGGTACAGAATATTAAAGGACGTTATTATTCAGGTCATTTCTGATAGAATTGATCCTATAATATGGTATCCGAAACTTAACCGTTATGGAGATATTGAATTTTAAAGATTTAAAAAAAAACTTTATCTTTTGGGTATTCTATCGATTATTTGCAATTGGAGCTACTAGGATGCGGTTTTTTATGTGTGCTAAGTAAAATGTGTAGAAGACATGTCACTTAAGGGGCTTCCCGGATTTTTAACGCGCACACTAGCGCCACTTTGGTAAAAAATCATAACTCGTTAAATAAAAGACCAATCAAAAATCTGGTAGACACGATTGTATTACAGGTTCTATAGTTTATTTAGCACGTTAAAATTGTTTCTAAAGTAATTTACTGTAGTTAGAGTTAGAAAAACTGCTAAATATGTCCACTTTTGGCAATTTTTCTAACTGTAACTGCAGATAACTCTGTTTTATTGAACTTAAACATTGTATCTAAACCACATAACCAGAGCTACAATCGCATCAACCAGATTTTTGTCTTTTATTCTTTTTAGTCTTTTATTTAACGAGTTATGATTTTTCTAATAAAGTGGCGCTAGTGTGCACGTTTAAAATCCAGGTAGCACCTTAATAAAAATGATCAACAATAAAAGTAAAAACCGACTTCAAAACCAAAATGCACTAAAAAGTCTTTAATAAACTCTTCACCATTGAAAGGAAAGGAATCCGTTTTAGGCAAACAAATTCTTTTTGGAGTCGGTGCCATCACTTTGACCACCAAGCCTCAACTATCACAGCACCGACTTCAAAAAGAATTTGTTTGCCTAAAACGGATTCCTTTCCTTTCAATGGTGAAGAGTTTATTTAAGACTTTTTAGTGCATTTTGGTTTTGAAGTCGGTTTTTACTTTTATTAAAAGTTTATTTTATTTCTTCATTTTTAGTGATTACCTAAGAGGGGGGGGGGGGGAGTTGCACCTTATGATTCTTTTTTTTAAGAAGCTACAAATTACCTATCATAAGTTCCGTCATTATAATTACTGAACTCCTAAGCGTTAAGGAGTTCCACCATCGGCTCAGCCCCACAAGATGTTGACTATCGGACGTAACAACACGTCAACATTAAGATTCTAGTATAGAAACACTATACGTGCCTTTAAAATTTGAGGGTTTCCCCCGACTACACCAAGATCCCATCATCAAATCCAAAAATGGAAAAAATGGGACCAACTAGAAGGTACACCCTCTAAGTAGGCGAAAAAAAAATTTCGATTCGGTCGACAAACGACTAAGATAAGAGGTAACAAACATACAAAAAAAAAAAAAACATACAGTCGAATTGATAACCTCCTCCTTTTTTGAAGTCGGTTAAAAACTGAACCCACTACTAACAGCTTAGTAAAACTGCTCGACAACCGCTGGAATTAAAGTTTTTTTACTAATTGTTCCTAACTTTAAAGGCCTCTATTGTGCCGATGCCGCTGAGAAAATGAGACGGAACCTGCGAACTACTGTCGTGAAAAGTAATTTAAGAAAACGCATGAGAATCTGTATTAGAAATAACGGTGGCCATGTAGAACATGAATTATAAAATTACTATGTACTTTTTTGTTTTATTTACGTATTTTAGCTATTTTTAGCTGAAACTAAAAATGAACCCACTGCTATCTGAACTGTTAATGGTCAATGTTTTGCCGATCTAATAGCAAGTGTTATACCTTTTTGAATAGCTAAAAAGACGTAAAAGTTTTTAACAATTACTTGCACAATAAGTTCCATATATTTATTTTTTCAATAGGCGCCTTTAAAGTTAGGAACAATTAGTAAAAAAACTTTAATTCCAGCGGTTGTCGAGCAGTTTCACTAAGCTGTTAGTAGAGGGTTTAGTTTTTGTTGATCATTTTTATTAATTGACATGTCTTCTAACTGTACACCTAAAAAAACCGGACTCTAGTAGCTCCAATCGCAAAAAATCGATAGAATACCCAAAAGATAAAGGTTCTTTTTTAAATCCTTAAAATTCAATATCTCCATAACGGTTAAGTTTCGGATACCATATTATGGGATCAATTCCTTCAGAAATGACCTGAATAATAACGTCCTTCCTTTAATCCCTCAAGCGTATGAGAACGAGACACAATGCAAATTCTATTGTTATGCGGTTGCCTGCAACCGCTCGGGTGTTGAAGCATCATTCTGTAAGACTTTCTTTGTAACTCTGTATATTACCTTCTTGAATTCAATATGTAGAATTAGCAAAATAAAGAAAAGACTGACCTGAAATTAAGCATGTTGCTGCACAAAAAATTATAGTCACTACAACATAATTGGAAAGCAAAGTCATCATCGTATCACATGTGTACAAAAGAACTGAATGAAACCAATTTGTAATTAATTTTAGATACAATTTCACGGTCGAAACGCAATATGATTGTCGATTTATTGTTTTCTATTATATTTCTATACCTACTTATTTGGTTATCATTCTTAGGAAGCTACCCTGCAATAGAAATATTTGTTAATTAAATTTTTTAATGAAATAATCAAAAGTTATGTTCATTTCATTCTTCATTTGATGATGATTTCCAAACGTCTATAGGCCTATAGACCTATGCAGATTATCCATTATCTCTACTTTTAATAATTGCGATAGTGTGTCTGTCTTTCGGGTATTTGACCTATTTGGTAGTAAATTTTCGACCGATACTGTTTAATCCAGTAGTGATCGTAGCGCAGTAGTAGCAGAGCTTTGGTAGTGATACCAAAGTGAAGCAACCAACGGCGCGATCATATTTGGATGGGTGACCATTCCGACCATATAAGTGACGTACATCACGAGCATGTCCGTGCTTCAGAAGGCATGTTAAGCCGTTGGTCCCGGCTAATATCGTTTGATATTAGTCGTTAAGCCTAGTCAGAGGCCTAATGGGCGGCTAAATAACATCTGATAGTAGGGTTAGTCGCTTGCCTTGCAAACACCCCTCCACCAACCCGCACTGAGCCCGCGTGGTGGAGTAAGGCTCAAACTACCTCAAAGTTGAGGTAAGGCCTTTGCCCTGGCCTTTTTCAACAATATACCTAATAATGTTATCGAACTACCTATTCATAAATTTAAGTTAATGTCAAAGGGGTATTATAAAATTTAATATTAATGACGAAAATGTATGGACAGTCCAGCCTGCACCAAACTGATATACCTACCTGTTTATTTTGATTTGTATCATTTTTGAGACAGCTAGTGGTAACTGAGTTTCTTCCGGTATTTTTTCTCAGCACTTGCCAAATTGTCTGTGTCTTGTCCCGAAGCGCTAGTAGGGCCCAAAAGATAAGGAGACATGTTCTAGTCCCATACGGGCCATAATTGATTGATATTACACTAATTATTGACGTTCATTCAATGCCACTTGCATTTTGTGTCCTAAATTGAATAAATTATTTTTGACTTTTTGACTTTGCCCAGCAGTGGGATGTTACAGGCCAACTTTACTAACCGTTTTACCGTTTGATATCCGAAAAAGGATATAAGCTATACGTAGTTCTGATATTGATCACAAAAGTCATCCCCTGAAGTGGTGAAAATTGAGATCGCTGAAAGTTTCTAGAGAGAACTCGATTTTTCCGCGAGTGGAGTCGTACTGATACTTAGTAGCTTACACAAAATTGGTTAAATAAATCAAATAAAAAACATTTCAATTTGTTCTTTTTTACTTAAACACAACACACACGGCGCAGATACGCTATGGTATGTTGACAGAAAATATTAAGACTATCATGTACCTACTGGCGGAATAATTGGCTGAATCGCCTACATTTGCGGTCGAAATATGCTTGCGGGCGCGAAAACGTTTTCCAACCTGTAATCCTTTATGGAATGAGGCAAATTTGGTCTCATTCGGTTTCATTCATCCTAAACTAATCTTGTACGTCTTAAAAGGCTATCGTTTGCAGGCGGAACAATTGGAGGAATTGCCTACATTTGCGGTGGAAATTTTTCTGCGGGTGATAACGTTTTCCAACCCTTAAACCCCAGATAATATAATACTATTAAACCTTTATGGAATTAGACAAATTTTATGTCATTCGTTACGTTTAACAGCCTAAACTAAGCTTATTTTCAAGATGTGATAAAATATATCCTTTGAAGTAGTTTTTAAGACTGCCGAGGTAGACTACTTTGGGGCAGATTACGACCGACTCTTTTGATTCCGAATTTTTACGCAAGTATAGTATAATATGAATATGTCTATTAAAACATGAGGCGACAGAGGACAGCTCTGCCTAACTCCTTGTCTTATCCTTGCTTTTTCCTTTTCTTCTCCTACTTCAATAGCTGTTTATTGGTTTTTACACAGCTCAAATATATTATCTGTATCTTTTTCAAAATGACTTTTATTATTTCAACTCCTTTAGGGGTATCAGGTAAAACAATATACTTATTCGTTGGATAATGCTTATTTTTCTTTGTGCAACAAGCGCTATCGGACACGAACCGATTTCCGCGTCTTTTTCTTTTGTTGTACCTTTAAAATGTATTGGAAAATTAGACCCGCCCAAATGACTTCATTGTAAATAGAAAGTGTGACTGAAATCTTTGAGATTTGTGTAGTATTGTGAACGAAGGGACTTGGAATAATAAAAAGGACAGCCATCCTTTTGACCAGTTTATTAAAAAAAAAACTATGCCGATTTGTTAGGCAATCCTCGTTTAGTTGTTTCGCTTTGGGGCTTCTTGGTGGTGGTGCCAAGACTATGGTTGGCGCTTTTTGGTTTGATTGGTGTACTGGAAAAGAAAATTAGTATTTACAAGGGTTAAAAGAAAATCCTAGCTAGAAGGGCTCTCTTGGAGTTTTACCCCCTTTCTACTTCTAATCGACACAGTCTTATTAACCTGTTTTAACTATTACACGGTTTTGTCTCGTTCTTTCTTGGCGCTGTCACCATTTGACAGAAAGTAACCAAACAGTTTAAAGCTAAAATAGGTTTATTAGACTGTTTGAATTATTATAGCAATGATATTGTATTAAGAACTAGATCACCGGTGAGAGGCTAAAAGATAGCTCAGCTAAACAACACCTCACTTCAAATTGGAGTCATAATTTTGACGTAGTTGTTTTTGATGGCGTCAGATGAACTAAATAAATAAAAAACAGTCCGAATATCATATTTTCGTTAAGTAAATTGTATTTAATGATGCCTATCATTCATGATTGAAGTATTTTCAATAAAATTAGTGAGTTTTGTTTCTTAGCCAACCCACGGACTAACATGGTCGATATTCTAAGACAGTGCCATACATGGAGCAGTTTAGTACTATATTTTTTTATTAATTTATCGACCGTCATAGTGTGGTGATTTACGTTCCGGACTACAAATATAAGCTTTCGCGGGTTCGAATCCCGCCCGCACGACCCTAACACATATGTCTATGAACATATATGTTAATATGTATTTGTTACATAGCTATAAAGTACACCTTCAATTTATTTAAAGTAACAGCTCACGGATCAAAAGGTCACTGGAGTTCGCGTTAACAAAAGTATAACAAAAGACTGTTGACAAACATATCAGTAAGGGATGATCCTCACGATTGGAGAAAAAAATATGTACGCCAACTATTAGCATGTTATTTGAAGGAATCATCCTGTTTACATGATGCCAGATGACTATGGTGTATTATTTTTTATTTATTTATTTAAATAAGGACTGTAAATATTTTCATTAATTTAATTTAAAAACAAATATACATGTGGTCACGTGATCATGAATGCCTAGCAGTGAACGTGACTGATATTGGCGCCATGAAATTTCAAGCATTCACGTGATACATTCAAATTGCATTTATTAGATAATTATTCAATATTTTAAATGTCAAATAGTTAATGTTTTTGTTGATCAATATACTACCGAGCTAAAGTGTGAACTCAATTTTAAAATTAGGCCTACGTGTCTATTGTAATGTACCTACATACTTTAAAAAATATATAAAGAAAGCTACTCTATTAAGACTCTGTTCCGAATCTGATTTCTGATGTGATAGATGTCAATCCATTGACATCCATTAATCAGACGGTGCCATATTTGTGTACTCTTTTAGTTCGCGAGGCGTCATCTACTTCTAAATACAATATCATTGTATTATAGACAAGAGGAATAGATTGTATCATGTAAGGTAAATGAAATATTGATCCAAATAAAAGAAGTAGGACGTCGAGTCGTACCAAGAGGTCACAGAAATGGCTTGAAATAGACAGAAATAAAGAAACCCCACTGACAAGAGCATAGCTCTTAATTGAAAAATAACGAGAAGTTTCAATCAATAAAAAAGAAGAAATAAAATTGGGCTGTAAGACGCCCGGTATCTCTGTACAATTCACTTTGAAAAGTTAATATGTATTCAAAAATTGATTAATAGATTCTGTAAAAAAAATAAGTTAATATCTATACTAACATTTTAAAGCTGAAAAGTTTGTTTGTTTTATGTTTACTTTGAACGCGCTAAACTCAAGAGCTACTGGCACGATTAAAAATAATTTTGTGTTGGATAGCTTATTTATCGAGAATAAGGCGTTAGAATATAAAACATCACACTGGGACGGAAGGAGAGAGAGCGAATTCAAAACGCGTGGACGCAGTCGGGGGGACCGCTAATGAATTATAATCTTACGCTTGAGCCCAGTTCAGCGTAGTTTCTATAAGTTGAGTGTTGGTGGACCTCAGTAGTCTTCTACACGTGACACTGAAAAAAAAGTCGTTAGGTTAAAATCACCAATTAATAAATCTGCATCTCATCTTTTCAACTTACAGATAACAGTTTGACAAAGACATTGGTATCGGTCGACAGAAAGGAGGCGACGGCTGCCGTCGACATGCCCGTCACAGATGTATATCGACGATACAACCCATATATCGTAAGGGTAACTATTCACTGTTGAAAATTAACGGCTGATTGCCGACGTAATTGATAAAGGTAACCTGACAGGAACTGAATAATCCACTAACTATAAGATTAATTAATACACTTCCGTTTCCGCCATCGCCGTGGTAGCCGTCGCGAGAGCGTCAGGTGACTTCATCAATGACATTTTCGCAACCACAACGACCGCGGTCGTCAAGTGGACCGGCAAAGTGGGGTTCTCGGGCGTGGCGGTCGTCGCGAGCGGCAAGTGGAATGCAACCTCCTTTTTTACCCAATCTCCTTGTCTATGGCGCAGCTGATGATATGCCGGTTGATCCAGACGCTGGTGTAGAGGAACGGGCCGTAGCACTTGCGGGTGATGTCCTTGGTCAGGCAGGCGGAGATGATGCCAATAACGATGGCGCTCTTGCCTTGCCCTACCACGAGCGGGCCGCCATGGTCGTTCTAGAATGGTTTTAGTAATTTAAAATCCTTTATCTACAGTACATTGCAAGGTGTTGTCAACATTTTACTCACACAATATTATATGACCTTCAACACCTATCTAGAACTTTCGCTATGGGGCCATCATTCGAATCTTATTTTTTTGTATGTGGAATTTGAAGCTTCGACCATGACCCCGTAAAAAATGTTAAGTTGAATATAGATGGTCTCATTCACCTAATATTTGACAACGCCTTGCAAGTCCCCTGGATATACAATATAAAAAAAAACTGTCCGACCCGAAAGGGTCATAAAGTTGCTTTAATAACAGAACTAAACCAAGTATTAAAATTATGTAATTCATTGAAACTTTTTTTATCGATTTGTAAAGTCAACAAGTTTAGCACCTATTTAACCTAAAACGGGGAAATTTTCAAAATGCGTTATCACTCCCATCGCGCTACCTGCGAGTGCCGGCGCAACTCCGCGCCTTCTTTTCGCCGCGCTTCCTTCGGGTTGCCATGTATGCTTTTTTTAATGTAATGAATTTGAATTTTGTATTTCTTTTCTAATATTTCATGAAAATTATTACACAAGTAGAACCTAATCTCGATATCTAATAACCCCTTAATGGGTTGGACAGGGTTTTTTTACACACTGTATTATCACGCGACACGAGCAATGCCTGTAAAGTATGAGTAAATAAATATTCATATTATTGTCATTTCGGCGTGCGGCTCTCAGAGTCAGCCATCGCCAGGTAGCTAAACTAGTATGTAAAAAAAAATTACAAAGCAGGTGCTGCTGCTGTCCGTATGGAAGCACACCAAAAAAATATGTGAAAGAAATATAATATGCATTAGGTTAAGTTGGCCCCGTGGTAAATGTAATTAAATCGAAATTCTATTAATCGATATAGGTCAAAAATCATGTCCTGTACAAACATTGTCTACTCTGTCTCATCTATGCCTTTAGGTAAACCGCAAAACTGAGACCTCTTCGTCGAGTTCGTCGAGTGAGTTCTAGACGTCACTTTTGACCTGACGATTTTTCCTGCTGAGCAAGAAACAATATTACCTCACAAAATCCTCCAGACATTGACTTAGATCTTCTAGTGCTGTTGTGGGCATTATGTGATGACGTGTGTATTTGCATTGACAGTGGGTCTGCGATCAGCCGTCGGGTTGCATGCCCTTCGGATTCTTCGTCGGAGAAGACCAGCTCTTTGCAGTTTACTTCTGCCTAGTTTGTGAGGAATAGGTTTGTATTTAGTTTTAATTAATACTTTATGAGACTTATGCAAAAAAACGCTCAGTCCGTTTTTTCAATAAACACCTAACCCAAATGCAACGTATCGCCAACTCGATTCCATGAAGGTAGTTAAGTAAATAGTCCTTTTGTTAAAACATTTTTATTTCATAAAAAAATTAAAACTACAGTTATCAATTGAAAAATTCATATTATTGTAAAAAACATGTGGGTTGCTTGTTATGATATTCATAGATTATAGTAAATTATTGATAAAATGTTTTCCACAATCGAAATCAAGCCCCCGGAGGCTTGGTAGGCGGGGGGGGGGGGGGGGGGCACGCTTTTTATCATAAAATTAATATTCCTATCGGAATAAAACGAAACCGATTTAAGATGTCAGTAACTAACATAAGTAAGTAACATTTGTAGCTTTAAATGAGATAACCTTTTGATCAGGTGATTTATAACAATGTTCCTAAGTTAAATATAGTAGTTTACTGCATGATAAACAGTCGACACAAAATATTGAACATGCAGCTCTAGTGTAAAACTAAATGTTATTTAATTATACAAAATATTCGTCGATATACATTCCCTGTGTTATTCTGTCTTTATTTTTTACGTAAATTAACGTTTGTAGAATAGAATAATCAAACTGCGTACTTTAAATTTGAAGCGCATTGGTAAATATAAGTCGTATATTAAGAGGCTTCGATTTGGACTAATCTACCAGTTAAATGATTATTTGTTGGGGTTATGCCGCTTTAATGCATAACAATAAATCACCGATCAAGTCACCATGTTTCAGACGCATTATTTCTCCAAAATATACACAATTTCACTTTTAAATATAAAAAATCAAATGCACGTAATTTTCAGCGAGCTTCTGCAGGGCGGTCAACTGTTTGACATCTGAAAAAAATGGTTCTGCTACCCATCTCTTTTTATCACACAGTTTGCTGCTAGTGACATCTCGCTTTTGTCGTTCTATTCCAAAGGGATAATAATTTTATGCTTTTTATATAATGATATGTTTTTTTTTCAATTGATAACTGTAGTTTTATTTTTTAGTTCAATCAGTTTTAAATGCGTGTTTTTTTATTTTTTTACACTATAAATTATTTTTATTTTAAAAAGTATTTTTTAATCTATTTTTCACTTTTTAGTTTGGTTTAATACATTTGATTCCTTCTTTATCGACTGTAAGTCCAAAGCTATGCAGGAATCGTAATTGACACAGAAGTAATCGGGAGTAAGAACTTATTTTTAGAAGAGGGAGCCTGAGAAACAGCCGTGGAAAGCGGCAGTCGCCGAAATCACTAATCATAATCATCTAATGAAAAGAAGGGATCCACAGAAAATTACGTTAACGTATCTGCTTCCGTTGTGCTGCGTCGACTGTCGAGTGCCCGAGTGAAAGAGTAAGTCCGAAACTACAGACATGCGCAGATCACGCGATAGCGATATCTTTTTTACTCCCTTACAGAGGATCCACGAAAGAATTTATTAATCCTGGCAGGCCTTATAAGGATATTGGGAAACTGTTATTAAATTATTGCATTGTCATCGGTCCTTGATACGTGTGCAAAGTTTCAAATTAATCAAATTTCTGGAAATCGGTCAATTTAATGCCCAAAGATTCCATTACATACAAAGATACAACCCAAGCTGATAAATGCGTGGTAAAAACGTTCAGAGATTCAGAAGTCTTCCTTCTATTAAAAAGGTTGTCCTGGAGTCTGAGGTTAGTCCATTTGTTTTTATGGTTTTCCGTTTTGTAATTCATGAAATTCAAAACGGAACTCTACGCTAGCAGTAGGAAAGTCGTATGCATGACAGATCCAGTCTAACGATGAAGGGGCAATATTTCTCTCACCGCCGTTTGCGCGAGATTATAAGGTCAAATCGTTTTAAGTGATAACATCACAGAAACAGGGCACCACCATTATTTTTTGGAAAATCGTTTTTTTTTTTAACAATCAAAATATCAGTTCTGAAAACAGCATGCTGTCAACAATGTTATTGGCTTCGCCTTTCTCATTTCAATGCCTAATTTTTCTATTCAAAAAAATTCAAAATTCAAAATTACTTTATTTTGTACATAGGCTATTGCTAGCACTTATACACGTCCCAACATTGGCCCTACCACAGCTTCGGGACAATTGTGGGCTAGTGCTGAGAAGAAGCTGCGCAACAAACTCAGTCACTATTGTCAATGCCTCTTTTAAAAATATTACAATTAAATGTTCTTACAAGCTAGACCATACATTGTTATCGATCATATAATCATTTATTCTATAATATCCTTTAGTCATTAAACATTGTTTAACAATAGATTTGAATTTATGTAAAGGTAATTCAATTATATTTTGAGGCAATTTATTAAAGAAAGTAATACATCTTCCAATAAACGAGTGATTAACCTTCTGAAGTCTGAAGTTTGGAACAGCAAGTTTATTCTTGTTTCTAGTATTGAAATCATGTAAATCACTTTTTTTAGGAAATAAGTGCAAGTTTTTACGAACATAAATCAAATTTTCATAAATAAACTGTGAATATACTGTAAGTATCTTGACTTCTTTAAACAAATCCCTTAAAGACTCGTCAGATTTGAGATTGTAAATAGCCCGTACAGCTCGCTTTTGCAGTATGAATATTGTTTCAATATCTGCAGCCGAGCCTCTTCTCTTATCTTAACCCTAGCCCTATTTCTCTTATCTTAACCTTACTTAATGAAAAAACTAATTCTACAAAAAATACTACCTTAGTCTCTAAATTTCTCAAAAACTAGTGTATAAAGCCCAAATTGTTATCTAAAAAAATGACTTATTTATTATACTGAATTGGGCTTTTAAATATTATCACTGAAAACGTGATAATATTTAAAGGAAACTCTATACGGGTGATTTTGTGTTGGAATCATCATAATAATGTGTGCTATTGAAGAAAACAATGAAGACGAAGGACGAAACAAAATAAAGCGTGCTCCCCCTCCTAATTCGGATCGTTATTCTCGTGGAACGTCCTTCTTGAGCACTGAAATCTCGCGCCAGCCAACGCCAGCCCCGCATTTCAATGAGTTAGGTTAGGCTACGCTAGTTGAGTGTTAGTTTTGTAGTTTTAAGTGTAAATATTGAACGTATTAATGAAGAATTGTCCGTATAACTCTGTCCTAGGACGTTAAACTTGTTATAGTTAGATATACTTGACATAGTTCGCTCATCGCGCCAGCGTCGAAAGCATCCTTAGCGCAGATCATTTCATTGTCAATGATGTGGTGGTACCGAGCTTCCCAATGTTTCTTGCAGGTTTTCTTCGTTATTATGGTGACGTCTGCCTCAAGTAATTCTGGTGAGTTTATTGGGTTTCCGGCTATCACCTGTTTTGGGGGAAGATAGTTTTTTATGGGTTAGTAAACCATAATGTGCGGAACGTTTATCCGCCCCGCTATGACGAATAGTACAGTCAATTACGAATATTACATCCATGCTTGGAAAAGGTCCGGTCAATCTGTTTGTTTATATGTTGTTTTTGACGACCCGTCTGATGTAGTGGTCGAGAAATCGCCTACTACGCAGCGGGTTGCGGGTTCGATCCCCGCACAATACAAACATTTGTGTGCATGAACATGTCTGTTTGTATTGGTCTGGGTGTTTTCTATGTATATAATGTATGTATTTACAAACAAAAAGTATTTAAGTATTATATCCGTTGTCTGGCACCCATAACACAAGCTTACTTTGGGACTAGATGGCGATGTGTGGGAATGTCCAAAGGATATTTATTTATTATTATTATTGCCTAAACCAAAATTAAAATACCAGATTTGTGACTTCCAAAGCTCTGTGTGAGCGGCGCTGTGCTGCGGAACCCGCAACCCGCTGCGTAGTAGGCGATTTCTCGACCACTACACTAGACGGGTCGTCAAATTGTCTCAGGTCTGGGTGTTGTGGTACCACCGTTGTCTGATTTCCATAACACAAGTGCATTAGCTACTTACTTTGGGATCAGAGCAATGTATGTGATTGGTGTCTAATATAACTTATTATTACTTTATTACTTTATTGGTAGTTGTTGTTTTGAGAGCACCACTGAGCCTACAGGTATCAATTTGGTTTCAACTGAAAGCTTATTAAATGTGCTAGAATATCATTTGAATAATATTTGACGTTGGATGCATATGATTATCGTTTAGTTTTTGAAAATAGATGCCTATTTTTGATGAATTTGTATTGCAGAAATTAATGACTTTATAGATCTCGCATTGGTTTCAAATTGTAGCAAATTTAGTCTGACTTTATAATAACACTGAGGTTAGGAGGCCACCTTTTCTATTAAAATAATGTTTTTTAATTAGATTCTAACTATAAACGGGTTTTCATACCGGCCTCTGAACGAATTTCATAGTATTATTTCTTTCGTGTTAGACCATAAACAATATGGCAATGATTAGGTATGTAATATATTTTATATATTTTTTTAAGATACGTTTCATCTCTGTTAGTCGTGGGGCATTTTGGTAGGTACCTCCCTTCCCTCTCCTTATTGGAGTGATTTCCAAAAATGTGAAACGAGATATAAGTGTGAAAGAAGTGGATGATTCAGTGAAAAATGATCGTATTTTTCGGAAGATCTGAAGAGTGATACATACGGTGCCGACTTCCCCTAAAACTATCACAGGGCAATTGAATGATGATGTTGATAATAAGGGCAAGTATTTGGGCGTGTGGCGGTGTAATATTATTTATTAAAATATAAAGCAGACTTTATGAAAGATTTACGTTTCATCATCATCATCGTTATCAGCCAAAACATCCACTGCTGAACATAGGCCTTACCCACGGATTTCCACAGCGACCAATCACAAGCGGTCTGCATCCAGTTTGATCCTGCGATCTTTACAAGGTCGTCTGTCCATCTAATCGGTGGACTTCCTACGCTGCGTCTCTGGTCAAAGGGTCTCCAATCTAGAACTTTTCTGCCCTAACGATCATCAGTTCTTCGCGCTATGTGCCGCCCTGCCCATCGCCACTTGAGTTACGTTTATATGGTGCAAATATGGGCCCCGCCCACATGGATGCTCGAGATGATGAATCCATGGTATGTGCTGAATTTATGGTGTAAATTATATTTATTTACTTAGTGTGTCACGGTCAGGGTAGGTACTATCGTGCTTTCGACCGTTTCGTTGCCTTTTCCATTTCAAGAATCAAAACCGCTTGAACCGTCTTCTTTGTTTTTGTGACCGTGAGTGCAAACTATTTTCGTTCGAAAGTGACTAGGCGGTAGTGTCCTCTACCTATTGCGTATAGTAAATCAACTTACATCTGAAAAGCTGTCCGTCGTACCCCACCCAGATATAGACCCGGTAGTCCCAGGTTTTTCAAGCTCTTCGCTGATATTATTAAACGCTACTTTCTTGGGTATGAAGTCGCAGCCCTTGACCCTCTTGCTAAAGTTGAAGTCATCCTCAACCTTTACCACTGCGATGTCTTTCACCATCCATTTGATGTTGTCGAATTCATTACCGTCGAACACGTATGCTGGAAGATATATCATGCTATCAGAAGTAAGGATTGAACATAATTCAGATACAAGATTTTAAACTTTCGCGTTGCATTACAACGTGCACTAAACATGACGGGTTTAAACGCGAAATACTAGTATGTCTAAATGTTACTTATTAGTCGAGCAGTGAGTTGCATTTACTCATATCAGTAGTTATGCTAAGTTCATAAGTTGGTTACAAGACACCTACCTACCAAGTTTCATCTGTATAATGCTAAATCTTTCAGAATAAACTGACTGTGACATACGGACGGACAGATAGACTTGACGAAACTATAAGGGTTCCGTTTTTGCCATTCGGCTACAGCAACCTATACGCCTGACGGACACATGAGTGACAGCAATGGTATCCATTGTACGGAACCCTAAAACTCGACCTGTCCGTCGTGATATGGTTCTAACGATTGATGCTCAGAACGTGACATGGTGTTTCTTCATTACCGCAACGGGTTGGTCAGCCACGACAAGAATTTTGCTATGTGGTCTTTTTGTGTTCAACTCGTCGTGAGCGTTTTTTTTTTATTTGTTACAATTTATGTCTCAAAAGCTACAAGGTTGGGTTAAAAAATATATTTAGATAGTAAAAATAAAAAAAGAAAAATAAAAAATAAAAAAATAAACAAGAGGTGTACATATTTGTGCTAGGCTTGCAAAATATCTAAAAGAAGTTCTTTAAATTTAGAAGGAGTCTGGGAAAAATCTGATCTATTTGAGCCATAACACGATTTGTACCATGTGGATGTTTTACTATGACCATAACGCGCTGTGAGCAATAAGAATAAGAGCTTAATAAGCATTTTCGATCATTGAATTGTGTGTCATCATCATCATCATTATCAGCCAAAGGACGTTCACTGCTAAACATAGGCCTCCCCCAGAATTTTCTACAAGCGGTCTTCATGCAATTTGATCTTTACAAGGTCGTCGGTCTATCATGTCGGTGGACGTCCAACGCTGCGTGTTTGGTCGGAGAGTCTACAATCCAGAACATTTCTGCCCTAAAGACCATTAGTTCTTTGCACTATGCCCATTGCCACTTGAGTTTATTATTCTCAGGGCTATGTCCGTTACCCTAGTTCTTCTACGTATCTCCTCATTTCTGATTCGATCTCGTAGAGAAACACCGAGCATAGCTCTTTCCATCGCTCGTTGTGTGATTTTGAGCTTCCGTAAAAGGCCCATAGTAAGAGACTATGTTTCGGATCCGTATGTCATCACTGGTAACACACACTGGTTGAAGACTTTCGTCCTTAGACACTGAGGTAATTGATGAGGTTTATTCTATTGTGTGTAGTATATTATATCTGGTACGTACTTACACTTAGACACACACTTCCAGACGGCTTTTTTGGCTCCGTAGTGGATACAATCGTTGGTCACCGTTGGTTCTAGCCACCTGTGAAGATTGTCGTCATTATTGAAGTCCCGAGGAGTTACCCTCATCGTGAAGTTTAATAACCTATATTTTGGCTTTTCATGGAGAAATGTACACATTCTAGCCATAAATACTGTTACAAATAAAAATAAGAAAGATATTACATTTGAATTTGGAATCTAATATTTTTATACGATTGCTCATTGTGTTTTCTAATTTTGGCGCCAATACCTTTTACAATATTTTGCGATATTAAAATGGAGTGGAGTGATAAAGAGAACCGAATCGCTGTGATTGCCTTACACAAAGTTGGTATGGAGCCAAATGCAATTTTTAAAACTCTCCATACGCTTGGTATTAGTCAAATGTTTGTGTACCGGGCTATCAATAGGTACAATGAGACCTCCTCTGTTTGTGACAGAATAAGATCTGGCCGTCCACGTAGTGTTCGTACGAAAAGGTGGTCAAAGCAGTAAGGGAAAGAATTCGCAGAAATCCTGTCCGAAAGCAAAAGATTTTATCTCGGAAGATGAAGATAGCACCCAGAACCATGTCGCGTATTTTAAAAGATGACTTAGGACTTGCAGCCTATAAGAGACGCAATGGTCATTTTTTAACTGATAAGAAAGAAAAGGGTGATAAAATCGAAAAAAAAACTACTGAAGCGGTACGCAAGGGGAGGTCACAGAAAAAAAATGTTTACGGATGAGAATATCTTTACAATTGAGCAACATTTTAACAAACAAAATGACAATAAGTTATAAAAAGATTATTCGAAGTGGTCTTCATTGGCTGCATTACAGTCCTTTAAACGTTGAGACCAGTTATCAAAGAAGCACGCACTCTTTCCATGGGAAAATTCTTCACTGCCAATCGTATGGATTGTTTTAGGGACTCCAAATTATCATGGCGTTTAGAGTAAGCCGTACTCTCTAAAACTGACCACAAATTATAATCCAGCGCGGATTATGATCGGGACTAGACGACGGCCAGTCTTCAGCTCTGATGAAGTCCGAAACGTTCGCTTCTAACCAAGACTGCGTGGACCGAGCTTTATGACCCGGCGCCGAGTCTTGTTGGAAAGACCATGCTTGGTTATTGGACATGATGTTGTTATGGGGCTTAACTACCTTCTCAAGAATGGTATCTTGATACACTTGTGCCGATGTTTTGATACCTTTTTCACAAAAATATGGCTCAGTCACTCCATCATAGCTAACACCCCACCAAACCATCACTGAAGTCGGGTAATGCCCACGTTGCACTCTGCCGACTAATTGGGAAGCTTCCTTAGAGATTTGAGCATAAATACGCTCATTTTGTATATTAAAATGGTGCTCAATTGTAAAGATTTTCTCATCCGTAAGCTATTTTTTTCTGTGAACTCCCTTTGCGTACCGCTTCAATAGTTTTTTCGATTTTACCACCGTATTCTTTTTTAAATTATCAGTTAAAAATGACCAGTGCGTCTCTTATTGGCTGCAAGACCTAAGTCATCTTTTTAAATACGCGACATGGTTCTGGATAAAATCTTTTGCTTTCGGACAGGATTTCTGCGAATTTTTCCCCTTACTGCTTTGACCACCTTTTTCGTACGAACACTACGTGGACGGCCAGACCTTTTTCTGACATAAACAGAAAAGGTCTCATTGTACCTATTGATAGCCCGGTACACAAACATTTGACTAATACCAAGCGTATGGAAAGTTTTAAAAATTGTATTTGGCTCCATACCAACTTTGTGTAATGCAATCACAGCGATTCGGTTCTCTTTATCACCCCACTCCATTTGAATATCGCAAAATATTATAACATTTATTCGAGCATTCGTATAAAAATGACAAATTCCAAATTCAAATAATACTGTTACAATTAAAAATAAGAAAGTAATATCTTTCTTATTTTTAATTGTAACAGTATTTATGACCAGACTGTGTATTTAAAAAGATTATTATCTACTTGAGTGTATCCATTTGTTTTTAGAAGCAAACAGGATCTGCTTACAATTAAACATAATGTGGTAAGTAAAACATGTTCTTTGGGAATAAAATATATTTTATCGACGCGAAAGACGGTATTGAGGCGTGCATGTCAGATCTAAACAGGTCAACAGTCTGTCGTTTCTGTAATCATTAAAGCAACTGACAACATCGGAACAATGATTTAATCCAACATTAGCTAACTTGCTGAAATGTTTAATATAGGGGATTTAGGAGGAAAAAAAATGATCTAGCTAGCTATCATCGTATTGAATATAAATAGGGCTAAAATGACTTCAGAATACAAAGGTAAAGGATATTGATCAAAGCCGGACCCAAAAAGCGTCTTTGTAGTTTATATTTCAAAAATCTTGTTTGATTTATAATTGTACTGGTATTTTAAGGGTAATTATGCAAGTAAGTATTGAATTACTTTAGTAAAATATAACAATTACCTTCTGAATGTATCAAAATGAATGTAGGTGAGGTGCATTAACTCTGCAATCACAATTCATAACCTCAAAATGTCTAATCTGCCATTGAATTCCTCGTAAACCCCGAAAAAATTTTTAAAAATATTATTTCTCTGTATTCTTTCAAATATTTACATCCGAACATTTTGTAAAGACGCATGCAGACGCAAAGTGGGCCGAGTTTCTATAGAGTTTTGGTCAAGATCCTTTCACCATTGCCGACCATGGTAAGTTAGCTCAGCGGTTAAGCTAGCTAGGCTGTCTCAGACAGAACTCGGACACTCTGGTTCGTTGGGTCTTGCTTTATTAGTGTTTCGTAATTTTTCTTTTTTGTCAACAAAATACCGAGCTCTATCATTATAAAAAAATAATTCTTTAAATTCTGAACAAGTTTTATACACGAAAACCTCTTCACAACATTAAAAAAAATTACAAAACAAATGGGAAAACTCGCACCCTAGCGCGTAGCTAGCGCTTATCTACGAAATACTACGCCGTAGCTAGTAAGCGACGAAGAGGCTACCTGTTGTTGGTGGTTTTGACTTGATCGCTGTACCGGATAAAAAGAAATGTGGGTTTTTTCTATTTCAAAAAAAATAGGCATCAGTATCGTTTGTATAGCGACCCCTGAGTCGCTCGTCGCTGACCAAAACAACACCCTGTATATTATCCTTACCTGTGTGTTCCAGAGATCACATAGAACTGCTTCGCATCCTCAATGCAAGCGGCTGACGTGAGGATGTACCGCTCGTGGATGATGACGCCTCCGCAGAGCCAGTGCATGTCCACTAGTTGGGGGTCAGCGCTCATTGATGGACGGAGGTATACCTGTTACAAATTGGGTATTTCAAGTTAAAAGTAAGAAAAAAAATCTTTTTTCAGTACCAGCACCAATTAGGACTTTTTTTCAAAATTTTGTTTCCATCGGCTTCGCCTCCGAGCATCTGGGATTGGTAAAAAAGGAATCCCAGTTGGGCCACACTTCGAAGCAAGAAGACATGGTGGCCAGTGGGGATGATGCGAGAGCTGATGTATTTATCATTTGTAAAAAAAAAACCTTATAAATACTTTTATATTTTGCGTACTATAACAATGTCTTATTTGTCTTATTTGTTTAATCATTAGCCAAAATAATTTAAAATTTTACCCAAAATCACTTTTTCACGCGGACGAAGTCGCGGGCATAGCTAGTATTTATATACATATACTAACATATATAAAGAATTACTCCTTTGAAGTATAGGATTTTGACGTTGACAAAACGTCCTTTTTATTTATACATTATTGCACAACCAAACATTTTTAACAAATGGAGGATTTAACGCCATATGGCATTCTCTACCAGTCATACCTTTTTCATAGTCAAAAACTAAAAATGAATGACGAAAAGTCAGAAATGACCAACCAAACATAAAAAACTTAGTCGCTAACTACGCGAATAATATTACTATGTAAAATATACCTAAAAAGTAAAAAGTAAAGTTAGCCTGTAACGTCCACTCCTAGGCAAAGGCCTTACCACAACTATGAGGTAGTTTAAGTCATACTCCAATATAAAATATACCTACTATTGTATTATTTCAATCAAGTCCTCTATTTTTATTATGTCTAATATGTAAACTCATAGTAAAGAAAATTAATAATACAGCTAAATTATTTCACTTAGGTATATAATATTTTTTATTACCATATAAGGTCTCGTTTCGCCAACTTCACGGCCACCAATTATTCTTCTCGTGTTTTTAAAAGTAACGTTTCTAATGAGATCCTCCTCGATTGCAGGATCTGGAATATGGACAACCCGTGAAAATAACTAAAGGATAATAAATAAATAAATATAAATATTTGACAACATCACATATATTGCTCCGATCCCAAGCTAAGTAGCTAAAGCACTTGTGTTATGGAAATCGGAAACAACGGTGGTACTACAACACCCAGACCCGAGACAATATAGAAAAGATCGTTTTCTACATTGACCCGACCGGGAATCGAACCCGGAACCTCACGAAATGGCGACGCTTGGAACCAGCGCGCTAGCCACTCGACCACGGAGGTCGCCGAAATAATAATCATATGGAGTAAGACAATTTTATACATATTATAATTAAGCCGACCCGAGAATGCTAGAGACATTGAGTTGTTATTACTACTTATAAAAAAAAGCTATGCCAAGTAAAAAAAAGAGTCGCATCATCGCAACTTTATGAAAAGACTAGCGGTCCCCCGCGACTGCTTTCACGCGTTTTGTTTGTGTTTGCTTCCTCCCCTCCCGTCCCGCAGCCTAAAGCCTTCCTCGATAAATAAGCTATCGAACACACAAGTATTTTTTCAAATCGGTCCAGTAGTTTCTGAGATTAGCGCGTTCAAACAAACAAACTCTTCATCATCATCATTATTATCAGCCAAAGGACGTCCACTGCTGAACATAGGCCTCTCCCACGGCTTTCCACAGCGACCGATCACTAGCGGTCTGCATACAGTTTGATCCTGCGATCTTTACGATCCATATTGTCGGTGGATGTCCTACGCTGCGTCTTTGGTCGAAGGGTCACTAATCTAGAACTTTCCTGCCCCAACGGCCATCAGTCCTTCGCGCTATGTGCCCTGCCCATTGCCACTTGAGCTTACTGATTCTGACGGATATGTCCTTAGTTCGTTACCTTAGTTCCTCTACGTATCTCCTCATTTCTGATTCGATCCCGTAGAGAAACACCCAGCATAGCCCTCTCCATCGCTCGTTGTGTGATTTAGAGCTTAAAGAAGAGTTTGTTATAGAAGCCTTTCAAAGAAAAGGATTCTATATAACAAACTCTTCGGCTTATATTATTAGTATAGGATACCGGTTGTGACGAATTCCTTGAAATTTGAACGTCGAACAAGATACCGTTTGAATGCGTTGATGAGATGACGAAGTATTAGCGTAAATTCATGGAGCACAGAATTTGTTCTATTGTCAGTAACAGTATTAAATGACTAGAGATGTCCCTTGGCCACAATTGAATGTTATATCATTATCTACCTACATAAATTTTCTTACTAAGTAAATTTAAAACTTCAAGTACCTACCTAGGTACTGGACGCTGGACGGCTTAACTTTGATGATAAATTAAAATTAAATTTGCGTTTGAATTAAACCTAATTGATAATGTTTTTAATTTCAACCTGTGATATTCATGACTTCTTTTACAAGATAGTTATATAGGCAGTTTTTGTTTTGGTCAGTGACATCCAACTCAAGAATAAGCTAGTTGACTAAATTTAATAAACTAGATAATAGTTTACATTTGTAAATATATTTATCAAAATCATTAAAATTTTTGAAAACTTCACGATTTACATTTCATTTCATTATAATTTAAAATATTCAATTTGAATGGGCCTCCAAAACGCAAAAACTGTCATGGCGTCCTAAATGACGTCACTTCTTGTAATGAAAGATCTATACGCAAAATACTATAAATACTGGTCTACGACAGAAAAAATCCCGCCATTGTGCAAGGCTTGACGTCACATCCTCTGACAGGCGTTTACGGTCACGTGACCAAAAGTGTGCTAAGGACCAACTTCATTATTTAAAAAAATAATAATCATAATTTAAATTCAGAAATAAATTAGTGTTTTTTTTTCCTAATACTATAATTAATCTCTAGAAACTACCGATGTGGTTTGTTCTTAGTGGAAACTAGCCTATTATGGTATGAAATGACAGCATTCTGTGGTATGCTCTATATAGGAAGATAATTCAAGTAAATTAATTTTTGCACTTACAAGCATTAATAATTCCAAAATAGGCAATCACAGAAAGTAATAATAAATTCATTTTAGTAAAACAAATGTTGTTCACATTGTGAAAGTCACATAAAGATTGTTGCAATAATATGCTTGACTGAAGAAACCATAAAATATTGCTATTTGAAGGCGAGGGTTTATCATGATGAAAAGTCTAGGTAAGTATTGTATCAAAGTATGAATTACTACCTCACCTGATAGGTACATCGTAAATTGGTATAGGAACTTTCAATCTGAAAATCTATCTAGCTAGATATAACATGTGTAGTTTAAAGAATGTTAATGGTTATAAAAAAAAACTGTCCCCCCTTATTCATAAAAAACTTAGACAGTCTAATATAACTATTTTAGCTATTACACTGTTTTGTGATTTTCTGTCATATGATGACAGCGCCTAAAAAAAAGAGACAAAACAGTGTAATAGGTAGTTAAAACGGGTTTATTATACTGTTTGCATTATTATGAGGTTTGAGTAAAGATTTAGAACTGCCGAAAAAAACATTGAAAGATCATTTTAATTAGTGAGCACAAAGATCCAAAACAATTACCTACGTTTTTTTTTTCGGAAATAATAAGCTGTTAAAAGCGCGCGGATTTTGTGAAAATTTTTCAGTGAACTACTAGTAGGTATAGCGTACGGAACTGATACCACGATCAAATCTCGTGCTGCATGAGTTGACGCCACTTGTCATCAATCATACAAACGGTTACATACTTCGAAATACAAATTACAAGGAGTAGGTACACGTCTCAAATCTCAAACATCTTACCTAGCGTGTCGTATTCGTATTATCTTATCTTAGAGACTCATTTTTAGCTTCTCTGTAACAACTCACTAAGATTTTTTACTAGCGCCATCTAGTCCGACTCCTTGTTATTTTTTTATGTGACCTGACAGACCCGCTACTTGCCTCTAGATAGCGCTACAGTCTATGTAACTTTAAAAAGCATAAAAAGCTACATACATCAGTTACAAACCGACTACGTCTCTGAATAGCAACAGTATTTAACGAATTATTTTTACTACTCGACACGAGGTGGCGCTGACATCTCAACAATTTGAATCTCGGGGTATCGATAGTTTTCACTTTTCATTCAAAAACATTTTTAACCTTAGAATTATAGCTTTAATACGACTCTCAAGATAAAAAGATGCAAAACATTCGTTGAACAGTGCTTACTTTTTGGTTTAGAGTAATGAAAAATGCTAAAAATATAACTGCTTGTTACAAATAATTCTAATTATAAAGATGAAAAATACCAAACTACAAATTTGCGCACGGACGGGACAATTTTATTGGTTTCTTATTTCATCTTTATGAATATAAAATATGACACTGAGTGTTCAAAACATTTTAAACCATAAACTCTAAATATTTGTGTAACGAGTCGGGGATTAAAAAAAAACCTCAATCTCATCGGCTAGTGCCATTCACATCTGTTTTTTTTTTTAATTTTATGCCTTGACCTAATTAATACCCAATAGTTACAACAAAAAAATACCATCCAAATGCTTGTTTAACTATTTACGTTTAAATAGCTGATTCAATTTAGTCAATTATACTAACTAAGATGATTAGAGAAACGCGGAGCCTAACCCATGTTCATCAATACATTACTAAAATTGTAAAGGTCTCTACAATAAAAGAAAGTTTTTAAAAACTGAGTCAAGGGGATGTTGGAAGTAAAATTATGTCATATAACACTAGCGGTCACCCGCGACTGCGATCGCGCGTTTTGCGTTTGCTTCCTCCTCAAGTGCTATTTGTTGCGCGAATTAAGCCCCGGGTTGCTTGTTTCTAGTAGTACTTAAAGCAGCAATTCCAAAATATAATTTTTCTTCATAAACAGAATGGCCAAAACACTGACGTCCAAAAATTGATTTTGGTTTCCATACATCCAGGGACCTATTTTTGTATCACTCGCCTCAATATGGCATGTGATTTCCGTTGAATAAAGTTTGATTTTCCAATTTTAAAATCCACTCGAGAGTGATCGATAAGATTTTGTATGTGCTCGTGTCAATATATGATTTGATTTTTAATAGATTATTCGAAAAAAAAAAACACATGATATCGTAATATTTACGTGGGTTATTCAAAAAAAAGAACTTCAGAAATAATCCAAACATACCTTAAGTAGGTGTCTCTCATATGTCTAATCGTCTAACCCATGTTAGACGATTTTTCTTAGCTATTGAGACTTTTTTTTTAATTTTAATAATTTTTAAACAAATAATTCTTCCATTTTTTTATGGTGTTAAATCGTTTTTTTTGCTGCAGAATGATTCTTAAACATTTAATTTACTTAGATAAAATAATAAGTACTGAGCTAAAACTAAGACTAACATTAGTTTTTAAAAAAAATGGCCATCCTATATTATAAAGGGTATATTTAAATAGACCAGGGGCCCTATTTCGCTCGAATATAGCGTGTCATTTTTTTATTTTTTTTATTTAAACTTTATTGTACTGTTAATGGTACAATTGGCGGACTTAATGCCTTATGGCATTTTCTATCAGTCAACCGCTTGGGAAATGCAGAGAGTTAAATCATATTTTTGTTAGAAAACAATTTTAAAATCACAGAATTTGGTTATCTCATTTCAAATTAATTCTCATTGAAAAATCGGATATGAATCAATTAATATCACACGTTATCTTAACGCGAGTGATTAAAAAATAAGGGCCCTGGATGTTAATTCAAAATAAAATATTGGACGTCACTGCCGCCACGTAATTACATGTGTTATATTAATGTTAAATTAAACATATGATAATACTTAGATAATACCTTTTTAAATTAGGAAGGCATAACCTTGAAAGTCGACCCATCTTATTAAAGGGCCCATTTCACTATCAATAACTAAGCACTTACCAACGAGTAAAGAAATATTGTCATTTCGAATGAAATATTGTAATCGTCCCTCACCCCCTCTAACTTTTAAACTAGGGAAGTGTGCATTTAAAAAAAATAACAATATAGATCTTAACAATTACTTTCAACGATAATTGGTTTGGACGGGGTTGAGCTAGTAGTTTTTGAGATATTGTAGCACATTTTCAACAATCGCAAACATAACTTTGTTCTTTATAGAAACACCGCGAAATCAAAGTTATATTTGCTGTCAACAAAATAATGTGGTAATTTACCTAAGTGGAAGTAAGTGGATTCTCTAATTCAGTTATAATTCTTACGGAACCCTCAGATCGCGAGTCCGACTCGCACTTGGCCGGTTTTTTTAATTCGGAAGTTAGGCTGAATTCTCTTAGAATACATCACCTTTTCCAGTTTAAAGAAATATATCAACAATAACTGTTAAAACTTGACTAGGTTAGTAAGTAAAGCGGTGCACTTAGTTTGAGGCCGGTGAAAAATTGAATGCATGTTATAATTTTGTTTGATATTATTACAAAAAAACTCTGAAACCCTTACAAAACTTGAAGTTTCGTTATACGAATAGTAACTACTAACTCCATTTTTCTTTGCTATTCCAATATATTAACAATTTTTTTATAACTTTTTAGGGTTCCGTAGCCGAATGGCAAAAAACGGAATCCTTATAGTGTCGTCAAGTTTATCTGTCCGTCCGTATGTCACAAACACTTTATTCTGAAACTATTATTATTATACAGTTGAAACTCAGTAGGAAGATGTATCCTGTTAACCGCTTTACGATTCACATACAAAAAATTATGACATTTAGTGGGGGCTGCCATGCATAAATCTAAAACATATATTTTTTTTTTGGTAAACCTAGGGTGTCTATGGAACCCATTTTCTCTAAAAGTCTAACGTTTGAGAGAAAACGCTTCCAAAGTGGTAAAATTAGCGTCCCCTCCCTCAATTTACATTGATAGTTGGTTTGATCGAGCTAGTAGTTTTTAAGATAGAGCACATTTTCAATAACCGCAAACATAACTTTGTTATTTATACAAATACTATGAAAAACGAAGTTATATATGCTGTCAACTAAATATTGTGGTATTTTGACTAAGTGTAAGTGTATCTTTAATTCAGTTAAAGTTGTCACGGAAAATTTTAGTGAGCAAGCCCAGTTTGACTCGCTCTTGGCCGGTTTTTTAATAATATCACTGAATAAAAGGAAATATATTTTTTTCAACAAGATTCATACTCATCGATAAATCAGTTATATAGTTACGATTTTTGTGTTTGTCTTATTTTTAAATTTATCATTTCGTTAAAAAAGAATGTCAAAATTGTTTACAATATTCGAAGTAGCAAAGTAAAACGGACTTTAATACTTAACCTACGTAAGCACAAAAAAAGTTATTTTATGACCTTCAATTTTAATCTACTGATATAATTATTAGAAGCGATGATTGATTGAGTAGTTAACGCGACTGCACCAACAATGGCAAAGTGACACAACTCAAATAAATAGATTTTCTCGCGACCTTCCATAGACGCAAACAACAAAGCCTCTGTCACACCAAATTTGATTGCGGCCACCATTAATGTAAAGCCCGTTGCCTTCACACCGATTTTATCATACAAAACCATAATCTAACACCCTTTACCACTCCAAATGTCAAACTCAATACCATAAAGTAGCTATCTTCAACAATACATTATCCCCACTTATCTATGGCCATAACATGAAACTTGGGATCTATTTTATTATAAAGTGCATTGTCTACTATGGAGGAGCTCGGTCGACCGCCGAACGTAAATAATTTAACTGTCTTAAAAGATTCAAAAATAGTTTCCTAACATTGCCCCCCTTAATATGTACACCATTTGTCAGGCCATAACTGGATTTAAACGGCGCGTTACAAGACAAAAGGCCACGCCCTCAGAGAAACATATATTTCTCTCTTTCTATCTTGAGAACGCTTTAGCGATTGTGGGGTATAGCCGTCTCTATTTAACAAATGATACCAAGTATGTTTACCTTGTTACAATGCTGCTAAAAATGTGCTAACTGCTTCCATTTGACAATCGAAAGTGCATTTTGAGTTGTCATAAAATAAGGTTCATATTGTGAAGGCTGCGAAACCATGGGGGGACTCAATTGAAGCGAGACGTGCACCGAAAGAGACGGACTGAATCGTTTCGTTTAAGTTAGTGACTCCAAACGAGTTTTTATGTTTGGAAATCGTATTAAGCTTTTGTTGGAAACTGTTCCACTCAACGGGCATAGTTGAGGCGTTTGTGCGGTCAAACTATCGCGTTCGAATTTCGAAAAGCGGTGGGGGCGCTGCTGATTGGCTCGTTTTGTTCGATATTGTGTGTAACGATTCGGCTGCGGGCGGTCGAGCATAGCGCGCGAAACGGAGCTTTTTCAAATAAGAACCGCGAGTTCTATTTGCGTTCTATTTTCAAATTTTGAAAATAAGTGAAAGAATAAAAATGATTGATACTTTTAACAAATAAACAGTGTTTATTAAATAGTGCCAGTGTTTTCAAAGAACAAAATAGCTTTATCAAACATGTCATCCGTGCATTCTGATGATGATCAAGAGGAGATCAACGTTGACTCCGATAGTCGTCTATCGGGGCAATGCGACCGGAGTATCGGGTCCGAAGACCGCGATTCAGAACACAGCTTTCACGACAGATACCGTGATTCTCCTAACGAGCACATGACAGACACAGTACAGCCGAGAGTGAACTTACCGTTCAGCATATCTCGGTTACTAGGCAAACAGTTTGAAGAGATAGACAAACGCCGGCATTCAGGGGAAAGTGATGACCGTAGTGACCAGGACACTGAATCTGAGAGTGCTAAAGACGATGGAAAAGACTCAAATTTACCGTTGAACTTTTCGCATACGCCGGGGTTGTATCCTAACTCTGGGTTGTTGTTGAGGCCAGGGTTGGGTTTGGGGGGTGGTTATGGGTTTTCTGGTAACCCTGGGGTGGTGAGAGTGCCAGCTCATAGAGCATTAGGAGCGCTGGGGGCGTGGGGAGTGGCGCTGGACCCGATGAGGCAGGCGGCGGCTGCGGCTTTCGCTCATCAAGTCGTTAAGGATAGATTGAATGGTAAGTCTTATATTTTAACAAACTTTTGAATCGACATTATGACATGATTTTATTTTTAAAAAATCTCAGGGCCCTTGGGCATGTGATTATTTAAAATTAAATAAAATAAAAAATGTTTATTTTCAATTTCAAACTATAAAAACCTGTCGTAAATAATAAAACGGCTGAATACATTTTCATGAAACATGGCTAACGCTTGGGATAAAATTATCTATTACAAAAAAACAAAACTTAATCGGTTTCTCCGTTTGGGAGCTTTACGATACCACAGACAGACACGTTTAGTATGTATTAGGGATAAAAATAAGATTGAAATGTAATAAATAGTATAAGAATGAAATTCTCAATTATTTCAAAAGCCAAGGTATTGTTATAAAATTTAATGACCTTACACATTAGAAGTGCCCATTTTTGCAAGTAAATGGAAAAAACCTTAAGTTTCTGCATCATTTTTTTTAAATTTCCGTAAATTTTAATTTCCTATTCAAATTATTTAGCATATATCAATGTACTTAGGTCCACTAATAGCTGAAAGGCGTCCAGTCACGTAAAAGTGCTAATTGAAGCCAATCCCCCACTTTCTTAAACGTACCTCTGCACACAGGAACCACCACTGTCGTTGTTGTTGTCATTTTCTGCTCCTAGCGAATTTACGGTCACTCCCGGAGCGTGAGAAGTGCCGGTTGTGGCGCGATCCACAACATCATCAATTGCCGCTCGCTGACCAGCATGAGGGTTGGCGTTCTCATGCCCTCCTCGCAATAAGTCCCCCGATCGGAGCTCGGGTGGACATCCCTCCGCAGGCTAGGTCAGGCCCTGCTGAGGCAAAGTGACACTATGAGTCTTTGTCGGCTCTATAGTGCCTCACCCCCGTTTCCTCCTGGAAATATGTCTGGATGCGGGGTTTTGGACCTAACCTAACGAAGGTGGACTCCTTCCCGAATCACAAGTTACCATTCACTGGGAAAAAAACCGGGATTCCGGGATTTTTTTAAATGTCGATTTTCTCCCTGTGGCCACGGAATAGGAAGTTCATTTTTTGTTGTTAGAAGCGCAAACATGTTATCTACTGATGTGTCCTGATTTTAAATTCCCAAATCATAAAACAGAGTAAGAAAAAAAAACTAAAATCACTTGATCGCGATTTACTCATCACTGGTAAGTCGTAGGTCTTCCAGGTAACGCTTGTAATTTAGCTAAGTCCTAATTTTACCAACCTAATAAATAAATGTTTGTTTAATGTTCAAGATTTTAAAGTTAGATTTAATTTTATGTTTTTGGAATTTCCCGGGATTAAAAGTTCAGAAATAAAATTAAAATTAAAATAAAAAACTCTTCATGTAATCCGCGCGGGAGTTTTAGTCAGGCATTTGTGGTAGATTACTCTATCCCTTAGTTTAAAAAACCTAGGATGTCCGATTTTTTGGCAAGAAAAAAATACTGTGCGTGGTCTAAAACGAATATTGAAGTTTTTTATATCAAATTTAAATGTTTCAATAGCGATTACAATAACATTACAGCTAGTTCAAGCTGCACCAGAATGCAAATATTTAAGTGCAGGTGATGTTAATCATACAAACCAAGAAACCTTTTAGCAATGTATATTATTATTATTTTTGATCTCACCTTACAATTTTTTATACTAATTTAAGTGATTATTATAAAATGTTCTGGGTACAGAATTAACAAAATAAAAGAACAAAGTAACAATGGCAAGCAATATAATTCAATATGAAATACCAAATTCAAATAAAACATCAAATAAAGAAAAAAGTATCGTTGACCAATTTCGTGTCAACACACAAAAAACCGGCACCCGTCGGCGACAAATTACAGTGGCGCGGCCGAGGCGCCTTCAATCTCGCCTGCGACGGAACATTTAGTTTTTTTTTCGGCAAAAGAAATAGTTGGCAGGGTGTGTCATCGCACGCAAGCTTTGATTGCTGGGGACATCTCGTGGGGTTGTCCGGATATTGGGATTTGTTAACTTTTTGAAATTGGAATTCTTGTAACAAGTGTTTAAGTTTTCTTTATGATTAGAAAAACACGGACAATTGCTTATGTGAAATTAATACATCTGTAAAAAAATACCGCCTTCAAAAAACTGACTATAACACTTTAAGTAAGGCAATCGTCTTTTATTAAGAATTTCTAGAAACTAATTATTTTGGAGTTTGTGCATGAGATCAAGGTTACGTACACTAATCTACCTCCTACATACATCATGCATATTCGGAACAGTTGCAAACATTCCCATTAAGGTCCAACCTAGTTAACAAAAAAACATTTTTCTCAATTTTATTGACTCTTATTTTTTTACAAAGCCAATTAAACAACAATCCATCAATATAGCAAATTAAGACCAATCACCGCCACCCCTTAGATCAACAGCCCCAATTTTTTGCCGCTTTTTTGCGACCACCGACTAAGAGGAAGCGCGGATGTCCACTCTATAATTGAGACAAAAGCCTCTGGAAGAACGTCGGAAATGCTTAGGTGGTGATATGAAAAAACCCTTGTGATTGCCGCCAATAATTTGACAGGTCGGTTTTTTGTGCGATCTCTATCCGGACACGCGAGGGATTTTTGACGGTATTTTTTTATTATTTTTGACTTACTCACTTTGTTCGACGCAAGGCATTGCGCTGTGTGTGCAATAATAATGTTGTAATATCAATCGGGTGCTGCATAAAACCAAGGAACATTGTAATAAGTATAGTATGCCGGTTAATAATTAGGTATCAAAATCAATGTAGTAATGACAATGTAATTAGATTTTTAAGAAACCAATAAATATTTTAGTTATTTAAACTCATGATAGTTGCAGCGCTAGAAAAACACAAATTTATGTATTTTTAAGTTGATACACTTTTGTGACCTAGTGACAGCACAAGAAAAACACAAATTTGTGTATTTATGAGTTAATACACTTTTGTGACTTAGTGACTTTAAATTTCATTATATTTTTTCCCCTTATTTTCTATTATATTATGTTACTAATGCTTATCAGAAATATCTTTTCTTCCACTACTATTATGAAATAATCTGAAATGGCAAATATTTACACTTTAATTTTATATTTCGTGGGTTTTTCATGACTTAATCCTATTTGTTCACACTTCAGTGCCCAAACCGTGGCGTAACTGAAACTGAGAATCGTTAACGAAATCGTTTGAGATCAATAGACAAGGTAATAGCTATGGTCTATCTTTTTTTGTTTATGGTGTTTGCAGTAATGGCTGCCGTTTCCGCTTCTGGGCCATTATCAACCGCAGATTTTTACCTAACTCGCTCTAAAGTTCAATTATCAACAATTTGTTGGTGTAATTCTTCGAAAATGTTACGTTTTAGGAAAGATGTAAAAGTTTTGAAATATTAGGCATATTTGGTTAATGGCCGATTCAACTAACGTTAGATAAGACTTATCCGACTGTATAAGTATAAAACGACCGATTTTAAAATGTCATTTACATAAATGATTGCTGACAAATAGGCGACGTTTTCATATTAGGCGTAACGTATTTTATTGGACGAATATTCTAAATTGCTTTTGGACATACATACATACATACATACAAGTACCTACATACTTGCGCAGTTGCACTATACGGTACTACGAGTGCCTTACGTTTTAATTTACAAGCATGGTCAGAAGGCCTAACATGCGCGCCTCGATACCGTGTATCGCGTCGATAAAATAATTTTATTTCCCAAACTACATGTTTTCCCCAATTTTTTTCCACTTGTAAGTCAAACCTTATTGCTTTTAGAAACAAATATATACATAAAAAAAACTTTTACATATGTGATAAAAAGGACGTTTGAAATTTATCGATTGCCGCGATAAATGATAAATAGGCATCTTAGGCCCGCAGATCATATTAATTAACGGAATTTCCTAGGAAGGTAATTTAAGTGCCTTAGTTTTTTAAGGGGCTTCCGCGTGATGTTTTAACCTTTGATAACGCTAATCCTGTGTTAAATCTTCATTCTGTCTCTGTCAACGTCAAATAAACTGACCGAGACATAATGATGATTTAATCCAGGATTAGTGTAATCCTAGGTTAAATCATCATGCGCAAGAGTAGTATACAAAGTAGACATATGTATTAAACAAACTCTATAAAATTGTATTTCAGTTAACACGTATATTTTTCCATACACCGAAATAATATTGTAAGACAAAGTCCAAGTCTTGTTTGTGTGAGTTAATACATATAATGAAATAATGTAGTTACTAGGACGTAAAATACCGACCTAATTGCAAGTTTAAGCTGTACAATTTTCCATAAAACGTAACAACAATATAACGTAGCTTTTAGTTTTATAAGCGCTCGGTTAGATCGTCCTTCGAGTTTCTATTAACCTCTCCTTCTCAATGAGTCATCTGACCGCTTAGGCAGTAATGATTTAACTTCAATCGCGCCTCTACCTTTAATAAGTTAATTTTATTTGTGATTATATTTTTGTTTTGATAGTTTTTTTGTCACTCTACAAACTTATAATATAAATTGCATTTGTAAAAAGCAACTTTGGCTGTGTGACAGACGAGGAATCGAACCCCGTGTCTTACGCTATCCGGGCGTATGAATATACCACTCGGCCACCGTCACATTAGCAAGCCTGTTGAATTTTGCAAGCGCTTAACTAACCGCGTAGGATGCGTAAAATAATCAATGTTGCGAGATTGCTCTCACAATATCCGAAGGAAATATTTTAAAAAATATTTAATAATCGGTTAAGATGAAGGAAGCCAGTTTATGTTTTTTTTTGTTTTGATAGTGTTTTGTTACTAAACAAACTTAATAATATAAATTTCACTTGTAAAAAGTTCGTGTTGCGATTTGGCATGATATGTATTATTTATAATATTATTATAATAAAACAACATAAATATTAATATTCGTACTATTGTACCATTATTATAATTTGACGACCCGTCTGGTGTTGTGGTCGAGAAATCGCGTACTACGCAGCGGGTTGCGGGTTCGATCCCCGCACAATACAAACATTTGTGTGCATGAACATGTCTGTTTGTATTGGTCTGGGTGTTTTCTATGTATATTATGTATGTACATATTTACAAACAAAAGTATTTAAGTATTATATTGTCCGTTGTCTGGCACCCATAACACAAGCTTTGAGTAGCTTACTTTGGGGCTAAAAAAAAAACGTTTACACTGAGTCGGAATTGAGCTGCCTGGAAATTGAACGGCTAAAGTTAAAGCAATACGCTTCCAGAACTAATACAAAAGGATAAAAAAATAACAAATGCGCAAAACATTAATTCCATTCCACGCCATAATTCTGTAAAGAGTCCACTATACAATTCAATTAAACGAGATGTTTACCACCGTTGTAAAGCGATTCACTCTGATCTCGCCGCGCTGATGATGATGAAATTACGTAATGATGTTATTAGTAATTAATAATATTATTAGGCACCGATTGGAGATTTACAATAGTTTGTTTTTGGAATTAAGAGGAGTTTAGGGCAAATTTTATGTAGAAA
This sequence comes from Pyrausta purpuralis, assembly GCA_963924145.1. Lineage (NCBI taxonomy): Eukaryota > Metazoa > Arthropoda > Insecta > Lepidoptera > Crambidae > Pyrausta > Pyrausta purpuralis. The sequence continues at coordinate 16,522,235 of OZ001660.1, forward strand.
GATAACGTAGAGGAGCTTTTGTTTTATACCCGAGTAGATGGAAGTAGCGACGGTAAAACATAGATGATTCTAACTTGAAAGAAACAAGTAAAAACCTTATAATTGTTTATGTAGTAGAAGCACTAAGGTAACGAGCATATCCTTAAGGATCAGTAAGGAAATATCCTTTGGACATTCCCACACATCGCCATCTAGTCCCAAAGTAAGCTACTCAAAGCTTGTGTTATGGGTGCCAGACAACGGATATAATACTTAAATACTTTTTGTTTGTAAATACATAGAAAACACCCAGACCAATACAAACAGACATGTTCATGCACACAAATGTTTGTATTGTGCGGGGATCGAACCCGTACCCCGCTGCCTAGTAGGCGATTTCTCGACCACTACACCAGACGAATCGTCAAATGTCATCATTGTGTGTGGTGTTCGTTCTTGCCATATTATGGTATCTCAAAAATAATTTTGCCACTGTATTGTTATCTGTAAGATTTATCTTTATTATTATATCTTACCATGTCAAACGTGTATACTGTCCGTGCCGTCAAAACTAATACAAAGTAGGTACCTCTACACTTTACGAGTTTACACAAACCCCATATCCATTCGCGCCGCAAAATCATCGATACTCCTACCAATCTACCCTCCACTCTACCACGAGATAACATTTCGTAACAATCGCTGGCAGTTACAACTAAAACTCGACCTTATGTCTTAGAGACATTGGTGTTATGACAGCGGCTGTCGCAAAGCTGAACGCGATGCGCGTTTCATAATACAGCCATCGCGCTTAGAGTTTTAGGGTTGCTAGACTTATTAGAATTTCGGTGCTGAATAATTGTGGATATGAAATCTGATTTACTAAATTAAAAGCTAGTTTAATCGTCAAAATAACACAACGCAAAACAAACAAAATGCATTATTGGGCTATTAACTTGTTATTTATAAAATTATGGATTAACTATTTTGTGTAGTAGTAACAACTTTTTTGTAAGTGGGTATATTAACAAAGGCGACAATATTTTAATGACGAGACACTGGTCTCTCCTACTACTCCCAACCATATCCATCGAAAGTTTTGACGATATTCTGGCGAGGTAACTGATCGCGGCTAAAAAGAAAAAAAAAACATCTGTAACTAAAGTACATAATTATGTTAGTTGTTTTCATTGAACTACAGCCACACATTTTAACTTTTTTCTTTTTTCTCAACAAGCGATAAACATTGTTGAAATTCATTCCATCTGCACATTATACCTCCTGTACTTTATAATTTCTCCTCATTCTCTTTCATATACCTGGCAACCCTGTCCAAGGTGTATTTCCCGTGGGCTGTTATGAAAATTTGACGTGGCCAATATGCGATGATATGCCCCGGGGTCGTAACCATCCGTATGTGTGAAATTACACCCCAACCTCCCCTCCCAGTGTTTTATTCTGGTAGATTGGATGGTTTAACTTTAAGGGTATGTAGAGTAGGTTTAAGCATAAACATGTAGGTAGGTTACCTACTTAGTTTAAAATATGGACTTTATTCTTGGCTTTTTAAGATATTAATTAACAACCGTTTATCTTTGATTTGCATGATTGGAATAAAACCGAAGTTTGGCGACGATTTCACCAGATGATTTTGCCTTAGTCACGCTTTTTCTTAACACTAATGTTACGAACTATTCATATTAAATACTTTTAATATTTCTTAAATATTTAATGCACGGACAACAGCATGTCATGGTAAACACAGCGGTGTCTAATGCCGTTGTAATAAGGGCTAGTTTGCAACAAGAGTAAGTAACCGAAAAAATCGATCCACCACCACAGCAGTTTTTAAATACGTACAGAATATCTTGGACTCCCTTGCCAGCAAAAAATACGCCGTAGGTATCCTACTGGACTTAAGTAAGGCATATGGCCGGGTTTTACCTAATATATTACTACAAAAGTTATATAGCATAGGAGTACGTAGTACGGCACACAAATGGCTTACATCTTACTTCGAAAACCGGGAACAATACGTAGAAATACAACACACGTGTCCAGAAACGAATAAAATAAGTGTAATCAGGTCCCAAAAAGGAATAGTTTCAAAATCTATACCGCAAGGAAGCGTGATAGGATGTTTTCTTTTCCTTATCTATATAAACGACTTGACAAAAATAATACAAGAACCTAGTATCCTATTTGCAGATGACATGTCAATACTATTACAAACCACAAATGAACACCAGCTTAATGAAAAACTAACCGAAATATCCATAAAATAATATCTTGGCTAAATGACCACAATCTTATAATCAATTTTAACAAAACCAAACTAATGGTATTTAGACCTCATCAAAAATTACCGCTAAACATACATTTTTCAATCAATAATATAGAACTTGAATCCGTCGATATCTTTTCATTATTAGGAATTAAAATAGACACTAACTTAAATTGGAAAAATCATATTGATTACATATCTGGAAAACTATCAAGATTTACTTACGCACTAAACGAACTCAAAAGAACCACAGATACAAACACCGCTAAAACTGCTTATCATGCTTATGTGCACTCATGGCTGCGCTACGGCATTGCTCTTTGGGGAAACAGTACTGACGCGCCACAGCTCCTAACATTGCAAAAGAAATGTATGATCCTATGGAAAGCTGTAAACCTTACTTTAAAAACTACCAATTCCGTCCGTTCCGTCTCTATATATATTTGAAATTTTCAAACTAGTCAGGAAAAAATATGGGAATGTTTGTGGATGCTAATAAAAATTGCACAACATCAATGGTATTGAGAGAAAGAAATAAATTCGTAGTGCCAAAGAGCAGATTAGTGTTGCACGCCCAGGACCATACTCAATGGCAGTAAGAATTTATAACGCTTTTCCCAAGTCCATAAGACAATTACAAAAATTTTGTGACATCCTTAAGCAAATATTTATGCAATAAATGTTATTATAATGTAAATGAGTACTATAGAATTGTGCAATAACTGAAAATATAGATATTTTTAATCATATTATGTCGAAAATGTATATATAAACATAAGCTCGAATTAATAACTTAAGTCTTTAGTGTTTTTATAACTTAAGTCTATAAGTATGATGTAGCTATACCCTTGCAGGGTGCATGTGTAGCACTTTATTCCTTACTACCATCTGTATATATATGTACACACATGTAATGCTAATAAATTTGGATTTGATTTGATTATGTGCGGGGCAACTATACAAAAATAATACCCAAAATAATAAATTTTGAGAAAACAATAAGTTCGATTGAGAAATGTGTCACTTTCAAGAACGAAATCGCAATCAAAATCTATGAACTCGCCAATGAAGAGCTTCAAAGCAATATTCTTATTATTTTTTTCAAATAAAATATTCCGTTTATTTAGGATATTCAAAACTCATAATGTAGTAAACTAAATCGTTTTATTTTTTATAACAGTTTGAACCATAAACTGCCGCATTCAGGTGGCAAGAAAGGTTTAAAACATCTAATAAACTTGTCCAATGATGATTTAATTTCGTAATAGGCCTATCAGTGGCATAAATAATTACAAATATAACGACAAGTAATTCAGTAATCATTACGTTTACAAACCTTGATTGGTTTGTATTATTAAATTTAATAGCTACACGATGATAAAATTAAATGATCAAACGCAAAGTTAAAATTCTCATGATTACTAAACAGTAAATAGTTTAAAGGTGTTTTGTTTCTTCTTATAAATCAATTACGTCAATATTTTTTTATTTGTATTTTAACCGATATGAAAATATGTATATTTGTCATTAAAGTTGGAGAATAAAGTAAAATTATCCTATTTGTTAAGACTGTAATACAGCACAGTGCTCTTCTTTCGCTAATACCTGGACCAAAACCCATAAGTTTGCTACCTCAATTTCCATTTTCCCGAAAGGCATCTTATTATGAAAATGTCTGTTTTATTTTTCCAATACGTCGAACCGTCGTATTCGAGCCAGGGGAACATAAAAAGGCCTAAATATGCTTTATCACCAATCCATAACGTGAGAGGCTATAAAAGGAGCCATATTTCAAAAGTGTAAATATATGGGCTGAGGGGCAAGAGACAGAATTGGCTCAGTAAAATATTATACAGCCATTTACATCTTCGCGTTAGAGATTAGAAGATTCTGGATTACGTTAAGTGATATTGGATGCTGGTTTTTGTCACCGATCTAATCGTGATAAGTCATAAAATCTATTAAATATTACTCGAATGAAACAGTTATCTATAAATAAGTAAGAAACGAAGGAATGTTAAACACAACTAACTAAGTTTTTATTAGAGGGCAAGGTTTACACCTAAAAAAGGTCGTGTAAAATTTTAGCATAAGAATTAAATTTGGTGCAATCGAGGTCAAATATCTGCTGAGTCACCAATAATAAGAATTTTGGGTGTTTCTTTTTTATGAAAATAGATTAACATGAATTTTACCATACAGTTCCGAAAAAGGTTTTCACTAGAGTTTACAATCGAGTCACAGTTACAACCGAATGACGACATCAGCGTACCCTCACGCTATAAACATTAATAATATGATCGTTTGAAACCAATTTCGTGGCATTCCGTCGAGATTATGCACAATTAGCTATCACGAGACTCGCACAGTGGGCCTAAGTTGACAGCAAGGGACAAAATTTAATGAGCAAAATGAGACATCGTGCAGATAATAGCGGCGGCTCACGGATGCAATTAACTGGCTGTAGAGGAATTTCCTTTGCGTGCCCGATTTTCTACTAAACAGCGAAGTTAAGATTTGACTGCTTTTTAATTTCAGAGGACATTTAAAAATAAGAACAGCTTTTTTAATGTTGCCCGAGAAGTATATTTTCAATGTCAAACCGAGAAGAAAAAGTAGAAACCTTTATTATTTTGCCAATGTAGCTTTGTTCGACAGTTAATAATAAACGTCTTATATTATAACACTAGTGATCTGCTCCGACATCGCACTAGTGCAATGTATTATACATATAAACCTTTATCTTGAATCACTCTTTTTATTAAAAAAACGTGTAGTTTTAACGAGTTAAGCAGACATACATACAGACAGCGGGAAGTGACTTTGTTTAACTACGTAGTGATTCAACCATGTGTATGAAAGAATCATTAATCTGTAATACACTCAATCAATTGTTATGTGAAAATGATTAAGATCTGATCTTTTACAGGAGGCACTAGGTGTTTTACTTATTATATTAAACCAGTCTATTTATACATAACTATCATCATTATTTGCAAAAGGACGTCAACTTAACACATGCCTCCTCCACGGTTTTCCACAGCAATCGATCACAAGCGGTCAGCATCCAGTATTAACCTGCTATCTTTACAAGGTCGTCTGTCCATCTTATCAGTGGGCATCCAACAGTCCAACAGTCTATGGTCGAAGGGTGTACAATCTAGAACTATTATGCCCCAAAGGCCATCTGTTTTTCGCGCTATGTGACCACTGTTAACACACACTGATTCATGACTTTCGTCTTCAGATACTAAGGTAGTTGAGATGAGAAAACACTCTTGCACAATTTCCCGAACGCTGCCCATACGTGCATCGACCCTTTTTAAACATACTTAAATAATTTCGTTTAAAATATAACGGTGGTAGAAAATTTTATTGTTTCAGTGACAAAAGCAAATTGATAACATTTGGTAACTTTTTCAACTCCCAGTATTGTACCAGCTGGATTTCCCAACGTAAAGCTTTAAAACTGCATCGAACATGTACAAAGAGGCAACATAGGCTTGAAATACTCGTGTTACTTGCAACAAAGCAACAAAAGCACTAAAAGCGCGGTATCATAAAGGCTGGCCTTTGTCCGGACCAAAATGCATCCTAAACCTGGATCCCGATTGCATCCCGCTTTCAGCCGCTGAATTTTCCATGAGCATGGGCCGTTACCCGATTCCCGTTCGTTGGTGTAACTAGTGGGAATTGGTATTCGCGTGTCGCGTAAATTATATATGAGATTTTGTCCGTTTATTTTTTCGTGCCGCCCCACTGTGTAATTGAAAAATGTTGACTGTCTGTGCCTACTTTATTGATTGTGGAGTAGCGATAAATTCTGGTGATTGTGCACCGCTGCAATGTGTTATAATATCTCATTAGTTATGTAAATCACTGACATGGGGTTAATTATTTCTTGAATAAGCTGGAAACGAAATAGTTCTTAACGTATAACTTTGCAAGTTTTAAATATATATCAATAAAAAGACAGAATAAATAACTTTTAGCTAGGCCAGTGATGACTGTGCCCGGCAGAACACCAATAGCTTACCCTTAAGTTTTTAATTTACTACTTAAGTTAGCGCTCTATTTTAATATTAATAGTATCTAAATTAAACACATTTTTTTTATAAAGTAAACACAAACACGTTCTTTCAAAAAGCGCACCGTCTTAATAATCCAGAGAGCGAAAATTATAATTTGGAAAAGTGAGTGCACAATGCGTCAACCCGGCTCCGTTCCGGGCGAAATCCCTTCTGAAAAAGTAAGCAGGAGAAGACGAATGCGTGACGGCTAATTGGCCCGTCACCTGGGATTTGACGCGGGCGCTCCATCAAGTCGGAGCGCGAATTTGTCCGCGCCTTACGCATTTCGAACCACTGTGCAAAGTATATTGGTAATAAATAAATAAATATCCTTTGGAAATTAACACATCGCCATCTAGTCCCAAAGTAAGCTACTCAAAGCTTGTGTTATGGGTGCCAGACAACGGATATAATACTTAAATACTTTTTGTTTGTAAATACATACATGATACACATAGAAAACACCCAGACCAATACAAATAGACATGTTCATGCACACAAATGTTTGTGTTGTGCGGGGATCGAACCCGCAACCCGCTGCGTAGTAGGCGATTTCTCGACCACTACACCAGACACCCGTCTGGTGTAGTGGTAATGTACATAAACTATTTATTCAGAGTAAAGCATATGTTTTCATGTAGCTATGATATTTATTATGTGTGTGATTAGAAAACTACCGTACGTAAATTGCAAACCTCTGATTTTATTTAGTACTACCGCGGTGGCGCAGCGGTTAGAGGGTCGTACTTTAACGCGACGGCTGCGCCAGAGGTCCCGGGTTCGGTCCTCGGGTCGGGCCAAAAATATATACCTGTGTTTTTCTGTTCAGAACTCTTAGGGTAGCCCGGAGTTTGGAAGTTGGCGGTGTTTCACCTCCATGCCTCGGAAAAGCACGTTAAGCCGTTGTTGGTCCTGCCTGATCTCTCTCCGGTCGTGTCAGATTGCTGTTCCATCGGGCTATGAGAGTGAAAGGAGTAGAGAGTGCACCTGTGTTTGCGCACACACTTGTGCACAATAATATGTCCCGCGCAGTCAGTTAGTCGTTGTGACTGGTCACCGTAGTCGTCATCGGCTAGCGGGACTATTATTACTAAATAGTACTAGCGGTCCCCCGCGACTGCGCGCGTTTCGAGTTTGCTTCCTCCCCTCCCGTCGCAGCTTGATGTTTTAGCCTACAGCCTTTCTCGATGAATAAGCTATTCAACACAAAAATAATTGTATACATCCTTCTAGTAGTTCCTAAGATTACCGCCTTCAAACAAACAAACTCTTCAGCTTTATAATATTAGTATAGATAGCCCATAATCAATACTACAAGATTATTTTAAGAAGAATACGCTAATGCTATATATATATAATACATGCATGTATTATTTATTTTTATTTATTTATTTATACTTTATTGCATAACCAAAAATTTGTACAAAAGGTGGACTTAACGCCATATGACATTCTCTACCATTCATACGTTTGGGCTAAGCAGAAATGATTGTAGGCGGTGCGACAGACAAAAAGAAAATGAGTTACTATTAAAAGAAAAAAAAAACGATACATTTCACATATAAAAACGAACATGAAAAATATATATCATAAAACAAAACAAAATAACTTCAATTTGCAATAAATACAATATGATCTAATAAAATATTACATATACATAATGCAAGCGATAAAATAAACACATATACTTGTACATACTATAATAATTATATATACTATGACGATGTCTTAGAAGTTTATAGATTACGCTTTGAATGATCTATCTTAGGCCACATTATTATTAAGCATCAGGATAGAATGTGTCCAAATTTCAGGCTATTTAAAAAAAAAACGTAAAATATTGTGCCATTTCTTAAGAAGGGAATGTGGCAACACCGTTTTACATTAAATATAATGCTAAACCACGCAGATTCCCTCTGAGGTGGGTAAAGGGGTGAGTTCTACCCCAAAGGATAATATCATAACGGGATTACCTCCGAGACGGTTAACCCTTCAATGCCAATTTGTTTTATAATTTTTCTTCGCTTTAATTTTAGGGTTAATAAGATTTGTTGTAAATTAGGGAGATTATGAAGAGCTGATTTAAATGTTTTTTTCTTTTATTTCCTTGTCATGATGCTCTCTTTCAACTTTGTTTGTAATAAAAGGAGTAGATATGACTTGGGTGCTTCGTTCATCGTGACATTTTTTTAAATGTTTTTCGATTTTTTAACATAGTTAAAAAGACACTTGGTAGTAGTAATGAGTAAAAGAAACTGGCAAATAACAGAGAAAAATAATAAGACTTTATTTAATTGAATAAATATGAATCGATTTGATTTTCTTTTTAGCCTAATAATATTTTAATTCTTTGATTTAGTTATGTAATTATTCTGTAATTTAAAAAACAAGCATAAACACAGACCGAATCCATTCTTATATTATAAAGCTGAAGAGTTTGTTTGTTTGAACGCGTCAATCTCAGAAACTACTGGACTGATCTGAAAAAATATTTTTTTGTTTATTTTTTATCGATGAAGGTGTTATTTTAGGCTTAAAACATTTTCAGTTACGTAAAATGGCATATCCATTTTTTTAAAACGTAAACCCATAACTTTTTACGTAATACATCCTTTGTCTATGTTGAAGCCAGTTTCAAATTGAGTCTTATTGGGACGAAATAAAACTTGTAATTTTCAGTACAATTCCGCTCTATTTTTAAAATGAAAAAGAATTCTCGTTTTTGTTGTACAACTATTAAGGTTGAAAACAGGTTGTATTGTCTGTGAATGCAAGGCTCATGATTCATAAGAGTGTAAGTAGATTATACCCGCGGAATCTGGTTAGGGCACCCTTTTCTGCCGTGATGGTACGTGACACAACACACACTTTCGTTATGTATTCGCGTAACTAATCGGTTTTGTTTGGCTATTTGGGTATTTGTGTTGGGAGGTGGTGTTTTTGTTGTGTTTATAAATTGGAAAAGTTAAGAAGAAGTCTAATTTAGTAGGTATTTGTGTTGAGACACCTCCCAACCTCCTCTTCAACCACCTCCCTTGGGTATTTGTGTTTTTGTTGTGTTTAAGGATTGGAAAAGCTGAAGAAGAATTCTAGTTTAGTGGGACTGAAGTCAGTGATCCACTTACAGAATAATATTTTCGAAACGTTGTATTTTTTCAAATGGCACAAAAAGTCTGTAACGGCGAACAATAATCTTTATTGTTCGCCGTTGCAAGCTGGTTCCTAGCTCAAAGAATAAACATAGCCCCTTTGCCAACAAGGTAGAGGAGGTACTTATGTTTTTTATTGTAATGATGAATATCTAACTTTCATTTTTTTTTCTTGGTGTTGTTAACAAACATTATATTTTTACAAAACTCGTTATTAATTGAAGATAATGCCTAATAATACCTTTAACTTGCGGGTTCAAAATATATTATATCTCGTTTAAGTCTAATGTATACGACTACGACGTACTACGCGCTACGAAACTCTACGAAAATAATGGATTAGATAACTGAGATAATAAAACTTACAAATCACAAATAATGATAATGAAATCTCTTACACAGGTATAATCACATTTTATACGAGATATCTTAGACCCTTTGGACACTGCGGCTTTTCGCAGCGCAAAATGTCAACCTTTACACATTTGCGCTACTTTTATCATCGATGCAGTCCCGATGCTAACGCGCGTTAGAAATGATGCAGTCGCATTTCTGCTTCGATGTTAACGCGCGCCTGCATCGATGCTAAATTAAATCTGTTCATTGCGTGAGGCGATGCAGAAGCGCGTTTTCTAAGCGCGCAACTGCATCGATGCTAAAAGTCGCAGTGTGTAGGAGGGTCTTAGTGTTCAATTTCAATTGATTTGAAGTTACTAAACATGTTATTATAACGTATTCTTACCCTATGTAGTAAATACATAACAACAACAAAACATAGCTTTTCAAGATAACTATAAACGCGACGATCAAAAAGTAATTACGGGAGACTAACCGTTTGTAAAGCTTTCTTACATCAATTTTAAACAGTTCCACGCTATCAAAACGTATAAAAACCAGCTCTAATCCTATGATCTTAAAGGTCATATATGACGATCTGCATTTTGACGTGCACTGTATCACTGTATATTCGAATTATGTGTACAAGTAACATAATCAGTTAATTTTAAGTCCTACTACTATAAACTTAAAGGTCATAAGTAGCCATCGAAGTAGCAGTTAAATTGTACCAGTTACAATTGTAGCAATTTGTGGTCACGTGAATCAACCATTACGCTGCCAGCCAATCAGAGCGTCCCGTTAATGCGGTTTCCATATTCGAAAACAAAACGAAAGAGTCGAATTTGTAATTTGAATTTAGAATATGGAACGGCGATGTCGGGTTTTAATCGAGTTAAAAAGGTTTGGAATGAATTATTCTTGCAACGGACGATCTAATTTGATTCAACTCCGGGAAAATAATGCGGTTCTGAGAAAATCTTTGTGGTGTGCTAAATACAGAAATAATTTAATGATCTTATTTATTTACAATTGCCGCGTAAATTTCGGATTTCTCGTAAAATATATCGACGTAAAACACATATTTTCATTGAAAGTAAGAGGCCAGAAACATTGCGGTTAAGCGCTAGCGCGTGTTATATTTAAGCTGCGAGCATTATTTTGGTGCGGGGTTATGTTAAAAGAACAAACAACTCCATTTTTTTGTATAGCCCTAAATATAAGTTTGGAAATTATTTCTAAGGTAACCAGCATCGTTGTCAACCGATATAATATTTAACATTAAATAATGCGACATTTGGGAAAACAGAGAAATTAATTGATAAATTACACCTTTGAAATTAGATTATTAATAATCAAATTAATGAACATAAAAAATATTGTAGTGAGTAAACCATATCAGGTAGAGATAGCTGTCGCGGATTTTTAAAGAAGAATTTTGTAGAACTTTTAAAGCGGAACAATTACGTTATTCTTACATGATTTTCATGTATCTTACACGGTTTTCGCTGCGTTCGCAACAGAAGCTCTCAAAAGGAATATTTTCCCCCGTTTATGCAACATTTTTCATTGTTGCTCTGCTCATAAAAGTCGTATCGTGGTGTTTTAATTTTCAATTAGGACCAGTAATTTCTAAAATTAGCGTGTTCTATCAAACTAACATACAAACTCTTCATCTTTATGATATTAAATATTTTAAAAAAATCATATTAGGATAAATTACCTTATTTTTATAGATTAGATATTATCTAATACACCAAATATGATCTTTACATCTAACCCACTTTTTCATAATAACTCAAACAGTCTAAAAACCTATTTTAGCTATTACACTGTTATATCACTTTCTGTCAAATGATGACAGCGCCAAGAAAGAACGAGACAAAACAGTGTAATAGTTTAAACAGGTCTATTAGACTGTTTGCGTTATTATGAATAAGAGGGTAAATGTTTACGAAATAATTATGTATTGAGTAACACAGGTATAATTAAAAAAATAAAGTTTTATTTTAACATTGGTAATGGAGATTGCATCAGGTGGATAATCCTCCGTGCTTAAACAATGGCGCAAGTAAAATAATAATATTTGAAAACATTGTTTTTATTGCAACTGTCGTACAATTGTAAACATCAATTACGCAAAATAATGAGTAACTAATGTCGGATACATCAAGCTATTTCACGGTTGGACGAATTTAAAATGAATTTGTAATATATTCTGAATTACCGCAGCAAAATAAACTGCCATTTACCATTATTATGTCGATTATGATTCTCAATCGACATTGGTACGATATAGTTAACGATACAATCTCATCCCACGGGTTATTTAATACAAATCGATACGTTAAGGTGCGCTTACACTGATGGCAATCTGTTGTAACGAGCTGTAAAAATATTCGGCTCATATTTTTTTTTAAATATTCATTGATGTACTCAGTTGTATGATTTTCTTTTATCGTCAAAGTTCGTTTCGTATGCAGCGTTTGCAGATTTTGCTTTTGTACTCAAAAATATTGCATTTTAATCATCTACTTTAGCTACATGTATGATCTGAGATGAAACTTCATTTTTTAATTGTACACAGTCACTTATTTGACTTTTAAAAAAAATAATACTTATAGAACACACTCTTTTTAGTAATAACATGTCTGCTAAACTGCTGAGCAGTATGTCAGCAGTAGTTTTCATCCTTTATAATACATATCAACTTGAAGTACGTAAAATAAAAATGCTTGCATAATAAATTGTTCAGATGTAAACACACCTTTAAAATAAACGCTGGCTATTACAGCGAGGACCAATCAGAGCGCCGCGTTTAAACGTACGTAATTGAGTTTCGAATTTTAAGAAGCATAATCGCGGCCATTTTGAATGTAATTTTCAAAAGACACGAGTAATGGGTGTAATAGTAATAGCCATATTTGTAGTAATAGCTACTTTTCTGAATGAATTCCTGGAAAATAAGATGAGGCGTATTTTAAATCTAATTGTAAAATAAGTATAATTTACTCGTATGACTGCACTCAGTTGGAATCTTTGCCAAAATCTTGAGACGTGAGACTATCAAAAATTTGTATAAAAATAGTATCATTTTTTTTCTATTTATTTACAATCGTGCTGCTTAAAACGGGAATGAATCATGATTTCCATTTAAAATAGCACGAAAAAGCATGATTCTTTGCGGTTTTCCAAATATGGCCAATTCGGCCAACTAAAAATCAGTACAACTGTCTAAAGCTGTAATTATTTATGTTCCTACCGTATAATTTCGCATTCATTACAAACAGAAAAACCTTGATTTTAATATTAGCCAGTAATATGCAAGGTAATTTACAAACAGTAGGTTTTAATGGCTTTTTTATTTATTCATAGCTTTTCGTAATTCACGAATGTATTAAACCCATAGTCGTGATTTCAATTATTAAGATAAGACGTAAACTCATAGTAGGTAATAATGTGCAATTATTTAGATTGTTTTGAGATACAATCGTGCATTTAAAACCGTTTCAGTGCGGTATTAGCCTTATTCTTGAAACATATTATAAGTGAATTAAAGAAAAACATGTGTTTCATGAATCAAGATCATGAGTTCTCATTTCTCACGGTACATTCTGAGAAAATTAAACCTAGCTCAAGAACAGTGTGTTATTATTACGTATAGAGAAGGTACCGGTATGAAAATTAAAAAAAGGTTTCGCAAATTCGATGGCTAGGTTGTGACGTTTTGCTTGAAATTTGAATATCGAATTATGAATCCGTACTATGAGTTGATAACTGTGTCGTCTATTTATGAAGCACGAATTTTGTTCGTGGTGTCTGTTCCATTCTCTAGTAATAGTAGTTCAATGCTCAAAAATATTTTTATTTATTAATATTGTATCGTGTATTTTACGAAACGTAATAGAAACAAAATACGTCATTTAATTGCGTAATAATATTTATAATAAACATACCCATCATGAAGAGAATAACACAATCCATAATAACTTGTGTTTTAAATTTCTAAATACATTTAAGTAAATTATTTCTCATTGAATAGATATGAACAAAAACATACGAATCAGTTCAAAAGCGTTCTTACTGAGATTTGAATAGTTTTTATAAAGTCATGGTTTTATTTACCTAATGGTTTAAAATAACTGCCATATATGAACCTGACAATAATTACTTCTATTTATACATAGAGTATATTATCATATCAATCAGATAGTGAAAACATTTTTATAACAACTTTAAAAAGCTATATTTTTTGTAAGCCCGCAATCTTTTTTATATTTAAAAAACACGTTTAAAAAAAAGTTAAGTTAGCCTGTAACATCCCACTGCTGGGCAAAGGCCATATATCAACTATGAGGTAGTTCGAGCCATACTCCACGGGCTCAGTGCCGATTGGTGGAGGGGGGTTTGCGAGGCAAGCGCCTACCCTGCTGCATAAGGCCTCTTGCTAGGCTTAACGACTAATATCAACCGATATTATAGCACATACTTATTTTTTTTATTCTACATTTCAGCATCATTCCCAATCACGAGGCGGATCGGTCACCCCTACCAGAACAGAACACCACCAAAGCGCAAGAAACCTCGGACGTCGTTCACCAGACTTCAAATAGCAGAGCTGGAGAAGCGATTCCATAAGCAGAAGTACTTAGCGTCGGCAGAAAGAGCGTCACTGGCGAAAACGCTGAAGATGACCGATGCTCAAGTGAAGACGTGGTTCCAGAATAGAAGGACGAAGTGGAGGTAAGAAGATTTTTAACTTTTTTTTAAAGTAACTTGAGGACGAAAGCTTGCTTTGTTAAGATCAAAGTAGGTTTCGTTGCGGAATGCCGCTTTCTTCAGCGGTGTTAGAACTGAACGTATACTAATTGAGTTTTTAGGTTTCCGTAGCCGAATGCCAAAAAAACGGAACCAATCGAGTTTTATCAAGTCTATCTGTCTGTCTGTACGTATGTAAGAGCCATTTTATTCTGAAACTATTAGCATTACACAGTGGAAACTTGGTAGGAATATGTAGTCTGTTAACGGCTCTACGATTCCCATGCAAAAAAGGAAAAGACTGATATTTGAGACTATTTCCCATACATGGAAATAAAACAAAAATAATACTCAAACCTATGCATATGGGTATCCATAGATAGGTCTCTTAAAATTACATTGAGCTTCCTAGAACAGTTTTACTTCTAGGTAATATTTAATCAAAATATTGTGGTATTTTGTCTAAGTGAAAGTAAGTGGACATCATTCAGTTAAAGTTGGAACGAAACCCTCAATGCGCGAGTCCGACTCGCATTTGGCCAGTTTTTGTTCACCGTGACTCTTCTCTTGCCAGAAACGTAAGCCAGGAATTTGTATTGTAGGTATGAGAGTTATAACCAACCAACTATGGTTCAGTCAGAGAAAAATTCGCAATCCTTGAAAGGATCTCGAAAACTTGTTTAGATCAAATATTCAAACTTATACATATTCATATATTTTTTTATCTTATGCATACTCTTTCGTGATATATAGCTTTTCGACAATCACCGTCCCCTTTTGTACCAATACCATGAGTTTACGACGGTTTTACTCGCTAGCGAAGACGTAAAAAAGTCTATGGAAAATTGCACAGCGCCTTTAGCGGTCACTGACAGAACTAAAGTTTTCCATTTAAAAATTTAGGTCGTTGCTAGCGAAAAAAACCGTCATCGCTATCGAGTAAACTGATGGTAACGGTACTTATTGTTATTCTTTTTAGTTGATAACAGATTTTTGTGTATCAAAGAAGGTATAGTATAGTATAGTAAAGTGTATCCCATCAAAAACAATACTTGTCAAAAAAAACAAGTCTCGCAACTCAGTTGTTCTGCGGTAAAAAGTTGTGCGAGCCATGTAATACTAAGTCGGTTATTAATTTATTCAGTCTCTACTTAAGCGACTTTCTGTCTTAATACGTCCAGTCTGTAAGACCACGATCGTGGTCCATAACAATTGAAAATCAATTGTGTCTGGAATCTCCGTACTCGAAGCATTAAGTTGTTAAGTAATAATTAACAGCATCTTATAGTGACGCATATCAATATTAAAATTCTTTAATGTTTTCTATAAATATATTGAGACTTGGCCATGCCGACTGCCGGGCCCCCAGATCACGAAGTCACTGTATTTTCACCAAAAATGATCGTTATTCAGATGTTATTGCACTTGCTATATAATAAGGACTTGCAACTTACAAAACAGCTTTTGAAACTTTATTGATAGCTTACAACAGCGTAAGTAAAGTTTAATAAAGCGGTATCTTTCTCGTAAATATCAATTGCAATAAATCTCCCGACAAAATGCCTGTAATTACTTCTAAATGCGAGGGCGTCAGTACTAGCTTTCATGTCGTTATTAAGATAACCTCACATTATACCAACCAGGTTAACATGACCCTTAACATTTTCACAAAACGCCTAAGTGCAGGTCTATTGATTTTAGTTGTATGGTACAGTTAAAAGTAAAATTAACTTTTAAAAAAGTAAAAACCGACTTCAAAACCAAAATGCGTGCATATTTGTTTTGAAGTCGGTTTTTACTTTTTTTAAAGTTAATTTTATTTCTTCATTTTTAGAGATTATAGGAGAAGGGGGGGGGGGGGGGCAGTTGCACCTTGACTTCGTTCTTTAGGAAGCTACAAACTACCTATTTTAAGTTATTTTTATTACAATTACTGAACTACTAAGCGTTAAGGAGTTCCACCATCAGCTCAGCCCCACAAGATGTTGACTATCAGACGTTACAACACGTCAACATTAAGATTCTAGTAAAGAGACACTGTACTTACCTTTAAAATTTGAGAGTTTCCCTCGATTACACCAAGATCCCATCATCAGATCCCAAAATGGAAAAAATGGGACCTAGTTGGTCCCATGAGGTATGAGCTATGAGGTAACATACTCGTAGAATACAGTCGAATTGATTACCTCCTCCTTTTTTGAAGTCGGTTAAAAAGATCTCTCATGCCTCTTTGACGACCTCCGTGGTGTAGTGGCTAAGCACGCTGGGTTTCAAAGCATCGCCGCTCTAAAGTCCCGGGTTCGATTCCCGGTTGGATTAATATAGAAATACAAAGAAACTATATTCTCTCGGGTCTGGGTGTTGTGGTACTACCGTTGTGTCTGATTTCCGTAACACAAGTGCATTAGCTACTTACTTTGGAATTAGAGCAATGTATGTAATTGGTGTCCAATATTTATTTATTTATTTATAAAAGTAATGTCGCCATTTATAGACGAATGTCCGACCATTAGGACTAAACAATAAGCGACTTTTAACTTGATTCTCATGTCTTAATGAGTGTCTTCTACATTTTATGGCAGCCACGACCAACATTGTGTGTGACAGGCCTTAACACAAGCCCTTATCAATACTTAATAGCATTGTATTAAAACTTAAGTGTACGTACTGAGCGATAGTGTTGAGTAGAGATTCTTTTAATTACGTCGTTAATTGTGAGTGTTTTGCTACAGTCGTGTCCTTGCGTTTAAGATATCTTGTAACGTATTCATTTTACGAGACCGTTCATTTGCTAAATTTATTGCATTTTACTAATTTATGGCATAGATTTGTGATACAAAAAAAAATATGTAATTTTATGGCTTGCTTTATTTTTTGAACTTTCTAAAAAGCAACATAACTAATTCACAATACATTTAACAACTCTTCAATTAAATCAATCACATTCAGGCAACGCGTAAACCGTCGAACACAATAAACACATACAAACACAAACAGAAATTTTCTGCTGCGCACTTAAGAAACTTTCTCTCGCTACTCCTTCTAACCGCACAGGTTTCCTTTCAAACTCCTTTATAGTCCAGGCCATTCGTCTCTGGAATACTCTTCCGGCAAAAATTCAACAGGCTCCCAGTAAATTTTCATTTGAGAGACTCGTCCGTGCACACTTTCTACATATGTATATCGGAAGCAGCAACAAAGCGTAATCCATAAACTTCTAATACATCGTCATACTATATAATTATTATAGTATGTACAAGTATATGTATTTATTTTATCGCTTGCGTTATGTATACGTAATATTTTATTAGATCATATTGTATTTATTGAAAATTGTAGTTATTTTGTTTTGTTTTATGATATACGTTTCTCATGTTTTTTTTTATGTGTGAAATTTATCGTTTTTTTCTTTTAATACCTCATTTAGAGTATACTCTCTTTTAGTAACTCATTTTCTTTTTGTCTGTCGCACCACCTTCAATCATTTTTGCTTAGCCCAAAGGTATGACTAGTAAAGAATGCCATATGGCGTTAAGTTCACCTTTTGTACAAAGTTTTGGTTGTGCAGTAAAGTATAAATAAATAAAAAATATTTTTTCGATGGACAGATGTCATGCTCAGTATAAAAAAACAACTTATGTCTTCAACAATTCAAATGTGAAGTAACTAGTACCAGTAAAAAGTACCAAATACCCATGCAAACCTAAGGTATTTAACTATTTACATGTATAGTTAGATTTTTTATGATTTTATAACTTCGGTTTGCTTAGTTGCGAAATTTGCGGACCGAAATGCGACAGCTATATTTAATATTTAGATATCCTAGACTGCAACATCATTTATTAGTGAAATCGTGACCCAACCAATGTCTGGCTAGTTATATTTAAAAAAAAATCTTTATTTCAAATAAGTAAAAAAAAACTCGCTATATCGTTGAACGCTTTGCAATAAGCCAATAAATCAACGAATACAATCAACATGGTAATTAATTAAACAATTCAATCAGCCGACACGTGTTCCGAAAAGCTTTTAACAGGAATCGTATGAATTTTAAAGCAAGCTTTTGAACTAGTTTATAAACATAGAAACATACACACAGTACGGTAACGAAACAGTGGGTGATGTTCAATGATCAAAGGCTTTGTTTAAATGATCAAAATAAATAACAAATGCCATTTAGGTTTTATTTAAATAAAAAATAACGTTTCGTAAAAGTTTTTTTTTTGTTATACTTACGTTCCAAAAGGAGGCACGTGAAAGTTATGTACTGACCATTTTCATTATTAGATTTAAATTAAGATTAGGTACGGATGAGTAATTTTCAATTCCTGAAATGGGTATTGTGATAAAAAAGTTATTTGATTATAATAAATTGTGACCTCAAATCTATGATTTACAAACATCGACATGACAAATGACGATATCAATAACGTAACTTCCTTTATTTGATTTTTATTTATTTAAATAGGCTTAGGTGTTTGAAGTTCACAAATATAAGCTCTCCGCACTTCACCTAGATACTCTACACACGCGTGGCACTTGTCAACGGCATGATAGTCCATGTCCAACTTCCAACGGCATTTTGTTGAGGGCATTCACTGATTATAGTTAGCCGTCAAGTAAAATACAGCCCTACACAAGTAAAAAGTAACGCTGTCTGATGTCCGTGTGTTATGATATCTACGTATGCATATTGAGTTACTGAGATCGATTTGTACTGTGACTCGGAGGTCAATAAATTTGAACTAGTCTATAAAAGCCGATAACAAATAATTTGCCTATCTGAGATGCGTTTGTTTTTTATGTCCTTTTAACATTTTTTAAAAGGCATTTTATATTCAAAGTGATGTTTTATAATGATTCATTTATTATACGACATGATGCGGTTCAGACTTCACTGATAAAGATGGGTTCGGAATTCAAAATAGCACTTAATAATTCGTGGTTGAAATTGAATGAGGTTTTAATAAATGATAGTATTCTAAAATGAGGCTTTTTTACATGATTAATTAGTGACGAATTCTTTTGGAAGGCTAAAATAAGACCATCATTTTAAGTCGTAGTAACAGGTTATTTTAAATACATTGTAACTTTTAATTTTATCAAATCATGAAGAAATAGGGTAATAAATAGTAATAAGTCACATAAGAAAGAAGAAGAAGATAATAATGATAATGTCATAAAATTATACAATATTTGCTTCAATTTTTTTGTTCAAATGGCGAACTTATTCTATTAGAAATAATGTGCTTTCAGGTTAGAAATCGCGTGAGAAAAGCCAAAAAAAAAAACAATAATTAATTCCAATCTCACGCAAATACAGCCAGTATCAAAACCGAACGCATAAAGCACACAAAACAACATTCTAAATTCAAAACCGCGAGACAATGCTGGCTGGTGGCATCGCCGATTACCTTCTAATGGACAACCGGTGTTTGTGTTCGGTGCTGATAACGAGTGCTCGATACGCGCGGCGCCATGGCCACTGCTTTTGTTAAAAAAAAAAACAAGTATGATCAAGGAGAGTTGAGTTCCCGCCAAATGTGTGGTAGGTCGGACAATCTGGTGGTGGGTGGAAAAGAGCGTAGTCCTGTGAGGTGTATAGATTTATTTTTGACTCGGTATCGCAAGTGACTCGGTATCGGGAGTTATGTTGTAAGCATTACAGGCATATTTTAGTTTGATTGTTAAAATTGTGCCGGTCAAATCTTGTTACTGCTGCAACAAACTGCTGTTCAAAATCAGTAACAAACGCTAATTTAGCATGCATGTTTACAAAAAGGAATTGAATTGATTAAATTTCATAGTCTGACACTGACAAATGTTGAGGATTGAGGTATGAAAGTAGTTTACACCTGATGAAAACGAATTTTGATTTCATTGGATCATGTCTGACTGGCAACATACTTTTTTTTAAATATAATTAGGTACTATGTTTATGGTTTAGGACTGGACTGCCACTATAACTGTTTTACAACATCCGAAATATTTGTGTAAAAAAATAAATAAATACTGTTCCATTACTAACATAGGTAAAGCCCTTTATGACTAAAAAATAAGGCGTCATGTTACTTGTTTCAATAAATGTTATTTTAAAAATACGGACTTAGGCTGGCAAAAACTTCCATGCTTTCACAAGATTTTCTTATTGTTCTATGTATTTAATTGCTAGCCCCTAAAGCTCTACACATAGATTTGTGATCTACCGCGCGATAGCTACGCGATAGTTTCTTGTTTCTGAATCCGACCATACGTTACCGCCATATTTGGTTAGCAAGATAGAATGTGAACAATTGTGTTTACTCGCAATATCGTTTTATTATTTCACTTTGTGGTAGGTGGAGGCTAATAAAACCTATTTGGAAGTTTCACTGTCACGGTTTGAAATATACTACAACCAATGATAAATTGAAACTTCTATTCAGGATTCTAGTCAGGAATTCGATGACCTCCGTGGTGTAGTGGCACGCTGGGATTCAAGGCGTCGCCGCTCCGAGGTTCCGGGTTCGATTCCCGGTCGGGTCAATGTAGTTAATCATAATTTTCTATATTGTCTCGGGTCTGGGTGTTGTGGTACCACCATTGTGTCTGATTTCCATAACAGAAGTGTTATGGCTATTTTCTTTGGGATCAGAGCATTGTTTGTGATTGGTGTCCAATAATAATAATAATAATATTGTAGAGGTATCGTCGCTCTGTCATCAAATAAATATTCATCCTATTATATCATAGTAATTGAGTTCTTACGACAGAATTTTAATAAGGAATATCTTTTCTGCCAGTCCAAATGAGTAAACTTTGAAAACACACACATGATCACATCATATTTTTGGATTACGTTGAGATATTTATTAGTTTTAAAGCCTTATCTCTGGTTGTACTTTGTATGTGTTCTTATTAAAAGTAAATAAAATTAATTGGGTACAAATACATTACATTACATACATTTTACGACATATAAAAAACGTGTTTCCTCTTAGGGAATGAATTTCGTAGAATACGTTACCTTTGAATTATTTTCGTGTCATCTTGGCCGTATCGTCGATTATCTTATACCATTCACAGATATCATGTCATTCTTGGCTAAATGTGTGGCCGCTAAAACTTACTTTATGAAAAAAAACTGTGAAAGCACTCCGGGAGTGCCGGCAGAAGTGAAAACTTGAATATCAACGTTGTGCATTTTTGATTCTTTGGAATAGTTATTATCAATATAAAAGTACTATCATTTTTGTGATAGAATACAATAATAATAATAATAATAATAGTAATAATAATAATAATAATACAATAATAATAATAATAATATAATATTTTTATAGAATACAATATTTATTTATTGCGCTATCGTACACAAACATTACAATTTATATTATATTAAATTACATTAAAAAGTTTATCTCTCAGAAAAATCAACTTACATCCATAATTTCGCCAACCGTCTTACGGTTTTTCGATCAGCCCACGTGTCCTGACGCGAGTTTCACATTTTTCCCCCATCCCACAAAAGTGCTCAACGCCGCTAAAGAAGTTTTCACTTCAAGAAAAATGATTTCACTTGACACAGCGCTCGTCAATTGTTTTTCTCACGGCTCATCATCACATTAGTAGCTTCTATAGCCTCTATTTAAGTAGTCGATCAATTTATCAGCCGTCTGTGTTAATGCCCTTATCTAAGGCTTGTTCGTTGATTATTAAACCCGGGTTATCGCTAAACCGGACTTATCGTTAACTAGGGGTGACGGGAGCCGGCGCCAGGGTTTAGTTAAACTTGATTTATTCTCGAAGAAATGACTTTTGACGGGCCAGATATGCTATTGTTTGTTTTGATTGTCAATTAATTGTAATCCTATGTTTGTTTTAGGTTTTGAAAAGGTTTTTTTTTTTATAAAACTTAGAAGACTCTTTGTAGATTGGCATCTTAGCAAAATGAAATTTTGCATTAGAAAATTCAATCTTATTATAATATCAGATTGTAAATACTATTTAGCTGTTCTGTTTAAATTAATTAAAGGTAACTAAATAAAAACAATAAAGTAATGAATCAACTAATTGTCGATTTTACTAACGTCAGATAAGACTTAATAAATAATAAATAAATATTTGACAACATCACATACATTGCTTCGATATCAAGCTAAGTAGCTAAAGCACTTGTGTTATGGAAATCGGAAACAATGGTCGTACCACAATACCCAGACCCGAGACAATATAGAAAAGATCTTTTTTTTTTTCTTCATTGACCCGACCGGGAATCGAACCCGGAACCGCACGAGATGGCGACGCTTGAAACCAGCGTGCTAGCAACTCGACCACGGAGTCGTAGTCAAGACTTATATGACTGAATAAGTATAAAACGACTGATTTTAAAATGCCATTTACATAAATGATTGCTGACAAATAGGTGACGTTTTCAAATTAGGCGTTGGTAAAATCTGGCCTTAAATCATTTAAGTATAATTGATGTCACAAACACATTTTATCCCATTTCTTAGTTTAAAAAACTTCAACAAATCGCGAAACAAATGACGCATACCCTCAAAATAAACAAGTTACAATGTCTGAATAAGGTTTTGGAATTTTGGGTCACTGGTGAAGATAAGCAACACATTTTTGTAGCGCACATTTTATTTCTCCTTTCACAATAAAAATACATGCGTTTAAAAGAAACACGGCGTTTACGGAAGATGTACGACTTATTGAATATCTACTGTAGAGTCTGTAGATAAATGACAAACAGATTTTAAAAGATCATGCATTTGTCGAGATCCTCAAATTAGATGCAACTTTTTTATTTTTACTTTTGATCAGCTAAAGACACACAAAAAAACATTTAAGTTTTTGTGCAATGTACCTATGCGTAATACAGAAAGAAAGAAAGAAAAATACTTTATTTGACCAAATCAATCAAATCCAATAACACATTTTAAAACAATAAAAAAATATTAATATGTCAACGTAACAAATTGACTAAACGTAGCTTGATTTAAGTTAAAAAGGCACCACAACGCATACAACGACGCTGATTTTCAGCAAGTGCCTTTTTTTGTACAGTCAAAATAATCATTTACATATAGCATAGTGGATTCTTAGACCTAAAGATATAGATTGATGTTTCAGTGACATAAGATAAAATAAGAACACTAGATAGAATAAACACTAACATGATAGAAAGCAACGGTCAAGCAAATAGATTGCACATAATATATTACAAATCGTTATTGCAAGCGTTTCCAATGTGAAAGTTAAATCGTAGGTAATGTAGCAGTTGTAGATAAAAATTCTTCGACTTTCAAGATGTCCAAAGGTGTTACTAATGGCGGCAATTCGCAACATAACAGTTAATGTTGAGAGTTTGTAAATTAACGTCACTAATCTGATGATAACTGTGACAGAAAAGATACAGGTTTTGTTAAACTAAACACAAATGCTAAATTTCGTAAGTGTATATATCTTTGTGTTTGTCCATGGATTTCTTTAAAACGAATGGCAAGATGATTCTTTTTTGTTCAATCAGGTATATTCAACTTAGGGTACAATGCAAGGTTCATCAAATCGGTCTAGGAGCTTTTGAGATATAGTAATGACTAAAAATCATGAAATAAAAAAATAAACATCCTTCAAATAACTGACTAAAAAGCCTAAAATAACACATTTTCCCAATTTATTTAGAGTCGGTGACGGTCAAGCTTACGAACATCAATAGTATTAACATCATACTCCAAATAAATTTATTTTTATTAAACAGAGGGCAAATGTTATTTTGAGTTCTTTTTGTAATAAAATTTTTACAATTCAAATTTCACGACCTACTTAATTTAAATCACATAATGAAACCTAGTTCTTTAAATAAGTTTTAAAGTTTCTCAGCTTGATAAATATCATCAATTTAGATAACTCTGAATTAATAGATGTCGCAGTAATCTATGACAAATGAGCCCTTTTATCACTCTCCCACGAGAAGGTGGTGTGATTGAAGACTATCAAATTAAACTACTGTTATGATTGTTTATTATTAAGATTTGGTGTTAGTTTAAGATACATCAAAATTATGTATGACGGGATTATTTCGGATAAAAGTTCTACAATAAAGTCCGCGACAGCATGTCTTTCTTATATGGTTCACTCGCTTCAAACTTTTTATGTAATAACTGTGATAAAAAATATACTAATTTCGAAGGTGATTTTAATTCACACGGGTATTTATTCTTATTAAAAATAAACATATTCATTACGAGTATTTCATTTTGAAGAAAATAGCCCTTTACATTATTTGATTTTAATAAATATCTTGGAAGCTATCACAGTTTTAAACTAACTCCATACCAAAATGCGCTTGCACTAACAGCTATGATTTCTGGTATTTTATTTGCCAGAGGTCCCGGTTCGATTCCCGGGTTGGGCCAAAAAAATATGTACCCGAGTTTTCCTGTTCAGATTAGCAGAGTTTGTAAGTTGGTGATGTTTCACCCCCGTGCCTCGAAAAGAACGTAAAGCCGTTGGATCTGCGCCTGATCTCTCTCCGGGCGTGTCAGATTGCTGTCCCATCGGACTATGAGAGTGAGAGGAATAGAGAATGCACCTGTGTTTGCGCACACACTTGTGCACTATAGTATGTCCCGCGCAGTCGGTTAGTCGTTTGTGATTGGCCACCGTAGTCGAAATCGGCTTAGGGGACTATTATTATTATACAAGTGCACTAGGTATTCTTTTCTTTATACTTTGTTTAGACCAAACAGAGTGTGGTAAACAGTGTCATCCATTATTCTACTTTCATCCTTTTGCTTTCATAACGAATCTAAAACCAGTTTGATTCCATTGTAAGACAATAAATTACATAAGTAATAGTTTCAATTGTAAGTCATTGACATTCGAAACAATGGGCCATACATTTCATTCCACACCTTATGTTTATCTTCTTCTTATAGGGATGTGACACGACGATAGATGATGTAACGATATCGATTGATTACTCAATAGTATCAATAAACAAGTTTGTTATTTATGTGTCTTTTACAAATGTCAAGTCGATTCGAATGCTCAATTTGTCTTATTTTACGAATATTTTAATGTAATGAAGTTTTATTTCAAATTCCGCCACTTGCGAGATACGCCTATTTTTAATGACACTTTATGGCTTAGTGTTGCCGAAGATTTATATGGAATATTTGTCACATGACTTTTAAAAATAATTAACGTGTTTTGCAATTGTCAATTCCATCTTTTCTCCAAAAAGATTTTAAAGTTTTTGTAAATAATTGTTAAAAGCCACAACCCCTTTTATGTAACAAAAGTTCATGGTTACTTGAATTATTATAGTCACATTAATTGTTTTCTACAATTAAATTATTCGTTCTTCAACTAATATAAACGAGCAAGATGATTCCGTCAAATCGTTGTTCATTTTCTACACCCCACAGTCATGGTGAGATGTTATGAGAACATTAGGCAATAAACCTAGTCTTATTTTAAAAGATAAAACTATATCATTTTATCTTACTCCCATCCGAGTGTGATAGTATTCTTTCGTTAATTTCATTTCCAAAAGCGATTGCATTCGCCATAATAAGTAAGCCTCGCGTATTAAATAAGCCGCAAGTCCACAATAAATTACAGTTTAATCGGCGAGCTCATTCGCCGTAGCCGCGATACTGATCAATTTGCCGCCATTAAGGCCGAATCGCTATAACAAAGGCTTCATGGTTGTACATACATACACACAAGTGTACAGGGTGCGTTTAGTCAGAATCAGTAGTTGTTTGTTTTCAACAGTTATAAGTTTCAACCAACCTCAAGTACTCGCAAAAAAACGGCGTTTTGATCCTCGCATGCTAAGTGAGGCCATGGAAATAAGCAAATATCCAAATTTCATCAGATAAGATGGTAAAAAGTCGCACCCGCATGGGATCCCATCCTTTTGAAGATCCGAGCAATATCACATACTGCAAGATCTCAAGACACAATAAGCTCTTTCTGTCTGTATAGGAAAGTCAAATAATATTAATGAGTGATGGTAGTTTTATTTTGCATAACTACGTAATAACAAATTAATAACAGCTTAGTCTTGCCTGTCACCATGAATGCTGTAAAGCATTCGAAACGTCGTGAAGTCTTTCAATTCAATGTTTTCAACAGACTTGATTGGAGGTATTTTCAATTGTTATACTTTATCGTGACACGGCTTGAGACGGACTATTTTAATTTAAATCTAAATAAAAGAGATTATTTTAAACAGCAATTACTGACATTATGACATATTTTTTTTGTTTATAATAGAACATGTAGACTGTAAAATTGTATATACACAATAATTCAATTCATATCACAAACAGTATTCAGAATTGTTTTAGTAACATCTGATATTCCTTAATACTAGTGAAAATTCTTTGAAATACTTTCCTATTGGAACTGATGCTGAACTCCAAAGCTGATTTATTTCGAGTGCGCTACATAATTCAGTCTACCGCGTTGACTTTCGATTTATTTATGCTCATGTTCCACTAAAATAAGAATGCGAGCACCCTGTATACTCGCATACACGCGTAGGCAGGCGGTAACATGGGGTAGCTAGGGAGATGAATATTGCATGGAGAACACAACTCGGCAGTTTGACTCATTCAATATTAACTCAGTGGAAAGACGGTTCCCCAATTTTTGCTAGCACAACGGCTGCGGGTTTTACTGCCTATTCTTGTGACGTTTACCGACTTTACTGGCCTCCTTAAGTTTATTTTATGGGCGAGCGGTTTGCGACACTGTCTCGTATTGATAACAATGCTTTTCTGTTCAAAAACGGAGAATGTTATGTATTTTCTTTTTAAATAAAATAAGTGTAATATGTATATATTGTTTAAAAAAACCATTAGAACAAGCATTTTCATATGCACTAGTTACTTCATCCAGCTTAATTCACAAATTACCACAAAAATGTAAACCTACTCAAATTACCAACATACTTATATAAAGGATATTAAATTGCAACATACACATCAAACAAGTTTATGATCACTAGCATACGCTGATTTAACTTTTTCAATGTAACTGTATGATAAAAATATATTTGATGTAGGTTTTTTAATACGTAAAAACCCGATAATATAATTATCATCAATAGCGTTCGGTAAAACCACAGATGGTTTATGTAACGCTGTGAATAGCATAGTTCCTTAATAAAGTTCTTATTGTAAATTCATTGAAAATAAATAAAAATAACAATATGTAATGATATCATTTACCAAAAAAAGATTTTTCAAAGTAATAGTAAACTATTTTCCATGTGTGTATTATAAGTAATTTGTTGCCGAATACTTTTTCGAATAATACTAAATAAATATTTATTCCAAAACCAATGTTAAAATTCAAAGAAAGTTTAGCAATACCCTAACCATGCTTGCAAAGCATCAAATTACCAGAAAATGGTTCCTGTAAAGCCCTATCGACTGTCCGTATCAGTAAGTTTTCACCCACCAAAATGAGTGTAAACATTTAACGACGTCCAAACCGGCCGTCGAACCGTAAGCCAATTTCCCCGAACTATTTACACATTCTAAAGGTCAGGTCCGTTCCTGGCACTTGGTTTACCGACAATCGGCAAATCGAATCCGACTCGTTGCACGATCCGACACGTAATGTACCGCCAATAGAAACATGGAGGGAGCTTCCTTATTTATTTACAAGCCCTGCTTCATTTTCTTCCTGTAATTCTTTTCCCTTGTATAAGTGAATATTAAACCCCCCGAATTAGGGTGCGGTCGTCGTTATCGAGAAGTCGACTTTTTCTCTTCACTAAAGAGTCTATTTTGCGGAGATGCATATTGCAATTTAATATCCTTTTGGCGGGGCAAATGTAATCGTATTTGCAATGTTGGAAGGTAGGTTTTAGTGTGTTTTTGTTTAGTGAAGCGTCACATCAGATGTCTTTGGGTAATTGCAGCTTGTAGGCTGTCTTCTTTGGAATTAGGAAACAAATCCGTTAGCTGATTGATACAGGGGTGTGATTCTGAGGAGTGAGGGCGATGCGTGTTCTTTGCTCATTAATTTTTATTGCGTCTGCCTTCTTCTTAATGTTCTAAGTTAAATGAGTACCTACAACATTTGTGGGCCCTTATTCGTAGCATATTCGCATTTAACGCTAAAATGGAGATACAAAAATGATTTTCTTTTTCACTAGTTTCTTAAATGAACTTAAATAAATTTTATTGATATCATTTCATAAAACAATGCTAGTGAATCTAGTACACTGTTTTTGTTTGTAGGTTCTTTATAAATCAACTTCGTACTAATATTAAAAATGCGTTTGTTTTCTATCCATCGTATTCGTTTCATATTTAATTTACCGTCTCCAAGTTCTCTCTGGCTTCGGTTGAAAATTACAAATTCGGTCGCTTCATTCATAATGCAAGGAGTTTTTATGAGACTCGAATCTTAAAGTTGAGCGCGTCTGGATTTATTGCAATGTTTTGATAAGCGTAGAATAAAGTGATGGAGGTTCATTTTTACGTAAGATTTTACTTTTATCTTATGTCAGTAGATTAATACATTGATATTTTTGATTTTGAGACAGAAGTTAAACGAAGGTTAACTCTGCTAAACAAAGAGTCAAAAACAAGCCCAATTAAAAAATATATTTAGAAATGGTGTTCAAATGTATAAGGAAATAATTTAAATGAAATAAGGAGTATAAAATAAAACGCACCATAATAAGATGAGAAGCTTCGACGGAACACCATATTTATGTTTTAGTCAAATGGCATTTGTAAATTCAAAGGAACACAATATGGTTAGAATTGAATTTGGTAATCTTCGGTTAAAATTTATAATCTAAGCTACCAAGGTCTATACAGTTTCGGTTTTAAAATAGTACATTATGATACAAGTGTGCTAAGTTGACCATTATATACAAGGCGATATTGTGTGCGCACGAGCGAAAGCGAGTGCGCCATAAGAAAGCCGCGTATATAATGGTCACAGGCACACGCGTATCATACGACGTTTTTCAACACACTTGCGAGGAAAAAACAAGACTCTTCATTTACTAAGTTTTTAATTATTAAAACATTTAGTAAAAATACATTTCACTCGATTTTGATGGCAAAGACTTTCGCACGCGTTTTTTGCCTCGTTACGTATGTCCGGCGGAGTAAATAATAGGTTTTCTTCATTTTCTTCACTTGAATTAGGCATTTTCATTAATATTAAACTTCATAATACAAACTTCGTCACAGCCGACAATTATTATTTACGAAAAATGGCGCATTGTTTTTTTTTTCTTGCCGCGATACCGATGCTCGCGCAAGGCTTAGGCGCGAACTAGATTGGCCAAAAGCCAAGATTAAAAATGTAATAATTCGTGTTTAAAACACAAATCACAGAAAATGTTAAACGAGTTTGAGCTATTTTTTAGTAATAAATCTGGATTTTCCATTTATTTAAATAAATATGTAGATACTGTTATTTTTCGCATAAATACTGTTTGTTGCTACAATAAAAGTATTGTATAACCCGACTAAATTATATCGCTTCTTCTTCTTACTCACGACTTGGTACTAGGGTACAAACCTAAATTGGTCGGGTTAATAAACTAAAGGCACTAGTGCAATAATATAATGAAAAAGCACGCGTGTTTAATATCTATGATTATGAGCCAAAAATCGGTGGAATAAAGACGTCGTTATGAGCAAGTGTGTTGAAAAGAGTATTTATTACTGTAAGTATTCTCACACATACCAACCATACTGACTAAGAGAGATATTTATGTAAAGTCTGTTTATTTTTGCTGGTCTAAAATTATAAACAATCTTGACATTCCTTTTTTCCGAAATAAATCATTTTGAAATAAGACAAACACAAACTCACCAAATAATTAATAGTTTAGCGTCGAGATCTTTTTAAATCAAATAGTAAATGAATTTTATTCACTGATATTATTTAAAAGTTATAAAAAGATTGTTTACATTATTGGTCTAGCAAAGAAAAACGGACTTTTTGGTTTAAGTTTGACAGAAAATGACGCATGCTACATGCATTATTAGTCTTAGTCATATTATGGTATCCAAAGCAATAGAATACTTCATACACCTAATGCTTACCGTTATCGCTATAGTGCTTCCAGTCACCAAACGTCTGCGCCACGACTTATAAAATAATCAAGCCGACATTGCTAATTGGCCCGCGTTTGGCTTATTTAAGCCGAGTTTAATTGTGCCCACGTTATCTAATTATAAAGGCTGCCTTAGTTAGGAGGTATTGTGAGGGGAAGATATCGATAAGGTTGTCGATAAGTTATTCAATATGTGGAAGTTTTTGGTGGTAGTGTTTCAGCAATATTTGTTGATTAAATGAGGCTTTGTCAATTCATCCGCTCAAAACTTATCCCGCGGGATAAGATGTCCAAACATTTTTATTATTTTTTCTTTTGTCACCTCGTTCCGCTTACTAGAAATGGTAAAATGTATAGTATTATTTGAAATATTTGTACATTCGTGAACAAAAGTTTAAAGGGGAAAAAATATATGATGAGATCGAGCGGGATGGGTTGACCAAAGCTTCGATAAAATTCACTTGAAACGTCTTAAATTAATACACAAATCTGTTTGGTAAATGTTTGGCTAAAATAAGTGTATGGCGATTAACAGTACTAGTGATATTCTTGTTTAAATCTCTCTACTTATTGCTAAAAATGCAAAAAGTGACTTGATCCTTGAAACCTTTTGCTTTTAAACCTAAGGTTGCCAAACACATCATCATGTTAGCTATCGAATGCAGAATAGTCAAATATAACATGGTAAACCATACATTTTTTTTTAATTATTTGCTAAGCTGGTACTTCATAAGATTGAAAAACTGATATACTTTTAACTCAATCTTTTGCCTGTTAAGTTGCATGAATATAAAACCTCTATTCACTGTATATCGATTATCGCTGACATATAACCATTTATTTATTTACAATTCAACTGTTTGCTTAGACGCTTTAAAACCTTTTTCATATTTCATCGACAATCTGTCTCCCATCACTGCCCCATACCTCGTACATTACCGTTCTAATAAAGTTCTTGGCGCGCTAATAGACTTAGCACTTTGTTCAATCATTCATTATCGTCCTCCAGAGTAATTAGAGCCCTTACAACTCGTTATAACGCCCCCCTCCCTAAGGTTATCCCATTCATTGGGAAGGGAGAGAGGTCTACCTTAATTGGTCGGTGAGAGGCAGGGAGGCCATACATCAGTCTAAACTTTGAATTTAACGGGAGCCAACTTTATATTCATACTACTGTCAGTTTAATCAATTACATAGACAAACTTCCTTCGCGTGGAGTTCGTAATTTTATGAGATAGAAGATTGGTGGTGGCTACAGACTAATACATAAGTGCTCATAGTTATTCTGTAACAGCAGTAAACAATAATCAAAACCCTTATTATTTTAAAAACATTAAAATTTTACATGCTTTATTTATGATTTGATTTTTTTTATTAGAATGGGCCTCTATACCGCTCAAACTGGCATGGCATCCTAAATGGCGTCACAGCTTAAGTCAAAAGTCTTCTTGACAGCGAAATACTATGGAGAGTTGTTAATGACAGCAAAAAAGGCCCGCCATCTTGCAAGGTGTGACGTCATACCCTCTGATAAGTGTTTACACATGACCAAATGGATGTTTTGGACTCAGTTAGTTTTAAAAAATGACAATAATCATTTATAAAATGAATCACTGAGTTAGTTTTTTTTATGATATCTCCATATTATAATTAATCATTAGGAATTGCTAACACTATGATTTATTCTTAGTGGAAACTAGCTTATTGTATTACCTAGTTCTGATATAACAATCAGCTCAGTTTTCTCAAGCATGTATCGTTGTGATGAAATAATTTCTAAGACGCAAATGCTAAGATTTCGATCATAATGACACCAATAAAACATGATGTATGGGATCTTACACATTCGCAACTATAGAAAACGGTCCTACCACATAATCCGTCTCGAAGGACCATTTGCACGTACATGTATTTGTTTCAATACTTATCATGCGATCCGTACGCATCGTCTGACGTGAGTTACGCATACACTTTACTCTACCTACATGCCCTTATAAAGTTTTCCACTAATGAACACTTATTCTTAAACAGCGCGATTATAGAAGCCAAAATTACGATAAAACATACAATAATTGAGACAGTTTAAGTAACTGATAGTCACCGACTAAAAGGTTTATCTTAAGACTTGTCCTCTCAAATAAGAGTCCGTATTGCTACAATTTTAAAGGTCAGTTTATAAGCGCATGCAAATTAATGTAAACCGGACACTCAAGGAGTAAGTGGTATCTTAATTAGTCTAACATAAGGATCTGGACTTAAAAGTAATGGAGTATTATCGGAATACTTTAAGTCCAATGCAAATATTGTGTTCGCTTAGCTTTTAGATAAATTTGTAATTTAACTACGGCCATAATTTTTATGCCACTGAAAATTAAATGAAAAGACCATTTTATTTTTGAAAGTTTAGAATTGTATTGATATCTCTATAGTTTTAACTAACGTTTACTTATCAGTTAATTGGTAAACACTAAATCTCATGTGACTTGTTACAAAATGTGGTGTCATTTAATATCGTATAGCAATTCAATCAAATGCAAATTAAAATCATACAATGTGTTAATTACACTTGAAAATAGGGGGTGATCTAATGTTGGTTTAGAACAAATTTTGCTATGGGGCCAACTTCGAAATAGAGAAAAAAAAACAGCTGTTCCATACAAAAACTCATTTCATCTCTGAGAAAATGTATGGAACAGCTGTTTTTATTTTCTTGATTTCGAAGTAGGTCCCATAGTAAAAGTTGTTCAAACCCGTGAGTAGGGCACTTCTTAAAAGTTTAATCAAGTGTAAAATTATCACATTGTATTTCTACTAGTAAGCCTTTTATAACGTTAAAGGCTTTACATAATTTTCCATTACGAAGATGCTTATATTCATTAAAGTTGAGATCAAGGAGCCCCCCACTTTAGGCGTTAAATTTTAAAGTAAAGTGACGCTTAGCTTAAAGTGTGTTCACCCCTTTTAAGTAGAGGCCACTAAGAGTTAAGTTGTTTGGGCGTGTTACCAGCCATGATCACAGAATAAGTGAATTTAAAATGTGTCACAATTTTCTCGAACATATTTTTTTTTTCTATACAGGTACTTTGTTCCAAGGTCAGGCTATCTTCTTCTTAAATATGTTACTTTGATATTCTTGGCAGCCATCCCATTCCATTAGGAATAAGGTGTTTCGTTTGCAATGCCTTACTTGGTCAAGCAGGCATATTCTTAGCTTACTTTACTCCAAATCCTAAAACGAGTTGGTGTTTAGGTTTATGACTTTATTTATCGTCTACCTCCACCTCGTACAACCAAAGTGCTTGTTGCAATCTTATAGGGTACAGTTTTTCAAAAGTTTTTGATGAGCATATTTTATTAAAATAAATACTAATATTATAAAGCTGAAGAGTTAGTTTGTTTGAACACGCTTATCTCAGGGACTCCTAGACTGATTTAAAAAAATATTTTTGTGTTGAATAACTTATTTATCGAGAAAGGTTTTAGGCTAAACATCTCGATGCGACTGGAGGGATGGAGCAAACTCAAAATACGCGGACGATGTAGAGGGGACCGCTAGTGTGTATTATAATATTGTTAACAGTAACACACAGTTTGTGATAATATCTAGGTACATGTAACAACGTAACTATCATGTGAAATGACACGTAATTAAAAGAAGATAATTCGTATTCGCCATCAGTTTATGTACACAAAACCGTATTATATTTTTGAATCACTTCATTGACACTTCCATTGAGCGTTGTCTCATTGCTTAGTGGTTTCATATCATCCAAAAAGCCGCGATTTGTTGGCCAACTAGTCCGGGTAAGAATTGCGGTCGCTTCAGCGGTAATCTTTGTTATTATGGGATTCAAGGTAAAGCGGACCAAGATGCTTTGTTGTCGGTGAAATAAATAAGTTATGGTACTGACAAAGAATCTTAGAATTAATTTTATGAAATAAAAACAACTAAGTACATTATACACAGTAGTAGTGCTTTTCCACAAATAATAATAGATAAATATACTTAATTGATAAAATAACAATTAAGGAAAATGTGTCTTAAACGGGCGCTTTTAATAGCTTTTTAATAACCTAAGGAAACGTTATCTGCTTTTAAAAATATGATTTTTTGAGACTGTAGGTTTCCGATACAATTTCGGACAGTTTAAAATAAACGTGAACTTAAATAATCACCTATCATTAAAACGTCATCAATATACACCAAACAATCTCAAGCTATCCCTCGACTGGTATCTGAACAGATCCGGCGTTTGAGCGTAAATTATGCACCAGTAAGGCGTTACTCTGAAAGCGGGTCTACATTCGCCACCAAGTTTCAAGTTTATGCTTCCAGACGATCTGCTTGACTCTAAAGATCAACTCGACGGCATCCACCGAGCGAGTCAAGTGAACGACTTTGCGAGTGTAGTTACTAAAGTGGGGATATTTAGAAGGATATTTTATGATGGAAATTTTTAGCAAGCAGTTCAAATAGCTCTCGGTTTAAGGTAAGGTGATATTGTACCTTCATTAACTACACATAAATACAAATTATTAGTTACTAGCGGTCCCCCGCGACTGCGACCGCGCGTTTTGAGTTTGCTATCTCCCCTCTCGTCGCAGCGAGACGTTGAACATAAAGTCTTCCTTGAGAAATTAGCTTTCCACCACAAACAATATTTTTTCGAATCGGCCTAGTTTATGATACTATAAGTATAGATTCAATTGATAGTATTAAAATATTAAAAATGGGTTCTTTCATAATGTTTTATTATAAAAGAAGTCGCTTTTTCTGAGCAAAAGTCATATTATCTTTTATGACCTTATTTTAAGAGGCCAGTTATTGTTTTCTTTTCAGCTATCTTTTCTAGCTTCAGATTGACCATGGACAAACCAGGCTTAATGAGTTCTATCAATTTTTCGCTTGACAACTACATTATCCACGTACCAACCACACGCACCTGAGCCTCGCTAATTCGCTGTCGTCATTTAGGTCCAATTAACTAATTGACATAAATCAGGTTAGGCCCCTCTAACTACCATTCCTAACTCGTGTATATTTAACAACGTTTCAGTAACTCTCACTTAACTCGCGGTCGATTGACAAACGTTAATTGTTTTAATGTACTCCGATACGAGCGGTTTGTGTTGAGCTTTCTAGTCTGGAAACTAATAGCGATGGATCTGTTTTTGAAATACCTCTAGAAGTGAACGGTTGTCCTCTGACGAAAGTCATTGCATGAATAATTTGTACTATTTAGGGGGGATTCTTCTTATTAATACCTCATATGGTTTTAATGGATACTATTTATAAAAGATTGGGTATAATGACTTAAAATGTCTTTGGTTGTAGATTGTACATATTTCAGGGTATATACCTGCAGTATCAATTCAGTTTTCGTCTGCGTAGTGTAACATCAGTAAGTGATCTAATATCTTATTTACCATCCATAACCAACTAGCTTCAAAACTAAATTTACATGCATCAGAATATCAGATCACTATCCAACATTACATTTGCTCGATGTTTAAATTCTATCATTGCATGTGAAATATTCAGAGGCGAATGGGTCAGTTACATTATGCAAGAAACCATTAACGCGGTGGACTGACCGCTTTGATGGCTTTACCTGCATGAGATCCAGGCTTTAATTAGCTATTGTGTTCACTGAAATTACATTGTGGGATCCAGATGAAAATGTTGACAAGACGCTATGTGGAGTAATTATGAGTTTCCTTGGGCGTAATAGGTGTATTTGTAGACGTTATTGTTGAATTCAAGAAGAACAATTTTTATCTAGTACTAGTGAGGTGAATTTCTCAGTTTCATTTTTAGGTTAGGTTAGTTCAGATTGGCACTTACGTAAGTTGATAACGCATCCTAGGGTGGATTTTGTTTTTATCACAGACAGCAGATGATGCAGAAAAGCGATACACAGACAATATACGAATTGATACTTCGTTTAAAAAATGCAACCCCACTTGTAAGGTATTCTGAGTCGTGTGATAATAATGAAAACCGGAATAAAATTCAACCTCTCAGTCGGTAAACATCTATGGCTTCTCCTCTAGATCAACAACGGAAGTCACATATGAAGAACAAAAGGAAATGTGTGAGATAATATTCACTATCATTTTTTATTTTGTTTCAGACGCCAAACAGCAGAAGAGCGGGAAGCGGAGCGTCAAGCAGCAAACCGTCTCATGCTGTCTCTTCAAGCTGAAGCGCTCAGCAAAGGCTACATGCCCGAACCACCGCCAGGCGCCACGTCACTTTCAGCGCTGCATTATCAAAGCCAAGCAAACAACGCGCAGGCACCACCTTCCAATACCGCACTAAGCGCTTTACAGAATCTTCAGCCCTGGGCTGGAAATCAAAGCGGCTTCATAAATGCTCCAACGACCAATGCACCACCGCACCCTCCGCCTGTCGCGTCGCCAATATGTTGAAAATTTTGAATATCGAACGTGTATTTTTTATTTGTGCGAAATAATATGCTATTTAATGGCCAGTGTTTAGTTCAATGGGAATTTAGGTACGACCAGCTTACAAAGTAAACCCACTTGTTTTATAAATGAAGTACTTATTGTAGAAAAAAATATTTTTTTTAAATATTTCGAAATTTTATGGTTTACAATAGTTCTTACTGATCTTGGTGTCACTAAACATTTTGTTGTTACACTGTACATTCGAGGTTGGACGTTCGAGAGAAATAATTTATCAGTAAATATAATAGTCTCAACTACAGACTATTTAATAGTTTAAACTAAACATAGTGAAAATAGTCTATGAGTAACTTACAGCCGGGTGCCAATAGCATAAAAGGTAATGGCACAGATTAATAAAAAACTGTTTGTAATTGTTTATGGGTCCCGGTCGCATTTGCTTGCGTGAGTGAATTACAAATGCATTTTAAATAAGTTCATACTATCAATATTGCAGTGCAAACAAATAGATATAATATGAATGGCTTAAACTGAAAACAATTTTTAACTCTTCTCGTACAAATAATTGTGAATAATATTACTATGTACTTAAAATATTGTGTTACTACAAGTGATTACTTAAACGTAAAATTCCTTTTGTACGAAATTAAAATTATAAATAATTGTAAATAGTATTACAACAGTATTATCGTTAACATTATACTATTATAACTTGCTTGACATTCTTAAATACGTAAGCATAATTATATTTCATGGCATTATGTATAAAAACTTGAATAAATAGCTATATTGATTATATGTTTGTAAATAGGCTCTTACTCGTACTCGCTAGTTTTAGCTCTACTGATAATTTAATTTAAGTAGAAATAATATCTGTATATTTTATACAAGTTACATGTATTATCGTTCATCTGATCTCCGATTTTAATTAAAATAGTAAAATTATTATTTTTTTTCTGTTAATCACAGCATGGTTATAAGTATATTTAATCATTTATCTTATAAATAGCGTAATATTGTGTGATTACTTCTGTGTTCAATATAATATCTAATATCAAATCTTTTCCATCATTTCAATACATTTGTATTGAAATACCTTTATACATTAACAATAAAACAAGCTGCAAGGCTTTACTGATTTTTTTTTTCATTAAAAGCAATACCTAATTACATCTTTTTGTCCATGCACCCTCTTAAAATTATATTCAACTAGATGTATAATTCATGTACCTGTAAATATATTTAAAACTAAAATAAGTGCGTAGCTCAATTATTTGGAGGTTAGAAACTCGTAAGAAAATCTAATGTAAAAATTATTGGACGACTTCTCAAAACTGGATACCCAGATACTGGACGTTTGAATAATATATTATTGAAATATGAAGTTATTGTTTCAATTAAATGTCCTAAAAATCTCCATTTCTCAACCAGGTAAACAGTGCCTACGCCTACACACAGACACAAGTCACAACACGAGATCAATAAAATGCCGTAACACCTGTAAAGTCTGTTTCTTTTTGCTTGTCGAATATTGTACACAATCTTGACATTCCTTTTTACCAAAAAAACCTTTTTTTAAATAAAATAAACACAAAAATCACCAACAGCATAGGTGATTCGTTGTTTAGCACTAAGATCGTTTTATATCAAATAGCAAATTAATTTTATTTACAAATATTATTAAAAGTTATAAAAAGATTGTTTACATTAGTCGACTAACAAAGATAAATTACCTCTTTTTTATGTTGGTATAATAATTGCCAGACTTTACGACATTATCAGTGATTTTTGACATAGCAAACATAAGCCATAAGGCGCCAAAAACCTTTGTCATACTTACGGGAATGTACAGTTAGTAAGTCCAATCATTGGACACCGAACATAATAACAGTTTAGGAAACCCAGTCTTAATTTGGGCTATTAAGCAAACGTAATTTAATTTATTAAATTACATCATACAAATTATAGTAAAGAGCGCAAAAATGCACACTTCTTTAAAATTTCTTTCAACGTGCTAATCTCAGGAACTACGGGTCTGATTTGAAAAAGTATTTGTGAGTTAGATAGCCTAAGTTAGATAGGATAAGGAAACCTTTAATTTTTAAAACATTACGATGCGACGTGTAAGAGCAGAGCAACAACGTAAAATGTAGCAAAAACCGAGGAAAATTATTCCTTTTGGTAGTTTCCGTTGCGTACGCAGCGTAAACCTTTTAAGATACACTAAAATCAAGTATGAAATGATTTTTCCGCTTAAAAAGTTCTACAATAAAGTGCCACGACAGCATATGTCTATCTTATATGGTTGTCACATCAAACTTTTTATAAAAAAATAGTTCGTAAAAGATAATGTACTATTTCCAAAGGTATATGGAAGCACACGGCTAATTATTGTTGTCAGAATAACCATATTCATGATCGCGAGCATTATATTTTGAAAAAAGCCCGTTACATCATTTAATTTCAATTAATATTTTAGAAGCTATCACAGTTCTAAAATATTGTGCGCAGCCTCAGTACAAACTACTAACAAAGAAAATATGTGTTTTTCGTCGAAATATTTTGTCCAAAATTTACGCGGGCGACGCCGCGGGGTCCCCTAGTTGTATTACAAAGGTGAAGAGTTCGATTGTTTGATAACTCAAAACGCGCGGACGCAGGGAGTACTATATTTAGGTACACTCATATATATGTCCTGTGGTGGAGGACCGCTATTGTGATTTTAATTTTGCTATCGCGAGAGCTTGACCACGGCTCCTGCCTGTTACTGACCCTTATCGTTCTAGACCATGGTAGTATAGAACAGGGAAAAATTCGATCAAAGCCAGCCGAGTGGTATAGGCATGTGCCCGGACAGCGTAAGACACATGGTTCGATTCCTTGTCTGACATAGTTGCTTTTCACAAGTGCAAATGTAAAATAAGTTAAAATTAAAGTCATTTTTTTCGAAGAAAAATATATATATATATAGATACAACAAAAAAACAAAAAGTTATTAATGTTTGAACGATTCGAATAATGATCGTTCCTAATCTATTTTTTTAACGTGGCTCATCAAAAGTAATTTCAGTTTTGTGACCGAACCGAATAGATAACTGCTAATCGTTTCAAAACAACAAAGATACAGAAGTCTTATAACTTTCTAACCTGTAATAACAGAACCAAATTGCCCAAGAATAATATAAGAAAAAAAAATAGTTAGTCGAATTGTCTTAACCGCTTTAAACGGAATCGATTTCGTCTCGTTTCCGCCCAAAACGGTCGGTTTGACGACAATTTGAGTCGCCATTAAGAAAATAATACAATTTTAATGCTCGATTTCGGTCGGTGTAATAACAAAACAGACGTGACTCCTGGGCGCCATCATTAGGACCTTTGTCTTCAAAATCATTTTGTGAATCATGGATATGGAAGGCTATTAGGACTTCGGCAATTGCTATGATACGTGATGCCGTGCGTTTAGATATGAAGCGAATGGTTAAAGGGTAAATTATGTGAAATATCCGAAAATTAGACGTGAAATAGACGTCCTTAACAAAGGGACACGTAACATGTTCTTTTCTTTAAGATGTTAAAAGTGTTACGATTATGAAAGACACCCATTTACGAATTATGAGAGTCAGTCGGTCTCGGTTGTGCTGCGTCAATGTTATCTTATCACTGGTTTTCTGCTTCGGCCTACTACGCTTCGTCGCAGACAGTTGGAGGGGGCCGAGAAATCTTTATGATGGGTAATAGGAACTTTGCAATATTTATACAGCGTATGGCCAGTTACAGGAGCAAAAGTTATAATCCATGATTCACAGAGTATATATAGCTAACTTCGCCTGATCATAGTACTCCAAATGCCTTGACTCTGAGTTATAAGCAGTTATCCAAAGTTACAATCCCTAATCGATGTATATCGAAATCGCTAACTCGTTGTAGTAAAAGACATGTCTAGTTCTATGACTGCACTGATTCGTTTACTCAAAGGGCCTATATTTATTTATTTTGCTGCTATTACAGGCCACAGTCTAGATAAAACTTATCACTATACTCATAAATAGTGCAGAATGATTGCCACTCTACAACAATGGGCCACACAAGTTGACTTGACTGACAATCCTATGATACAAACAAAAAAACTTACAATAAGTTGGAACTATTAAGTTTCATCGCGTGACGATTTTGTCACAAATTAGTTCTATAATGAGCCGCAAGGGCGCGCTGAGCGGGAGTCGAACCCAGAACGAGGTAATCGCTGTGGCGTGCAAACCGCTAGGCTATTGGTGTAGTGTGGTCGGCTTGAATTGGCCACGGACGCTGGACTCGTATTGGAACAAATCATAT
Organism: Pyrausta purpuralis; assembly: GCA_963924145.1. Lineage (NCBI taxonomy): Eukaryota > Metazoa > Arthropoda > Insecta > Lepidoptera > Crambidae > Pyrausta > Pyrausta purpuralis. Next base: position 16,563,671 of record OZ001660.1, read on the forward strand.
AACAGGTGTTTAACTTCAACAAAACCATTTCAACAGCGACTAGATTTTTATGATACAGTTTTGTATTATAATCACTTTTTGCAACTAGATAGATTAATAATAACCAAGTAAACCTTGGCAACATATCACAGTCGTTTCTGCTCTTTATTCATGGGTAGATAGATTCTAACCAATTTATGACAGAACCATCATGAGACGAGCCATCAAGTATCAAGGATAAAGTAATCTACTACAACAGTACCGAAATATTGTATTTTATTTTATTTTTATTACAAAATCTACACCTCATAATGATGATAACATAAAATGCAGACATGTAAGACTTCAAATTTACATTTTATTTATTATATTTTAAGTATTAATGTCTCTCACTGTATGTGTGAAGTAAATAAATATCGTGATCTCGAAAATAATACTTAAGGTACATTGTAGCAATCCCCTTGCAATCTATCCTGACTATCATGAGTAATATATTTGTTAAGTATACTAAGTACAATTAATCACTGTTACCTATGTAGCGAATACTAATAAACTATTAGAAATTATAGATAGCTAAATATTTGATGGTTTATTTTGAAAAATTGGTGTTAATTTAAAATATTTGTTTTATTTACAGAAAATAATCAACATCAATTGCCAACCCTCGCCAAGCTGACTACACAGATAGACTGACAAAATAGACATGAGCATTTTTGTGAGCAATTTGTTCGTCACGTCACGTCACATAGCTGGTTAATAAAGCTAGAAAAACAGTGGTGTTTATTTTAAAGAGATGTTTTAAATTATGTCTATATCTAAACAGTATAATAAGAATAAATTGCACTTGAAAAAAGCAACTTTTGGTTGTGTGACAGACGAGGAATAAAACCCCGTGTGAAGTATTATATTATCTGGGTTCGTGTCTTGCGCTATCCGGGCGTATGGCGTATGCCTATAGACACGGGGTTCGATTCCTCGTCTGTCACACAGACAAAAGTTGCTCTTTACAAGTGCTGCCGTTACTCACAATACTTGTCATATCATCATCATCATTATCAGCCAAAAGCGTTCACTTCTGAACATAGGCCTCCTCGGTTTTCCACAGCGACCGGTTGTGAGCGGTTTGCATCCAGTGTGATCCTGCGATCTTTACAAGGTCGTCCGGCCATCTTTTCAGTGGACGTCCCACGTTGCGCTTTTGGTCGAAAGGTCTCCTATATATAACTGTTCTGCCCCAACGACCATCAGTTCTTCGCGCTATGTGCCCTGCCCTGAAGAAGTTCATGAAAACTTGGGAATCCCAACTGTAAGAGAGAAAGTAGAAAAATCTTATAAAGCCTATAAAGAAAGACTTCAAAAACATAAAAACAAACTCGCTGTGATACTATTGAAATCCTCGAGTTCTGCGCACCGACTCAAACGGAAAAAAATTGCATCAATATAAGGACGCTCACCTCCACCCAATTTAAACCAATTAATACTATAGAAATGACACATCACAGGATGTGAACAATCTCAAAACCGTAATTGTAAGGTAGAGAAAATATCTGATTAAAGCTCAGAGGCTGATTGCAGATGACATTGAAAAAAAGGAAAAAAAATGTGCCCTGCCCGCTGCCACTTGAGCTTACTGATTCGTAGTAGGGATATGACCGTTACCTTAGTTCTTCTACGTATCTCCTCATTTTTATTCGATCTCGTAGAAACACTAAGCATTGCCCTCTCCATCGCTCGTTATGTGATTTTTAACTTCTTTATGAGGCCCATAGTTAGAGACCACGTTTCGAATCCATGTGTCATCACTGGTAACACACACTGGTTGAAGACTTTCGCCTTCAGACGCTGAGGTAATTTTTCAGTATGAATGATAATTGTGAGTGATTTGTGCTGCTTCTTTTCAGCGCTAGCACGCATCAGGGACGCCTTGGGACAACAAATAAATAATTTTTCAGTTCGTTTTCAGTTCGAAAAATTTAACTCTCATATGAAGATAGACAGGGGGAGAATAGCTTTTCCATCCCTAGGGTGGAAAATAATTTAGTTTTAATTGCTACGATCAGACATCGAGTTGAAGATAATTGAGTCACATCATATTATTAAAATAATAGTAACGATGCTCAATTTGGTTTTAAACAGGGCCTGTCCACTGAAAGTGCCATTTTCTGTGTCAAGCAGACTGTTCAATACTACACTGCTCGTAAAACCCCGGTCTATGCCTGTTTCTTGGATTTGTCGAAGGCATTCGACCTGGTCTCATACGACTTGCTATGGAAAAAGCTGCGATGTGAAACAAGCCTACAGCCTGAAATCATATCCTTGTTTAAATATTGGTATGGAAATCAAAGAAACTGTGTGAAATGGGCTGGCTCAAGGTCGGACGAGTATGGGTTACAATGCGGGGTGAGACAGGGGGGGCTAAGCTCACCTAAGCTTTTTAACCTGTACATGAACAAGCTGATCGAGGAGCTCAGCAGCACCTATATAGGTTGTCACGTAGGTGGAGTTTGTATAAACAACATTAGTTATGCTGATGATATGGTGCTGCTGAGCCCTTCGATCAGAGCATTAAGGAAACTACTCCACATTTGTGAGGAATATGCAGTGGCACATGGGCTCAGATACAACTCTCTTAAAAGTGAATTCATGGTGTTTCGGAGTGCGGCATCTGGGAGTCAACGAACTGTGCCCACCGTCACTCTTGGTGGGGTAGCTTTGAGGAGAGTTGATCGTTTTAAATATCTGGGCCACTGGATCACTGATAGTTTGTCAGACTGTGTGGACATGGAAAGAGAGCGGCGGGCGTTGTGTGTTCGCTGTAATATGTTGTCTCGTAGATTTGGACGTTGTAGTAAACAAGTCAAAGTGACGCTATTCAAAGCCTACTGTCAGTCGTTCTACACGTGCGGTCTATGGGTGAAGTTTACGCAGCGGACATACAGCGCTCTTCGGGTACAGTATAATAACGCGTTCAGGATGCTTTTCGGGCTGCCGCGCCACTGCAGCGCATCATCCATGTTTGCTGAGGCGCGCACTCAGTGCTTCTACTCCGTCATCAGAGCGCGCTGCGCCTCGCTGTGGGCGCGCTTGCGCGGTAGCACGAACGCCATCCTGACCGTGTTGACTGACCGTTGGGACTCCCCGCTGATACGCCACTGGTTACAGCTACATACCCCGGCTTTCAGCGTAGGCTACGTGTAGCACGGGGTCAAGCGGGAGCTCTCTTCCTAATTGTAATTTTAATTTTAATTTCATGGCTTTCTAGTTTTATTTTATTTTCATTTTATTTTGTTACTAACACTAGAATAAGTTAAACTTGTTACTAATATTATTGTATGGATTTAAATTATCTGAAATAAATTGATTATTATTATTATTATTATTATAAAATAAACAAGCCTATAGGTACCTAACATGCCTATTACAAAAATCTGGAACGAAATTGTCACGCAATCAAAGCTCGATAAAAAGACAGCAAAAATTTAAGAATGCTTTTGTAGGAGGTGAAAACGGACTTCTCCTACAACACTTCTCTACAAACCTAATTATTTTTAAGTCCTAAGAAAGTCGAAAGTGTTTTTAGATATTGTACTTTGCAGTAACATCTACAAAACGACCGTCCGTTATGGTGTTAGATTCAGATTCATCTTTATTGCATACTTCATTGTTGTACACATAGTAGAAATAAGGTACAAGGTCTTATAAATACAATGTAATGTAATGAGTTACTGTCTCGGCGGCGCGGCGCAGCGATAAGAGGGTCGCACTTTAAAGCGACGGCTGCGCCAAAAGTCCCGGGTTCGATCCCCGGGTCGGGCCAGAAATATATACCTGGGTTTTTCTGTTCAGAAATTCTTAGGGTAGCCCGGAGTTAAGAAGTCGGCGGTGTTTCACCCCTGTGCCTCGGAAAAGCACGTAACGCCGTTGGTCCTGCGCCTGATCTCTCTTCGGTCGTATCAGATTGCTGTCCCATCTGGCTATGAGAGTGAAAGGAATAGAGAGTGCACCTGTGCACTATAATATGTCCCGCGCAATCGGTGAGTCGTTGTTACTGGTCACCGTAGTCGAAATCGGCTAGGGGGACAATTATTAATGTAATGTAGTTGTATGAATTCACTAGGGGTCTAATAACCTGATCTAAATCGGTCTGCATCTTAAACACTAATATCATAACACACAACACCGTGATATAAACGCTCAGTTAGTATTATTTATCGGCCGACGAGCAGAGGCAATTAGCTCCAAGTAAAACTGATTAGCCGAGTATCAAATGTAATCCGGAGCTGCTAGCAATTTGAGGGACCATAGAAATAAGAAGGGTGAGAGGCGGCAGTTAAAAATATTATATTTTGGTACCAGACCGGTATCATCATCAAAATAAATTTTATATATGAATAAATCCTAGACACCGATCAGAAAATAATGTTTCCAATAAAATAGTGTTAAAAATACATACAGTATTTATAAGAGAAAAAATAAATAAAAAAAATATAGAAATATATTTGCTATTTTGGTGGGTAGTTTTACAACGATGTGTTATTAATATAGGTATTGCAACATCGTATGACCTATATATGCAATCACTGTCTTCTCCTGGCATCCATTACGAACGGTCGAAGTTTGCATTTACTAACTTGTGTTAAGACGGGTATTTAACTTAAGCCTGCCTGCCTGCCCGTCCGTCCGTCCGTCCGTCCGTATATCACAGCCATTTTATTCTGTAACTATTAGCATTACACAATTGAAATTTGGTAGGAAGATGTATACTGTTAACCGCTTACCGATTCTTTAAAAAAAAAAACGACATTTAAGAGGGGCTCCCATACATGAAACAAAACCTATTTTTTTTTTGTCAAACCTATGCGTGTGTCTATGGATAGGTCTTTAAAAATGACATAGAGGTGGCTTAAACCAATTTCTTTTAAAGTCTACGTTTCATAGCTAGAGGCTTCCAAAGTGGTAAAATGGGTGTCCCCCACCCCCCATCTAACTTCTAAACCAAGCAAGTGTAAAAATATGAAATGTAGATCTAAACAAATACTTTCAACGAAAATTGGTTCGGACGAGATCGAACTAGTAGTTTTTGAGATATAGCACATTTTCAACAACCGCAAACATAACTTTGTTACTTCATACAAACACTATGAAAAACAAAGTTATATTTGCAGTCAACAAAATATTGTAGTATTTTACTAAGTAGAAGTAAGTGGATTCCCTTATTCAGTTAAAGTTGGCACGGAACCCTCTGTGCGCGAGTCCGACTCGCACTTGGCCGGTTTATTTATTATCAAATATGTAGATTATTATGAATAATGAAATAATTAACCTTTCATTCTCCATTTATTGCATCCAAAGCTGGTAACGCAATTTAGACGATATCTAACACATATTTTAAGCCTCACTTGACTAGTAGCATAAGTTTTACCTTATACCAAATGTGTTATCAGTTATTGTGCGAAATTTGTCTACAAAATTTCTGTATTAGGATAATCTATGGTTTACGGAAGTGTGATCATGTCTCCGAATACCGCTCTCGGCTCAAGTGGCTCCCAATTTCGACTTCGGCGTAACTTTCATATTCTCTGTTTATTGTACTCCATACTTTTCAATCCGAAATTCCCACCTTATCTCAAGGAGTGCTTTCATTTTCTGTCTATCTATCTATGTCAAAAATTAATAATAAATAATAATAAATCCATTGATTTTGGAAAATCACAGTACAAAATTTAAATCACATTTTCAGCTATGTATCCCAGTGGCACGTCTAAATATTCTTAGCTCTACAGTAGGTTAGTGAAGTGAAATTCAACGGGCTCATTAACAAACCACAACAGGCTGGGCTGTCGGCTCATACGGCTCACCTATAAACCTATGTATACCGACTACTTATAAGTGTAACAGTAAATAACTCTGTTCAGCGGGATTGTGTTTGGGATAGCCTAATTCGAAAAGAAAATGTACCGTTACCATGAGTTTACGGCGGTTTTACTCGCTAACGACGACGTAAAAAAAGTCTATGGAAAGTTGCACAGCGCCTCTAGCGGTCACTGGCAGAACTAAAATTTTCAATTTTTTAAAATCGCTGTAAAGTCATAGTAACGATACTGATACCATTGTCGACCTCCGTGGTGCAGTGGCTAAGCACGCTGGGTTTTAAGGCGTTTCGCCGCTCTGAGGTCCCGGGTTCGATTCCCAGTCGGGTCTATGTAGAAATCAAAATTTTCTATAATTTTGTCTCGGGGATGGGTTTTGCGGTACCACCGTTGTGTCTTATTTCCATAACACAAGTGCAATAGCTACTATAAGAGCAATGTATGTAATAGGTGTCCAAGATTTTATATATTCATCATACTTTTGATTTCAGGAAAGAGTGAATGGATTTTGACGTCGACCACATCATCATATTCGCAACAGGTTTCGCATCAACATTTAATATTTCGGTCCAATAAAGTCAAAAATAATTAGCTGCGAAAAAAAACCGTCAATACGATCATGATTTTGCAGATTCATTCACAGAAGTGATTTTAGGTATGCAATCCTTACTACTTAACACTCACTACGGATCGATAAATCCTATTGACAGATTCCGTTTTTTCTAGTAGGTTTGTGCTGAGTGCATATAAATTATGCTATTATATTATAATATCACGCACATGATGACATGATACAACCGTTTTTTTACCAGTAATAGATTATTATACACATTACATGGTTATTTGGTACAACAAAAGCTCTTTGGAGGTGATTCTGGGGCTCTTAGACAACATCTTTTTGTATGAGGCCAACATTGTTATTGATTGTGGAATAGAATTAGCTTTTCATACAAAGTAATCACTTCAGGTTGATGATTTGTATGCAGAGATAATATTTTTTATTGTGATTTGAGTATTTGCCTCAGACAAAAAGATGTTGTGTTAGACCAAATCCCCTCCTCAAAGATTTTGTTTTAATACCAAATCATATTTAGCAATGCTAGGTTTTCAGAAATAGATTAAATCTGGAAGTACGGCGCTTTTCAAAATGTTACTTTTCCCAAAAAATTTGAACCTTGACAATGCCGTGTAAACGTCAAACACAATCTAACCAAATCCCTAGATTCAGGTGGACAGAATCAACAGACAGAAAGCCGTCAGCACAAACCCTAACCTTAAAACCTAGCGTACACTCAAAACGAAAACGCTTAAATATTTTATCAGCTAACTTTTGAATCGTTAAAAATTCCCCTATTATTTCCAACGTACCCGATAACGCTTTTATGTTCCCCTGCAGCGAAAAAATGAAATAAAGTGAAAATTTAAAGTTGAAATTGACTCTGACGGATGATGGTGTCTGACCCCCGTCTTGGCGCTTTAATATTCAGTGCGTGTCAGCACTTGATGTGATAACGGTTTACACTTGTGGCCGCGGATGTACTTAGGCACTTGCTTGTGTGTGATGGTGGTACCTGGGTACATACAAGAAGAAGTGTGTGTGCGTATGTTATATGTGAATATTAGAAGTGTGTGTGCGGTTTACAGTGGCGAACTCCTTGCCACATTTTTAAGGGTTCCGTAGCTGAATGGCAAAAAACGGAATCCTTATAGTTTCGTCAAGTCTGTCTGTCTGTCCGTCCGTATGTCACAACCATTTTACTCTGTATATACAGGGTGTGGCGTAAATAGTGGTCCAAAGCAAAGGTGTGGATACACTGTACACTGAATCACCACATACCAGTATTAAAAAAAATGTATGTACAGGGTTTTCAAAAAAAAAAAATGTTTTTTAAAAATCGTTACCTTGCCTTACAAATTTGGTTATAAATTCCAAAAATGACGGTATTTTTTATGCAGTTTTTTTAGTATTATTGCTTATTACATGTACTTAGTGTTTCATTTGGTTTTTATTTACAAACTGAATTAAATTTAAAAAAAAAAGTGTTTTTCAAAATTCAATATTCACTGCTAGCAAATCGTTTGACTTCAAATGCTTTTGGTGCAAAAAAAATGTACCACACTGTCAGTGCTTATTATTTTAAAAAATGACCATCTTTTGCAGATTCTAAAATGGTGTAACAATAAGTGTTACGACTTACACAAAAAAAGTTATTACTTTTCGAAACAAAAAGGAACCTAATTAAGGAAAACATTTTTTTTAAAGTTAGGTACATTACAAGTGTTGTAAATTTTTCTGGACCTATTATTCAGTTCTTTCTTAAAATTTAGGTTACTTTAGTGACAGAAAAACATTTTACTGAAATCGTCTTTATTAAAAACAAAAGTCTTAAAAAAAAATTTTTTTTTTTTGAAAACCCTGTACATACATTTTTTTTTAAATACTGGTATGTGGTGCTTCAGTGTACAGTGTATCCACACCTTTGCTTTGGACCACTATTTACGCCACACCCTGTATAAGCAGCACACTATTGAAATTTTGTAGGAAGATGTATCCTGTTAAACGCTTAACTATTCTAATACAAAAAAATAAGGGAGGGCTCCCGTACATGAAAAAAAACGTTTTTTTGGCAAACTTATGCGTATGCTGTCTATAGATAGGTATTTTAAAATGACACCGAGGTTCCTAAAACCATTTTTTTAAGTCTAACGTTTGATAGACCCACGCTTCCAAATTGGTGAAATGGGCCCTCTAACTTCTAAACTAATCGAGTGTAAATTTTGAAAAAAAATTGTAATGTAGATCTTCACAAATAACCGCAAATATAACTTTGTTGTTCATACAAACATTATGTATGTAACGTATTTTGGCTAAGTGGAAGTAACTGGATCTCTAATTCAGTTAAAGTTGGCACGGAACCCTTAGTGTGCGAGTCCGACTCCCACTTGGCGGGTTTTTTTAAGAGTTCATTGGAAAGCTATGGCATAAGTATTGGCTATGTGTTTACTTGATATAAAGTTAAATAATATAGGTTATTGCTGTATATTTATCTAGATATTTATTTAAATCAATTAATGAGTATTTTTGTTACTATGTTACTTCTTTCTTTAGAAGCATTCAAAGCACCCGTTGCCATCTTTCTGCATGACCTAAAGGTCTGACTGGCAGAGAATGCTTTTAGCATTAAGTCCACCTTTGTACACTAAATTTCTCTCAATAGCTAAACTAATCTAGACTAAAACTTATCTTGACCTTGAGGACGGATGACCCCCAATTTGGGCGCTTCTCAGGTTTAAAAATTTTCGTTGTGCGTGCGGCTTAATGACCCGCCATCGGGTCATCGTCTGTTCGGGTCTTTTGTATCGACTTTTGTCTTTAGTCCTCGAGGACAAAGGGTGCTTTGCAAAATATGTTTTGCGAGACTTCAGGGTTAAAAAGTCTAGGTACGTAAAAAAAAATACTTAAAGTTATAACTATATTATCAGAAAACATGGCTTATTTTTATTCAATGATTTTCATGTTGGGGTTGGGAACTTGTGTACATTTTTAATTATACCCTAACTAACTTTTGAATGATGATAATGATTGATTTCTTTTCTAATGCAGGATTTTAACCCTATTTCACGCGTGGGACTTTTTCGCGGGTCAATCGTCACATACGATCAAAATTATGTCATCAAAAGTAATCCCCTGCCGATTAAATCGCTTTTGACCCGGACTATCGCACAATTATATCTTTTCACTTGCTAATCGTCCATCTCGAATAACACTAGATATCCGTGCGAATAAACATATTATACGCTGAACAAAACCAGTATTAGAAGACCTCTTGATGTAGGAGCATGTTGTGGTTTGGGAGATTTTCTGGAAAGTATCCGACTTTTTACTACGACGACGTTACTGCGATCTGTAGCAAACTATTTATTTTACGCTTTTGTATGTAAGGCATAATAAAAAAGTAAAGTTGGTCTTAAGCATACCACAGCTGGGCAAAAGCCTCTTCTTCTTTAGTTTAAGAGTCGTGCTCTTTTCAGTGGAGCAATCACCATTCTATTATACTGCCAGCTTTCATGTGACTTCCCGATACGACATGACATTGACTAGAAATTCAATGTCATGTCGTCAAGGAGAACCTTCACTTAGTCGAAATAGCTTATCCAAGAACATCCTCTTTCTCTCTTCCCTTTTTTCCTTCTATAATTTTCTTTAAAAATCTGCCATGTCCAATCATGTGTCTTGCATTCTATTGTATTCAGAATATCTGTTTGTTTGCCTGAAGTCTTGAGCACTTCTTTATTAGGTTAAGAAAATTAGTGGCTGTGTGCGAGTCGTATGCGGAGGCTCATGGCCTGGTGTATAACGCCAAAAAGAGCGAAGTCCTCGTGTTTAAGGCGGGAAAACGTTTACCAAGTCATGTGCCACCAATTACTTTAAATGGGTCAACCCTAAATAATGTATCCAAATTTAGATATCTTGGCCATATTGTCACTTCAGACCTAGGTGACGATGAGGACATCGAGAGAGAGCGTAGGGCGCTGGCGGTGAGAAGCAATATGCTTGCCCGCAGGTTTGCTCGATGTACGGGGGAGGTCAAAATTACCCTGTTTAGGGCGTTTTGTCAATCTTTTTACTCAAGTGGCCTGTGGGTGAGTTATACGCGTCGAGCCTACAGCGCACTACGCGTGCAGTATAACAACGCCTTCAGAATGCTGCTGAGGCTTCCGCGCTTCTGCAGTGCGTCGGGAATGTTCGCGGACGCACGGACTGACGGATTCCATGCGATTATGCGTAAAAAGGCCTCGTCCCTACTGTGTCGCATGAGAGCTAGCAGCAACAGCATTCTGAGGACAATTACTGCACGTCCTGACTGTCCTATCCAAAACCATTGGATAAAGTTAATGACAGGCCAAAAAAAATAATCAATATTATCTGTACCTACACAAACACTACTAACTTAGTTTATAAGAAAAATTGTTACTGACTGTTACTAACAATCTTTGGATGCTATATTTGAAATAAATAGGTTTTATTTTTATTTATTATTTATTAAATTTGTTTTATTTTCTGTCCCATCTGTTTCTTTCCATTCACCTTCAACACACATAAGGACACAGGACTCAAGATGTATTCAAGACGTGGTTATTACATTATCAAGTTGTAAATATGAAACAGTATCTTAGTTTATTACGACAAAAACAATTAAAACCAAAGCAACAACATTGGAAAAGTTGGTAAACTCATAGTCGCATACTTATCGGACAACCCTCCAATACTCACTGTATTCAAATTACCATAGTTCAAACTTCACTGGCGATAGCAGCGCCCTCCCAAAAATGAAAGTATTCCTCAGAGACACACCGTGTTTGGGGATCGTCACGCGAATTTAATTCACTCCCACGCATGTTACTTAATACTTTGATATACTTGTAACAATAAATTCTAGGGAAAGGGCGGGCGGTCCTATGGGGTTCTTAATAGAAATCAAATGGTCCACTGTACTTACTGCGAGAGAGAGCAAAGAAAATTTTACTTAATAATTTTGCCTTGAGAGGAATTAAACTTTAATACGTAAAATTAATTAGATAATATTGATCTTTAAGATTCTTTGTTATTCGGTTCAACTAGTTAAACCGCATACTTGTGGTTTTACAAACCTATCTGAACAAAAAAGTTTAACTTCAAAGGGATATTATTCTTTCTGCTCTTTTACAGCTAAGTACTGATTTTTGTAACAAGTCCCAATTAAGTAATTAACTGACTGAGTAATACATTTGAAAATAGAACGCTTGTAAAGAATAATACTCAATTGAAAATTCTGAAAGAATATCAATATGCAGCAATCGAGCAAATGAATTAACAATTCATAACGAAAACGGCCGTGCAGTAAACAAGAGAGCAATCTCATTTATCAAAATAACATTAGAGAGAATCCAACCCTGCCAATTCCCACTTTTTATTAACTCGTAAACTCCCCTGCCATGCAAAACAATAACGCATTTTTTTAATTCCCTGGTCGACGGCACCTTCATAAACATCCATCGACCCCACAAAGCTTGGGCTTGGTTGACCCTAGAGAATTCGTAGCGTTAACTGGCCTTTCTATCTACGCAACACAACACCAACTTTATCTTTATTCAAATAAAGTCCAGTTTAGATTACATAAGGAAAGAGAGTGAGGACCATTTGTCGCTACTGATGTAATAGCCATAACTTGTGATAGTGGCAACGAAATAGCAACTGTAATGGAAAAAGGAAAAGACGAAAATTGCATTGGAAGGGTGAATGAAAAATGGGCCTTTTCGGAATCAGGGTGAGGCGTGATTCTCATAATCTGTAATGGGTCGGTGCAATACCAAATTTTGCACTTGACGTGGACATCTTGTTTGTAATAGGGTTTATAAAAGCAGTATTTTATTTTCTCTATGGTAGTAGGGTCTATTGTCGTTTCTCACGGTCGACTGAGCTGATTAGAAGTCAATGGGACGCGAAATCGCAATCGTTTGATGACTGCACGCCAATTTGCTTTTTACTGTTATTTGTTTAATTTTTTAGTAGTAAAAACACAAATGTTGCGTTTTACAGTGGCATGCGTTTAGTTAATGGTTTTTATTTGTTCAATTTTAACAGTCTCTAGACTGCTGAAAGAGAAAGAAAAAGAGGAAGACCTAGAAGGGCATACATGACGCAAATTAAGGAAAAGTTAGGAGTCAAGTCGTACCAAGTAGCCAAGGAAATGGCATGGGATCGATTAAATTGGAAAAAACTCCACCGACAAGAGCATAGCTCTTAAATAAGAAGAAGAAGAAGACTGCTGAAAAAAATTATTCCCACCTAGCGGAATCAATTATCATCAATTAAACTAACATAATAAATTATTCAACCCTAATCGGCACATATTTTCGTATCGCATGATTATTTCCTAGACATATTGAAATATGAAATTAAATCTTGTACTTACCTATTACATCACTCAAATTCCTTTACGTTATTCAAGTAAGCTATTAGTAAGAAGTAGCGAAACATGGTCTCTAACTATGGGCCTTATAAAGAAGCTCAAAATCACACAACAAGAGATGGAAAGGGCTATGCTAGGTGTTTCTCTATGGGATCGAATCAGAAATGAGGAGATACGTAGAAGAACTAAGGTAATGGACATAGCCTTGAGAATCAGTAAGCTCAAGTGGAAATGGGCAGGGCATACAGCGCGAAGAACTGATGGCCGTTGGGGAAGGAAATTTCTAGATTGAAGACCCTTCGACCAAAGACGCAGCGTAGGACGGCCACCGACAAGATGGACAGACGACCTTGTAAAGATCGCAGGATCAAACTAAACAGACTGCTAGTTTCGGGTCGCTGTGAAAAGCGTGGGGGAGGCCTCTGTTCAGCAGTGGACGTCCTTTGGCTGATAATGATGATGATGATGAGTAGGCTAGTAATCATCCTCAGAATTATTATAACGTCCAATGGGGCATGTAGCATTGTTTATTGTGTTCAGTATGTGCGCAATTAAAAAGGACACTTTATTTTCCTTCACTCTGATTATTCGGTGAGACGGCAATCCGATTATGACCGGTTAGGTTAAAAAGCAGGAACAGCTTAACGCGCTTTCTGAGGCACGGGGGTGTCATCACCACCACTTTCCTGATTCCAAGATTTTTTGAGGAAACCCAGAAACAAACAAAACCCCACCAGAGATCAATCCCGGGACCTGTTAGGTAGCAACCAGCGAATAAGCGAACTACACCAATGAGGCAGTCCGTAACTTGTATCTAAACAATATTGGTGATACCAGAACACACGCCAACCTGCTCTCAGTCCACAGTAACGTCTGCTAAATTGGCGGATCAATATAACAATAAACAAATAATTCACTCCCCCCGGCATCATGCCGACTGTATTGTGTTATGGGTAATTCGATCACAGCCCTTTTTATTGTCGCTCACTGTACATGAGATACCTCTGTTCAGTTTTATAGGGCTGTCAGAGATGTCTTTTTGTTAAATGGCACCACCAGAACCAATACAATTACCTTAACCAAGTAAAAACCGGCCAAGTACGATCAGGACTTGCGCACTGGAAATCCATTTACTTCCACTTAGCTAAAATAGCACAATATTTTGTTGACAGCAAATGTAAGTTTGTTTTTCATATTGTTTGTATGAAGTTGTTTGCGGTTGTTGAAAATGTGCTATATCTAACAAACTTTTAGTTCGATACTATCCAAACTAATTTTCGTTGAAAGTATTTGTTAAAATCTACATCATGTATTTTTTTCAAAATTTACATTCGCTTAGTTTAGAAGTTAGAGGGGGGGGACCCTAAAAAACGTAATTTTGTAGGGTTACATTAATTTCATACTAGATGGTGTTGAACGCTCTTAGACAACGATATTATTTAGTTATAGCCCAGATAATATAATACTTATAGTTAATTATCTGATAAAAGATATAAGAAATACAATTTTATACAGTTCACAAGTAACCTATTATTATGGGTATTTCCTAACACATTTAAACTTTAAAGTAAATGGTTTACAATTCACGGAACATCAGAATCGTCAGATTCAGCTTTTAAACTTCGTCTTTATATACAAGATCATACAATTTAATTAGGCAGGATAAAGTGAGTACAATTTGAAACGTCTCATGACATACGCTGTACTTTTATTCCCACTATTTATAGCATTTTAAATAAACGCTTGCCACGAACTGGCAACCCTAAGCCTGTTTTTTAAATTCACCATCCCTGCAAGTGGCAAGTGTTTTGTTTGTTTGGACACCGATTGTTCGCAAAGTGCGAGTTTGATTCCCAGTTAGAGAACTTAATGACTTTGACATGTTTTTGCAAGAAGGGTTCACAATGTTGTTGTCAAGATGTTAGCGATTTTAAATAACCTGCTCACAGTAGGCAGCTTACTGCTTTGATTTGGTTTACTCGTACCTAAATATTTAACGAAATTTAATACTTTAATTTAGAGCTAAATGATTTCATCATTATCATTATCAGCCAAAGGAAGTCCACTAGTAAACAAAGGCTCCCTCAAAGTATTCCACAGCGAGCAGTTCCAAATCATTTCAGGATGCGCATGCGATGTTGCTTTGATAGTCAAGCAGCTCTGCTTTTGAACGGATTAGCAGATTCGTATTCCGATTTCGTATAATCCACATAGTAGATTAACGAAGGCCAGGACTACGCGAGTGAGTGAAATAGAAATATTTTATTTTTTTCTTAAGTTGCATCGCACTGCAATTTAGCGACTCAACTAGTTGAGAGAGAATTAAACTGCCTAGAACATGGAGGAAAAGTTAATATATTAAACAAGAAAATGTGATACTTAAATATAAAAATAGCAGAAAACATAAAAATGTACATCCGAGATATTAATAGTTTTCTGTGAAGGCATGGCGAGACCTTAAATATTTATTTATTCAAAACACTTCATGCAAAAACAAAAGGTACATATGGCGGACTTAATTCTAAAAGCAGTATCTACCAGTCAACCATAGGTTTATCTACTCGTAAATATTTAACGAAATTAAATACTTTTCGAGTAGACAACATTTGTCTGTATAGACCATACAGACAAATGTTGGCGGCGCGAAGAAAGTGATAGAGGGGCAAAAGAAAAAAAATACATTCATACTTACTAGTTATTTATTACATAAATACCGTATACATTAATACATAATTATGAAATAATAAATAAATAAATATCATATTCATATATTCATATTCATATTCATTTATTCACTTCATAATATAACATTACAGCAGACAATATATAACATATAGGCAAAAGATGGTTATTTTGTTACATTATGACCTCAACGAGGTATTTGTGAATTCAAGTTATTAAATTCAATAAATTACAATTAAATCAATTCTTCATTAAAATAGTAATGTCAATAAGTATTTTGTCAAATTGTTAGTATGTCAAATATAAAGTCATTTCTATCTATCTAAATAATAATAATGCGGTCATGTTAAATTCAAATTAAAAGAAAAAAAATACAATCAAATCATGTCAATTTTCAATTTAAATCACAGATTAGTAAGAGTTTAAATTATATAATGTCGTATCTAAATATATTGAAATTTATCATTGAAATATTCATTTATATTATAATATGCCTTTTTAACTAAAAACTTCTTTAATTCCCTATCAAATTTAATACCTTGGAGGGCTTTAATAAAGTTAGGCAAATGGTTATGTATCTTTATAGCCATATAGTAGGGACCGACCTTGAATAACTCCAGTCTGGCCGGAGGCAAAATAAAATCATTTGCGCGCCGCAAAGCGTAACGGCTCGACGTGTCATTAAAATGCTGAAAATATCTACTGTGTTTTCTTATAAAACGACATAATTCGAAGATATAGACGCAAGTCACCGTGAGTATTTCAAATTTTACAAATAACATTCTACATGTGTGTCTCGGCGCCGTAAACGTAATTATTCTAAGACATCTCTTTTGTAACACAGATACCGCATGCACATTAGTGGAGTTGCCCCAAAACATAATCCCGTAACGTATCCAGGCAGCAGCATGGCTATGATACGCAGTAAGCGCACACTCCTCATTTGTGTTTCTTCGAAGTTCGCGCAGCGCGTACGAAAAACTACTAAGCCTACTTACTACGACTTCTACATGCGGCTTCCATGAAAGGGTTGAGTCTAACGTGATTCCAAGTAGTGGGAACGTATTTACTTGCTCAATCAACTCTCCCTGATGTGATATGGACAAAACTAATTCCGTTCTCTGATAGGGCCTAAATTGCATAATTTTAGTTTTCCCAAAATTTATTGTAAGACCTATTTCTTTTAGTTCAGTTACTATTTTATGTAGGCATTCACTAATAATACCCTGTATATTGTCTATATTATTTTGATCACAAGAAATCAAAAGCGTGGCATCATCCGCAAACAGAATAATTTTATGTGAAACTACTGAAGGTAAATCATTTATGTAAGCTAAAAATAACAAGCAGCCCAATACACTGCCCTGAGGTATTGAGTCTGTTATAGTTTGAGCAGTGGAGTTAACTTGCTTAAGTTCTTTAATTTCCCTATACAAATGCATAATTTGTACAAATTGTTTCCTATTGGAAAGATAAGAAGTGAGCCAATCTTTCGCCTTCCCTCGTATGCCAAGAAAATCTAGTTTTTTTAATAAAATATCATGCAAAACACAATTATATGCTTTGGAAATGTCCATAAAAAGAGCTACCACACATTGGTTTTTGTCTAATCCATTTAGTATTTCATAAATACATTCGAATACTGCAGTTGCAGTAGAATGATTTTTTCTAAAGCCATGTTGATTTTTATTTAGAACATTATATTTTTCTAGAAATTTATTCATTCTTTGACATATTATTTTCTCAAATATCTTTGAAATTACCGGCAATAAGGCAATAGGGCGATAATTTGCAACATTTTGTTTATCACCTTTCTTAAAAATAGGCTTTATTATTGCCAACTTCAAGGCATCAGGGCAAATGCCCTCGTTATAGGACTGGTTAATTAAATACGTTAATGGTTTCACAAACTCATCAACACAATGTACGAGTAGGATACCTGGAATTTCATCATACCCACACGAGTTATTACGTTTAAGGCTTAGTATTGCTTTTTTTACATCTGATTCCGTAACATAATCTAAATACATTGAGTTAGGCAATGATATTGCTCGTTGTTGGTTAGGATTAGTGATTATTCCTGAACTAATACCTACATAGTAATCATTAAATGTTTTGGCAATTTTTCCGGGTGAAGTTTCATTTTGATTTTGTATTTTTAAGCAGATATTTTCATGTTTATGTTTTTTATTATTTGGTTTAATTTTTTCATTGATCATGTTCCACATTTCTTTATACTTATTGTACGAATTTTTAAGTCTTTTTATGTAGTATTTTCTTTTTTGTTTCGCAAGGATTTTTTTTAGAATTTTGCTGTATGATTTAGTGTAAGTTTTTAAAGATTCATTATCATAAGTAGATGTAAGTAAGCGTAAGATACGTTTATGGTAGCAGCATTTCTGCAAACCTTTTGTAATCCATTTTGTTTTTTGACTATTCACAAGCATTATTTTCTTTTGTGGTATATTTATATCTAATAAATCCTTAATGGTTTTAAGAAAATTGTTATAGTTATCAGTAATATTGCTATTTGAATTTAATATACTATTCCAATTTATTTGCTTCAGTTTTTCTTGAAATTTATCCATGTTTTTGTTATTAAATATCCGTTTACTTATTTTGTACGAAAAATTATTAGTACGAAAATTATCCTGTAGTGGAAATTGTCCTATTAATGTATGGTGATCAGAGATATAATATTTCTTCACAGTCGCTTCCATGTTTACGTTTGCAGACACTATGAATTGATCTATACACGATGCAGTATTTGGCGTCACTCTAGTATGTTCTTTTATGATGCAGTGTAATCTAAACGATTTTAAGAGATTTAGGAATCTACGCGTTAAGTTAGTATTTTGGGTTATGTCTATATTTATATCACCTGCTATAATAATCCTTTTATTTGAAGAGTGCTTTGTGATATGCTTTAACAGAGCATATAACTTTGAGAAAAACGTATCTTCTTCCCTATCTGATCGATATATAGATATAATCAATAAATTGTTTTTAATAATTTCGATAGCACAAAATTCTACTACAAATTCTACTGTATACGACTGAATATCCAAACGCTCCATTGTTTTGACATTGCTCCTAGTAAATATAGCTACTCCACCATGCCTACTCCTACCCCGTGCACTTTTTTGCCGTATAAATTTAGCTTTTAGCTCATAGCCCTCCAATGTATAAAGTTGATAGTTATCCGGCAATAACCAGTGCTCCACTATTACAACAATATCTATATCAGCATTCATTAAAAGAACATTAAGATCATCAATCTTATTTGTTAAAGATTGAATGTTTTGACACATAATTTTACAATAATTAGGAACGAAAGGAATGGTTTGTTGGCAAAGATATTGTATCTAAGATATCTCCTACCCCTTGATTTCCACATACCACATGACTACCTAGCATTAGTATAAGTTGATTTACATCCTTCAAAATTGTTTTAAACCCTTGAAGATTAATTTTTCCATTATATTTTAAAAACATGTCATATGAGTAATGTAATTTTTTGTTTGAGTCAACAATGTAACAATATTCATAATTCAAATTATCATAATAAATAATATCCTTGGGACATTCCTACACATCGCCATCTAGTCCCAAAGTAAGGTGCCTATTCAAAGCTTGTTTGTATTGTGCGGGGTCGAACCCGCACCCGCTGCGTAGTAGGCGATTTCTCGACCACTACACCAGACGTGTAATAAACGAACACATAGTACACACACATAATAATAAGACTAATGTACACATGTGAGAAAAAATATTTCAGTGAGACAAGTTTGATATCTCTTCCATGTAAAGAGCCCGGAGGGCTTTCTTAAAAATATCTCTGAAGTCTGAGCTCATCAAAAATTAAACTTGATAGCCTATACAAAAATAAACAAAATCAGCCCCCGCAAATTGCAATCAAGCCATAAGAATCAATTGATCACCCTCTCTTATCGTTCAACTGGATCGATTATAATGGAATCACATACAAATAAATATCACCCATCACCATTTTACAAAGACCCGTATCACCATTGTAAATGAATGGCCAGGGCCGTATTCCGAGATCTAGTAATATTGGACGCATTATTTAACCCTCAAAAGCGCGTTAAAACTCAATAGAGGGACGATGTAGTTAAGAGATGAAGATCATGAATAATTTGCAGATGGGACAGATAATATTTGGCATCATTTACAATAACCGAGTTAGAGTAATCTGTAAAGGTGTTGCTATATGGATGTTAGTTATTAAAATGGACAAATTTTTCGGTTTTCTAATTTCTTAGTAAAGCCTGAATAATGTCAATCCGTAACGTAGCTTGCTAGCATCCAAAGGTTAACCATAATGGTTAGATATATGATTCTACAGAATATCAAAAGCAAAAAAAACTTAAAAGTGTATCCAAATAGGAGGCAATAAATAGCTTTTATTTATTCTAATTCTATTTTAGCACTAATCTGTCATTACGGTCATAGTAATAAATAGTTGAGTCAAATAAAATTGAGCGGCATCATCTTCAATATGATGCTATTGATATATGATGCAATTCATAGTAGCTTCTGTACTCTGTACTCTATGGTTAACCCTCAAATGCCGCAATAAGTTAATTGTTTCGTCCCGCAAGCAGTTACGGGTTTGTTTTAGTGGCCCACTTATAATCTTTATTGCGCCAAACCCATTAACTGAC
Organism: Pyrausta purpuralis; assembly: GCA_963924145.1. NCBI lineage: Eukaryota > Metazoa > Arthropoda > Insecta > Lepidoptera > Crambidae > Pyrausta > Pyrausta purpuralis. The sequence goes on from OZ001660.1 coordinate 16,583,840, forward strand.
AGTTATAATCATATTTAGGTTATTAAATAAGTGGTTTTAGTAGTCACCATTTTGGTTATTGGCATCTAAATTACTTACGACATGTAGTTTTGAAAATGTCTTATGAAAAAGATGGAATAATGAAAAAAATTGTCTGTTTCTTGTTTTTTTTTATAATAAGATTACTATAATAAAACATTGCCTTATTTAATATTAAAATCAGGCACTATGAAAGTAGAAAATTAGCAGTTTTCTTGTCATTAGATGTTTATATCATCGAAAGATGACGCTAGCGTCACTTAACGAAATAACTTTTAAAACTTTATTTAAGTATGAAAACAGAGGCCAATTGCTTTTGCGCCAAAGTAAATAATAATCAGTAAAACTTACTTTACAATGTCAAAAAGGAATCTTAATTAATCTAAAGGTCAATAACACATTTTCCAATTTAATGTTTCTAAATCATTGTTAGAGAAAGCTGCTCATTGTTCAAATAACTTAAAATTGTGAGTTAGAAAGCTTTGTTAAAAAGCAGTATTACCCCTTTTCTGTGAATTTAGTGCAAATGTACTGCTTACTAAGGAAATATAATATAAAGAAAAAAAACTGTAAAATATAACGTTTATCAAAGGAGCGTAGTCTAACCACGTCATAGTAGGGCAGTTACAAAATAAAATCTTAACTGCCCAAGCGGTGACCGTCGACAAATTGTCCCCTCTTTTGGCAGGCCCCTTTTTAATTCGTCAACCTAAGTCCGCCCCTGTCGTATCGTAATACAATTAGCAGCGTTGGCAAAGCGATTTTTTGATGATTTGTCTTTCGATGCCTCCCGGGAGATATCTTTTTATTTAATTATGACGGATTAAATTTTCCTTTCATATTTGTAATTATAGATTACCCGCGCAGGGAATGTTGATTTGATGTTTCAATTTTGACACGAAATGCATGGAAATAACGTCAAACTTACTTTGACACTTTTCTACATTGAAGTAGAGTTAAGTTGGTGCTCCTATTACGCCGGCCGTCGTGGGTTCGTATCCCGCAAAGGGCAAATGTTTGTGTGATGAGTACTAACATTTGTACCTGAGTCATGGATGTTTAATATTTTTGGGAGACGCCCCCGTCATAATCATTGTCTGGTATTCCTTAAGGAAAAGAAAATCCATATTTCGGAACCACGACAATTGGTGTGTTGTCTGGCGCATATTTATTTATTTATCTCGGCAATGTTATATTACGAAATATTTGCAAAATATAGACAGTGACAGAAGTCAAACTAGTGACTTACTTCACTTTTGACACAAACACTCGCCAGTCGCGCTACGGATGTCAACTTTGGCTTATATACAAAAGAACTATCATAGTCGTCGCAATCACATTTAATCGTATGAATGTTATTATAGTATTATGGAATTTATTATTGACAAATTGTAGTAATGTACGAATTCAGACATTTTAATATAATTGACTTACTATTAACTTTATTTTGGAATATGTAATTAATTTGATTATTTGAATATTGCTGTAAAATGAATTAATATTAATTATTTTATTGCATGATTATGTGAAAATTTGCATACCATACTATTGGTAGAATACACTGGACTTATATTTTTTTATTTATTTTTAAGATCTTTGTAACTGTGTTCTCGCAAATAAAGACTTACTTACTTGATGTTTTGTGGAGAATAAAAAGAAGAAATGAAATTATAAACGTAGAAAATAAGCGTACATAACTATATATAAAATATAACACTGCACAACCAAATTAATCTTTTATACCTTCTAAACGATTTAATTCTTGACGCAATTTCTTTTGATTTATCCGACAAAAAATTACACAACAACAACTACTAGTTAAAAAAAAACATATTTTCATCTTACGTTATATTTTTTTGGTATGAATGATATACCGATTCAAAATCATTGAAGAAACAAACTCATTTGAAGTCGGAGCAGTCTACATACGCACATCATGCAACAACTTCAAATGAGTTTGTTTCTCCCATTAGTTAACTATTATTTTAGTCCTTTTAGTGTTTGTTTTTGATGGTGGTTATTTTTTTATGAAAAATGTTTTTTACTCACAAAGAAACGTTTTAATCAACAGCCAATCAATTCTTATCGCGGGCCGTATTATGTCATCATGGCGTTAGGGTTTGAAGAATTAATAAAATTAAATAGTATTAAGTATTATTATCCGGCAAATAAACACTGCACCAAAGCAGTATGGTGTGAAAGTAAAAAACCTGTCAACTTATACCGTAGGAAAGCATCGAGTTGTCAAAAGTTTTGAATTTTATAAAACATTCTGACATAATGACGAAATAAGCAAGATGACGTCATCAATACTAATAAAAACGTAAGAGTTTGTTTTTTAAATACGCTAATCTCAAGAACTACTGGACCGATATGAAAAAATGTTTTGTATTGGATAGCTCATTTATCGAGAAAGGCTTTAGGCTATAAAACATCACACTGCGACGAGAGGGGAGGAAGCAAACTCAAAAAGCGCAGACGAAGTCGCGGGGGACAGCTAGTTTGATTAGCTCTTATTTCACGCTACTTGGTGGGTATTAGAGTTACTTCCGTATATACCGATATAATAGTAGAGTAGTAGATAGTAAAGTCAGTGTATCTTTGCTAGTCAAAAATTGTAAACAATCCTTATGTAACTTTTAAAATAATATCAGTGAATAAAATTCATTATCTATTTGAATTAAAAATATCTCAGTGTTAAACGACCAATTAACTTATTAGGTTGTAATTTTTGTCTTTATCTTATTTAAAAAAAAAACATTTCGATAAAAATAATGTCACCACGTACTACCACTTAGTAAATTACCACAATATTTTGTTGACAGCAAATATAACTTTGTTTTTCATAGTGTTTGTATGAAGTACAAAGTTATGTTTGCGGTTGTTGAAAATGTGCTTTATCTCAAAAACTTCTCGTTCGATCCCGTCCAAACCAATTTTAGTTGAAAGTATTTGTTAAGATCTACATTACATATTTTTTCCATAATTTACACTCGCATAGTTTAGAAGTTAGTTGGGGGGAACGCCCATTTTACCACTTTGGTAGCGTCTAGCTATGAAACGTTAGACTTTAAATGAAAATGGTTTGAGGAACCTCTATATCATTTTAAAAGACCTATCTACAGCCTCCTCACACGCACAGGTTTGACAAAAAAAAATTTTTGGTTTTAGTTTAATGTATGGGAGCCCCCCCTTAAATGACATATTTTTTTATTTTATGTATAAGAATCGTAAAGTGGTTAACAGAATACATCTTTCGACCAAATTTAAACAGTGTGATGCTTATAGTTACAGAATAAAACGGCTGTGACATACGGACGGACAGACAGACAGACAGACAGACTTGACGAAACTATAAGGGTTCCGTTTTTTGCCATTCGGCTACGGAACCCTAAAAACGGACTTAAATTCCTCACGTATCCATCAACAGCCTTTTATTTATACGACCGCTGGCGGCCTTTTGATCCGTGACCGTCTACAATGTAAAATTGATCTTCTTTTGGATAACTAGTGACTTATTCAAAGGTTATCATTTATTCTTTTTTGGTCGATTCCACCCTTAGTCACACTCACAATTACATGGCACGGTATAATGTCATCGCTTCAAATTTAATCAGTAGCAAAACGTTTAATTATTCATACTCATAAACCTATAATGACGTGTGGTTGATAACGAATGCACAGGTAATTAAGGCTATTTAATAAATAATTAACGTGTTATGAGCCGTCATAATGGCTTTCAGCGTGTATCCAATTGTTCATATAAAGTCGGTTTCGATAGTTAAACATTCTCTCAGTAATGACCTACTCATACGATATAAAATTCTTATCAATGTTAATTTGGTTTTATATTATAATAAAAACGGATGGCAAAGCCTTACTTTTTAAAGGTATTTTTGAAAAAACAAATTCAGGTTTCGGTCTGAGATTTAAACCCTATTTTTATTCGTCTTTGGAATTCCCTTCCGGCAAATATTCAATAAGCTCCCAGTAAGATCACATTCAAGAGACTCGTCCGTGCACACTTCCTTCATATATCGGAATCATCTCCATAACATCTATCTACAACGTTCGTCACAATATATAGTATATATTTTTTCTATGTATATCATGTATGTATTTACAAAAAAAAGTATTTAAGTATTATATCCGTTGTCTGGCACCCATAACACAAGCTTTGAGTAGCTTACTTTGGGGCTAGATGGCGATGTGTGGGAATGTCGAAAGGATATTTATTTATTATTTATTTATTTATATATATAGTATATGTTGGTATATTTATGTATTATTAATGTATTTATTTTATTGCTTATTTTATGTCTGGGTAATATTATGTAAGTATTAATTGTATTTATTTGGGACTTTTTTTGTTGTATATAATTAATTTTGTTTTTTTGTCGCACCGCCCACAATCATTTCTGCTTAGCCCAAAGGCATGACTGGTAGAGAACGCAATATGGCGTTAAGTCCACCTTTTGTACAAAATTGTATTATTGTGCAATAAAGTATAAATAAATATTTTTTAATAACACGCGCTCATCTCAGGAGCTACTGGACCGATTTGAAAAAATATTTTTGTTTTAGATAGCTTATTTATCGAGGAAGGCAGGCTGCGACGACAGACTCAAAGTGCGCAAATATAGTCGCAGGGAACTGCTTATATATCTATATGTGACTACTGCCACCGGCAGAACCTACCTAGGTCTAGCAAAAATAACCTTTAACTTAAAATTCAATAATCTTTGCAACTATATTTAAATGTCATCTTCACGCTCAAAAGCAATCCTCCTCCAGCAATCGATATTTGCAGTCGGTAATTGAATTACCGCACCCTGTATAAAGTAAAATGCAATTTAGCGGCACGCGGCGAAATTATCACTTTATTGCGACTGCATCATCTGCGCCACAGTGAAACATTTGTGTAACTGCACTACTTTGGTTTCGGCACTACGGGTTGTGTTTTGTCAACATGATGCAATTACAGCCATAATCGAGTGTCGCTTATGTGTTTTGACACTAACTCATAAGTATTTGACTACACATCGAAGTCGACGGTAGCTGTCATCATTTGTCGTCAGTGTGTCAGATCTAGGTTAGCTATATATGTTCTGTGTAACCGATATAGGTAACATAGGTGCAGGCTTGTAGGCATGTTATTTTTAATAAAAAAACGAACCTTACGTGGTACACAAAAAAAGATTTTATGTTTGTGTCTTATGTATAAATGTGTTTTTATATGTATTCATAAAACTATAAAGTTTTATGAATACATATAAAAAGGGTGCCTCTAATAGGAGCAAAATTTTTAATCAGTGATTCTACAGAGTATATGTATTTACCCTAAACTTGTAATACCACTCTTAAATGCTTTAACTCAGAGGTATAGTAATCCAAAGTTATAGTACCTAATTAATATTTATTAAAATCGGTAACCCATTGCTGTAAATGACAGTGACAAAACTGAACACATTGGTTTGCATACCTACATAAACACAACTAATTTGCTTCTATTACTCAATCTCATATGACGTTGAGCGATAACGCCCACACTAATCTATTTTACTACTCAGAGCAATTTAAACTAAAACGACCAAATAAATTAAACTAAACATTGTTTTATTTATATATTCTTTACTGTACAAACAAAATTAATAACAAATGGCGGACTTAATGCTTTAAAGCATTCTCAGGTGAGGCAGAAACAGTTGAGGCGGCGTAAAAAAACATAATGAATGAATTACATAAACTTACAAAAATACATTTTAAATAAACCTACATAAACATACATAAATACAATTAAATCCATACTTCACGCTGAACAGATATCATGTTATTTATTCTCATTGAGAAAAAGATTGCGTGTAGACTTTTTGTACACATATTTTGATGTTGATGTCTTGATCGTATCTGGGAGGGAGTTCCAAAGTCTGATGGCGCTGAGGGTAAAAGAGTTGGAGACATAAGCAGTCTTATGCAAAGGTGTGTACAGCTGCATTGATTCTACTAGATGCAAACTCGATGCGCTCGTTATGATGTAGTTGTGCTATGTCGCCAAATTTAATTCACCTATTAATAGAAGTAAAGTTAATTACTTAGCCGCAAACGCTCTTTGCAATCAGAATCGACACCCTTGCATCGTGGAGTACGGTCCCAGCAATTATTTAGAGTACTTCTTAATTGTATATTATTTATTGCTATATTATTATATTATAATGTGCTAGTGAATTTAGATGATGATCTAACGACTTTTAGCCAAAATACCACAATATTTTCTTGTCAGCAAAAATAACTTTGTTTTTTATAGTATTTGTATGAACCTAATTCCGTTAAAATAGGCACGGAACCCTCAGTGCGCAAGTCCGACTCGCACTTGGCCGGTCTTTTTTAATTTACTATTTTCATGATTTTTATATCTTTTTAGGGTTCCGTAGCCGAATGGCAAAAAACGGAACCCTTATAGTTTCGTCAAGTCTGGCTGTCTGTCTGTCCGTCCGTATGTCATAGCCATTTTATTCTGTAACTATAAGCATCAAACTGTTCAAATTCGGTAGGAGTATGTATCCTGTTAACCGCTTTACGATTCTCATACAAAAAATAAAAAAATATGACATTTAAGGGGGGGCTCCCATACATAAAACTAAAACCAAAAAAACATTTTTTTAGCCAAACCTGTACGTGTGGGGTGTATAGATAGGTCTTCTGAAATGACACCGAGGTTTCTAAAACCATTTTCTTTAAAAGTCTAACGTTTCAGAGCTAGACGCTTCCTAAGTGGTAAAATGGGCGTCCCCCCCATCTAACTTCTAAACTAAGTGAGTGTAAATTTTGAAAAAAATATGTAATGTAGACCTTTACAAATACTTTCAACGGAAATTGGTTCGGACGGAATCTAACAAAAAGTTTTTGAGATATAGCATATTTTCAACAACCGCAAACATAACTTGGTACTTCATACAAACACTATGAAAACCAAATTCATATTTGCTGTCAACAAATTATTGTGGATTTTACTAAGTGGAAGTAAGTGGATTCCCAAATTCAGTTAAAGTTGGCACGGAACCCTCAGCGCGCGAGTTCGACTCGCACTTTGCCGGTTTTTTTTATTTTATTTTGAGTACTGTCTCCGCTATTGAAATACAATGGAAGTGAGTGAGTGCCTTTTATACAGGAGGACAATGCAATGTGAGGCTCTTGTCTTAATAAACCGGGAAAACCCCAGGTTAACCCCACCGCTAGGCACTTTCATATCACAACGATTTTAAACCGCTATAAAGACTCCTCTTCTCTTAACCCTCCAAATATCAATAAAAATACCGAACAGAAATAACACCAAAATGCCTGCCCCGACACGTAAGTACCCATCGGAATCACGGCAGCTCCATCAAACATTTAGCGTGACCTGCGCCGGGCATCGAACGCCGGACTGAGCACATGCTAACATCAATAAACGACAGACGTCGACGTTTTAGCCCTTTTTTTAGTGTTCACGTCTAGTGGAAATTGTAAAAGAGAAAAGGGAAATGCCGAAATGGTATTGATAGGTAGGCTAGCAACGAATTTGGCCTCCGTAAAATTGTTTTTTACCAATTAAAAAAAGTAATTCAATGGATGTGTTGATCTATAAAGACTTCTAGTCGTGTGCAAAATCATCTAATATTCTAGAAATTGAGAAGTCAAGGCGAGGTCATTATTTTTTGTTTAAATTAAGTATATTCCAACTTATTCGGTAATGCGATTGAAATTCTGAGGTGGAATTGTGTAAAGCTGTCATATTCATTTGACAGTTCAAAACGTACGGTATGATCTGTCAAATGTTTTGTTCTTTGCCGTTTGACAGATCATACCGTACGTTTTAAACCGTCAAATGAATACGATTGCTTTATAGTTCATTTTTCTTAGCTATTCGAATATTGTAAACAATCTTGAAATTCCTTTTAAACGAAATGATTCATTTTAAAATAAGATAAACACAAAACTTACAACCAACTTAGTTTATTCATCGTAAAACATCGAGATCTTTTGAAATCAAACAGTTTGCTAATTTGATACACTGATATTATTGTAAAAGTCATTAAAAGATTGTTTACAATATTAGACTAGCTAAGACAAACGGACTATACACAATTCCACCTCTGAGGTTAATGTATGTACGTTCTTCAAACCGACTCTAATAATCACGTAACCTTTTTGTATCAAACTAAAACGCTATCATACCTACGAGTAATTCGCACTCTGATAATCCACCTAATTTTTAATAACTATCATTTGTTTGAAATCTTAACAAATATTTTGTTACAACTTTTCTGCAGCGTCTGCAGTACAATATAATTATGCTACCGCCACTCCAGAATCTACGTGACTACGAAACTTCAACAAATGTTACAGGATAACGTTTCTGCTTGCATTTGCGGGATTATCCCGAATCGGAAAGGTCCGCATTCTGGCGTCATAAGAAACGGTCTCTGTCACTCGTAAATGTCCCGGGGAATAACATAACAATAGCGCTAGTGGTCGGTAGGCAGGTAAGTCGCAGTTAGTACGCGAGACACGTCGTGAAGACGTTTTTGGCTCGATTTTGGATGTAGTACGACTAAAAGGTTTTGACACTCGACAGGAGATTCAAGGTATCTTGCCGTAGGTTTTTGTAAATTTTAAAGAAAGGATGCTGAAGGAGGCTGAATTGATTTTCAGTAAATATTCAAAAAACTACTTATTCAGAGTGTGTATGCTATGTGGCTCGTATATATTTCAAGTCCTTAAGTCCAGGTCATTGCAGCCATTGATCGAGTTCAAATGGCGTTCAAATCTCAGTGTTATTGTTTTAGTCGTATATTTCCGGGACCAGTTGATTTACAGATTTACGCAGTTGATGTAAATTTCATATCATCTCAAGATTAATAAATATCAGATATAAAACTTCCGCGTTGTATTGTAATAAGTATCCGACATTATGGGTCTAAACGCGAATAACAACTTATGAATGCTATTGCTTACTGCTCAACATTTCGGCTGTATTGCGACGGTCGTGGTCACGAGTCAACTGGTGGAACAGCCTAAACATCTAACAGTGGGTACAAGCTTTATTCATAAGTTTTTATCTCGTTTAGACCCTTCTTATACTTATTATAATAAACAGCATCCCAAAAAATCAGTCACATTCATATAAATAAAGTATTTGCTCCAAGAATCCGGTTTTCCTAGTCATATCTTCTCTCACTTACTTCTCTATACATAATTCACTTTCGAATGAAAGTCACACGCCATATCCAAGTGAGAGTTTAAAAAAAGAGCCCCTGGGCATCGCGACAGCTTCATTGTATTAGACTAGATCTAGTCTGAACGTTATATGAAACACAAACATACGCAACTCTACATAGAGGGTAGTGATCAAGTATCAACATAATTCCGTTGCACTACAAACATAGAAGATCTCATAAAAATTATATCCACCAGGCTTTGTGTTTAGGTTGCTGAGAGCCGATAACAGTAAATATGTCGCCATCGGATTGGATTGCAGAGAGAAGGACAGTGCCAATGATAATAACAAATAATAACACATTTCTATTGTGTTAGCGGAATGGCTAAGATGTGGAATGCTGCAGTGCTGTTAAAATTTCATGAAAATTGGTTCGCCACATTGTATTGGAAATGCTTTAGAAGTATAGAAATGGGGCAGTATGGTTAACGCCCATTTTTACCGATTGCTCGAAAACAAGAAGTCATAGAGAGATGATTATTTTTAGTTTAATCAGGTGTGTCTCAACGTACAGTGTAAAGGACATGTTTTTGTTTGTATGGGGAAAATTGCGAACAACTTGTACATGACACTTAAAAATAGCTTATAAAGCTAATCGTTTTTAGAATTATTGTCGTCAGTAAAATGTTTTTTTTTTTAGGTAAATGTAATTTAAATAATAAAATCTAGCAATATTTCATGATGTCTAATAAATCTGTCAGGAACCTGTCAGCTAATGAGCTGTTTTATACATAGATGTACCTACTAATCCCTTAGGGATAATAATTTTACAGTTTTAAAATAGTGAAAGCGGGAAAAAACATTTGACATTAATATATCTACTTATTGCACGTTTTAGGCCCTAACGAGTTGAAAATAATTTTAAGCTCTATCTAATAATTTTACTCAGTTTTTTCGAAGGAATACTTTTCCAATACCTTGGCACACTTAACGTTATTCCATTCCGGATTCTACAACCTTTTGACTCAATACGACCTTCAAACCTTGACATCATATTCCCAATCCTTTTAAACCACGACTTATCTTACAGATACGAGTGCATTATGGGTCGGACAACAGACGCATTTAATACGCTCAATTAATTACACTTTTATAACGATTTTATCGGAGCCTGTTTGGCTAAAAAGGTTTAAAACATACTATACGGGGTCCAAGTGGACACAAATCACTCAATACTCGTGATAGGTGGCGCCTCACTCGGCTTTTTGGGAGTTTGTGGGTTCAGTATATAACAAATGTTTTCTGGCTGTCATCATCGTCATCATTATCAGCCAAAGGACGTCCAATGCTGAACTTAAGCCTCCCCCACGGTTTTCCACAGCGACCGATCACAAGCGGTCTGCATCCAGTGTGATCCTGTGATCTTAGATGGACGCCCCACGCTGCGCTTTTGGTCGAAAGGTCTTCAATTTAGAACTTTTCTGCCCCAATGGCCATCAGTTCTTCGCGCTATGTGCCGTGCCCACTGCCACTTGAGCTTACTGATTCATAGGGATATGGCCGTTACCTCAGTTCTTCTACGTATCTCGTCGTTTCTGATTCGATCTAGTAGAGAAACACCGAGCTTAGCCCTTTTCATCACTCGTTGTGTAATTTTGAGCTTCTTTATGAGGCCCATAGTTGACCACGTTTCGGATCTGTATGTCATCACTGGTAACACACACTGGTTGAAGACTTCGTCTTCAGACACTGAGGTAATTGAGACGAGAAGACACTCTTGCGCTGTTTTCCGAACGCTGCCTAGCCGATTTAGATGCGTCAATTCATCTCTTTTCATAGTTGGAGGACCTACCTAATTGGATCACTTATCCAAGATAGACGTACTCGTTCACAACTTCGAGAGTTGAGTTCCCAACGGATACTGGAGTGGGTACAACAAGGGAGCTCGACATAATTTTCGTCTTTTCCATGTTCATTTAAAGACCCACTTGCTGGGATACTCGGTCAAGGTCTTCGAGCATAGTGCCAAGATTATCCAGCGTTTTGGCTGTTGTAACTGTCAAAAAAACTCGGTCACTAAGGCCCAATTTCGTCATCGACAATAATGGTAACATCGTTACCAGCGGTTGAATATTTACGATTGTGTGTATTCAAAAGCTTAACCAAATGTCAGCATTGCTATTTAATTAACCATTGGTTAAGGTATTTTTTATTCCAAACACATAATCGTAATTATCTACTGCTGGTAACGACATTTTACCATAACTAAAGATGAAGAAATTAGGCCTAAAGTTAATCCTACTTGTACTCATTTCATTCTTGTACCTATTTGTATGGTTCTTGTTGTGTTATTTGAGCATTTATTTATTTATTTACAACTTGATGATCAAAAACAAACTTTACAAGTCTGAAGAGATACTAAAAATCTACGAGGAAATAGCATTCGACAATGTACGAGTATTTTGCTTCTCGAAAAAAAAATGAATTTAATACTTATTATATTTTCAATTTATAGTAAAGCCCACGCCAAGATCATTATTAATCATAACGTTTTTTTCGACGGAACCCTAAAACTGTCCAAGACCAAAGGACTCTCCGATAAAAAGGCAGAAAGGTAAACATTGGACACGGATTGGGCTAAATATAAATGTCACCGACGCGTTAAGATAACCGCAGGAATGTTAAAAGCTATTTAATATTATGTTCTGTTCAAACTTTATTATGGCTACAGGTACGGATGTAAGGAAGTCCCGACCATTTGATACGTTAATGCCAAGTTAAAAAGCAGCTAAATTGCAAGTTAATATTATTGTATGTTCTTTTTTTTGAATGACCTACAGAATTTGTTTTGATAAAATATTGACGACCCGTCTGGTGTAGTGGTCGAGAAATCGCCTACTACGCAGCGGGTGCGGGTTCGATCCCCGCACAATACAAACATTTGTGTGCATGAACATGTCTGTTTGTATTGGTCTGGGTGTTTTCTATGTATATCATGTAGGTATTTACAAAAAAAATATATATAATTAAGTATTATATCCGTTGTCTGGCACCCATAACACAAGCTTTGAGTAGCTTACTTTGGGGGCTAGATGGCGATGTGTGGAAATGTCCAAAGGATATTAAAAAAAAAAATATATCTTTTGTTGGGGATGTCGAAATTACTTAACTTTGTTGTTACTGATTTCCATACAAGTGCATTATGAGACTTGCTTTGGGATCAGTGCAGTTTATGTGATTCGTGATATTTATTATATTTATTTCATGGTATTTACATTTATATTATAAAAGCTCTTTCGCACTCGTCCAAATTCTATTCCATAATTTACATCAATCCTTATATTATAAAACTGAAGAGTTTGTTGTAATAGAAAGTAGTGTACGTCGTAATCAAATAGTATTCCATACGCCTCATGGCTTTTCTTCATTGCCACAACGCGTTGAGATCTAATAGCATGTAAGCCACGACCACGAATTTCGCTATTTGGTCTTTTTGATTGCCACAACGTGTAGTGCGCGTTTTCATTAGAGCCATAACACGAATTTCACTATGTGGATGTTTTTCCGCTCAATGAGCGTTTTCGATCTTTCAACGTAACATATACAAGCTGAATAAGTCCGCATTCCGCACACGTCATCATCATTCATCATCTACTAGAAGTACCATACCTACTAGAGGGTAAAACAAATTGGAATTCGAATCAAAATCAGATTTGAATGCAAACGACGCGACATCTACGCTTGCGGTAGGGAAACAAAGGATGTAGGTAAGTAAAGTTAACTTTGGCAAGGACTGAAAGTTGCGTTGACATGTTAACTCTGAGTCAATGTGGATTGAAACACTATTTTGCGGATATTTATTAAATTTTACCCCAACGTTTCGAACACTTTACAACGTTCGTGGTCACGGCTACACTTTAATTCCATGACTAATATATGCGTAAACTTCAGAAACAAGTATCTGAGTTAATATATTAAAATGGGCTGGTGGGCACTTTCTTAGCGCCGTACTTCTGGCCATCACTTACACGCTGAAGGCATTTAAATGAGCGCGATAAACGCACAGTATTAATGAGCCGACGCCCGCGCTGTGTGCTCGCTCACTCTATAATACTACCAGACAGACTTGTGCTCGTGTTCTATTGGGTATTCATCGTCATCACCATAGTCTACCCCCGCGGTATGTGACGACCTCCGTGGTCGAGTGGCTAGCATGCTGGTTTCGATCGTCGCCATCTCGTAAGATTCCGGATTCGATTCCCGGTCGGGTCAATGTAGAAAACGATCTTTTCATTTTATCCGATTTTCCATAACACAAGTGCTTTAGTTACTTAGCTTGGGATCGGAGCAAAGTATGTGATGTTGTCAAATATTTATTGATTTATTTATGTGTTAAACTAAGATGTTTTGAAATTATAGATACGTCGTATGCGCTCAAAAATAACTACACGAAAGGCAGGTAATTGCCCTGAGTGCATTTAGTTGACACGGTTTCTCTTTAGGACTACCTATACGTCCCTAAAGCGCCTTAAATTATTTCTCGTTTTCTGGTAAAATTGCATTCCTGTGTGTTGAGGAGTAGTACCAATTACACAGCAACTGTTAGAGTCAAGAAAAACGTGTCATGACATTCATAAGTATAGTTTTTTCATTTAAAAGTATTAACATTTAAAATATGTATTTAGTCTTTACCATAATTTGACAATGGCTAATGAGCGAGATGTCACGCGCTCGCGCCAATGAGCGCTCAGTAGCAATAAGTACGTAATGAATGTTATATATTTATCTATTTCTATCAACAGGCATGCCCCATCTTTTATCTCTATTAGCGCTTAGTGTCGTTATACACAACTATACGTTCGTATATAGAGTAAATGCTTGCGCCACTTTAAAATGATTTAATGTTAGTGTATAACATGTCTATCCTTTGAACGTCATTTTCGTGTTCTATTGGGTATTCCTTGTCATCATCATAGTATACATAGTATACCCGCGCGGTATGTGTGCACGCCGGTTTTTAAAATGCCATCTTAAAAGTACCGGGTATGACCCCGGTCATTTGCATTAGCAAGCAATCAAAATTCAAATTATGTTTGGGGAAACACAGTCATACAATACAATACAATAGATCGCTAGAATAAGTCAAACTTAGAATTTAAATACCAAGACAATAAATTTTAAATTTATTATTTTATCAACTATTATTATCATTTCTACTTTTATTTATCAATCGTAATTTTGTATTTTTTAATTCTTATTTTAATTTTTAATTTGTATTGTATTGTTTGTTATTATGATATGGATTTTATTGTCCGAAATAAAGATTAATTCATTCATTCATTCAATACAGAAAGAAACGTAGATAAACATCGATTGGCGCGTATCAAATTGGTGGAATGTCTACAACGTAAACAGCTCACAAACGTATTGTCGTTTTAATATCAACCTCACCCACAGTCGGCTGAGCGGATCGCGATAAATCGCTCGTCGTCGGAATAAAGTCGTCATGGTATGGCTATCGGTGCGCCCACGCCGCCATGCGCGATGTATGGCTGGTCTTTGTTGTAAAGTTTGGGGTACACTGAGAGAGTTTTGAATATAAAAATCATGGCCAAGGGCCAGTCGAACTCGCTCACAAAGGGTTCTGAACTTAGATGAATTAACCACTGGATATGAAACGCAAGAGCGAATGTATGAAAACATCATCAACTAATTTCTGCGGGGCGGGGGGAGCTTGTCGTGTCAATTGTTGACATTTAGTGCATGAAAGTGTCGATATTTTTTTATAGATATGAGTTGAACGAATGGATGACTTTTGTAAAATGATATTTATCTTTTATCATCAAAACAAAATACATTAGGGGCGTGTAATACATAAACCTTCAAATGAACAATTGAAACATAGAAAGTCGTTTTATGTGATCTGTATAGCAATTAAAAATAACTAGAACTTCCTAAGACATTTTGAAACAAACCGTAAGTACACTTAGCCTTGCAACATTAAAAACCTCCTATGGGATAATTAATTAGTAGATATTTTGCGTCGGCATTAAATCTCGCTTGGTATAAAATAGATACCACATTTTCGGTGGTGTTTTGTGGGAATCCATTTTGCTTCTCTACGGACGGCTGCTAAACACTTTATTTTCCTTAATGGATCTACAGGAAATCTTAAACTATATTAAAAGGATGTATTGTCATATAATATAAAGTTTCACATTTTCAAGCAAACTGATAAATGAATCATTTTACAGATTTATAATTTATTTTAAAAGTATTAATATTATACATTTTATACAAATAAGTTAATCGATATAATTTATCGACAATCGTCAATCACAAGTATAACTAAACTGACAAGGGAACGAATGATAAACATACGACAATCCTACCGTATAAAGTATACGTTTTCTTGTTGATATTGTAGTAATTGACCACTACTTTTTTAATGGCAATGTAACTGTTCTCTTGGAAAATACATTTCACTATTTTCAAGAAGTATTAACAGCTTTATTGAGATAAAAAGTTACTTACGGATGAAAATAAATATCTTTGGTCTTGCCGTTATAATTGTTATACTAATATACGGCACATTTACCCATTTTTTCCGAAAAAGTTTCTCACTGAGCTCTATCATCGTACTGACAAGGCGTCACCTGTAAGTGAGGCCAAAAAGCCCGCTTCGTTGCCAAGGGGGCACAAGCGAAATTGCTCGTCATTGCGCGTCCAGTGGTTAATTCATCCAAGAGGTTCCGAACCATTGTCTAGATAATGACCGCTACCTAGGTATCATAGGTAAATATTTAATGTAACAGACCTCAAAAACTAATGAATGAATTTTTCATGAAAATCACACTGTTCCCGCAATTTTAATATGCTTTAATTATTTAATGCTTCAACACCCGAGCGGTTGCAGGCAACCGCATAACAATAGAATTTGCATTGTGTCTCGTTCACATACGCTTGAGGGATTAAAAAAGAAAAATCCTTTTTTACCAAATTGTATCCAAGATATCTTTGAAAAACAATACAATTATACTAATATATGCACATCAAACATATAAACCATAAGACACTAACGAAATTTAGCACACGTGTTTAAAAGCCTTGAACAGATCTTCATAGTCCGATAGATACATCTTCAAAATAGATCTTGCTTTCAATTTGTAAAAAGTCTCATGTCACTTAAACGTATAGGTTCCGATAATTAAGCGGAAATCCTATAAATTCACCTTCTGATCCTTCCATTCCACCCACTTCAAAGGATACAGTCTGGGACCTTTAATGTGTTGACTTCCTAATTAATCCAAAGAAGGTTACGAAGTCTAAAATTGTGTTCCTTGAAATTATTTATACAAGGTTTAACGGTACTTATTTAACTAGGCTACACCCCACTCAAACGCTGAATAAAAACTATAAAATATGAAAACCATTGTAAGTATAATAAATAATAATGTACTTATGGTATATATGGTATATGTATTTTTTCCTAGTTTTCAGTTTCTGTCCATCCATGTCAAAAAATAGTGTTCCCTGAATTGGAATATGCTTCAATTAATTAAAGAAGATAAATCCTTATTCACCAAATCGTATCCTAGATATCCGTGAAAAACAATAAAATTATACTAACTAAACCCTTTCTGAATAAAACAATCATTTTCTTCTGAATAAAACAATCATTTTACTGAAAACCGCATCAAAATCGCGGAGAAACATATAAATAAATACAAACATATCGGTCAAACGGAGAACCTTCTTTTTGAAGTCAGTTAAAAATAGGTGCTATCTCAAGTTGCTCTCTGTGTACCCTCAGAATGTACTTCCAGAAAGCAAGGCGCGGGCCGGCGCTATCGCGAAACGAAGCGCGCGCGCCCTAGCCCATTGAAATGTGTTCTGCAAAACAAATCCAAAGCAGAACTTAAAATTGTCAAGAAACTAATCTTATCCTAGTTGAGGACTTCTACTTCATTTTGGAATTGAAACGTTCTTACCATAAGTTACATACAAAAAAAAATGTACAAAAAAAAACAAATTTAATGCACAATATAGACAGAACATGTCTGTCCTTTTGCGCTTTGAATTTAAGTAGCAAAAGGTCTAGAATCTAGCAAAAGGTATTTAGGCGCTTTAGGCATGCCGTAGACATCAGAAAAAAAACACAGTTTGATTGAGCCAAACGACGTCCACTGCTGCACAGAGGCCTCCCCCACGGCTTTCGTCTGTATCCAATTTGATCCAACGATCTTCACAAGGTCGTTTGTCCATCTTGTCGATGGACGTTATTCTTTAAAATAAATAAATTTCTGCCCCAACGACCATCAGTTAGAAACAATATTCATACACACAATATTCAAGATACTTACAGTTATTCACAGTTTATTTATGAAAATTTGATTTATGTTCGTAAAAACTTATTTCCTAAAAAAAGATTTCAATACCAGAAACAAGAATAAACTTGCCGTTCCAAACTTCAGACTTCAGAAGGTTAATCACTCATTTATTGGAAGATGTGTTACTTTCTTTAATAAATTGCCTCAAAATATAATTTAATTCCCTTTAGGAAAAATCAAATCGATTGTTAAACAATGTTCGATGACTAAGGATATTATAGAATAAATCATTATATGAACGATAACATGTATGGTCTAGTTTGTAAGAACATTTAAATTGTTATATTTTTAAAAGAGGCATTGACAATAGTGACTGAGTTTGTTGCGCAGCTTCTTCTCAGCACTAGCCCACAATTGTCCCGAGGCTGTGGTAGGGCCAATGTTGGGACGTGTATTATATGAGTGCTAGCAATAGCCTATGTACAATTTTTTTTTTTATGATTTTCGAGAAAAATAACTATAAATAAATATAAAAATATTCGCCAGACAACACACCATTTGTCGTGGTTGGAATTTTCAACCTTGTGTTACGAATATCAGACAACGATTATGTTAGGCGCGTCTCCCATAAATACTTAACTACATATTAAACATCCATGACTCAGGTACAAATGTTCGCGCTCATCACACAAACATTTGCCCCTTGCGGGATTCGAACCCGCGACGGCCGGCGTAATAGTCAGGGCTCTAACCAATACACCAAAGGCGTCGTCAAAAGTGGCATCCCTTCTTACTGTGAATTATGTGGAAATGAATTTTATGCATTTTGGTTTCACGTTGCAATTACATTAGAAATTAACTGAAGACATATTTTTGTTTTATACATTTGAATGATGACGTTTGTTATAGTCATAGATTGTGCAACCCAGCTTTATCGAAAAAGAGAATAGTAGTTTATTATTGCACTCTATATGATTCTCGTCTCTTCAGTTTAGTTGACAAAAAAATAATCTTAATTAATTTATAATAATTGTAATGAATATAATCTATAACAATGATAATTGTCATTTAATAAAAAAGCAAAAATAGAGGGTGTTGCCTGTAATAGGCGCATTTTTTTTTAATGTCGGCATTTTTTAATATTTTCTAACAAAAAATATCGAACTTGCAAAGTATAGCAAACAAATATGTCTAGTCACAGAACTTGACACTGTCAGTAACTGTGGCACCGTTACTTACAACGAGTTAGCGATTTTGATGTACCTACATTGATTAAATTGTAATTGATTAGTTAAAGCATTTAAGTACATTATGACCAGGAGTCTGATCTCTGGTCTGGAGTCTGGAGCCCGATTCTCGCGGCAATCCAACTTTTTCGTGTGGTAATTCGAATGCGAGTTTAACCGTTTTACCTAAAACAAATCAAGTAAAATATCTACACGTAAAAACTAAAGAACGAAGAAAATCTATAAACATAGAAATGGTGACCCTGAGAAATCAAAAACTATTTTTGCTCCTATACAAGTGTTGTTTTGGTCAGTGACACCCAACTCAGGCATGATAATATGAGTTATGCTTTCAAAAAAAAAAACATTAAATTCTGAGCAAGTTTTATACAATAAACCCTCTTCACAACATTAAAAAAAAAAAAACTAATGGGAAAACTCGCACCCTAGCGCGTAGCTCGCCTGTATTTACGAAATATTACGCCTTAGCTAGTAAGCTACGAAGAGGCTACCTGGTGTTGGTAGTTTAAACTCGATTGCAGTACCGCATAAAAAAAGAAATATTTTTATAATATTTTTTTTGGCATCAGTATCGTTTGTACAGCCACCACTGAGTCGCTCGTCGCTGACCAAAACACCACCCTGAATATAGCAAATCCTGTATTACAGGCCACACGCTGTATATATAATAAATAAACTTCTTCGCTCATAATGTAACGAATGAGTGCATTACTAATATATATAACTTGCACGTTACTAACTACCTACTATAGTAGTATGTACTAGTACCAAACTGGTGGTGCGCGTAGCGCAGTGGTAGCAGCGCTTTGGTAGTGATACCGAAGTTAAGCAACCTACGGCCATAGACTTATATGTATTCTACTAGACACGCTGTTCAGAACAAATTTTGTGACACATTTTTAAAATAACAGAAGTATGAAGTGTTGCTATTTAATATTTTTGATTTCTCCTGTTTGATGCTGAATATTGTCGTGTTTCTTTGTGGACAATCAATCTTAAGCTACTATAGCAAATACATTTCAAAATCGTGATATTTGAAAACGTTTTCACGCAATAGAGAAAACAAAACACCTTAAAAACAAACAAATCCCAAAAAGATATCACATCGATATTTTTTTCCCATTTCTTCCAAACATGACAATAGTCATTACAACAACAACACTGAGCTGTCATAGGTAGCAAAGAGTAATCGAACAGATATGACACCTTGCTGGTATTTAGTTTTCTGCCCATGATTCGATATATGTACTAGTAACAAGTCTATCTTTTAAATTTTAAATGATAATGTTTATGTGATGTTTCCACAAAAAAGGGTAACTATATGCCCACCAATATTATAACAACATAATTCGTACCAATTATCTTACAATACTACTCCTGTACATACAGATATTTACTTAAAGTCCGTTTTTATTTTCTAGTCTAATATTGTAAACAATCTTGCTTGACATTCCTTTTCACATAATGATTTATTTTAAAATAAGATAAATACAAAACTCAATTTTACATAGGCAATAATTATGTAACACTGAGATATTTTCTATCGCTCGCTAAGAAAATCGGACTATAATGATAAAGTCAATTGAAATAAAACTCAAACTTCATAGATATAACTTGGCCCTATGATTCTGAAGAGGACACATAGTTAAAACATATTCTACCTATAAGAGTTTTGGCATGTCTATTTTTGGTTGATCTTTGGGTTTCTATGAAAATTGTGAGAAAACGAAAATTAATACTTTTACGCCCTCAACAAATCTTTTAACCACTTAAATTTACTACATACAACTAAAAAAAAAGCTTAATGTTCAAAATACGGGCGCTATAACACATTTTTAAGTAATTTGTTTATATCGTCTTTTGACGTAAGGTACGTTTTGACATGGTAGTTTCTGGCAACAGACTAAACACAGATGCTCCACTTGGCCTTAACTTACTGTAGAACAAAGTTTGCTCTAAACAGCGTGTCTAGTGTAACATAGACGTCGTTGCCTACGGCGCGGTCGTGTTTGGATAGGTGACCATTCCGACCATATAAGTGACGTATATCACGAGCTTCGCTGTGCTTCGGAAGGTACGTTAAGCCGTTGGTCCCGGCTAATATCGGATGAATTAAGGTCTGGTCACACAGCCGGCGGGGCGGGACGGCGACGCGACGCCGGCGGAACGCCAGCGCTATGAGGCAGTCACACTGCCGGCGTGACCGTCCCGCTGGCGTCGCGCCGGCCGTTCCGCCCGCAGTGTGACGTGATGGCAAGATTGCAGGCAGATTTCAGAGAATCTTTTTTATATTTTTTGTGGCTAAGGTCCTTTATCAATGTGTAACCTCTGACTCATTCTATCAGACGTTCAATTGTTTCAACATCTTTTCTTTGGTACTAAAAGTTGTATAAAAATACAAAACTCCGTCCCGCCGAGCGCGACGCGTCCACGCTCCGCCGTCTGTGTGGCTACTAAATACGAACATCATATAACACAACGCTCGCCGTCCCGCTCACGCCACGCTCGGCGCGACGGTGGCCCGCCCCGCCGCGCTGTGTTTTGTATTCGCGCTCGGCGCGACGCCGACGCGACGCGCCAGTTACCGCCCCGCCGAGCGTGGCGGCGCTGTCTGTCATGTCTCCTATATTTCTATATTATACAACTCGTCCAACCCGCTGGCGTTCCGCCGGCGTCGCGTCGCCGTCCCGCCCCGCCGGCTGTGTGACCAGACCTTTAGCCGTTAGGACTAAGTGTGCAGGCAGAGCAATTGGCGGAATTACTTACATTTGCGGTCAAAATATGCTTGTACTATGACATATTATTTGAGGAAACTACTCACATAGTTTTAGGCTCAAACTATGGCTTGTGTACTCAGACTCAATATCAAAATTTACGTCTAGTAACTTAAAATTCAACGACCATGTCTGCATCGTCAAAATGGAAAGTTAACCTGTGCCGTTACCATGAGTACGACGTCACTTTTTGTTTGGAAAATTTTAGTTCTGTCAGTGACCGTTAGAGGCGCTGTGCAATTTTCCATAGACTTTTATTACGTCGTCGCTAGCGTTTAAAACCGTCTTAAACTCATGTTAACTCTCAAACCAAAGTTAAAGCTAGCTGACATTAACTAACAACGTTTTCCAAACCATAATCCTTTAAGGAATGAACGAAGATTATATCTGTAGCTTAAGCTTATAGTGTTCTGTTTAGAAGCAATAGACAGAAAACCTACAACAATTCAACCCTTACAGAACTGACGAAGCAACCACATGCGAATACGATGCCTACGTGGCCTTAGTTAGATAGATAAAACATAGGTATTATTACACAACCAAATATTTTACAAAAATGGACTTAACCTGAAAATATGGATTTCTCTACCAGTCATACCTTTGTGCTTGGCAGAAATGAATGAGGGCGATGCGTCAAAAAATATAAGTGATTTACTTTACTTCAACTGATTCAGAACGAAAGTTGAACACTTATTTATTGGTCACAATAAATTATTTATGTAGGTTAAGTAACTCGACATGTATTTCCGATCAAAAACTTTTATCGTCGGAGTAATTGAGCAAATTACAACGATAACTGGCAACACAGACGGGGAAATTCAAAACCGTTTCCGTGCAAAATCAAAAGTCATTAACGTCCAATAAGTTAAAAGTTAAGCGGCGGGCATAATAAATCATTTTTTATTTCATCTCAGCGCCAATTTTTCCAAGTCTTTTTTCATCAATTTAACGTACAAAAAGTGGCACTCAATTGTAAGGTTTACGTGGCAGACTTTTTTTTATTATAGGCAACCCGTTTCATAATTTGGACCAATCGGAGGCGGCCGTTTGCTAGCCGCGCCGCCCTCCTGCGTTGTGATTGGTCGGCTGGCCGGTACAGATTGCGTGATGGCGGGAAACGGATTTAAGTTTAGGGCATCTCATTCTTACAAAGTTAGGGACGGAGATGGTAGCTTGTCGATAAATGTGTTACGAGTTTATGTTTCTTAGAATCAAAAATATTTGAAATACAGTTATGTTTGCTGTTTTAATATCCTTACTAGTGACTACCTCCTACTTAAATTAGAAGCGCTGACTTCAAAAATAATTGTATGAAGTATTTTAATTTAAAAATATATGTATATCACAAATTAACAAAACGAATGCAAGTTTTTTTGAAAATTGGTTTGAAAAAAAGTGGGAACACTCGGAAAAAAATATCGATGACACAAAAAACACAAAATCAGTTCATACGTTTGGGAGCTACACACACACTTAAACTTAAAAGAACCGCTTTGTTGTTTTCGAGTTTAAAAAAATATTTTTCAAGAAGAAGCTATGTTTTACAACCATTAAGTCTAACATTTATAAAATTATTTTTGCGTAAATGTTATTATGTGAATTCACCATCAATAATTATTTGCTTCCTCATTATTTTATCCTACTGTTAAGTCTCTTTGGTGAATGGCAATTAAGTTTTATAAATTTAGTACCAATTCAAAGTTACCAAGTATAGTCAAATAAATGTGAAATAAGCCAAATCTATAACTCCCTGACGAAAGCTTTTTTTTCGACGATATTTTATATCGATAGCGTCTCAAACGGTTCATCGACACACGCGCACCTCTACCCGGGTAATTGAGTCTGAACTGGCTGAAGTTGTAATAAACGAAGTCGACTTCGGTCTTTAAATCGAAAACCAATTCGAAGCCTCATTCTGTGATAATTCTCCGATAGTTATGACTTTGTTGGAATTAAGACACCTATGTTTTGTTAATGAGATGTTGTGATCAATACATAATAATTTAACGTATAATAATAATCAATACTAAGTGTATAAAGATAATAAAATAAATAATTTTATTTATGCTGCACGCAAGCTTTTTGGTTTATTATGTTCAAAGTAGGTACTATTCTTTAGCTACTAAATGATTATTATTTTAGATTGTAATATTAATTTATATTATTATAACATCCATCCTTTGTTTTATACCTTTTCATTTTTAGTTTATCTTTAATCTTTTTTTTAATTTTTAGTACTTCATTAACTACATTTTTTACCAAAAATAAAAATATGTATACACGTTACCTAAAAAAGGCAATTATAAACGTAGTACTACATAGGTAGCTATCTCTAAAACTTAAACAGTTTTTAATCATCAAATAATCACTCCTAAATGTGTACCTGAGTACTTAGACTAGTAATGACCCTCCTTATATGCTCGTATACATTATTAAGACCAAAATAATAGCCCGTAGTTGATTCAAAAGCCATTACCTATGAGCCCCATAAATATGTCGACATTACAACTTGTGGCTATACCTACCTAATACAGCCATAATGACGCTAGTTACCGATGATAGATGAAGCAAAATTGCTAGGTAGGCACATTTTCAAAGCATTTTGAACCTTACTGTAATGGGATAAAATAAAATAGGTTTTACGTTACCACGTTTGTGATCGAAGTACGAAAATTAATTTTAATATAAATGTTATTAATGTTGGCATTTTAAATAATACGACGAGTAATACTCGTTGTTTACTTGTCTGTATCGTTCGTATCATTCCAGAAATAGTAAATTTCGATTTTATAAAAGCCTACAATACTAGCGACATCTAGATAGTTTTTCCATTAATACGCAGCGCCATCTATCGTGTAGTAGAATATAAGATGAAAGTCATACATAATAGTTTGGCTACTCAACACTAGATGGCAGTCTTTAAATGCTGAGTTGTTCTCAAATTGCTGTATTTAGTACACACAAAAAGCGACAGATGACGGTAAATGATGATTTAGTTTTTTTTGTAACTAATAGATGACGCTAAAATTGGATCCGCTAGTAAGGCGACTACATTAAATTACTAAATTAAGTCAAAAAGTTAATAACATAAAATTAGATAATAAATTACTTATCCTCTGATTTATAGGGTTCGTAGCCGAATGGCAAGAAACAGAACCCTTATAGTTTCGTCAAGTCTGTCTGTCTATATGTCTGTCCGTCCGTAGGTCACAGACACTTTATTATGTTATTAATTATAAGCATCACACTGTTGAAATTTAGTAGAAAGACGAATCCTGTTAACCGCTTTACGATTCTGATACAAAAAAAATGGTATTAATCTAATTAATTAAATTTAATTTGTAAGTTAACTGATTTTATTATTTAATTATAAAATACCTATTAAGAGTATATGCCAAAATGAAATACTGTCTGATGGCGTCCCCCCCCCCCCCCCTCTAACTTGTAAACTAAGCGAGTTTAAATTTTGAAAAAATATATATAATGTAGACCTTAATAAACACGGACGGAAATTGGTTTGTACGGGATCGAACGAGATCTTCTTCTTATCGTGTCGATGGTAAACCGACCTAAATTTTTTGTGCCCAGTACTGGGCCTCTATTTTTGAATCACTCGCTTGAATATGGCGTGTGATAATTGTTCGAAAACGAATTAAAAATCTACGACAATCACGCGAATTATTGACGTAAATACTAACAAAATTAAGATGTATTTTTGCCAATCCCTCTAATGTGGATTTCAACTGATTTTCATTAGAAAATTCGACTTTAATGAATGCTTTTCACTCGCCATCTTGACGCGAGTCATTCAAAAATAGAGGCCCTGGGCGACGCGGATTGCCTTGTCGTTAGCACACATAAGGTCTTCTAGCAAGAACGAATCAGGACAAGACAGTAAATGGGACATGTTTTGTGGAGTGAACCCGCAACAACTTTTTGAGATATAGCACATTTTCATCAACCGCAAACACATATTGTTCTTAATACTACAAACACTATGAAAAACAAAGTTATATTTGCTGTCAACAAAATATTGTAGTATTTAGTTAAGTTGAAGCAAGTGGAGTCCAACTCGCATTTGGCCGGTTATTTATTATTAGAGATGCGCCGAGTAGCACTTTTGCCGAGTAAAGAGTACCGCGTTTTACTCGGTTCTTTTTTTTTCCAACCGAGCTGTCGGCCGAGTAACTAACGGCACAGAAAATATAAACGGTTACGGTAACGGTTTAAAACCTAATTCCTGTTTCGGGTGAGTAAACAAGTTCAAACAGGTTCGCGCAGAATTAGCTTTCATCTAGCCACAAGATTGCGATGATACTAAAAGCCTCATTACTTAAGAATAACCTTAAAAAAATTCAAGAGTCCTTTAGAGTGATGGGCAGGGCACCAAACAAGCTATCTAGAACAGGCACGTTTAGCACCAGTGTTACTATGTGCACCTGCAAGTTTCTGCAAGCACCACGCATAGCGAGTGAATACTTTCAGAGGCTGGTAACATTTACGAAGAAAAAATGAATAGGATATTATCAGAAAGTGCAGAGCTTTGTGTTACTGTATCCCAGATTTTACTTTATAAAATTTTACATACCGTTTTTTTTTCATTAAGTAGTTCACCTTATTTTGTCTCTTTTCTACTCGTTTAGTATCATAATTGAGATTGTGAAAGATCTCCCCTGTAGCTTATAATGATATCTACCGCAATATTGCTTTACTAAAACCGAGTATACTCCGCATTAAAACCGAGTTATTCGGCCGAGTACGAGTATCAAAATACCCGCCGAGTACGCCGAGTACCGTTAACCGAGTACTCGGCCCATCTCTATTTATTATATAGAACAAAATGACATTTGGTGGGTGGCATTTTTTTCGTAATTCAACAGAATTCACTATCCGAAAAAAAAATAGAAAAATGAAAGCTGTTTAAAAATAATGTTTGCATCAAATGGCATCATCATTTCAATTATTAATGAAAGTAGTAAAAAGTAGAAATAGGCCAAATTATACAAGAACATTGTTATTGCAAGGGAAAATACTAATTTTTTTACTCCCACCGAAACTGTTTAAATTACGTTTTTTAATAGCTTAAACTAAGGTTGTACACATGTATTTAGGTACGTACCTACGTAACAGTTCATAGTTATTCACATTCACTAGTTAAGATAAAAAAAAAACAAATATATCGATCAATTCTTTATTTATCGATCCACGTTTCTTTGTTGTCAACATTAATATACATAGTAGCAATTCATTTCACCAATATCTCATATAACTAACAATAAATATTTAAATATACCACTTATTTTAGAATGACTTAATTTTATTTATTTTTTTCCAAAATATAGGTTACGTATATTCATTCGTTACAGAATTCCGACTTATCTTTCATATAATTTCTAAAATAATATTATATGTTATAACATATGCTAATTCGTAACAAAAGGGAGAAAATTCCTTACTTCGAAACCATGACGATAGGTGTGTTGTCTGGCGCATATTACATATTTTTTTATAAAGGATGTAAAAGTAATAGTATGATGGAAGTACCTTATGTTTGCTTTCATCTTTTATTTATTTATCGATCCTCTTTATTATAAACATAATGTATTTTAACATTATTTTACTGACAGCTTATTTATAATGCATAATTCCAGCCCAATATGCATTACTTTAAGAAATAAATAACATCACAGCTCATGTAGTTTCAATAAATTGTTTGAATTAGTATTGAGTATTGTATGTTAAGGAATCTAAAATACATCTAATCGGACGAATGATACCACATTAGTTAACTTATGATTATAATAATTAATGTCATCGAAATATTGTAAAAACCTAACGGTTTTAAATCCACTAGACTGTAATCTGTCAATTTATTGTGAACATGCTCGATAAGGTTTAGCATTAATGCTTTTTTTTGGTACTTAAATGTCAACCTAACACGAACGTGAGAGAAGCGAATCCCCGTTTATCCTTCAACAATCCTTTAACCACTTTGCCGAGTGATTAGTCATTTCAGTTTAAGTCATAATGTTTGAAGTTCCATACAGTTTACAAATTAATCTATAAATTACAATCTAACGTATTTAGAATCGCAAGATTGTAATCAAGTGCTTAACATAATATTACGGTGACATAAACATATGTAGATATATGAATCAGAAAACTCTTAAATTAACAACATATTTGAACAAATATCTTGGCGTCCAGTCAAGTTGTTATTTTCTCCCTGAAAGGTTTATATTATGTCAAATGTCAATAAATTTTCCTTCCACCGATGCAATAGCCATCTGAATTCTGGTATAGGTACATGTATAAAAATAAGTAGGATCAAAAACCAAACATCATTATTGTATCAGCTCTAAGTACGAGTAGCTGCTAAGTTTTGTAATATAAAATCTACACACAACTTCTCCGTCATTGTAATCAAGTTATACTTAAGTTACATTTCGAAACGTAAAATAATATTCATTGTATTCCGTCAGTAGTTCATTGAAAGGCTTCAATCAGAGGGTCCTGGCTTCGTTCCTTGTACCTCTTCGCCTGGTTGTCCATTTCTTCTTCGACGTAGTCGCAGGGAACGAACAACTGAAAATAAATGCAATCAATCACACGTTACACAGTAAAATAACTTTAGTTTTCGAGAGCAAAGAGTCTATTGTGAATCAGGGACCTATTTGAAAATGATTATGTAAGAAGATTTTATTTATTTATTTATACATTATTGCACGATTAAAAAGTGTACAAAGGTGGACATAACACCATAATATGGCTTTCTCTACCAGTCATACTATTGGACGACGCGACAAAGAAATAAAATAATTATTTAAAAAAAAACAATGTAAGTTGCAAGCACGTGTTTTTGACGAGCACGAAGCTTCTACTGTACATATAAATAAATAAATAAAATGTACTAGTATAGTATTAAAGACACCAACATTCGCTCTCGCTTCTAGAACAGTCTGACTAACTATACGATCGCATAGAATCAGAATGTATCAGTCAGCAGTTTTCAATTAGGCTAATCGGTAGATTATGATTACAAGGAGCTGAAGATTTGAAGTTGCAAAACTTCGATCTGCCATTTAGAACACATGGACGTTAAGTACATATACAGGGTGGCCCAAGCAGTGACGTCCAAAAAAATTTTTATTCTCCACCTCCAGGGGCCTTATTTTTGAATCACTCGCTTGAATATAGCGAGAAAATTTCTTTTGAAAACGAATCAAATATCAATAAAAATCACGCAAAATATGGACATTAGTACTCACAAAATTCAGTTATCATTTTTCGGATCACTCCCGAATGGTATTATACTAAATTTTATTTGAAAATCTGACATTAATTAATTAATATCACACGCCATCTTGACGCGAGTGATTCAAAAATTGAGCCCCAGGCTAATCAATTATACTATATTTATTTATCATTTTATTTCCTTTTTTTGAATCGTTTGCTAGTCTTACTTAAAGCTAGTTCATAATTTTACCCAAGTAAGTGTTATTTATAAGGATCATACTGCAATACAAAAAACGACATAACACCATAAAAAGTGGAGGAATTATTTGTTTGACAATTCTCACAATTTGCGAAAAAAAATATATCTCGAATACTACGAAAATTCGGCTAACATACATAGGTATATTTGGATAGCCCTGGATGTAAGGCTTCCAAAAGAAATTTTTGGACGTTACTGTTTGGGCCACCCTGTATTCAGCTTAAGTGTGTGTATAACGACCTCCGTGGAGTGTGTGGTAGTGGCTAAACACGCTGGGTTTCAAGGCATCGCTGCTCTGAGGACCCAGGTTCGATTCCCGGTCGGGTCAATACGGAAATCAAAATTTTCTATATTGTCTCGAGTCTAGGTGTTGTGGTACCACCGTTGTGTCTGTTTTCCATGACACAAGTGCATTAGCTACTTACTTTGGGATCCGAGCAATGTATGTGATTGGTGTCCAATATTAAAAAAAACGAGAAATAATCATCATAATTGCAAAACAAACTTACTCTATCACTTAAAGGCTTCCCTTCCAGCACGTACTTCAGCTTATTAACCTGGCAAGGACTGAGGATCATCTCTAGGGCTCCAGCCACGTCCCTCACATCTTCCCGCTTGTGGCCATCTCTCTTCCCATTGGTCCAGCCTCGGGAGTACTGGAAGGTTTGACATGCCACTGAGGTAATCGCCACGATGATGAGCAGTAGTGGTATGTTGGGAACCATGGTGACTGGAGACAATAGATACAATTTATTAAGAAGAAAAATTAAATAAAAAAACAAAATTAAAATTTTTTTTTTGATATTTTTTTTATGGCATGGATTTTAGGTAAGCACTAATAATATCTCTAAAAGTACTGCACCGATTTCGATGACACTTATACGGCACCCTAAGTTAAAGTATACTTCATTGAACTAAAAAAGAATCACCCCGCTATGACTTCTCGTTTTTAAAAAATCCTGAGACAAACATATATACACTTACAAATTTTGCACAAGTGTTATGAAGCCTTCATAGATCAACATACCTAAATTTTATCCAATTTTGACGATATCTTACTGAATTGATTACCTCCTTTTTTGAAGTCGGTAAAAACTGAAAACTTGTGTTCTGTAAGTATCATCACGGGGTCTCATTCGGTACATAAGTTACATAGCCTTTAAAATTTCTCAAAAGATGTCGACACGTGTATAGCTAGCGGAATTACTGTTTATAAGATAGACTAAAATCCTAAGATACATGAAGATAATACCCGAAAAATATGTTAATAAAAATTTACAGTTGTTTAAAATAGAAATAAACTTAATACCATTGTTTTTTTCCACAAATAGCAAAAATAGTGTAAATAGAATAAAAGCATGCTATAACTACTAGTAGTATAACATTATCTGGGGTATCATTATCAGCCAAAGGACGTTATCTGCAGAACAAAGGTCTTTATCGTGCCATCTTTACAGGTGGTATGTGTCTCTTTTCAGTGGTGTTTATTAAGAACTAGCGGTCCCCCGCGACTTCGTCCGCGCGTTTTGAGTTTGCTCCCTCCCCTCCCGTCGCAGCGTGATGTTTTATATCCTAAAGCCTTTCTCAATAAATAAGCTATCTAACACAGAAATATTTTTTCAAATCGGTTCAGCAGTTCCTGAAATAAGCGCGTTAAACCAACAAACTCTTCAGCTTTATAATAAAATTAGCGCAAGCGCTCGTTGTACTTAAGCTGCGAACATTATTTTGGTGCGGAGTTATGTTAAAACTGTGATAGCTCCTAAGATATTTATTGGGATCAAATGATGTACATGGCAACTTTGTTCTAAATGAAATGCTCGTGATGATGAATGTATTTATTTTTATAAGAATAAATACCTGTGTGTATAATACACCTCTAAAAATGATGCATTATTTTTTTACAAATTTATTAACATAAAAAAGGTTGTAGTAAGTCAACCATAAAAGATAGACTTACGCTGTCGCAGACTTTATTATAGAACTCTTAATGCAGAACAATCCTGTCATACATGATTTTTGTGTAACTTTAGCGGTTTCCGCAGCGTACGCAGCGGAAGCTCTCAAAAGGAATATCTTTCTCCCGTTTTCGCAACATTTTTCATTTCTGCTGTGGTCTTATGAGTCGTATCTTTATGTTATATAGCCTAAAGCCTACCTCGATAAATGGACTATCCAACGTAAAAATAATTTTTCAAATCGGGCCAGTACTTTTTGAGATTAGCGCGTTCAAACAAACAAACAAACAAACAAACTCTTCAGCTTTATAATATTAGTATAGATAGCTTAAAGCCTTCCTCGATAAATGGACTATCCAACATAAAAATATTTTTTCAAATCGGGCCAGTAGTTTCTGAGATTAGCGCGTTCAAACCAACAAACAAACAAACAAACGAACAAACAAACTCTTCAGCTTTATAATATTAGTATAGATTTGCTATGCAGCTTTGACAGTTAAGCAGCTCTGTTTTACCACAGTAATGTTACCTATAGCATTAGCGTGGCTTAACTGTCAAATTAGCAATTAGTTTTGCGATTTCGCATTATAAGTATACTAATATTATAAAGATGAAGAATTTGTTTGTTTATTTGAACGGTCTAATCTCAGGAATTATTGGACCGATTGCAGTTATTAACCGACTTCAAAAAAGGAGGAGGTTATCAATTCGACTGTATGTTTTTTTGTATGTTTGCTACCTCATATCTCAGTCGTTAGTCAACCGATTCGAAAAAATTTCTCGCGTACTTAGAGGGTGTACCTTCTAGTTGGTCGCATTGTTGCCGATTTGGGATCTGAAGATGGGATCTTGATGTAATCGAGGGAAACCCTCAAATTTTAAAGGCACGTATAGTGTTGTTTTACTAAAATCTTAATGTTAACGTATTGTTACGTCTGATATTCCACATCTTGTGGGGCTGAGCTGATGGTGGAACTCCTTAACGCTTAGGAGTTCAGTAATTATAATGACAGAACATATGGTAGGTAGTTTGTAGCTTCTTGAAGAACAGAGTCATAAGGTGCAACCCCCCCCCCCCCCTCTCTTGTAATCTCTAAAAATGGAGAAATAAAATTAACTTTAAAAAAGTAAAAACCGACTTCAAAACCAAAATGCACTAAAAAGTCTTAAATAAACCCTTGAACATTGAAAGGAAAGGAATCCATTTTAGGAAAACAATTTCTTTTTGGAGTCGGTGCCATCACTTTGAAAATTCAGCCTCACCTGTCGCAGCACCGACTCCAAAAAGAAATTGTTTCCCTAAAATGGATTCCTTTCCTTTCAATGTTCAAGGGTTTATTTAAGACTTTTAAGTGCATTTTGGTTTTGAAGTCGGTTTTTACTTTTTTAAAGTTAATAGTTTCATGTATGGGAGCCCAACCTTAAATATCATTATTTTATGTATAAGAATCGAGAAGCGGTTAACAGAATACATCGTCCTCCTAAATTCCAACAGTGTGATGCTTATAGTTACAGAATAAAGTAATTGTGATATACGGACGGACAGACTGGACGAAACTATAAGGGTTCCGTTTTTTGCTATTCGGCTACGGAACCCTTATAGAAAGGCATCAGAAGCCCGCCAACAATAGTTGTTCATCAATATGGACAAAAGATTCTAACAAAAATTTGCAAATTAACATGAATGTAATATTAACTAAATAATTCCTATTTGATTAAATTGTCCTCCTCTTCATAAATTCTCATAATAAGCTTTAAAATTAACCCATAAGTAAAAAACAAAGTATGACAATAACAAATAAGTATTTTCTGGATCATTTTAAGTTCATCGGAATCGTTAACTTTAATAGGGAAGTTGTATATTCCATGTTCTTCCCATTTCGTTTCCATTGTTATAAAGGTCGGGGTGGCTTTACTAAGCATGGTACAGCAAGAATGAATATACATTATTATTGCAAAATAACTCTTATAACAAGAGTGTTAAAGATCGTGCCACCGATGCGTCATTAGTTGTCGCTACTTTAAGGCTAGACAAAACACATTATGAAAAATACGTCTCTTTTGGAAAAAAATGTTTTTGCATACACCCAAGCACAAAGTTATAAAGATGATGATGCTAACTGTATCTGTATTTTATGTTGCCATTTTCATTTTCCGTTCAATTAAGCAGACGCCACGACATTTATTTCCGTTTATTAGTCTGCGTGATGAACTTATTGTAGGAAATAAGTTCAAATGTAGTTTCTTTTCCGTTTTTCACTAAGAGTAGGACAGTTTAGTTATAAACACTTATTTGTTTCACCTAACTCTTTTTAAATTAATCGTAATTCATCATCATAATCAGCCAAAGGATGTCCACTGCTGAACATATGCCTCGCCCACGGCTTTCCATAGCGACCGTTCACTAGCGGTCTGCATCCAGTTTGATCCTGCGATCTTTACACGGTCGTAAGTAAGTCTTTATTTGCGAGAACACAGTCACAAAGATCTTAACACATTTAAAGAATGCCAGTGCATTCTACCGATGAGATGGTATGCAATTTTTGACATAATCATATAATAAAATAATTAATATTGTTCATTTTACAGCTCTATTCAAATAATCAAATTAATTTTATTTTTCAAATAATAAAGTTAAATGTTAGTAGATTATATTAAAATGTCAAAATTCGTACATTATTACCATTTGTCATTAGTAAATTAATCAATATTATAATAACATTTTTCAATGAGAATATCTGTCATTTTAGTTTTTAATTGATTTGTATTCAGTTCTCTTTTATATTTTGAGAATTTGTTGCATATGATAAGTACCATGCAAAAAATACTGTTGTGCATAAGTGCTGTGCTTTCGGACAACCAGTAAATTGTCTCGTCGAGAACGATCATTAACATGTCTTTTTTTAAAATTAATGTTGCATTGGTTTTTGCAAACATTGCTACTCGTATCTCCAGTATGTATAGGGATGGTAGTGTGAGAATTCGGTACCTTTTGAAGTAAGGCTTGCAACTATCAACAGGATCGACTCCAAACATAGCCCTTACGCACCTCTTTTGTGCTCTAAAAGCTACAGCCTTGTCTGTTGAGTTGCTCAGAATATGACTCCCTATCGGAGGTGGGCTGCCACAATACCGTGGTATGCCATACGCAGATCATCCACATTCAGCACAGTTGAAAGTTTGAGCAAAGCAAATACTGATGAGCTAAGTTTCCTGGTCAATATCTCAATGTGTCAGTCCATCTTGTCAGTGGACGTCCTACGCTGCGTCTCTGGTCAAAGGGTCTGCAATATAGAACTTTTCTGCCCCAATCAATGGCCATCAGTTCTTCGAGACCATCATCACTGGTAACACACACTGGTTGAATATGTTCGTCTTCAGACACTGAGGTAATTGAGACGAGAAGACACTCTTGCGCAATTTCCCGAACGCTGCTCAGCCGAGTTAGATTCCGCATTGGATAACCGTCTTTTGGAGGTCATGATGAAGTCTATCTCGTTTCTCGTGAAGCCATCGGGATTAACCAGATCCACTTCCTTTAAAGCGGCTTCTGGAAGAGAGAGTTCATCGCAAAGAATCCCTTCCTCCAGAAAATCGGCTAGCCCCTGTCCCCTGGCGTTCCTTTGCCCGTTTCCAAAAGGTCCCACCTTCAACTCATCCTCGTCTAGCTTGCCCAGTTTTGCGTTGAAGTCTCCCATAACAACAGTGAATTAGGTTTTCGAAGAAAGTATGGCTCTACTTACGTCGTCATAAAATTCTCCACCTCTTCATCCGGGTATTTAGAGGTGCATATATCTGTATGACCTTTGGCGATTACCTCTTGGATATTCTGAGTATACGGTATATCACCCTGCTCGAAACACTCTCGATGGTCTCGATATTGTTGACGAGGGACTTGTGAACGAAAAACCCGACACCACTTTGGGACTTATGTTGTTTGCCTTCCCGGTAGTAGTGCAGGTTTCCGGACTGCAGAGTTATTGTGTCCTTGCCCTCTCTACGGACTTCTGATAAACACATTACGTCCCAGTGTAACGTGCTCATTTCTTCCTCCAGCTCAAGCAACTTCTCCTTCTGGCCTCAGTGTACACGTGTTATACGTTACCAGAGCCATTTGTCGTCGGGGGTGACAGCGCAACCATATAATAAAATATTAAATATTTAAAAAAGTTTGTGCTACAGCAAAATCCCATTACCTTCGTAGAATAGTCTCTAGCTCCAAAAATAAAGCAAAAGCTACATGGAGCATCATAAATAAAGAAACTTGTAAAAATAAATTGAGAGATGGTAAATTTGCATTAAAAATCAATGATAAAACAATAAATTCAAATTTAGAGGTTGCAACTGCTTTTGAATCGTTTTTTTCACATGTTGCACCAACAACAACGAAAGAACTTGCTTCTTCTTCAGTAATAGCCGAATCTATTCTAAAACTTAATGTCAGTGAATGTAATTCTCAACTGCACTTTAGGCATGTAGGACCTGAAGTAATAATAAAAACATTTCGAGAGTTAAATATGAAAAAAACGGAGGATCTTTGGGGACTATCTGTGCATATTATTAAGTCAATTATTAACATAATAGCCCCTCAACTAGCATTAATTTTTAACAAGTGTATTGATGACGGCCAGTTTCCTTGTTTAATGAAGATTAGTAAAATAATACCGCTTTTCAAAGCGGGTGACAAAAGTGACCCCTCAAACTTCCGGCCAATATCGATTCTGCCAGTCTTGAGTAAAATATATGAAAAGATTATATTCAATCAAATTTTAGCACACTTTTCATCGAACAAGTTATTACATAACAAACAATTCGGTTTTACTAAAGGAAGAAGCACCACGGATGCAGGAGTTGCTCTTTTAACACATATATTTGATGCTTATGATAATAGGCATGATGCTTTAGGGATTTTCTGTGATCTATCGAAAGCGTTTGATTGTGTGGATCATGAAACATTACTTAAAAAAATATGTCACTATGGGGCATCATTGAACTCGTTAAATTTAATTAATTCATATCTTTCAGGTAGAATGCAAAAAGTATGTATAAACGGAACTGAGTCTTCTGGAGCACCTCTAACAATGGGTGTGCCCCAAGGATCTATATTAGGACCTCTTTTATTTTTAATATATATAAATGACCTCCCGCATTTTGTGGGGAATCTTTGTGATATAGTTTTGTTTGCAGATGATACTTCACTTATATTTAAAATTCCAAGAGGTGAAGGAAATTTTGACGATGTAAATAATACTCTTTCACAAGTATTACATTGGTTTACTGTTAACAATCTTCTTCTTAATGGAAGTAAAACTAAATGTGTAAAGTTTACAATGCCTAATGTCCGACAGGCATCAACTCAGGTTAAGATAAAAGACAAACCGCTTGATACTATTGATTCCACAACATTCTTGGGAATCACTTTAGACTCCAAACTACAATGGGGTCCTCATATAGAGGCCTTGTCAGGGAGACTAAGCTCAGCTGCTTTTGCTGTAAGGAAGATAAGACGTTTGACTGATGTAGAAACAGCTAGGTTAGTTTATTTTAGTTATTTCCATAGCTTGATGTCCTACGGCATTTTACTGTGGGGCGCGGCTGCTGATGTAGAGACAATTTTTGTGTTACAAAAAAGAGCCGTGCGAGCTATTTATAATCTTAAACCTCAAGATTCCTTACGAGAGGTGTTTAAAAAAATTAGAATATTAACTCTAGCCTCTCAGTATATTTACGAAAATTTAATGTATGTACGGAAAAATTTTCATTTATTCACGAAAAATAGTGACATACACAAATATAATACTAGAAATAAGGATAAGCTTGCTATTCCACAATTTAGGCTTCGAAAGGTTGGTAACTCTTTCATGGGGAAAGGTATAAAATTTTTCAATAAACTACCAGAACACATTATTAACTTACCGGTTAATAAATTTAAAACTGTTATTAAAGAAACCCTTATGACGAAAGGGTATTATAAAGTAGATGATTATTTAAATGATAATAATGTATGGACTTGCATGATCACTACAAACATTGTAAACCTTTTGAAAAGAGGCATTGACAATAGTGACTGAGTTTGTTGCGCAGCTTCTTCTCAGCACTAGCCCACAATTGTCCCGAAGCTGTGGTAGGGTTTATATTGGGACGTGTAAAAGTGCCCCCAGAGGGCCTATTTGCATAAATAAATGACTTTTAACCGCCTCCGGGGATTCTTAGCACCCCCTGCCCCGCTAAAGTCAGGAACAGCAGGGCTGCCGGAGACTGGGGGCCTGGTTTTTATGTGTACTTTCATGTGAGGGGATTTCGCCAATACTCGCCACGTTTGGCAGGTGGGTTGGAGGCCCCCTCAAATAGAGCACACCTTGTCGTGGCGAGGGGGCTCAGTAGCCTGTCGCAATCCAGCGGCAGGTGAAGCCAAGATGCTCTGTGGAGAGTGCCGCTGCGTCTGTTCCCGTATCGGGTGGCAGTGGCACTATTGGGTCGCGTCTGTCTCGTATCGAGCGGCGGCTCACTCTAAGTAGTTGCGACTCCCGGCAACCCTCTGGTTTATCAGAGGAGACAGGGGATGTCCCAGGACTTTGGTCCTCTGGGTGAGCTCGGCGTGCATTTGCCGTCGGGCGTGGATCGCCTCGTCGGGAGGGTCTCGGACAGACGGTGTGGGGACACCTCTGTCCAATCACCAGGGACCTTCCTGAGGCGCCAGTGTGCCGCCTGGAGTAGGATCACCCCACTCTGTAAAGATCCGCCCTCCTGCTAGCGGGTGGACGTTGCTGCTGGCAAGGGTCGTGGGACTGTTAAGACACCGCGGCCCCTGCTGTCACAGCCAACAAACACGGCGGGCGTCGTCAGGTTTTAGTGGGTATACCCGGGGCAAATCCGGGGGAGTCCCACACACGCCCCACCGTTCCCCGACGGAAAGGTACGGTGCGTACTCTGCATTTCCTGACGTTAAAAAAAAAGGGGGGTTGGCGGACGCAGTGGCGCAGCCCCTTGTAGCTGCGACGCTGCTGCCCGTCACTGTCCAACATTCAGCTGCGCCTTTTTTTTGAATGGTTATACCTCCATCGGTCGGTTGCCAGAGCCTCGTCTGTAAAAACAGGACGCACTACGTGAAGGTTAGGTTGGCTTGAGGCTTTGGGTCTTGGTCAAGCTCCGTCCCCGAAAAATCAATCAATCAATGAACAAAATCTTAATTCCACCATCACCTTAACTCCGCAACTTGCTTCATTAGGTTTACCCTCGAGACCCTGCAAGGACGGTGCCTTGCGACTCTATATACTACCTACTTAATCTTAGCCATAAAATTATATTTTGATAGAGTCTAGTATCCCTGACTTTACCTAGAGCGTTGCAGCTTAGAGTGCAGTTAGCTCTCTCCAAACCTTACTCTTAGGTGAAAGCCCGACAGGATAGGAGCTCTAGATTCAGAGATATTGAATTTTGAAGGGTTTGCTACTTTTTACAGCTTGGACTTAGAAAAGTTTTAGGCAAAAAGCTGGTTCCAGGCGCCTATTTGAAAACCCCGTCCCGATCCGATTTCCCGTTTCCGGGTTATAGATTTAACAAAAAAAAATCTTCTAAAATCTGGGACTTGAATATTTCGACCTGGGGTCAGGGGTCTAGCTATACTGGTCAATCCGAAATTATGGAGCTAGAGGGTTGAAATTTTTGGGGTAGGTGCGGAGGGGGTCCGATTGTTGACGCTAGGAGGGGGGGAGGGGGGTTGGTAGGGTAGGGGGGGGTAAATGAGTT
Organism: Pyrausta purpuralis; assembly: GCA_963924145.1. NCBI lineage: Eukaryota > Metazoa > Arthropoda > Insecta > Lepidoptera > Crambidae > Pyrausta > Pyrausta purpuralis. The sequence continues at coordinate 16,622,607 of OZ001660.1, forward strand.
GACTTTCCAGTGGTAGGCTTCTGCCGCGTCAGGTTGCCACCTTTCAGATCAAACTGCAACGCCAAACGGCTTACGCTGTGTTCCGGGACGAAATCTGAAGTAGTCACTTGAAGGTATGGGTCTTAACTCTTGTGCTAAGTGAGGAAATGTCAATCTTGAGTAAACAAAGTCAGGGTAACGGTTGCCTGGCTCCAGAGACTAGCGGGAGAAAAAACACAGTTCGTTGGCTGACTGCAGGAAGATGAGTGCCAGCCACACGTAAAAGGCTGCCCCGCCACCTCCCGAAACATTCCGGTCGATTTACGCTCCATCATGCCGGTTGGTAACCAGATGGGAGGACCTGGTGGCCGTCTCTGGGAGGGGCTTAGGTGACCCGCAGTCTCCGGGCTAGATTTCGTTCACAAGCTTAGTTCACTTCTATAAACGTGCACGTTAACACCTGGGTAAACTGTCGCTCCTCCATCCTGTTCACTCCAAAAAATTATTAAAAATGTCAAATAACTCAAAACGGTAAAACAGCCAGTTGCACGTCCTCCCGTTAAAAGTGCACCTCGCAAATATCAGAGGACTGCACTAATACACTTCATATCGTAGCAGTCCATCACCACCTCGAGACTGATAAGCCGCAAATGCTCTTTCTTACCGAGACGAAGGTAAAACGTCAAGCACGGCGTACTTACACTACCCTGGATACACGTTGGAGCCTAAATTTGTAGCTCAAGCGGGCGTCTGTCTATATGTCCGTGATGACATTTGTGTCAAGCGCTTTAGTTATCTTGAGGACCGTGATCTTTCCATCCTCTGGGCTCTGGTTGTTACTAGCCACGAGCAGATTCTTTAAGCAATACCAGCAGGTATTGCTTAAAGCATTAACGATCACACAGTGGGGACACCGGAACAACCCGGTTATTTGAATAACTCAGTGAATCGGCGGATAGAACTCTGGCCCGATACCAATCAGCACAGTTGGGTTTTCCGGAGGACTTTAACGCCCACCACCAGGAGTGATTGTTTCTATTTGAAACCAGGCTTCGAGATGTCGACACTGACAATGCCAACTGTTTGGACCTTCTACTGACGACTGAACCAGACAGATTCCATAATAGTCACCGCCCCTTTAGGTACTTTAGATCACTGTCTGGTAAACCAGAATCCACATATTCCCCACCCGATCAGAAATGTGGTGGTGTTAGGCGGGTGTAGCGTTATAATAAGTCAACAGATTGGAACGAGTTGCGGCACTATTTTTCTTCTTTTCCTTGGCGGCAGGTGGGCTTTTCTACAATGGATCCTTTTGTCTGTATCGATGCTGTGGCAGAGGTTATCAGACGGGGTATAATATAGAGTTCTTCATCCCTCATTCCGTTGTCAGCTCTGGGACCAGGGCGCGCCCATGGTTCAACAAAGATTGTCTTCTTGCCGAAGCTCAAAATCAATCCGCATACCTTGCCTGGGCCAATGCTCGAAGACACAAGACCTTAGACACTCGAGACCTGAAGAGAGCCCATAACCTTGCCGCCAAGTCATATAAGAAAACACTGCGAAAATCTCGTTGTGACCACATTTGATTAATTGACAAAAAAAACTATCCTCACATCCAGCTGGAAGAAAAGCGTTTTGGTCTCGTGCCAAGTCCATCCAAACCAACCTCTGTCGCCCAGGTCATCCAACTCTCTCAACGGTCTCAACTTAAAAACCTGATGGCTCACTGGCCCACTCTGCGGGAGAAACGGCTATCTTTGCCTTTTTCTTCGCACAAACTCGATCTCGATACTGCTGGGAAATGCCCACCTATGATCCCACCTGCAGAAACTGAGGTCCGTGATGTTCTAATACGCCAGAAAGTTGTCTTTAAGGTATTGCGGAACCTTGACGTAAGCAAGGCTAGTGAACCCGACGGCATTCCAGCAGTAGTTCTGCGAAATTCTGCACCCGAGTTGTCTCCAGCCAGTCCTAAGACACCTGTATCGACTGTCGATAGAGAATGGACGAGTACCTGAAACGTGGAAACTAGCTAACGTACAGCCAAAAAAAGGTAGCCGAGCTGACCCTGCAAATACCAGGCCCATCTCTGTTACGTTTATATTTTATGGAACGAGGGATAAATAAGCAACTCTTGGCATACCTTGAAGACAATGACCTCCTCAGCGATCGCTAGTATGCTTTTCGGTCAGACAAATTCACCGGAGATCTTATTGCGTATACCACCCATGTCTGGAACGAAGCCATTGAAAAACACGGTGAAGCTCTTGCAATATCTCTGGATATATCAAAAGCGTCGATAGGGTCTGGCACGGTGGCCTTATAAGCTAGTTACCGTCTTTTGGGTTTGCCGATAAACTATGGACGGTCAATAAGAGTAGTTTTTGAGGGATACTCTTCTGACTAGTTCGCGATTGAATCTGGGGTTCCCCAGGGCTCGATCCTATCTGCCACACTGTTTCCACTGTATAAACGATGTGGTTACATCCGGTACCTTTGGGCCATCTTCATACCTAGAATAGTAAGGTGACGGCCAGATACCTATCTAGAGATGCAATGATTGGGGAGATAAATCTGAGCCCTGTGACTCTGACTGGGGTAATGAAAACCTCGTCCAGTTTTCTTTCTCAAAAACACAGGCGTGTTTGTTCTCCGCAAAACGTACACCATTTCATCGGTGTCCTACTTTTTGAGGTTTAAGGGGTCAAACCTAAAAAAGTAGTCCAATCACCGATCGGCTGCAACTTTTGGGTATCGAATTGTCCTCCACACTGAACTTTGGCGAGTTCTTTGGATCCATAGCTCAAACTGCAGCGAAGAAACTGGGATTCGTCTCAAGGGCTAAGCGATATTTTACACCCTAACAAAGACTATGCGTATATAAAGCACAGGTACGATCGTGCATGGAATATTGCTGTCACCTATGGGATGGTTCGGTGAAATGTCGCCTGGCTGCTTTGGACTCGATCGAAAGGCGTGCGAGGAGGTTGATCGATGATGACCCTCTAGTTGAAACCCCGCTACAGAAACTTAACCATCGCAGAGTTGCATCCCTGTCAGTCTTTTATAAGCTGCCCTTCGGCCGCTGTCCAAATGAACTGCATGATCTTTTTCCGCCAGCTCCGTTCCATTACAGGGGGACCAGACGTAGGCTAGTGTACCACTCCTATGTTATTGACATTCCACCTGCTCGCACCAAGCGATTTGCTGACACTTTTTAATGCGTGCAGCTAGGGAATGCAATTCACTGTTTACTGAAGTTTTTCCTAAGGAATATGACCTAAGCTTCTTTAAGGAAAGTGTGAACAGGCTGCTACTAAGCAGAAATGCACAACTCTAGATGACATCGGGTGCGGTCGAGGTCAAATATTCGCATAGCCAACATGAAACTGACACACATACATACATGCACACTTTGCTTTTATTAATCGGTTAAATATCCTGGCTACTTTCACGCACGTGTACCCAGTCAATGTATTATGTCGATTTACCAAACGATTTGTTAAGAAAGATTTTCTCATAAGCACTATGCACTTTGAAACTTCGCTCCTTATACATGCTTACTTATAAAAATAACACTAAAACTCAATGCGCCTTTAAAATAGTGCATCGTTTATGCCACGGTAAAGAGAAAGGTTGTCATCGAACAAAGACTTGAAAATATAAATAGCTTTTTGAACTTTTAATACGGTGTTAATGTAACCGATAAAGATAAAGATAAAGAATTTTTATTTGTCAGACACGAGTAGTAGTTTTCATGCAGATGTTATTAATTAATTGTTGGTTCTACATCTCTTGCCTTCTAGCGTACAAATATTAAAAATTAAGTTATTTCCTGGCCAATTACACAAATTTTATTTAATAGTCATATAATAGAAACGTCAATAAAACAGTCAATGTAATAGTGCATGTCAAAAAAAATTAAGAATTATGTGTAGAGGTACTTGTATATCAATTAATTATGTCATGGTATTATACAATAAATTCAAAAGGTATGTCAATATATACATTGCACATCAATAACAAAGAAATCAAATACATTATATTATATTATTCGGTATTATTCACCTCTGGATTTATAATTTATCATTATCGTTAAAAAAGTCAATAAGGGCGTAATAGCATTTTTGTTACCGAGGTAGCTTTAGTATCTTTAAACGTTAACTGTCTGTACAAAGTTATTGAAATTATATCCCTTATTCGATTTTTTGATTTTAGAATTTCAGGTAATTAAAAAGAGAATTTATCTACTACTAGCGGGCCCTTGCGACTGCGTATTTGCGTTTTGAGCTTTCTACCTCCCCTCCCGTCGCAACTTGATGTTCTTAGCCCGATAAATTTACGCACAGGTATGGAAGTCTCGACATAGTTCTCTGTAAAACAACAAGGAGGCGTTTGCAAAACGCGGAGACCAAATTAGAGTTTTCGTGTATTTTTTGATTGAGAAGACTTTTTGAATTAAGTTTTAATAAAAGTATAAAACTTTTTAAAGATTAATTATAGACTAGCAGTCCCCCGCGACTGCGTCCATTTTTGGTTTGCACCCTCCCCTCCCTTCGCAGCGTGATGATAGCCTAAAAACTTTCTCGATAAATAAGCTATGTAACAAAAAATTATGTACCCATAACAATATCTCTGCATGACTAAAAGGTATGTCTCGGAGCATCTGTTAGCACTAAGTCCACTCTTTGTACACTTTTATTTGTGCAATAAAGTTTTTTTTTCTAATCGGTTCAGTCGTTCGTGCGATTAGCGCGTTCAAGCAAACACTTCATCTTTATAATATTAGCATACCTCTAGCTTTAGCTACGTAAGTTAAAAGGATATTTATGCCGCAGAAAATCCGAAAATTGAAATCATCGACGCGTATTGCCAAGAATTTTGCTTCAGTTTTCGGCCGCAGATCATACGTAGCAATCCGTAACACGACTACGAATCTACGCAGCTACGACAAATTAAAAAAATATTAGTCGAAAATTCGAAATAATGAAGAATGTGTGTCGGTACGTGTTCCAAAAGGTTGCCTTTATAAATGTGTATATGTGGAATAGTTATTTTTAAATTACGTTAAACGTGGAATAAATAATGACGTATAAAATTCGTTCATGAATCCTTATATACACGCGTATAAGACAGACATATGTCGCAGCTAGCAACACTAAAGGAACGCAACCGCGCCCTCTAGCGGTGGTTCCTAACAATACTGATCATACGTAGCACCCCGTAGCAAGACTACGAATCTACGTGTAGTCCATTGAATGAGTCCCTCCAAGGGGGGTATAGAGTGCGTGAGTTAGTAACGTAAGATGTTTCTTCGGAAACATGTCAAGAGTCCCTAGATAATAAACATACTAAAACCCCGGGACACTAGGAGGAGCCCCGGAGTGGGGGGAGGGGGGGAAAGGGTCCATTTTTTCATTTTTCGCTTAAATCTCAAAAACGGTACATGTTAGAGAAAAACTTTCAAGGAAAAGTTGAAAGGCCATAAAATTATCTATAAGTTGTACCTAGATCATTTTTTTTCTATTCGCAGCCGTTTTCGAGCTACATCCCATGAAAGGTGAAAAATTCGAACTCCTAAACTCTCCTAAAGACTTCCATGAAGGAATGTGTTTTTTTTACCAATTATAGACCTAATTAAGAACAATCTATCAGTACCGGTCACAAGTTGCACTTTTGAGCTTTTTGGAAGAAAAAAAATAAAAAGGTCAAGTTGCGTAACTACCCTAATATAATATTTTGACAATCAATTCCTCCTAAAGGCTTCCATGGAGGAATGTGTTTTTTTTTACCAATGATAGACTTAATTAAGAGCAATCTATCAGTACCGGTCACAAGTTGCACTTTTGAGCTTTTGGGAAGAAAAAAAATAAAAAGTTCAAGTATCGTAACTACCCTAATAAAATTCAATTCCCCGTAAACGCCTCCATGGTGGAATCTGGTATTTTTATCAATGATAGACCTAATTATGAGCAATCTATCTGTACTGGTCACAAGTTGCACTTTTGAGATTTTTGGAAGAAAAAAATAAAAAGATCAAGTTCAGTAACTCAAACTACCCTAATATAATATTTTGACAATCGATTCCTCCTAAAGGCTTCCATGGAGGAATGTGTTTATTTTACCAATTATAGACCTAATTAAGAGCAATCTATCAGTACCGGTCACAAGTTGCACATTTGAGTTTTTTGGAAGAAAGAAATATTTTTTGATCGATTGATGTGATAAACATGGGTATGTAGTATGGGGAAATTGTTTGAGCCAAAATCATTTTTTACTGCGTGTAACTCAGAAACGGCTGCGAATAGAAAAAAATGATTTAGGTACAATTTGTAGATAATTTTATGGCCTTTCAACTTTTCCTTGAAAGTTTTTCTCTAACATGTACCGTTTTTGAGATTTAAGCGAAAAATGAAAAAATCGTCCCTTTCCCCCCCTCCCCCCACTCCGGGGCTCCTCCTAGTGTCCCGGGGTTTTAGTATGTTTATTACCTAGGGACTCTTGACATGTTTCCGAAGAAACATCTTACGTTACTAACTCACGCACTCTAGAACTTTTTATTCAATGGACTAGTGGCTACGAGATAAAAGAAAATATTGATAGTCGAAATAATGATGAAGGAGTGTGTAGGTACGTGTATATTTGTGAAATAGTTAGTTTTAAATTACGTTAATCGTGGATTCTAAATGACGAATAAAATGCATTCATAGATACGAGTATAGGGATAATCGTATCCACGCCTACAAGACGGACATTGTATGTCGCAGCTAGTAACACAAAAAATAAGGTAAAAACCGACTTCAAAACCAAAATGCACTAAAAGTCTTAAATAAACTCTTCACCATTGAAAGGAAAGGAACCCGTTTTAGGCAAACAATTTCTTTTTGGAGTCGGTGCTGTGATAGTTGATGCTTGATGGTCAAAGTGATGGCACCGACTCCAAAGAGAAATTGTTTGCCTAAAACTTTTATTTTCTTCATTTTTAGTGATTACATAAGAGAGGGGGGGGGGGGAGTTGCCCCTTATGATTCTATTTTTTAAAAAGCTACAAATTACCTTTCATAAGTTCCGTCATTATAATTACTGAACTCCTAAGCGTTAAGGAGTTCCACCATCAGCTCAGCCCCACAAGATGTTGACTATCAGACGTAACAACACGTCAACATTAAGATTCTAGTTAAGAAACACTATACGTGCCTTTAAAATTTGAGGGTTTCCCTCGATTACACCAAGATCCCATCTTCAGATCCCAAATCGGCAACAATGGGACCAACTAGATGGTACACCCTCTAAGAAGGCGAAAAAAATTTTTGAATTGCTCGACTAACGACTGAGATATAAGGTAACAAACATACAAAAAACAAAACATACAGTCGAATTGATAACCTCCTCCTTTTACTAGTAGGTACACCCTCTAAGTAGGTGAAAAAAAAAATTCGATTCGGTTGACAAACGACTGAGATATGAGGTAACATACATACAAAAAAATAAAATAAAATAAAAAACATACAGTCGATTTGATAACCTCCTGCTTTTTTGAAGTCGGTTAAAAACAAAACGCAACCGCGCCCTTTAGCGGTGGTTCCTGACAATACTAATCATACGTAGCACCCCGTAGCAAGACTACGAATCTACGTGGCTACGAGATAAAAGAAAATATTGATAGACGAAATAATGATGAAGGGGTGTGTAGGTACGTCTATATTTGTGAAATAGTTAGTTTTAAATTACGTTAAACATGAATTATATAATGACTAGCGGTGGTCCTAACAAACAATATTTTGGCGCGCTTGGCAGACTCATGGCGGTTGTGACGCCTCATCGGAGACCACTTTTCATAGAGTCGTCGTGCTGTGAAGATCTACGTCACAGAACTGCCCTTCGTCTCGTCTAGTTCCTACCTAAATTAGAGTTGATAACAGCTGTGTGTGAATTCTGCAATAAACTTTGATTATAATTATTCATCACGTCTATCTCTTTGCACGTTCCCTATTCTGCCCACAGGATGGCTGATGGTTCGGTTAGAAATATCGACGATCCTATACATATTTATTTATAAAACTTGTTTTGAAGATGTAAAAAAAAAACACCTTCCTAACTATTAAGTTAAAACTACATGGGTTGAGCATTAAAATATTAATCCTAGCTTACCCTAATCTGGTGTGGGCGGTTATATTTTGAATATTTTCGTCAAAATAATAATGATAATCGCTAAGTAACGACCCCTTTCATTATAAAGTGGTCATCGTTGCTATCATTAACGCATTGAGTCAATTAAGTCTTCTATTATCAACACTGACCATATAACCCTTGCATAGTACAAATAAAATCGACAGATAATTTTGAACGAACTCTACTTTTCATACATTCTCATGCAATTGTTTTTTTCTAAGGAAATGACCACGATCACATCTGGTGGTAAGTGGAGATGTGGTCGAATATGGATGATATCAGGAATAGCCTTTTCACTACCTATTTGCACTTTGTTATCTAAATCAAGTTAAGTAGGCAGTTAGATATTTTCAGTAAATAGAGGCTGTTGTTATAGTTTCAGAAAATAAACTACTTTGATAAAGTATTTTCTAGTGAAAACTGTTTTGGAATGTTCTCATTGTAACTGCTGTTTGTGTCCAGTTTATGATGAGTTTTACCCCTTAAAGTCATTATTTGTTCGTTTGGCGAATATGGTAAACAAACAGTGTATAAAATTAGTCGATTAAAAAATCTCAGAGCTAAACGATGAATTACGTTGGTTGTGAGTTTTTCTTCTTATTTTAAAATAAATTATTCCGTTAAAACGGAGTGTCAACAATATTGTTTTCATTATTCGTCACGTAATTAAAAAACGGGCACTCTTTTTTTTTCGAACCTCATCTGGTAGTGTTTGTATGTGCATTGATAGTACTTGCGATCTATTATGCTTTAGAAATATGAGTAAAGTTGCTGTTCTCCCTGAACTGTGAATGTTATGCCCACCCCAAAAGGTCGGCTAATCTTTACTATTGTTTTGCATGTACCCATTAAGTTACATCTTAGGGAGAACAGGTTAAATATGGTTGAAGTGTTATGATTGTAAAACTGACACTCATCAAAGATATTTTTTGTAGTAATCTGGAGTCCTTATTTTTGAATCACTCGCCTCAATATGTCCTCAAAATACCCACAAAAGTGATTTAAAAAAAAGTAACTCGATTTTTATAAATCGCGTCAATATTTTACATGATTTTCGTTGAATACTGCGCGAATGATTAAGAAATAGAGCTCCTCATATTATTACCTTATTATATACTACTGCCTAACGATCCACCTCAGTGTAAAAACATGTCTTGATGCGAAACCACTTAGGACAATCCAGGGCAAGCATTTTACATAAAAAACATACAGTTTAGACGATCTTATCTCGAAGAACGATCTCTATTAATGACACATCAATAGGAAGATTACACTGGCGGCAGGCAGCTTGGGACCGGTCGCTGTGGAGGAGGCTATGTTCAGCGGTGGACTTCCTTAGGGTCAGATAACAAGTCCTTACTATTTCATTAGGTCACAGAAAATGCTACAGGTTCAAAACAATAATCGCAAGGTAAACACATTTCTCCACTTATTAACCCTTAGGGACCGTTAGGGCATGACACCTTATTTTAAGTACAAAGTTTATTTGTGTGCTACGTGATTTTCTCTTTCTCTGGAAACTACTCTTTACTAAGGCCCAGTGTAGAAAGGTGACAAGTACGTATAAAACCTATAACAAGCAAACAAATGCTTACCTGGTTCCACGACTTCGAAATGAATTATAATCTGCTCGACTAATAATAAATACCTATACGTCTATTTTCGTATGGAGTTGTAAGCACAATTCAGGTTTTTCTTATACAAAGATAGATGGCGCAACCGAGTTTATGGAAAAGTATTTCCTGTACAAGTATTTGTATGATACACAGCCACGTGGCCATAGTCAACCTGCGGCCCGCGGGTCGCATTTGTGTGGCCCGCCAGGGAAAATATGGATCTGTATTTTGCGGTCGCCTCGCTCGCGTTCACATTTCCTCTATAGTTTCATAGCTTTCAGGCATAACAGGTGACCAATTTTTATGCACTCGCGCTATAATTTAAAATCGTATGACTACGAACGGAAGTAATTTTTTTGCGCGATCACAATTAGGTTTTGCCGCTGTTCGGTGTAATGAACTGCCACTTGCTTTGCTCTATGTAGGCATAACATGCATAAACAGATGTCGGCCAGGCATAATCGCTATCAAATTTTTCGCGCTCGCTTCACTCGTTACATAGAGGTATAGACAATAGAAGTCTCTCGTTGCTCCCGCGCTAGTTATTATTTTGTTTTACAGGTCCTGTCTCGTATGAAAAGTTTTTAAAACCGCGGCTATTCTACGCCCGCGGGGGGAGGGGGAAAATCCGTGTTGCGTGCGACCCGGACTATCACTTTTAAAACGTTTCTGCAGCCCTTATAAAAAAAAGGTTGAGTACCAATGTACTAAACGCATCAAACTCACTGCGCAGACGCATAGTGCTAGCAGTGAGTTACTATTTGACAAGATTGTGAATGTGACCTTGAAATTTTTTTGTCGATTAAGAAACCGTTTGTATGCGTTGATGACAAGTGGCGTCACTTCATGTGGCATGAAAATTGTTCGTGATGTCTGTGCCATACGCTAGTAACTAAATAGTAGTTCATTGATTGCCACAGTCACAACCTCCGTGGTGTAGTGTATCACGTTGGTTTCAAGGCGTCGCCGCTCCGAGGTCCCGGATTTGATTCCCGGTCGGGTCAATATAGAAATCCAAATTTTCTATATTGTCTCGGGTCTAGGTGTTGTAGTACCACCGTTGTGTCTGATTTTCATAACACAAGTGCATTTAGCTACTTACTTTGGAATCAGAGCAATGTATGTGATTGGTGTCCAATATTACAGTGTTTCTATTAGGTACTATGCTAATTTTTTACTCGTTTTAAAAATGCGTTTGTTTTATTTACGTTTGTTCGGGTACATATATTATTAATTTGATATTTTGTACCAAATAAAAGTAACAGGAAGTTCTTTCTTTGTCAGCAAACTGGATTGTGGCTTGGAAATAAGAGACGATAATAGTCGACTTCCCTTTGAAAGAAACCACCGATTGCTAATTAGAGGAGAGTTAGAATAGTTACCTAAACCGAGAAGATTTCGGATTACCTTGACCATATGGTGATAGTTAAAATGTGTGTACTTGTTAATGTCCTGGGTATTGTTGACTAGGTGTCCCGATTTGCGCGGAACGTGTCGATTTTCAAGAAAGTAAATGTCTCGATAAATCAAATATGAATAAAAAAATTTCGTAAAAAAATACCTAAATCATTACATAGGAACTAAATATGTTCTCAATGATAGCAGATTGGACTTATTTAAACCATTTTATCTCCATGATGGTTCATTTACTTACACGTCAATGGTTAATATTAATAAAAATCTATAAATTGATACGTTTTTCGACATGGATCAACTTTATGAAGAGGTTTAAATCAAAGATTTGGTGCAGGCAGCAGTGCAAATCAAAATCCTAAATTAAACCCTGATTGAAAATCCCCTTGTTTTTTGTTTACCGTCCCGAACTGCAACGCTAAACCCCGTTTTTTTGACCTCATGTACTGTATTTAAACTTATCGGACTTTGAAACACTCACACCTATTTTTGAGTCACTTGCGTTAATATTACGAAATTATTATTATTGATTTACGAACGAAAATAATTTGTAATATTGATACGAGTGATTCAAAAATAGAGCTCCCGATTTATTTTCATCTTAACCTAATAATTTGTATGATTGAATACACAAAACATCCATTAACTAAGTATATACTGTGTGTTAACCTATAGTAGTTCGTATTGTATACAAATTCATGGATATCCATTGCTTTCGTTGATTGTTACACACGGTTTCTAGTATTGTTTTACAAATGTATACCATTGCTCGAATGTATTTGATACGAAACGTTTATCAAAGCGAATAGTATGATTTCTTGGTATGAACCGAAGTTGGACTCCGACAACGAGAATCGAACCTTGAGTTTAAAACCTAATTTAACCTCTTACATGTTTCTTTAAAAACACGTAGGCTTTTAATATTGATAATCTCAATCTCGATGTTGATACAAAAACAGTAAGTACACAATTCAGGAACATTATTTATGAGAACAGATTTCCCCTTGTGTAGCTAAGGATTTTTTTGTTTGCCAGTGACTGGTGACTAAAATTGGTTATAATCTTTCGTATCGGAGTCTTGTTATAGTTCCAATACCTAGTGTTTTGTTTTTTTAATGAGCTTTGATGTTTAAAAAGTTTTAGATTAAGTTAATAGATATTGGCTGGTTGTAATACTTTCAGTGATTTTCCTGGATGGCTTGACATGATATAATATGATTTGGTATTGAAGATATTCATATTTTTATGATGCAAAAAATATCAGCTTTCTCATTTAATGTAGTAAATTTGTAATCCAGAAAAAAGTTTGACTGTCATTCATTATCTAATAGGATAGTTGACCAAATTTCAAAAACAATAATACTTTACATTAGCAAATATTTAAATCGAAAATCTTAGTATTTTTAAAATATTCACTATTTACATAGTTTAATTATGATTAAAAAACAGTTTCAATGATCTTCATAAACACTCAAACTGTCATGGTGTCTTATATGACGTAATTGCTTACAGTCGAAAGTCTTCTTGACGGTAAAATACTTTGAAGAGTTGTAAATGACAGAAAATAAACCCCACCACCATGCAAGACTTAACTTCACATCCTCTGACAGGCGTTTACGGTTACAAGACCAAATGTGTGTTTTAGACAAACTTAATTATTTAAAGTATTAGTATGGAATAATTTAAATTCAGAAAAAAACATGTTTTTTTCATATACTTAGAACTCCAGTGCGTGCCTGAGCATCGATCAGAAAACGTGATCACTGTCATCAAACAGCTTGGTCAAGTGATAAACTTCCCTATCAATGACTGCGACATTTCGTATTGTGCCCGTATCGCTAAGGCGAACCCTAACTCACCAAGACCTCGCTCGATCTTAGTAAAATTCTCCACTCCACGTATCAGGGACTCTGTGCTGGCCGCCTCGATTCAGTACAATAAGCGCCACCAGAACGAGAAACTTAATACGAGTGTGTTGGGTCTAGATGATAAGAAGACGCCACTATATGTGGTGGAGAACCTATCAGTTGAAAACAAGAACCTTCATGCGGCGGCGAGACTGCGTGCTAAACAACTGCAATATAAATATGTTTGGGTTCGCGGCGGCCGTGTTTATGTGCGCAAATCGGACACCTCGGAAGCAGTGTTTATTCGCGATATTGACACACTTAAAAATCTAAATTAAGTTTATTTCTTTATAAATTATGCTTTGAGTACGGTTTATTTGGTATTAAAATTCAATAGTAAAATTAAAATTTTCTATCAAAATGTTAGAGGCCTAAAGACGAAAACTAATATTTTTTTTAGCAATATGTTAACGTGTGAACACGACATAATAATAATTTGTGAATCGTGGCTGGTGGACGATGTCCTTGACTCGGAATTGTTTAGTGATAGGTATTTAGTTTACAGGCGCGATCGGGATCCTAGTTGTTTTTATAGCGATAAGAAGGGCGGAGGGGGTGTTTTGATAGCTGTGTCTAAGCGTCTACCTTCACGTAGGCTTGCACAATACGAGAGTAAATGCGAAGATTTATGGGTCTGCGTAGACATTTGCATTAATAAAAAGTTAGAAAAATTAATTATCTGTAGCGTTTATTTCCCACCACCAACAAAAAGCAGTATATTTGAACACTTTTATGATAGCGTTAACAAATTACCTTATAATTATTGCAAGAAGTTAATAGTTGGTGATTTTAATATGAAAAATATTCGGTGGCATGGGCCGCCTGGTCAGCCACTGGTTTCTTCTGCCATCAAAGATATTAATCTTGAGAAAATGCTTTCAGAATTTTCTGCGTACCATAACTTAGCCCAATTTAATTGGGTCACCAATTTTCAAAACAATATACTTGATTTGGTTTTGTCTAGCGTAGATGTGTCAGGGTTACGACAAAGTACAACTCCACTTGTAAAGATTGATCGTCTTCACCCAGGTTTGGAGTTTGAAATACAGTGTGAAATTGCCGACGCTACTTTACTGCACAATCATGAGCCTAGGTTTAGGTATTATAAAGCTGACTACACAAACATATTAGCAGAGTTGGAGCATACTCATTGGAATGACATATTTGCACAATTTTCCGAAGTGGATGAAATGGTGGACACGTTTTATAATATAATTAGGGATATTATTCGAAAATTTGTACCTATGGCTAAATCAAGTAAACATAAATATCCCACGTGGTATAGTAAAAGTCTGATTAAAGTTTTAAATGAAAAAAATAAATATCGCAAACGTTATTCCAAATATAAAAATCCATTAGATGACATAACATACCGATTGCTCAAAGAAAGGAGTTTAAAACTAATTCAAAATAACTATAAAAATTACCTTGAGTCTATTGAATCCTCTCTTACATCTAACCCGAAAATATTTTGGTCATTCTTAAAACAAAAACGTAATGCAATAAGCTGTTATCCCTCTACTATGCATTATAATTCTCTGATAACTTCACATAAATTAGAAGTCTCAAATTTATTTGCTTCATATTTCTCCTCTGTTTACGATTATAACACTAGCAATAGCACTGATGTTTCGCAAGTGGAATCGAATAACATTATTAAGCCTAATGTTTCCGATAATCCCAAGTCAAGAAATTTAAATAACATATTATTTACTAATGAAATGGTCGAAAATGCCTTAAAAGGACTTGACCCTTGCAAAGGTGCAGGATCAGATGGTATACCCCCAGTGTTTTTAAATAAATGCAGTAAGTCATTGGCTGAACCACTCTGTATGATTTTTAATCGCTCTTTACAGGCAGGGCATTTTCCAACCCTTTGGAAGGAAGCTTTAGTTGTCCCCATACATAAGAGTGGTGACAAATCGGCTATAGACGATTACAGACCAGTTTCAATTTTATCAACTTTTGGAAAAGTTTTTGAGTCTCTTATTTACCCTATCATATTCTGGCATGTCAAACAAATACTGTTACCTCAACAACATGGTTTTATCAGTGCTAGATCCACCTCCACAAACTTAGTGACTTTTTTGACTGACGTTGTTGATGCTGTTGACCGTGGTATGCCTGTTGATGTTATTTACACAGATTTCAGCAAAGCATTTGACAAAGTCAACCACCAAATCCTAATCAACAAACTTTTCTGCTGTGGAATCACAGGTAACTTACTAAGCTGGTGTGCGTCTTACCTCGTTGACAGGTTTTCGAGAGTAGCGATTGACGGTTTTACTTCAGATGCGTATATGGCGTCATCAGGCGTCCCACAAGGCTCCCATTTAGGTCCATTATTTTTTAATATTTTTATTAATGATGTTGATTCTTGCTTTCTAAACTCAAAAATATACTTATACGCAGACGATCTCAAGATTGCCATGCGCCAAAATAATGATAGCGCCAATCGCTTACTTCAGGAAGATCTAAATCGTTTTTCAAGTTGGTGCAAGTCTAACAAAATTAATCTTAACGCTGAAAAATGCTATTTCATACACTTTTCACGTAAAATAACTCCTTATACAAATACATACAATATAGGTGGCCAAATTATTCAAGAAGTGGACATAATTCGAGATTTGGGGGTTCACATCGATAGTAAACTTCGTTTCAATGTGCATGTTGACAAAATTGCTAAAAAAGGCTTTAAACTTTTGGGATTTGTTTTGCGTAATTGTAAACATTTTAAACATAATTCTAGTAAAATAACGGTTTTCAATTCACTAGTACGGTCAGGCTTGGAGTACGGCAGTGTAGTCTGGACTCCTTTATATGAAGTCCACAAACAGCGGTTGGAATCCATTCAAAGGAAATTTCTTTATCACTTGTCTTACCAGTGCAAGTTAGCAAAGCGTTTGCCTACATATGAGACCCGATTAGAACACTTTAAACTTTTATCATTAGAAGATCGCAGAAAAATATTGGACTTTATGTTTCTTTACAAATTAATTAATAATAAAATTGATTGTGCTGACCTTTTGTCAAGGATAAATTACAATGTCCCAAGCAAATTAGCTCGGTTATCCAGATATTTGCCTTTTAAGGCAAATACTTTTAGGACTAACCTAGGACATTTTTCCGCCATTGATAGAATTCAATCCAATTTTAGTAAAGTTTCTCGTTCGTCCGAGGCCAGTGTTGACATGTCTTATTCACTACGTAAATTTAAGTCCTCAATCATTGAAACATTTACAGTTGAGAGGTTGTAAATTGTTTAATAATGTCAAGCCGTTTTGTCTATCTGTAAAATAATTTTTAGCTATATATCTGTTTTCAGCAGTATTTTTGTGAATGTCGTGGCAGCCTATAAGTAAGGCAACACTGTAAAATTGTGCTTTAATCTTAAGTATGGAATTGTGTGGTGTATGCTTTGTTGGTTGTCCTTAACAAATAAAATAAATAAATAAATAAATAAATATCTTAATTAATCCGTAGAGGCTACCAACATTGTTATTTGTTCTTAGTGGAATCTAACCTATTTTGACTTTTTTGATAGACTACTTAGAATTTATTAAAACATTTTTATGCAACACTTTATAACGTCAAGGCAGAGATTTTTAATTATTTGACTAATAACTCTGGTAAGCCGAGTCTAAAAGATGAGCCTAAGCTTTATGTGGTAATTTAGTGCAGTCATTAATTATTTCTTTTAAATATATTGTTTTTTTGCAGGAAGATTATAACTTAATTTAAAACAGCCATGGTGATATAAAATTAAACAACGCATTTTGGAGCTTTCGTCTGCATAGAAGAGTATTGGATAATTTTTTCTTCTACCTACTGACTAGTCTGACAAACGAACTTATGGGCACACTATATCAGAATGTCATATTAATTTTAGTTCATTCCCAGGTGCTATAGAAATACAGGATGCAAATATTTTATGTTTCGAGTTTGTTCGATTTTTGGGAAAACGAGGAGCATTGGAAGTCCTTTGGCTGATAATGATAATAAAACTTTTTGCATGTAATTCTTACTTCACATTAAGCATCTAACATGAAAATGAAAATTATGTTTCTTTTCATCATAACTTTCGTTTTTAATATTTAAAGCATTTTTAACTTAAATTAAAAACAATACCACCCTGTATGTATAACATTGTTAAACACTTCAGCTGAAAACATAATTGTTTTTTTTTTATATATAAAGAGGTCTTAACTTACCTTTTTAAAAGTTAACTGTATGACGACTGTGCACAATCCGAACACTGGCAGGATAGAAAATAGTTATTTGAAAATAGCAAACCGTACGAAAATTCGAAATTCGATTTTCGAACCGTGTTCCTGAAGGAACAGAAGTTGACTAACGCACCGTGAGTTAAAGCTTACTCCTTTTATAGGGAGAGCGGGGCGCTATACAGTGGTCTCAAGGATGGATACGATCTTAATATCAAAAATATGTACGAGTACCTAATATAATACGCTGTGATCTCGATTCAACCTTTTAATAAATAAAGAGTATTAAATAATAACAATGATAATGAAGTGTGGGTGTTGTAAAAGAAATTAAAAATCGTTTATTGTTCCACTTCGATTACTATAGTACACAGAAAAAATGAATGTAGGATCAGTTTTTCTGTGCTATAGTACATAGTCTTTCATTAACAATCAGCCATTCATTTTTTTATGTTATTTATCTGGTAGAAGCATAGGTAGTTACTTTCAGTTTTATTTTTTTTAAAGGGGCTGAGAAGTGAGGACCTATTTTAGAATGATCAAATGGCGTGGGATTTACTTTTGAGTTATGTTCAAATTTCGGTTGACATCTACACGGCAGCGATTGAAAAAAGTAATTAAATTTTTAATTGCTCGCATCTTTTTAAACGCGATTTTTTATCAGTTTTATTTAATTGATTTACGGGCGACAATCACTCGGAATATTGGCGCGAGTGGACTGCGAGTGGTTCAAAAATAGATAATTCACTCAATTCGGCTGCATGTTTTCTTCTGCAATGCATGCAATTATCATTATTCTGTGTATTTTGTATGTCAGAATAATAATGAAATATGTCTTGAAAAGTATTTAGCAACGAAAATATCTAAATTTAAACAATTTCTAGAGCGCTAGAAATGTATAACTATTTGTGTGATACAGGTAAACTTTTTAGGGTTCCGTAGCCGAATGGCAAACAAGTTCCGTTTTTTGCCATTCGGCTACGGAACCCATATAGCTTCGGCAAGTCTGTCTGTCTGTCTGTCTGTTTGTCCGTCGGTATGCCACAGCCACATTACTATGAAACTTTAAGCATCACACTGTTGAAATTTGGTTGGAATATGTATCCTGTTAACCGCTTTAAGATTCTTATACACAAAATAAAAAATAATGATATTTTAGGGGGGGGCTCCCATACATGAAAGCGTTTCAACGTTTATAACTAACGTTTCATAACTAGACGCTTCCAAAGTGGTAAAATGGGCGTCTTCCCCATCTAACTTCTAAACTAAGCGAGTGTAAATTTTGAAAAATATGTATAATGTAGATCTTAACAAATACTTTTAATGAAAATTGGTTTGGACGTGATTGAATTTTTGAGATATAGCACATTTTCAATAACCGCAAACATAACTTTGTTCTTAATAAAAACACTATGAAAAACAAAGTTATGTTTGCTGTTAACAAAATATTGTGGTATTTTACTAAGTGGAAGTAAATGGATTCCCTAATTCAATTAAAGGCACGGAACCCTCAGTGCGCGAGTCCGACTCGCACTTGGCCGGTTTTTTTTAAATTAAAAATATGTATTCCATATTGAGATATGGTCCCCACTTGTATGAAACTAGTAATATTTTGCTGTTTAATTACCATTTTATAAAATAGCAGAACTGGCTAGGCTTGAATACGATCAGGAAACAAAAGAAACATACATAAATCTAACTTACGAAAGTACCCAAAAAAGAAACTCAACAATATCGTCACAAAACTGTTAAGTAAATGACGCGATTTACTTAAGCGTTACTTGGCCTTTTCACGATGCATGCATACAAAGACCTTTAAATTCAATTTATCTCTTTGAAAACACAAGCACCTGTTTGGATTCGCGTATTTTTCAGTGCATCTTCTTATCCTTGTTTCGTACGCCCACTTAAGACGATTTCATACAAATGTCTATATCCATTAGCTAACTGTCCACTATCGACATATACCATTCAGTGCCGTTACCATGAGTTAACCACGGTTTTACTTGCTAGCGACGACGTAAAAAAAGTCTATGGAAAATTGCACAGTCCCTCTAGCGGTCACTGACAGAACTAAAATTTTCCATACAAAAATGGACGTCGTCGCTAGCGAGTTAACTGGTTCCATGCCACAGCACGCACCGGTGCGTTATAACAATTAAATTTCTATTGTGTCTCAAGTGTGGCAGCAAATGGGTTAAGCCGTCGTCGCTAGCGAGTAATTTCATAGTAATGGCACAGACTCCAGAGATAGGATTTCCTACCGCCAGAAGGTTTATAGGGACAAAAAATCTAAAATATTGATTAAACTTACATGGTCATTAATATTACACGAGCCTACAATTGTCCCGAAGTTGTGGTAGGCCCAATGTTGGGACGTGTATAAGTGCTAACAATAGCCTATGTACAAAATAAATTAATTTCGAATTTTTGAATTTTGAATGAGAATAAAAAAAACTGAAGGTAGATAACCATTATTATCTCTAGTAGGGCAAAACTGCAGATAAAATGGATTAGGGAACGTCCAAAAGTTAAATGTGCAGACAGCAGTGCAAAGGTAAACACTGCGGTGTCTTATTCCGTTGTAATAAGGGCTTGTTTGCAAAAAAGTGGGTAACTTGATGTGCTGGTGAATGCACGTTAATCTATAGTCTATGCAGGACGCAATTTCTTAACTATTTTATTGTATTCTATTTGGTCCAGTTGCTTCAGAGTTTAGCCCGTACAAACAGACGGAGAGTTGCTCGTAGCGCAGTCGTAGCAGCGCTTTGGTAGTGATACCGAAGTGAAGCAACCTGCGGCGCGGTCGTGTTTAGATGGGTGACCATTCCGAGCATATATGTGACGTACATCACGAGCATCTTCGTGCTTCGGAAAGCACGTTAAGCCGTTGCTCCCGGCTAATATCGGTTGATATTAGTCGTTAAGCCTAGTCAGAGGCCTTATGGCCGGCTTGATAACATCTGACAGCAGGGTTAGTATCTGCCTTTCAAACATCTCTCCACCAACCCGCACTGAGCCCGCGTGGTGGAGTATGGCTCAAAATACCTTATAGTTGAGGTAAGGCCTTTGCCCAGCCGTGGGATGTTACAGGCTGACTTTACTACTTACTACTATTAAATAGACGGATAAAAAGAGAAACATGAAATTAGAGAAAAAAACAGACTAGTCTTATTGCATTTACATACTTTACATACCTCTGACTCGGTTTTTAGCATTTTCTTTTATTGTACTAAAATTCGACCTCCATAATTTTATTATGGCTTGAAAATTGATGCCACCATTATGGAATATCTCAAGCGGCCGTACAGATTAAAGTTTTTCTTATTATTAATATTTTTTAACATAAGTAGTTATTATTTTTAGCTTTTTAGTCAATGGATTATAGTATTAACATTATTTCAAAGAATTTTTGTAAGAATAAAGAATAGCAATAAAAAAAAGGTACACCTCCTTAACAGTAGATCAAAATCATATTTAGGGTTCCGTAACCGAATAGCAGAAAATGGAACCCTTATACAAGTCAGTATCCATCGTATGCTACTGAAACCACTTTTTTCTGAAACCGTTAGTACTACTCATTTAAAACTTGGAAGGTAGGTATATCCTGTCGACCGCTTGACGATTCTCATAAAAAAAGAAAAATAATGTTCCCAAACATGTAACTAAACCCAAAAAAAAGGTCTTTAAAGGTTTCTAAAACCATTTTTTCCAAAAGTCTAACGTTTCGGAGATAGACGCTACCAAAGTGATTTAGGCGTCTCTCTACATCTTATTTAAGAACTAAACTAGTGAACATTTTGAGAAAAAATCTTAAAGTAAGGCTTAATAAAAACTTTCAACAAAAATTTGTTTGAAGGAAATCGAACCAGTAGTTTATGATATAAAGCAATTTTTTTATCTTCCGCAAATATACTTTTGCCCTTCATACAAACACTATAAAAAACAACGTTATGTTTGCCGTCAACAAAATATTGTGGTATTTTGGCTTTGAGGAAGTATGTTCGCCTTATTCAATTAACTTTGTTACGGAACCCTCAGTGCGCGAATCCGACTCGCACTTAACCGGTTTTATAAATAAAACTAGTGTGGGAGCCATGTGGAAAATTTTGAGGGTATCGAACTCGCGACCTTTATAGTCAAAATTTCAGTGTATACCCCACTACTACTACTGTACTACTGAAGAGATATCATAAAAAACGACTGGTTACAAGTTTTTAGGGTTCCGTAGCCGAATGGCAAAAAACGGAACCCTTATAGTATCGTCTCCCCCCCCCCCCCCCTTTAACTTCTAAACTAAGAGTAGAATATAATGTAGATCTTAACAAGTACTTTCAAAGAAAATTAGTTTGGACGAGATATAACAAGTAGTTTTTGAGATACAGCACATTTTCCACAACCGCGAACATAACTTTGTATTTCATACAAACACTATTAAAAACAAAGTTATATTTGCTGTCAACACACTATTTTGTTGACTATGAAAAACAAAGTTATGTTTGACCTTTGCCGTCAACAAAATATTGTGGTATTTTAGCTTAGTGAAAGTAAGTGGACCCCTAATTCAGTCAAAGTTGGCACAGAACCCTCAGTGGGCGAGCCCGACTCGCACTTAGCCGTTTTATTTATCAATTAACTTAAAAACTACCAACATACGTCTTTATGGTCAATGCACCGACACACAAAACCCTACTTTATGGTGATTTAAATAAGATAATCATTTATTTACACAAATAAATAAATGCTTATGTATTACAATCAACTAAATACACGTTTTTTCGATCAATTGATTACGTGGAAGTATTAATTATGATACGTACACTATATGTTGCATTCGGTACAGTCGTAATTAATAAAATACAATGTTTTCTTAACGTTTTGATAGCAAAAAAAAAATGAACTAAAATTCTATCAGCTTAATAAGATGATATAGTAAAATATTGTAAAGTGTAATTACACTCTCTTTACAAGGAAAATGTAGTGCTATACTAACATAATTAAAAAGAGCTAATGCTCCTTCACTAATGAGTAAGGAAACTCTATCGAGTGCAAGTGAAACACGCTTACATTATGTTAATTTAATCTAATAACCAATCACAGTACCTGTTATTCGCAAATATCTGTTATAAAGAAGGCTAATCACGGTAACAATCAAAACCGTAAATACTTTATCTTTATTATCACCATCATCATCATAATCAGCCAAAGGACGTCCTGACTGCTGAACATAGCCCTCTGCCAAGGTTTTCCACAGCGACCGATGGAGAGTACTATGCTCGATGTTTCTCATGGGGAGTTACGAAGAAGAACTAAGGTAACGGACATAGCCCTGAGATTCAGTAAGCTCTTGTAACAAATGGGCAGGTAATATAGCGCGAGGAACTGATGTTCGTTAAGGGGCCGTCCATTAATCGCGTGAGGCTCAAAAGGGGGGGGGGGAGGGGGTACGGAAAACATCACGAAACATCAGGAGGGGGGAGGGGGGTTTCTTGATAGACATCATGTGTATTAATTTTATTTATTTTTTGTCAAAAGGCGCTATTTCTGAACCGTAATTTTGAATGGCGCGAAAATTTGTACGATTTGTTGTCACAAACCTCT
Organism: Pyrausta purpuralis; assembly: GCA_963924145.1. Lineage (NCBI taxonomy): Eukaryota > Metazoa > Arthropoda > Insecta > Lepidoptera > Crambidae > Pyrausta > Pyrausta purpuralis. Next base: position 16,645,521 of record OZ001660.1, read on the forward strand.
TTGCCAATAACAACTGCCAGTGAAGAAGAAGCTTTACCAGTTGTACTTAAATGAAAGTCTTGCAACTCCGTGGGACGAAGACAACATTAATTAATTATTCATTGATTTTATTGCAAATACATTCTCCATCGCTCGTTTTGTGATTTTGAGCTTCGGATTTAACCATGTTTTGTTTCCGTATGTCATCACTGGTAGGGTGATGTCATACGGAACCAAAACATGGTTGAAGACTTTCGTCTTCAACACTGAGGTAGTTGAGACGAGACCACTCTTGCGCATTTCCCCGAACATAATTGGATTACCAAGGTAGACGTACTCGTCGACAACTTCGAGTATTGAGTTCCCAACAGATACTGAAGTGGGTATGTATAAACGTGCGTCAATTCAAACAAAATATGACGCAAAGTGCAATAGTTTTTGGATCATTAATATTTTTCAGATAAGATGAAAGAGCTGATATTCCGATATCGCTTCAACCGATACCTTAAAAGTCTTAGGTAAAGAATAAGCCTTAAGCATTCCTTTGTTTCGTAAAAACCTGTTTTTAAGTTTGTAGCCAAGTATTATGCAAGAAGTAGTGGGATGGGCTTAGTGCCGATATTTTTTATTGAAAAACTTTCGCTTTTTCATTATAGAAATCGTTGAGGATCAGGCATTTTATCAGTACTTTACAAGTTATTTTAATCATCAAAGACATGAATTCATCTTAATGGATTGATTTCACCACCTCTAAATATAAAAAGCATTTTTAGGATTCCGTTGAAACTTAGTAGGTAGATGTATCATGTTATCACTGCTATACGATTCTAATACGAAAATAAAAATAATATTTAAGAGGCTCGCCCATACATGCAACTAAGACCTAAAAAAATATTTTTGTCATACCTATGCGTGTAGGACGTCTATGGATAGGCGTTTTTCTCTAATTCAGTTAAGGTTGGCACGGAGCCCTTAGTGTGCAAGTCTGACTCGCACTTGACATCGGTTTTTAAAACAATTTGACTGCCGAAAATAAAATCCTACATCTACCTTCTAAGTTTCAACTGTGTCATACTAATAGTTTCAGAATAAAGTGGCTGTGAGTGTGACATACGAACGGACAGACAGACAGACAGACAGATAGACTTGATGAAACTATAGGGGTTCCGTTTTTTCCATTCGGCTGTGGAACCCTAAAAAAACAGTGTCTGGGTGTAGTGGTAAAGCCTTATTAACAAATAGGTACGTAGGGTTCTTCGTGAGATAAGTATTTTTTCATGTGCAATAAAATTTCGCATATTCTCCGTCGACTGTACTTAAAGCCATAGTTTTCTGCATGCACATTGCAAAGCAATTAAAGGTGCACTACGTTGTGTAATTGATGGCAAGTACGTACGTACCTAAGTTGTAGGAAGAGTAAGGTTTCAGTTCGCCTTACCCACTGAGAGTAGCAGGTCAGCCTCACCACATTCTTGAGAATCACTTTAGACCCCAAACTACTATGAAGTCCTCATTTAGAGGCCTTGTCAGGGAAACTAAATTCAGCTGCTTTTGCTGTAAGGAAGATTAAACGTTTGACTGATGTAGAAACAGTTTATTTTAAAGTAGATGATTTTTTAAAAGGTCCTAATGTATGGACTTGCATGATAACTAAAAAAATTGTAAAGCTTTTGAAAAGAGGCATTGACAATAGTGACTGAGTTTGTTGCGCAGCTTCTTCTCAGCACTAGCCCACAATTATCCCGTAGCTGTGGCAGGGTTTATATTGGGACGTGTAAAAGTGCCCCCAGTGATAAATGAGTTTTATGACTTTTAGCAAAAATCGTTTGCACTCACGCACGATACAAAAACGGGCGTCATTTGGAACAATAGACGACGCGCCAGGTGCAAGGGATTTTGGTTATTAACACTTTTCGGTGCGGTGAACGGCTATAGCCGTAAAACAATAAAAAATCTATTGTGTCTGAGATACCGCGCCGGAAAGAGTTAACTGGTATGGCTGCAGAAATAAATTGAAGTGAAATGGGAACAAATGGTAGATAGACTCAATGCCATATGAAAGAATACCATTTTGCAGTTTTTTGAAAAGAAAATAAACTTACTAAGTGCGCCTTCACATTACTATCATACTATATTATAGGGCTTACTGCTGTCGTTATTTTTGTATGAAATTATCAGCAGCGCGGCTGTCGGGCGACCGTCGCGCTGCAAAAGTCGCCTTAGTGTGAAAGCGCTTTAAGGAGAAATCTTTGTAACGACTGTGTAGTATAAGATTTTGCTTATTAAAATGAACATGACAAAGACGAAATTTATATCAAGCTCCCGTGTCGTGCCCACTCCGGTATCTGATGGGAACTCAACTCTCTCGAAGTTGTCGACGAGTACGTCTACCTGGGTCAAGTGATCCAAAAAAACCTACCTAAGGTTCAACTTTGAGATAGCGGTCAATCGACGAATCCAACTCGGTTGGGCAGTGTTCGGGAAACTGCGCTAGAGTGTCTTCTCGTCTCAATTACCCCAGTGCCTGAAGATGAAAGTCTTTAACTAGTGTGTGTATCCAAACCAGTGATTATATGCGAATCCGAAACATGTGGATGGTCACACAACGAGCGATAGAGAGGGCTATGCTACGAGATCGAATAAGAAATGAGGTGATACACGACAGATGTCAGATGACCTGGATGTCAGATGAAAGACAAATGACCTTGTAAAGATCGCAGGATAACACTGGATGCTGACTGATCACATTCGGTCGCTGTGGAAAACCTTGGCAGAGGCCTGTATTTAGCGGTGGACGTCTTTTGGCTCATAATGATGATGAGATTTCAATATAGGCTCTGATTATTACCAGAAGTAATATATCTTAGGTAATGTTGAATTCAATGTGATTTCAATGTTAAACAGCATCCTTCAAATTACTGTAAAATCAAAATCAAGGTCGCGTGATTTATCACCCCCTATACTGAGCCAAGCCCTCAAATTACAGAAATTATAATTATATGAAACTTGATTAACTATTATCCCTGAATTCAGCGGATCTAAGTACACAACTTATGAAATCGCTTACTAGATGTGGCAATTTAGTGAGGGATTCATCTGTTATTGAAATGACAGTAAAATACTGCTATATCAGTCTTAAGTAGAAGTACAGGTAGAAGAGAAGGGATGATATTTTACTTGATAGACTAGCGGTCTTCCGCGACTGAACACGCGTTATGAGTTGGCCCCCTCCCTTCCCATTGCAGCGCAGTGTTTTAGCCTAAAAGCCTTTCTTGATAAATAAGCTATCCAACACATTTTTTTTTCAAATCGTTCCTGTAGTTCCTAAGATTAGCGCGTTAAAACAAACAAATTCTTCCGCTTTATATTATACTAGCGGTCCCCCGCGACTTCTACCGCGTGTTTTGAGTTCGCTCCCTCCCTCGCGTCGCAGTGTTAAGTACTATAGCCCAAAGCCTTCCTGAATAAATAAGCTATTCTATGCTATTCTTGAGATTAGTGCGTTGACACTAACAAACAAGGTCTTCAGCTTTATAATATTAGTATAGATAATAGTATAGATTTAATAATTAATAAATACAATCATGTACCTACATCCTGTTATTAAGATATTCCACCATGTACCCTTGCTTTTTGCCATCAATTAAAGATAAATCAGCCCCCTTACTCTGGACACAAAACCCGATCCAATGAATATAGCCATCCCTGTCACATGCGTACACGACCTGGTATGAGTGACAGGGATAGGTACATTCATTGGATCGGGTTTTGTGTCCAAAGTAAGGCCTCAGAAACTTCATAGCTATCGGTCGAATCCGGCCCCTAGCAATTGATTGTTTCGAGTAAACCACGAATGGAGGGTTCTTTTACACGCAGATATAAATTTTAAAAAACATTAAACTTTGCTTACTTTTAGTCTTACCTCTTCCAGTGTGAAAACATTTTAACCCCATAATTAAGTATTTCTATGGGGCAGCTTCTAATCATACCTAGGGGTGTAATTTCACATTGTGCGTCAATCTTGTAATTAATAAGAGCACTATGTACATAAATTGTAGTGCCACAAGACACAAGGTTGTAGAGAAGTGTGGGTAGTTCTCAACTGGGTCTCATTACAGTTTCACAGCCAATTGTATCAGTATAATCCCCGCGGCTGTACTATGTGGTACAATTGTATGTATGGTAACATTATTATTAACGACCTAGGTCCTATAACTAGTTTTTGTATGCAAAACTTTTTTTGTTAGGGCGTCGGAATTTATGAAATAAGCATGGCTCACTTTGATTTTTAAATTTTTACACAATAACCACGACCACGACTGAAACCTTTAAAAATCGATAGATCACATGAATGAGAATTGAAAATATACTTTGTTAAAACTTTGTAAAATGACAGGTTTTCGCATAAAAGCAATTGAACCGAGTTGAAATGAGTGAATTGAAATGAGTGTTAATGACTTTAAAAGCTGCACTCGGTGACTAAAGCAAGCCACTTTGCACAATGATAGTAAGGACCGACTTAAGTGATTTCACCCGCAGCAGCGACAGTTTCACCCCTTAGGAACAGAGATGGCGCCACTTTTCTAACAAACAAAAAAACTTGTGATGTTGTAGTATGACTATATTGGATACCTGGAGTCCTATTTTTGAGTCACTCGCTTGGAAATGGCGTGTGTTTTTCGTTCGAAATAAAAAGTCAAAGCAAATCGAAATTTATATAAAAGCTAAATTTTGTAAGTATATATGAGTAAAAAAAAAAATATATCTTTCCCAATGACTACTGTGTGGAACTGAAACTGATTTGCGAAAATTTGACTTTAATCAGTGAATATCACACGTCATTCATCACGATTCCAAAATATCTCCCTTGGATTGATGAATGCAAGTGTTGAAAGTTTTTGCTTTTATGTGCATACGGTCCCCTGCGACTTCGTCCGCGCGTTCTGAGTTTGTTCCCATACCCTCCCGCAGCGTGATGTTTTATAGCCTAAAGCCTTCTTCAATAAATAAGCTATCCAACACAAAAAATTTTTCATAACGATCGAGTAGTTCTCGTGATTAGCGCGTTTAAACAAACAACCAAACTCTTTTAGTTTTATAAAATTAATAAATATTTAAGTCTGCAACTATATCTAAGTATAGGTAACTTCTAAAAGTATACAAGTTTATAAATGTACTACATAATTTAAAAGTTACTATTTACAAAGGCTCAGTCATTATTAACACCTACCAACAAAATGATAATACAGATTACTCTAAGCTGTAAAAAATAAAGTAGATTAATCCACCCACATAGCTTAAAAACAATTTCCTTCGATCCCATCACGAATAAATTGATGAATTTGCATTAATTTGCCTTGTGTTTATCTAATTTCGATTCTTTTAAAGGTTAAAAAGCTTTCGAAGCCTTTTGAAAAATGGTTTGTCTTTTTATATGGATTTTTAATAACTGGAACAAGTTTGTCGTGGTCGTAACTGTGATCTCTTAAATACGTTCCAAAAAGCAAAGTAGGGATGGTTTATTTTCTTTCCAAGTGGTGTGCCATTGAATAGGTCTTTTAAAATAATTATGAATATATTTAAAAGGCAGATTTATGTCACAAGTCCCATGTCCTTACCCTCTCAAGACTAAACCTGAAAATCATCACAAAAGCGAAAAAATATCACGACTGTGATAGGCAAACAAGTAACAGAGCTGTAATCTGTAAATAGATGAACTTTAAACTAAATAATAACTAAACTAAACTAATAACTTCATATTAATTTTCAATTTAAAAAAAATACCTCCACAACGCGTTGACATGAAACTGAAACCATACTGAAACTGTCGTCAAATATTGTTTTTGACTGTAAAAAAATGGAAGACGGCGCCATCACATGATGTTATCAATTAAATATGTTCATGGTCAAGTAGACACGGAACCCTTTGTGCACGAGTCCGACTCGCACTTGGCCGGTTTTTTTGAATGACACAAATGATGGCCCCATAATAAAATATCCTTTGGACATTCCCACACATCGCCATCTAGCCCCAAAGTAAGCTACTCAAAGCTTGTGTTATGGGTGCCAGACAACGGATATAATACTTAAATACTTTTTGTTTGTAAATACATACATGATATACATAGAAAACCCGCACCCGCTGCGCAGTAGGCGATTTCTCGACCACAATACCAGACGGGTCGTCAAAAGCTGCAAGTATTATGGTCTCATGCACCTTGTCAAACAGCAACACCTTGCAAAGAGATGTACTTAGTGCATGTGGTAGTAATGCCGCACAGTTTTTAGGCTTCCATAGCCGAATGGCAAAAAACGGAACCCTTATAGTTTCGTCAAGTCTGTCTGTCCGTCTGTCTGTCTGTCCGTCTATATGTCACATATTCTGTAACTAAAAGCATCACACTGTTTTTTTAGTCACACCTATACGTGGGTCGTGCGTGGTCTATGGATAGGTTTTTTAAAATGACATAGAGGTTTCTAAAACCATTTCCTTTTAAATGGGCGTATCCCCCCCCCCTCTAACTTCTAAACTAAGAGAGTGGAATTAGTGGATTTCCTAATTCAGTTAAAGTTGGCACGGAACCCTTAGTGTGCGAGTCCGACTCGCACTTGAGTTTTATTTTGATTTTAGGTTCATGTATGGGAACCCCCCTTATTTTTTTATTTTTATTTTTTGTATAAGAATCGTAAAGCGGTTAACAGGATACATCTTCCTACCAATTTTCAACAGTGTGATGCTTATAGTTACAGAATGAGGTGGCTGCGTCAAAAATACGGACGGACAGACAGACTTGACGTAACTATAAGGGTTCCGTTTTTTGCCATTCGGCTACGGAACCCTAAAAATGTGCCAGATAAACACACCTTTTGTCTTGGTTTCGAACTACGGAATTTTCTTTCTTAAACTGTAGGCAAAATAAGGACGTAGGATGCTTCAACCGCCTACAATGTTCTTGCTCAGATATTAATAGGCTGTCAGAGCGGCTTGCTACACTCTAATTTATGTTAATAAACATTTTTGCTACCCTAACAAAAACTAGAATCCAACTATCTCAACGACACCTACGAAAAATATTTACTATAAGTAGTTCATTTTATAAGTATAAGATACGTTTTTCTGTGAAATCGATACCTCTTTAAGCGAATCTTTGAGAGTCAAATCTCACACGACCACGAAAAATGTTGCCAGTAAAATGACAATATTATTGACGAAATTGAGTAAACAACTGAAACTACACACAGCGTTAACGTTTGCTCAATTTTTATTTTAAAAAAATGGTTTAATAAATAAATGTACGACGTTAGAGTACCTGCATATTTTTCAATTTGTACCAGTACCTTATCACGAGATTATCGTTTCCACAACCGACGAACCAACAAACTATTCAGCTGACTACAGGTTAAGTGCCTTGATGGCGCAGCGGTAGGAGGGTCGCACTTTAAAGCGACGGCTGCGCCAGAGGTCCCGGGTTCGATCCCCGGGTCGGGCCAAAATATATACCTGAGTTTTTCTATTCAGAAATTCTTAGGGTATCCCAGAGTTTGGGAGTTGGCGGTGTTTCACCCCCGTGCCTCGGAAAAGCACGTAAAGCCGTTGATCCTGCGCCCAAACTCTTTCCGGTCGTAAGTCCCATCGGGCTATGAGAGTGAAAGGAATAGTGAGTGCACCTGTGTTTGCGCACACACTTGTGCACTATAATATGTCCCGCGCAGTCGGTTAGTCATTGTGACTGGCCACCGTAGTCGAAATCGGCTAGGGGGGACTACTACTACTATACAGGTTAGACGCGGTGTTTATATTCTTAGGTTGGATAAGATGTTGCATTTTTTTTCGAATAAGACCTTTAATACCTACAACTTTAGATAATTAATGGAATCAGGCGTTACTTTGCGGAAATCCATTATTAAGTTGAAATTTATAAAATTATTTTGCTTTAAATTTTAATAGTCGTCCGTGCTCCGCCGAGGCGACAACATCTCCTGAGGATGCCACGTGTAGTGGCGAAACGCGTCGAAATTTTTTGCACAATGGTGTTGGGTACTAATAATTGCATCAGCTGTGCCGCATGCGTATTGAGGGAGGGCGGGTGGTGCATCCTGCATTTGCCTGAACTAATACTAAACGCGGTGACGGTTCGTGATGTTAGTTGCCTGCGCCGGCGTCGCTTAGCGGAAATTTAAAGCAAAATAATTTTATAAATTTCAACCTACAACTTTTATCATGGGGCCATCATTCGTAGTTTGGTACAGTAGTGAAGAATAACATGGTAGCCTACCATACCATTAGTAGGCTGTCTCTCTCAGGTGGAGTGGGACCGGTAAATCCTTCAGCTGTTCCTGTGTTATTTCACGCTTTCTAAGGGAAGAAAAAATGCAAATTTACGTTTGGCACACACGTATAATAAGGTTCAAAACGAAATCTTTGACCTGATTACCTAAAAAAATCTTCGGTTGGAGGGGGGCGCTGGTTTACCAAATATAGGTATTGTAAGGGAAATTTAAAAAAAAAACCTATCAAGTGTGATGAATAACAATTGATAAGGCGCTTTCGAAAATACAGCACATCGTTAAATTTTAGTATTTTTTATTTAATTAAACCAAAAATGAGTTATACTAACTAACACTAACGCACTAATCTTAATCTACATTTCTTAAGCGCACGGCTAGGGAGTGGAATAGGCGAAAGTGTTCCCCAATCATTCATCAGGTATAGTTTGGATCAATACATGAAGCGAGCAAATGTGTTACTTGTCAAAAATGGGGCCCTATTTTTAAATCACTCGTTTTAATAATGGCGTGTAATTTTCATTGATAACCAGATAAGATCCACACGAGGAGTGTTTGAAAAAAGAGCTGGATTTTGAAAACATAATATTGACAAAAGTAATTCAAATATAGAGCTTCTCATCCATTCTAGGCCACATCATCATTCGCCATGAGGTGAGATGGTCGCCAAATATTTTACTTTATTTAAACTTTATTGCACTGTCAGTTGTACAATTGGCGGACTTAATGCCTTATGACATTCTCTACCAGTCAACCACCTGGTAAAGCAGAGTGTTTATTCTACCTTAATGTTGAAAAAAAAGGTGGCTAGGTATTTTTATAGACCGTATTATCGGGAAACACTAACAGTGTTGTTTTGTTTGCGTTATAACAAGCTCGTTACTGGCAGTTTTTTGGTTACATCGGAAATAATATTTGTAGCTATTCTTTTTCATAAACTACGAAGGCACGAAGGTAGGAAATCTTAAGTTACGTAGGTACACCCACAAACCAAAAATTTCCTACGATTGCATCTTTTGGATATATTTTATTTAATGCAAGCTAATTGAATGTTTATGCGTAATTATTCGTAGTTGTAATGTATTGATTTTTTTATATAACCTACAAAAAAGTAATTCAAATAATAAACCGCCTTTAAAAATCTGAATACTTGTAAAACGCTCAAAATAAAACATTTGCCCCCTGTTGAGGTGTAACTCAGTAGGTTTCAATTCTCATACAAAAACATGATATTTATGGGAGGGGCTCCCATACATAAAACTAAAACCTAAAAAATCTTTTTTGTTAAACCTTTGCGTGTAGGGTGTCTATGGATAGGTCTTTTAAAACGACATACTTGAGGTTCCTTATACCATTTTCTTCTAAATGTCTAATGTTTGAGAGAAAGACGCTTCCAAATTATTAAACTGGGCTTCTCTCTTCCCCCCATCTAGCTATTATACAAAGCGAGTGTAAATTTTGAAAAAATACTTGTAGATCTTGACAAACACTTTCAACGAAAATTTGTTTGAACGAAATTTAACTACTTATTAGATAGTTTTTAAGATAGAGCACATTTTCAATAAACGCAAACATCACTTTGTTATTCATACAAATACTATGCAAAACAAAGTTATATTTGTTTTCAACAAAATTTTGTGGTATTGTGCTAGGCTAATTCAGTTCAAATTGGCACGGAAACTTAGTGTATAAGTCCGACTCGCACTTGGCCGGTTTTATTAGTTAATACCCATATCTCAAAAACTACTGGACCGATTTGATGAAACTGACACTGTACCTACCTATGTTGCCTAAGTTAAAATAACCATGAGTTTACGACGGTTTTATTCGCTAGCGGTGACGTAAAAAAAAGTATATGGAAAATTGCACCGCCTCTAGCGGTCACGGACATAACTAAAATTTTCAATACGAAAAGTTACATGGTCGCTAGCGAGTAAAATCGTCGTTGCTATCAAGTAAACTCATGGTAACGGTAATGGAACTTGAAAAGAATCATGTCGCTTTGACTTCTTGTTTTTAAGAAATCCGAGAAAATCATACAATATATACATACATACATACATTATATAATTTTCACACGTATTTGTAAGCCTTCATAGATCAACAAACTCAAATATTATAAAATTCTAGCGATATCACATACATACATATTTACATTGAATTGATTACGTCTTTTTATTTGAAGGCGGTAACAATATTTCCAGACATTGAAAAAAACTAGATAAGTAGATGACGAGATAAACGATAAGGCGAAGCAACTTACGTACGCAGATAAAAAAATAGGTCATCCCTTCAATCTAGGTTGAATTCGATATAAATAAAACAGTTGAATGAATCTCTTCCCATCATGTACCTAAAATTTTTGAAGACGTCTAACAAAAAGAGTCGCTAGCAATACTTCCAGACAGCGACCTCTATCAATAAATGTGGTAATGTTTATGTTCGATGTTGCTTTAAGCATTACGAAATAGCACGCTTAGTTTTGCATAGGTGGCGCTATCTAAGAGAACACGATGAGTATACTAAACCACAGAAAATATAGAGGATAGAAAAAAACATCGCTATACTTCCTTATTAAACTTACAATAAGACTTAAAGACGCCTACGTAATTTGCCCAACATTTAATATAAAATAGGAAAATTCGTGTAGTTTCTGGGCTTTTGAGGACTTTGACTAATTCAAAAATATCTCACGTCTGCATCACTCGCTCAAACTATTTTTGGTAAAAAGTAGTCATGTCTTTCTCGATTACAAAACCTGATTTTCTTTTATAAAAAACACAGAAAAACACATTGACACATCTTTAAAATATAATTATTCTATAAGATGTGTCAATTTTTGTCACCTGACCTTTTCAGGACTGAATGACCAGTAGCTGGTCTTACTGACTTTGAGCCACTCAGAGAATGCTACTATGACGTTTTAAATTTTGATAGGAAACATTTAAAACAAATGTTATAGTCAGAAACTTTGATATTCTTAAAAAAGGATGAAATTTGAAAATGTAAGAAGAATAGTATTTTCTAATGCACTTTCTGAGCGGCTAAATTAGAAATATTGTAGACCACGAACTGACGAAAGCCAATTTATATATAAATATTTAAATTATTTTCGTAATTAATTTTTGGGTTTATGTTTAGTTTTTTACTATGCACACCTAATATAGCGAATTACACCTAATACAACGATGTGTTAGATCTTTGGACTAACTAAATAATTCATAGTCTTGTTTTTTTTTAAATGTGACTATTAGGTATGTTCGCCGAAGCACGCACTGATGGATTTTAAGCGATCATTCGCAAGAAAGTGGCCTCACTGATAAGCAGAGTGTGCGGCAGCTCCAATGCCATTTTGATGGTGGTGGGGGGTAGGCCCGAGTGTCCTATCGCTGTCCCATCGCTGGTCATTGGACGACTCTTTTGATCGGTGCAAACAAGTAGTGAATCTTATTAATCGAAGAAAAAAAAAAAAAGACATTCCGGCATAATTGACATGTGTATTTTAATTATTATCTGAAATTGTTTATTTATTTATTTCAATGCTACTAACGTAACCGTAAGAAGTACTAACAATTTATATGGAATTTTATTCTGAAATAAAATATTTGAAATGAATTGAACTGCAGTGTGGAAGGCAAGAGGGAAACCACCACAATATCTTCTCTCATTTTGGAGTTTATAATGGGAAATAACTCCACGGACAAAAGCTTAGCTCTTCAATTGGATAGTGATTAATAAGTTTAATTTTAAAACATAATAAATAAATAAATTTTGGAACGTCCTAAAGAGTCACAGCAAAAAAGTTATGAATGAATGAATGAATGAATGAAATTTATTTATTGCAAGTAACAATGACTCATTTTTGTTAGTATAACTTATAAACTATGTTAGTTGAATACAATAAAATACATAAATTAAATTACTTATCAACAGAAATAAAATTAATTTAAAGCGGCCAGTTCTGCACCACTCCCCCCGAAATGGTACGTGATCGACCGACGTAAAGGCAGTCTAGTCTGCTGGCAATCATGTTCAGGATACTGTTACCACTCCCCCGCACCCTGCGCACCAGGGACGCGCACCGCTTGCGCATTGTTGCGTAGAAGCAATCTACGCCTGCTTCAGCGAACATCCCCGATGCACTACAGAAGCGGGGCAGCCGCAACAGCACCCTAAAAGCGTTATTATACTGGACACGGAGAGCGCTATAAGCCTTTTGAGTATATCTAGCCCAGAGGCTGCACGTGTAAAAAGATGTACAGTAAGCCCTGAACAACGTTATCTTTACGTCGCGCGCGTGTACAGCGTGCAAACCTCCGAGCCAGCATGTTCGCTCTGACATATACAAAAGTTCTCTGTGGCTCTGACTGACAGCGCTCTCCGTTCCCTCTCAATATCTTCATCGTCCTTGAGGTCGGGAGTCAACATATGACCAAGGTATTTGAATTTAAAAACTCTTTGTAAAGTATTGTTATTTATTTTTACAGGTGGTATGTTTTCATATATTTTACTCCTACGTAAAATATATGAAAACATACCACTTCCACACTTCGCAACATCCACACTGAACTTCCTCCTCCTCGATGTATTCAGAAAGTAAACCAGAATTTCCTTTCAACTCAAAACAATTGCGATACTGTAATAGTGTTAAGTAACATTATATACTTTTTTAAATGTGCTCCAGTTTCTTTCACAAGGTTGCAGATGATGCTTGTACGCTTAGAATTTTACTGAAAACTGTGTTTTAACCATAATTATCATGATATCTTGCAAATTCTTTAGTAAAAGTTATCTACGGAAGCTACAAAGTATACGGTAGAATCCTGACGGAAGGATTCCGTGTGTTTTGGTAGGCTACGTTAGACTTATATAAGGCTTAAAAACAGCCATACTTTCTGCTTCTGGCACATAAATATTTCTCTTAATTGCTGGAGGCCAGAAAAGGCATGGGTTACCTACCCTACTCCATTGAAGAAAATATTCGCACGAATATCCAAACGTATGACCGAAGCAGCTCATTCGTCATTCATTATTCACTCATTCTTTTCTTTTGCAAACGCATCATTCATTCGTTCGTTCATAAAAGGTGAACGCGAGTCGTGGAAACATGTCTGCCGTTTGTGTTATTTGACGTAAATAGTTACAAAAACATTATTTCTACTCGCATCTACGTAGTGATTTTTGGTGCTATCTCAGTTTTATGATGTGTGTGGTCGTGCAGTGAGTCGTTCATATGAGGCTGTTATACAAAAGTGGTCCAATGGAGTCGCTGCGAAAATGGTTCTACAAACCAAAGGTATGTCAAAACAATTTTCTTCATTTGTTATTCATAACAAAAATATTTGGTAAGTTGCTTATAACAATTGTTATCTCTAAAGCTGCTAATTCATTATTTTATGTAATTCAGTGGCAGGAAAAGGATCAAAAATGTGTGTTTGCACGTCCATTAAACATGTCCTTTGTTGATGAATACGAGGTGATTCAATCGCTGTTTCAACTTGATTTTCCTACTACCTACCATTGTTCCGATTACTAATGGATGTTATACTTGTTTCATTTCCTATTCGGCTGCAGAATGATTCAAATCGCCATAAATTGAGAATGTTGTACTTACGTCATTGAACATCCATTTGTTTGTTGTTAGTACCACTATTATTATTTTATGTAAATGAGCCTTCGTACATTGAGTTTTAGCATATATGATCGTTTTAACGAAAATAAACGTGAATTCGTGTTTTTTTAGATCTAATTGTGTATTCAATGATATTCGATTTCCTCTAGTTTAGTTAGAAATATTTGCATTTTGCTTATGTAGTAGAGTGTATCTCTATTGGATGACTGAACACACTTATCACAGTATGAACACACCTCAGAAATCTGACCTGTGGCACAAAAGATATAATAGTAAAATGTACCTGTGGTTCAGTTGTTCAAACACCTACAAAAAAAGTTTTAATTTCACAATTAAAACATCTACAGAGTTTAACACTGTTTAGTTTCGTCAATTAGGGTCTTGCATATGCTCAGATATGGCAATGTTTATGTATGTCAATAATGCAGCAGGTAGTATGAGTTAACTTCAACATAAATTACCATATTTTATCTGTGCTTTAATGCAGGTAGAAACCTTTTTGAGGACACACATAATCAGTTAAAACTGGTTATTTAATAATACCACGATCCATTGCATGGCTTAGAATGTGTTTGACACTCACAGCACCTTATTTTATAGTCCCGCCTGTGCGCAATTTTCATCTTTAAGAATATATCTATTGCGTGATCAAAGGTTAAAGTGGTCCCAGCGCTTTCTATAGCTACCGGGCTTAGACTCGCAAATATCCCTTTTTTTTGGTAGTCTTATAGAAATATAAGTATGTATTGCTAACTATTGGTTGTTGGCGTGTTAAATTACAGTCAAGGTACCATTCTAAATTACAGGATCTAGTTTTGCATAATTTGTCAAACACATTGTTTGGAAAATGCTGCACTATGCAATCTGTATGTCGTACATTGCACTTAAAAGTATTTTTTAAGAACAATAGAGAAGTCATTAACATAATGAACAAATGCCTGACCTATAATAGTTAGTAAGAATATGTACATGCGAGCCCCACATTTCCATAGATAGTCCATAGGGATCGTTCAACAATTACGTGATCATTTTTGGTCGTTTTTTTAACCCCCCCTCCCCCCTATGTGATCACAGCGTAATCTTTTCTTTTCACCCCCCCCCCCCCCCTCGCTTTGATTACGTAATCTTCGTCCGTGCTTAAAATGTTTGCTGTTTATTAACACTGACATGTATGTCATGTTTCTATGAGTCTTAAATGACCTTGATTTGGGAAGAGGGTGTGTTTGTCAAAATGCAACATGTAACTACACATTTTAATATTTATTTACGTCTGTCATTTTTCAAAATTGGACGTAAATATCTATACTAATATTATAAAGCTGAAGAGTTTGTTTGTTTGTTTGTTTGTTTGTTTGTTTGTTTGAACGCGCTAATCTCAAAAACTACTGGCCCGATTTGAAAAATTTTTTTTACGTTGGATAGTCCATTTATCGAGGAAGGCTTTAGGCTATAAAACATAAAGATACGACTCATAAGACCACAGCAGAAATGAAAAATGTTGCGAAAACGGGAGAAAGATATTCCTTTTGAGAGCTTCCGCTGCATACGCTGCGGAAACCGCTTAAGTTACACAAAAATCATGTATGACAGGATTGTTCAGCATTAAGAGTTCTATAATAAAGTCCGCGACAGCATATGTCTATCTTTTATGGTTGACTTACTACAACCTTTTTTATGTTCATAAATTTGTAAAAAAATAATATATTATTTTTAGAGGTGTATTATGCACACAGGTATTTATTCTTATCAAAATAAATACATTCATCATCACGAGCATTTCATTAAGAACAAAGTTGCCCTTTATATCATTTGATTTCAATAAATATCTTAGGAGCTATCACAGTTTTAACATAACTCCGCACCAAAATAATGTTCGCAGCTTAAGTACAACGTGCGCTTTCGCTAATATATTATAAAGCTGAAGAGTTTGTTTGTTTGAACGCGCTTATCTCAGGAACTGCTGGACTGATTTGAAAAAATATTTCTGTGTTAGATAGCTTATTTATCGAGAAAGGCTTTAGTATATAAAACATGACGCTGCGACGGGAGGGGAGGGAGAAAACTCAAAACGCGCGGACGAAGTCGCGGGGGACCGCTAGTTTTGTTATAAAATGATAACGTAATCATGGATTCTCCCCCCCCCCCAAATAATCCAGATGTATATACAAGCACCTGACACCCCCCCCCCCCTTCCGGTGATCACGTAATTGTTGAATGATCCCATACCATTTTTTTTACAAACTGTGTAAGTCCATAAAATGGTGTTTGACTTTTTAGGTGAGATCACCTTACACCAGCCATCCAGTAAAAATTGCTTACACCAGCATTTATTAACTTTTTCCTTCAAAGATGTAAAGGAAAAAAGTTAATAAATACTGGTGTAAGAAATTTTGTGTAACTACTAGCGGTGCCCCTCGGACAACACATTTTGGTTTTAGGTGAAATCAATCCCCACTCCTGTTGTAGCCTTATGTTGGCCTGTATTGTATCTAAAGCCTTCCCCAATTTAATAAATAAGATAGATCAGATAAGGGTTTTCAAACAAAGCCAGCCATTTGTAATATTAGTATATTCAATTCTAAAATAATTATGTTTCTGTGTTTTATTTATTACTGCACAGACACATAGGAATTAGTATAATACCTTCTCTGAATGACTGTTAGAAACATTAAAAAGCAAACTTGTCATCATTACAAACAAAACCATAATAATGACAGATAAACAGATAACAAGTGAAAAACTTTCAACAAAGTCCTTATCACAGACTTTGATAACGTTATCTTGTATCGTATTTCTCAACATGCCCAGTTTATTTCCATTAATTCGATTCCTAGTCATCTGCTTATGTTTATCAACTTTCAAATTGTGTATATAATCGTTAAATCAATTTCGACAATGTTGATTATGGTGTTATCTGTGACGTCACGCGTACGACCGTCCTTGTAGCGACGATGTGTGTAACTTCCGTCTCTCTCGCACGCTTTCACTTTTTTCTCCGCTTTCCCAATACGAAACACGGCCATTTTGCCAAATGTTTGCGAATGACGATTCAATAAATAATATGGCTTGACTTGAAATTCGTGACGTCATGCCAACCACATACTCCTATTAGGTAGTCATAAACTCACTTTATAAATAAATTAAATACTTAATGACCATTTTAACTACCAACTACATCGACTTATACACAGCTGAACCCCAAGAAAAAACTTAAACAACCATTGGCCTGGTTTATCTAGTAGTATTGTTCCTTTCAATATTATAAAGTAGACAATTACTAGTAAGTTCCTGTGCTAATTTAAATGCCGCTGCTCTGACAGCGGCAAGGAGACTAAATGACGCATGACTTATAATTAGCAATCCTTTTCATTTATATTTTGTGTTGTCCAAAAATGACGTTATTTCTCAGTTAATAAATGCCAATGTTCTTTGATTAAAGTCGCTACATCTGTCTTGGTATTTTGAGCTTCGCAACATCCACACTGAACTTCCTCCTCCTCGATGTATTCAGATTACCAAACCAAATCGATTCTTATAAGGTCATAGTAGGTACTAATCAAAATTAATAGCTTTTGCTAGTGAGTCTTTTCCTATTCCTTTACGCTTTATATCCGCTAGTTTCGTAACTCAGGAGTTCCGGGTAGGTATTCCTTTTTCGTGAAAGGAAGGTCCTATAAATAGTTGCAATATGTTTTTTCCATCATTGGAAAAACAACCGTTTGGATTATCTACTCTACACTGTTACTTTGGCTGTAAATTCTTTTGGTTGTTATTCTTCTCTTTGCAAGGACGTATTTAAACGCAAAAAAAATAATGTACCTAGGCTATTGCTCGCACTTATGCACGTCCCAATATTTACCATACAACAAATTCGGGACAATTGTGGGCTAGTGCTGAAGAAAAGCTGCGCAACAAACTCAGTCAATATGGTCACGGTAATGTTATCTAAACAGTATTCCAACTCCATACAAACGGACGAAACGCGAACTATACCTACGTGCCTCGACTTTGGCATGCGTTCGGCATGCAGACAGTCGCGACTGTGCCACAATGACGAACGGACGGTGCGTTGTTTTTTTAACAATAGTCGCGCGATTTCCTTCTCGAAAAATAAGTTTAAGTACATTTTATTAAGACGAATAGGATATATTGTGCTGATTTGATTTTTAATAAAGCTTTATATGAGAATGCGGATTTTTTATACTTTAAAATTTAATAATTGAGCATTCCATACGTCTAAGTCGTTGCGCAATTATTTTTCGGTAGCAAATTTATAAGATCGATTTGTCATTTAAACATAAAAATGTTTTAGTTAAATCTAACAAGCAAAAAACAACACCCATTTTCATTGAATACTTCCTATTTAATCCACAAAATATATTATTTGTTTATATAAAAAAGTATATTTACGATCACAAAACTATATGTAAACACTAAAGTAGGCAATTGTAAAATGCTGGAGGCGGGCAGGCAGCCCTATCGCACGTTTAGGTACCGCGCGGCTGTAGGTATTTATTTTAAAGAGTCGGCCGAGTTACAATACTGTAGATAACATTACCGTGATATGGTGAATTCAATGCCTCTTTTTAAAATATTTCAATTTTTATGTTTGTACAAGATTGACTACATCATTATCGCTCATACAATCATCTAGTTTATTTATAATATCCTTTAGTCACTAAACAGTGTTTGACAATCGATTTGAATTTGATGAAAGTTTGATTGAAATTTTTGATTAACCTTCTGAAGTCTGAATTTTGGAACGGCAAGTTTATTCTTGATTCTGGTATTGAAATCGTGCAAACTGCTTCTGCTCCTGCTCTCTTTATATTATTTTTTTGAGAAATCTCACTGTTCTAGAATATTACATCTAGGTTGTCTTTCGGCTATCTTGTGGTCCGTCTTAATTAAGGCGTCTTAAACAGGTTTACGGCCTCGTGTTTTTGTATTATGGCAGCTTCAATAAAGAAACTTCCTTTACCTCACGTGTCGGTCAGCTAGCACCATCTGATGCTTTATCCCTAGTAGATAATGAATACCAAAATTTATTTTAAAGCTTACTGGCTCCTATTGAATAACTATCAAGTTATAGGTACTTTCCTTTTACGTTAGACATTACGGTCTTGGTCGCAATATGTAATGTGTCGTTGAATGCCTGAATGCTCATAACTAATGAACTACCTATAGGTGTTAGGCTAGGGACTGTTTCCTTGTTCTAAGTCCCTCCATTATTTGCTACTCATAAAGTAGTTCAATCTAGTGCGATCCGGATTTTAGATCGCCTGGTGCCAGGCTACGTCCTCGGCTCAGCATGTTTGTTGCAGTTAGAAGAAAATGCTCTATTGTAAATGCATATGCACAGGGTAAAACACTAACACTAAAATACTTCACATATATTAATATGGAGTTGCTCAGATTAGAATAGGAAATATACGTCATCCAAAAGATAGCCTGGAGTCTCTTTGGGTGTGTATGTGATTTATCAATCGAATAGCCAATCTGAGGCCAAACATTTCATTTTTAGGGTTCCGTATTTTTGTCTAATTCTGAGACCTGATATAGGTAGTTTTTCTCTTAGAGAAAAGAATTCCAAAGGTGGCTGTGTGGTGATTGTGATGGAATGGATACATTGTAATCTAATATTATTATTTATAATCTTATCATTAAGGTATGATCCCGAACTCGGCAGCAAGCAGCAGTGCTGCCGCGACACTACTGGTCCCCATACACTGGTCTGTCGCGGCGGCAGGGCGACACTGACGCGCTGCAGTGCTGCCGACATTGCTGCCTAGCTTGGAATGTTATCTCATATAAGCTTATAGAAATTGTATGGGGACCAGTAGTGTCGCGGCAGCAGTGCAGCGACAGCACTGCTGCTTGCTGCCGAGTTCGGTATCATACCTTTAACCTTAGACCCTTTGCACACTGCGTCTTTTAGCAGCGATTCCGCAGGCATAAGCTGGTAGCGCTTATCTCAATAGTATAAAACTCAATAAGGGCACTACAAGGTACTTGATGTGTCACGGACGTATCGATATTGAAGAAGGCGCCTTGTCCTAAAAATATTTTGTAATAAGCGCTAGCGGTCACCGCGACTGCGTCCGCGCGTTTTGAGTTTGCTCCCTGCCCTCCCGTCGCAGCGTGATTTTTTATATAGCCTAGCCTTCCTCGATAAATAAGCTATCTAACACATAAATATTTTTTTAAATCTGTCCAATAGTTCCCGAGATTAGCGAGTTCAAACAAACAAACTGTAGCTATAATATTAGTATAGATTGGATAGCTTTTGTCAGTCACGATGGTTAATGAGTTAAAAGTAATAATAATATTTTGCTTTGTAAAGGTTCTTAACACAGAATTGATTGCAGTACTGCGTGAAAGAGTAACGAAATCGAAAGTCGAAGTAATGTATTAGTATTATGCGAAATATAATGGATAATCAATGAAATGATATACCATTCATTCATAATATTTACAGTTACATCATGAGGTTATGGTATGGACTGAGTTATTCATGAATAACGATGTTCATAGCGTGATTACCAGTAATGAGTAACGGCACACCTAATTAGTAAAATAACTAGTCAACTTAGGCTTGGCCCAGCCATAGTATTACGCACCTATAAACAGTCTCAATATATATCTATCATTAACCGACTTCAACAAAGGAGAAGGTTATCAATTTGACTGTATCTCGTTTTTTTGTGTGTTACCTCATATCACAGTCATTTGTAGACCGATTTGAAAATGTTGTTAAGTCATAATGAACTTTGACGTGAAGAAATAAATTTCACCCTAAAGAAGAAGATTACACCTGCTTTAGGATTTATTTACTTACTATTTCGGTAGAGTCTTAAGGTATTATTCCGAACTCGGCAGCAAGCAGCAGTGCCGCCGCGACACTACTGGTCCCCATACAAATTTCTATAAGCTTATATGAGATTACATTCCGAGCTAGGCAGCAATGTCGCGGCAGCAATGTAGCGGCAGCACTGCTGTGCAACAGTGTCGCCCTGCCGCCGCGACAGACTAGTGTATGGGGACCAGTAGTGTCGCGGCAGCACTGCAGCAACAGCACTGCTGCTTGCTGCCGAGTTCGGAATCATACCTTTAAATTATTATAACATAGTTATATGATCAGTGCTAGTTAATACTGCAACATACGGGTTTGATCCTCCGTCCAAAAGACAACTCATTACGATTACGATTTGAGGGATTACGATTTGAATGGTAATTTTTCGCTATAAAAATAATACCATATTCATCTGATATACAATTTGTCATACTGTCTGAAGTTATAAGATCGTTTATCTCCGTGACGCGGCTCCACAATTGTGTCAATTATTGGCCGCTCAATAAACACCTTAGGGGGCTGGCAATTTATATATTATTTCCTGAGCCGTCTGGGTAGTAAGTGTTTATTGCGCAATATTTATTATTATGAGTATTCCAACTGAAATACGATAGGCATTGATACTTGTAACTTATCCGTGACTCCAAATTTTAAACTGGTAGATCCAATTCGAGAAATGGCCAATAATAAATTACTTATTTATAAAGATTTATGAATTTTTGCCATTAAAGTTTTATTTTTATGCTTATAAGATGCAATAAGAAATCCAATTATTTTTTCCAGATCGTTTGCCAATTTTGGTTTCGTATTTCATATTATTAGTTTCCAGGTGCCATTCCCTAGGTTTCAGATGTAACAAAACCGTTTAGCAAAAGATTGTTTGAAAGAAAACTAACCGAGATAATAATTTGTAACTAACTTAAAAATCGTGTTGTTTATGTTTATTAATAAAATCACACAATTACTAAAAGTGCTTAACATTAACACGATCAATTAGGTTGTTTTGACGACCCGTCTGATGTAGTGGTCTTGAAATCGCCTACTACGCAGCGGGTTGCGGGTTCGATCCCCGCACAATACAAACATTTGTGTGCATGAACATGTCTGTTTGTATTGGTCTGGGTGTTTTCTATGTATATCATGTATGTATTTACAAACAAAAAGTATTTAAGTATTATATCCGTTGTCTGGCACCCATAACACAAGCTTTGAGTAGCTTACTTTGGGACTAGATGGCGATGTGTGGGAATATCCAAAGGAAAGGATATTTATTTATTAGGTCGTGTCGAAACTTTCCACACATATTATTTATTTGTTACAATACTTTAATATTAAATCTTAAAGCTGCGGTCTAGGATTTCCTTTGTTATTGAGAAAATCCACAGATAGCATTCATATGTTAGTATCACGTTGCGTAATGAATACAAATGTGCTATTATGCGTAACTTTCTGCGCTATATTGTACTCTAAGGCTATTGAAATAGGTAAACTAGATCTCGTGTAGTATAAAATTGTAACGATTAAAGCAGTTGAGATAATTACAGTATGCACGATGAAAAATCCAAATAAATCACCCTTCTGTATCAGTATCTTCATGGATTGGTCTATGAATTGCCTCGTGGCGAATATATCACGTGTTTGAGTAAAATTGTTTGTTTATGTCTTACAATGTAGATGAAGATTTATGAAAGTTAAATCTTCATGTCGCGAACGCTGAGAGAGAGAGAGAGAGAGCAAAACGGTGTATTACAGTTTTATAAAGGACACCATAATCTACAATGAAGTCCGCAATACTATATTTCTAATTATAACAGTTATGACACAATAACTCTTTTTTATATTAAATAAACGACGGTACAAATTAAGTCACATTATTCTTACCTGGGTATTAATTAACCTTTATCTAAAAGAAACATTTTATATTCAAGTTTACATCAATACCTATGTATAACTTTATGAATTTTCAATTAACCATATCAGACATACTACCATTAAAAAGTTATCATGAGTTTTATATTTATCCAAATTAACTGGTCTTATGCTTGATTTTGCCGACGTTAGATACGTAATATTCGTCGAAATAAATACAATACACCTAATTTGAAAACATCATCTATTTGTTAGCAATCATTTGTTTAAATGACTAAGGGCCGATTTTTCAATGGTCAGATAAAACTTATCAGACTGATAAATTATAAAACGACATATTTAAAAAAAATACAGTTACGTATGATTGCTGAAAATTAGGTGACGTTTTCAAATAAGCCGTATTGTATTTTGTTCGACGAATATATCTTATCTGACCATTGAAAAATCAGCCCTAAATCGGTCATTTAATACTTATTCAGCCGGATAAGACTTATGTGACGTTGGTTAATTGGCCATAAGTGACTGGTTCGATATAACGTCTTTAAATGAAGCTGCACCTTTTTGCGGCAAAACTCGACTTTTCCAAATATATAAACCTAAACTGAACTGAACTGAAGACCGTTGCGGAGAGGCATGACTCTCCAATGATTAAGCACTTCGTTCAGTTACTTATCAAGCAGGGAAAAGAATTTCTTAATATGGGATTAGTATCTGAAATAAGTGTCATTCTGATTTTTGAAATGTTTCTGTTTTTTCTCAATAATTATCTATGCCATCATGTACTAACATAGTTTTTAAGACAAACTAACAAAATGGATCAATGTTATCTTAAATCATAAATAAATAATAATAAATTAATAATAATAAACCTCAGTTACTACTTAATCTGTGACAAACTGCTCATTGTGCAGTGCTGTACTATCTAAATAATGTAAGAAGAATTGACTGTAACTGTCACTGCGCGGCGAGATAAATGTGAAAATGAACTGTATTGGCTTGGCTGAGCGCTATAAAGTATTCATAAATGTGTTCATTTTATTCACACGGGTTTTGATTATTTTATAAAAAATCTCACCTAAATATTGCCCGCAGGATATCCTAAATTTACGCGGACGAAGTCGCGGGGTCTGATAGTGTATTATAAACGATGAGAACGAAAGTTGGGACCGCACTTCGTGGATGGCACTATCTGTCACAGTTTAATAATTACCACTATAACGTATTTTCAATTGTTCCCCTATTTGTTGTTGAAGTTTTAGAAGTTTGGTTCCTGTAGGTTCCTAGACTGTATCAACTTTAACATTAATACACACATAATTTCATGTAAATAAATAAGTTACATAATAATGCCGTGATTTCAGTAAGATTGTCCGAGACACGCTAAGAAAAATGAAAACATCTCGTCTTTTCGTGACATTGAGGCGGCGCCAGGCACAATAAATATGAATCAGCTCCTGCAACATAATAGGGATGTCACAAGGAGTACTATCTATCCTAGAATATTCTTAAAAGAAAAAAAGATTTTATACGAGTTAATACCCTGGCTTGTATCCTATTGGGAGTCGATCCGATTGGGAGTTAGATTATTGTGCATTTCTGGCGTATCGTATCGAAGAAAATGACTGTAAAATAATATTGATAGTTATTTAATATTACGTTTATTGCAAACCCTTTTTATTAATTATTCATTAACAATTATAATACAATTATCCTTTTGATTCCCTCGTTTTCCTCGTTCGGGCTGACACAGACTGGAAATGACAAGTTGGTTTTATCCAACACCGCAGTTTATTTTGCCTTTGTAGTTAGGTACTTCATTATTTTCCTTAAAGAGCCCTTTGACGTCATCTGTACCAAGTTTGATTACCAGTGACATAACTTGGCTTGTAATTTGATCTTGTCGATGTTTTGTAGTAACTAACTTGTCAGTTTGGCACCCTTCAATTCGTCTCTAAAATTTTGTAACCTCATACTATCCCAGATTATATGGAGTGTGAAAATAAACACACAATATTCGTAGTTAGTAAGAATCTAAACAAACAAGTCAGTTACATAATGTAATTGTTTGAAAATATTCTTCATACAATTTTATTCCTATAACACCATCGTCCATGTATGTAGATGGCTACCAGGCAAGTCACTTTTACTTTCAAAGTAGGTTGTCTGTATAAGCATAACAAATCTTTTTGTCATCCACCAGATTATGCCTTACAATTCGGTGTCTGATCGTGCCAACCATGTTCATGCATAAGACCGTAAGGCAATATTTCATACTAGACAAAACGCAAATGACTAGATGTCTAATATCCTAAATAGGTTTTGCGTGTTTACCGCTCCCTGTCTCGACGCAAAACCAACAAGATTTACAATTTTGTGAGTGCGTGTGGGTATAATAAACAAATGAAGCCTAAAGTTTTTTTTTCACAGAAATAACTTTGTTAATTTTGATCTAAAACAATATGCTGCTAAAACGTCATTTCAGTTCTATAATTTATACCACATTGTGTTTATTCAAATTATCTTCTACCTTCATGATAAAGTACTCCAAAAGTAAATCATAGCAAATTGTATCGTAGTCATTAACAGCTCGATCACTGTTTCTTTCACTGAATGTATTTAAGTAGGTCTATGTTCAGTACCATGACATCAGTCTATTGTTACCATTCAAAAATGAGGAAAAATTAGCTACGGTACATTTTACCGTTCAGTAATTGTATGCTAAATTGTCTTTGAAGGTTTATTCCACAGACGTACTGAAAACGAAGACCTACACAGTGTCATTTTATTATCTTTTATTCGATTTCGTGGTATGCTAACAAAATAACTAGAAAATGACACTATTTAAGACTTATTTTAAATTAGTAAAAACAAATTTGTTAAACAAGCTCGTTCAACTTCTAATACAATATCAACAAGCTCACGTGCAATACCGCGTGGACAGTCATTCATAAGTGCACTGATCGTTATGAACGCGTACACTTGCCTCGCATTCCACTGGAGAGAAGAGGACTTAGCTTATTAGAAGTTCAATAACATCGTTATTCTAAAATATGGACTCGTCGAAAGCAAGCATGATAATTCGGAACACTTTCCCGGAATTTGAATTCTGGACATGTCCACAAAAGAACGTTTGGTGGTCGTTAATTTCGCAGCGGATCTTTTCAGAATGACTATTACCCTCTTCAGAAAGGTATGTTTAACAACTAAACAGGATAATCTTCTTGTGCAGAAATGTTAAAGAAAAATTTCACTTAAACGTTGAATCACGTACAAAAAATGGGTTAGTAGGTTATTTAATTGTAACTATTTGGGTAATGACGCCCCGCTCTGATTGGTTTCTATCAACAAAGCTTAATGGAACGTCAAATCGTTCTTAGAACACGGTATTAGTTCTATCAATACAGAAATAATAGACATTTTATTGACAGGAGGCCCTTTGCCAGTCTTGTAATTTATTTATGTATACTCGTTTTAAATAGTACACGATTTACATACTAGACAGTACTACTTCAAACTCAAAACAAACTCTTAACATTTCATTTTTAAACAACTGTTAGACGACTAGTATTTTATGACCATGTAACGATTTAAAAAGCAAGCCGAAATGGCATCCGATTAAGTTATAAGATTATTAATTTTTCACATTTACAGCTAAGCTAAACAAATGCTAATGATGATGATCACAATTTAACCACAAGTTCTAGCATAGCTACCGTAAAGAAGCCAATGTCTTGTACTCAAACCTACTAATGGGCTGCTCATACACATAATCAGATCAACTAACACCAAATCTAAACATTATATAAACTTAACGGTTTTGCAAATCCTCATCGTCATCGTGATTTTGTTGCTAACTATGTCAGAATCTTGCGATTGTCAAATCGATTTGCATTCTCGTTTAAAAACAAAAATAAATACACTGCTAAATAATAATAACTGTAATACTCTTACGAATAAGGTTGAGTTTCCTGTAGTAGAAGGTGATGAAAGTAAAACAAGCGATGAAATCCAACCGAGTGTGACGTCTGTCGCCTTGGTCACCACAGCCACTCACTTGTGGCTACATAAAGTTTGTATCCTTAACTGTTGTTCTTTTGAATGTATCTTGATCCCGAGCAAAGGTTAAGAAGAAAAAAATATACATTTGTTATAAAATTACTGATATCCTCCAAGGGTCACCTTTTGGGCCTCAAATACGCGATCTTATTTGCCTTCTGTCTGGTTATGTTTTCTCGTATTCTACGTTAGTCATAAACGGTCTAAATGATTCCTTGTTGTTTGATTTTAATCTGTTATCTGTTGTCTGATTCAATAACAGGGGCTTCAAATCTATACTAATATTATAAAGCTGGAGAAATTGTTTGTTTGTTTGTTTGTTTGTTTGAACGCGCTAATCTCAGAAACTACTGGCCCGATTTGAAAAAATATTTTTATATTAAATAGTCCATTTATCGAGGAAGGCTTTAAGCTATATAACATAAAGATACGACTCACAAGACCACAGCAGCAATGAAAAATGTTGCGAAAACGGGAGAAAGATATTCCTTTTGAGAGCTTCCGCTGCGTACGCTGCGGAAACCGCTAAAGTTACGCAAAAATCATGTATGACAAGATTGTTCTGCATTAAAAGTTCTATAATAAAATCCGCAACAGCATATGTCTATCTTTTATGGTTGACTTACTACAACCTTTTTTATGTTAATAAATTTGTAAAAAGTAATGCATCATTTTTAGAGGTGTATTGTACACACAGGTATTTATTCTTATCAAAATAAATACATTCATAATCACAAGCATTTCATTTAGAACAAAGTTGCCCTGTATATCATTTGATTCCAATAAATATCTTAGGAGCTATCACAGTTTTAACATAACTCCGCACCAAAATAATGTTCGCAGCTTAAGTACAACGTGCGCTTGCGCTAATTATATTATAAAGCTGAAGAGTTTGTTGGTTTGAACGCGCTTATCTCAGGAACTGCTGAACCAATTTGAAAAAAAAAATCTGTGTTGGATAGCTTATTTAGATACTGCGACGGGAGGGGAGAGAGCAAACTCAAAACGCGCGGACAAAGTCGCGGGGGACCGCTAGTCTAAACTAAATGTATCGAAATCTTGATTCGATCGAGGTCAGTTATTGAGAAGCCATGTTTACCTAGTCTACTCTGGAATTTTCTTTGCTAATTCACTTAACATACTTGTTTGCACGAATTAATATGTAACAATAGTTTACAAGTACGCATTTAGCATATCGCTGGTAAGAATCAGTTGTTTTGGTGAAGTGGTTGTAGTAATGTCAATCGTTATTGGAAGTAAGCCTTTACTACGTAATCATTAGGATAGCGTTGCCTTTAAATATTTAAACAACCACAATATTTTATGTTCGCCACCTATTTAATGATTAGATTCGACTTGCTTAAATTAGCTAAGTGGTTTTAATAAAATACTAATATCTCCTCAATAGGTTATCTATCATCGTGCCTTCCTGCTTTTTCTATTTATTCGTGCTTTGTCTTATTTACTTGAATTTAAAAAGACGATTATATAAGCAAACAATTTTTTGTTGTTGTAACAAGTTTTGTGAAGTTTGCTCGGTCCGTTTGCTTGAAAAGTGACTAGAGGTTTAGCTGATAAAATAAATGAATGTGAGTATAGATTGCGCTGTCTTTTTCTGTAAACTATTATTTTATATGTTACATGATATGTATAGGTTATTAATCAAAATAAATATGATGGGGCCACTACCCACTTAATCACCGTTATTATAATATTATATCAATCAATCTTCAGGGCAGAATATGCAACTTGCAAAAAATTGTTATCTTAAAATTATTAAATGTGTCTTAGCAAATAAGCAAATCATCTACATAATGTAAATGCGTTCTTAATAATCTTCTGTCGCTTAGCTTGTTCTCTTCTCTGGCCATGAAAATTGCACAAAAGAGCCGGTTTTATTGCTTTCGTGTCGAATTGCTTTTAAGACACGACTTTGTCATTAAACATTTCATCTTCAGTTATCGTCAAGTTCATTTCTTGGCGCTTGAAAAAGTGTGTTGAACTTTTTGGGGGTATCGTGTTTGCCCTCAGTATCGCCCTATACTCAGGGCTCTTTGAACAGATGCTCGAGTCCACAAGCACCTGTTTTCGAAAGTATAATTTTTCATTGTTTAAGTTTCTGACCTGAATGAACGATTAGTTCAGCCGAAAGAGTTGACCGCGGAAGGTTTTATACATGGGTAGGTAGTTAGGTAGGTATTGTGTTTTCTGTTTCCTCGTGGGTTCTGGTTTAGTTTTTAGGACGTCCGTTCTTTAATTGTAATTATTTTATTTATGTTACATGTCCATTTATGTATAAACGGTGCCATCCTAGAAGGCGCGTACATACCGCCATTCGTCCTAATCGTTTATAAAACACGTGTGCAAGCTTTTGCCAATGTTATAATTAATATGATTATTTAATATTACAATTTTTGTCACACCCCCCGCACCCCGCGCATTTCTTAATCTAAAATTAGTGGCGCGCGCCTTCATGGGCGGCAATATCTATTTGTCTTTCCTTTCTACGATGATGGAATTTGCACTAAATGCTTATTTAATAAATTATTTGTGGATTCATCAAACAAATCAGAGCATCACTATTAATTCGAACTAGAACTACATGATAAAATGTTTTATGGCGTGTCGAGCGTAAAGGTCGAGAGGTCGGCTTCTTTGCTTAAAAAGGCCAAAGCTATCGTCCAGCTGTTAAGCAAATAATTTCAAAAACAATAAGGTCATCGGCCTGTTAGTAACGATTGAAATGTGCTAAGGGCCTGGTTGGTATAACTGTGGAAAACAAAGAAAATGGCTATAACATTTTTCATTTATATCGTGTTTAACATTTCCAATATAATGCTCGGCTTGCTTGAGGTTCATTTCAATGCTTGTCGAATGCTGTGTTAATGTGCTTATTATAAGCAAACGTAGTGGTTGTTATTGTGGTTTTATGGTTTATCCACTCAAAAGAGAAGACTGCTGTAACTGACGTTGACGTACCTTTTGTTTTATACTCGTGAAATGTATGTATTGATATGCATTTGTACAAGCTTTTTTTAAATTCTCTCTTGTGTCATTCATAATTCTGAAGGTTAGAAGTCAAATAAGATGCTGATGGCCGTTCGTAGCTAACTTGGGCTGGACGCATATTTATTATTGCTGTCCTGTCCCCCTTGTGCCCTTGAGTTATGCAGTCTGCTCCAAACTAGAGCCGTAAATCGGTCGGTAATATGCCTGGTGTTAGAGGTGAAAAAGGGCGCAGATTGCTCATGTCAAACGAATGGATTACACACGCTCCTCTTGAAGATGATGGTCAAAAGTTCGACCTAAAAATAAAACATTGGGCTCATTCGCATGCTAGCATACCGTCATATCAAGCAATTCGACATAGACTCGTTGTGAAATCATATTAAAGAAGATAGTCTCATGCTCCAGAGGGTTAATGATACACACAGGACTGGTACCTTGTGTTACTTAAGTTCTGTAGTTAATGATGATAATCCAAGCAAGAGACCACCACACCTTTGAGCCAGAAAACGACTTACTATTTTTTTAGGCTTTTTGAAAACATTATGCAGCGACATGAACCCTACACTTGTCGCTGCCGCTGCAGAAAATGTAAATAGCCTTATAAAAAGACTGGTTGTCTTCTATCAACCAAGCGATGAAGAAGCTAACAATGGTTTTCTCTTGTTTCAGAGGGATGACCGGTCGCTACTGGCTCAGTTCTTCTTCGCTGACGACGCGCTGAACATGGTAGCTGCGGAGTTGGACTCTTTCGACGGCCGCAAGGACCCGGAGAGGTGTTCCACGCTCGTGAACCAGCTTAGGCATGCTCAGGTAAAGATGTTAAAGGTTATTTGACATAAATAGACACAATTCCGAACCAAGTTGCCAAGCAACTGCCGAGAGCACTTGTAGCGTTGCAAGCTGGCAGATTGGTTCGGAATTGTAACTTGAGGGTAAGTAAAATACAGGTTGTGTCAGCTAATGCTTAAACTCTTGATGTCCTCCGTTACCTGTCGAGGACGCGTTTGATGGCTAACCCTTTATGGTAATTTTGACTCATTCACAATTTTAATTTGCAATCTAGTTGGCAGGATTTGTTGAACCTTTAATGATCTGCTTCTAAATAACCACAATTTCTATTTGCAATCCTGTTGTCAGGATGTGTCGAACCTTTTTTTTTTAAAAAGAACAAAGTTTTATATCTTTTTAGGGTTTATTTGTATAAATTTAAGAAATACATTCTCGAATGCATCATTGATGCTCCACTCTAGATGGTCTTCATCTTAAGTGGTGCATAGTTGATGCCTTCATTTTTGTTTGTTTTAGTTTGTCGTTGTTTAACTTGAGTATTGTGTTTGCCTGCTTTGATTTTGTTATACATGTTTAAGTGTTACAATCTAGAACATTTATATATTGTCACAAATCTCAAGGCCATGCTGATAGCATGCTGGCACCTCCGGCATTTTCAAATGCAGTTGTCAGGCCGGTGCGTGGTCTCATTTGCATACTATTGTATGACAGTGTGGTACCACCATTACATATTGAAGGCTTGTAAGTAGTCGTCACGTCCTAAAGTAGCTATTGTGTGACAGAGCGAGCAGCATTAACTGAACAGCATTTTCTCATTACTTCATGTTATCAAATTTAAGAATTGGTGTCTTGAATTCGGTAAAGATTTGTGATACTCCTGGGAACGGATTTGCTTGGGAAGTGTAACAATTATATTATTATTTTTCATTTAAGATTTCGGTTCACGTGTTTTCTAATAACAAACTTTGTTGACATCACGATTCGAACGCAAAAATTCTGTCGGTGTCTCATTAAATCACCAAATCTGAATAATCATGCAACCAAAACTTGAATAATACATGTAAATCTAGCGTCTCAAACAGTTTAAAACATATACACATGATATCGCGAAATGATGGTAGTATCACTATTAAAAAGGAAAAACCTTCAAATGATTGAACAAAGAGCACACTTTAACGAAAAGGTAATGATTTGTTAGGTGAAGAAATGATCGATAAGTTATTTTCTGAGAATACCTCTGACCTAATTCCTATCAGTGGCGTAAATCTGAGGTCCGTTAATTTGTTTTTAAAGGGCCTCTTAGTGATCACTGTACGTCACTGTTCATCCAGTTCGGATGGCGTCGTACAAGAAGTATGCTACAATATCATGTTTCATTGACACTGATAGATACGTTACTGATCGGCACGTGTCGGCACTTAGCCGGCACTGTTGTTAGCGGATCGGCCTTAATGGAAGTAAATTTCTGTTAAAAGTAATGTCTATTATCATTTCTTATTCTTATGTATATGTATTCATTTCACGGTCTGTTTAGAGTTAGTTTAAGTTTCGGAAGTTCGTTCTTATTATTGCAACTTATCAATGACCTTGTCTAATCGCATAGCCATTAAAAATTTATACGTCGCAGGGAATTTTTAAAAAACGTGATTGTATGATTTATTCTAGTTAAATTATAATTACACTAATTATTGTCAATGACGACTAGTTCGTATAATTTCACGGGTTCTTTTCAGTGATATTTTAAATTCACTGGGCTGCAACCGTGATATTATAAAATCTAGGTTTATTATGAGTCGAGTTTGTGGTGGGTGCCCCACGTGTTTTGATTAGTCAATTGACTTATCAGTCGCCATTTGCTGATGATTAGTAAGCTCACGGTTTTAATAATATCTCTGAAACATATCAAAATGTAAGCAAACACGCTTAAAAATATCGACTGCATATTGTTTACCAGCGCTTATATTCCGCTTGATCCTCAGGAATTAGTTTTATCGACGTTCACGTGACGGCTGCGACTCGATAGAGTAGGCACGTGTCGATAGGTGCTCCGGTGCAATTCGTTCTTTCGAGTCATATAACTCACATTTCGATAGCGACCGTATTACAACACTAATAAGGTCTCGAAGAAAATTCGTTTAGGTTCAAAGACCGAGCTGTATCGCATGATGTCATCAGCGGTCCGCCGATATGATTTGTTTTATTTATTTCGTTCTCGATACACTGTTTTGTTTTATAAGTAGCTTGATATCATACTAAACAAATCGATTCATTCGAGAATACCTTGTACAGGCTAACTACTCTAGTTTAATGACAAAGTAGTGATGTAGGTAGTGAAAAGTAACTGTTCAACATCTGTCTACTACTAGCTGGTGAATGAATCTTCTATAGAAAAGAAAGTTTTGGTAGTTACTCCGCTTACGGAGAACGACGATTTTGTTGAATGCACACACAGCTATAAAATCTGCTTGTTGGATTCGTCGCCGCCCCTATAAGGATAACAAAACGGGACCGGGGCGGGTCAGGGCCTGGGGCGAAACGAAGTTCGCTGTAACCCCTAGTAAATATTAAAGAAAACTTTAGTTTGTACTAAGGATTTAGAAAGATCTTTATTTTCATATAAAATTACATTTAATTAAAAAAGAAAACGTTATTCGACTCTACATATAATTTTACCTTATTTTAAACATAGTCATACTTTCACATTCTTTTATAGGGTTTGGTAGCATATTGAATAGCTGTGTTCCCATAAACATTAGTCTTCTTTCCATACTTAGTAGGACGTCCCGACTGGGTCTAATTTACAAAACACAAAATGCGTTTCTTTGCGTGTTTTGGGTGTTACATTAAAAGTCTTATATTATTGATACTTTTTTTAAGTTCACCAAAATTTGATAAATTTTAGTCACTGTGAAAATATGTATAGTATGAATAAAATAATGATTTTGTCAGAATAGGAAATCATCGCCACCGGACTATATACATCTAGCTAGGAAATATTCATTAAGCCTAAGGTAAAGCCTATATACTCGTATATTTTTATCGCGATCCTATAAACAATTTATGTTCTCGTGTAGTAACACGACTTTTACCCGTGTTTCATTCTCTCTCTTGTGTTGTAACAATTGTGTTATCAAATTTAATTTTCCGAAGGTTGTTTTATGTTCTATTCTTTGTTTGGTTGATAAAGATTAGGACATCGTAGCGCAACTTCACATCTCCATTTGCAATGTAATATGTAATGTTTGATATAAGATAGTTTCGAAAATGATAAGGAGATAATGTTGCACGTCGATTTTTCCTACTTCAAACGGCGGATCATTATCAAGCGTACCGACTCGGAAATAAAGTACAGACAGACAAAAATGATAAAATAAATAGACCTAACGCTTGTTATTCCTAGAGAATTATTGACTTCTTACAGTTACATTGTCTAGTGTTTGTTAGTAAAGCTACTTTTTAGATCGATTACTATTCGATTATTTTCTTGGCCTATGATAAAAAGCTGACCTGTCTTCTTGCATAACCGACTTTTACCTTTTCTATTTATGGCATTTAGTCGGCGTCACCTGGCGTGTGGTAAATAAGACCTGTTCAAAACAGTCGTTTTAAACACACAAGGTCGGACATCTGCAATAAATGATGATTCTATTTTTATATCGTAGACTCTTTACAGCATACGAATAAAAAAAATACTTTTTGGGCCTTTGAATTTTGTGTGTGTATGCAATTAATAGGTAAACGGATTACTCGGCCAGATAGCTTTACCACTAATGGAACTGGGCTGTGCTGTGTCACTTTTATACTCGTTTTAGCCGTTGCTCAGTTTCCGTAGGGTTATATTCCCTCCATAAAACAGTTGATTTTCACAATTCTACTAATATTTATTTTATGATTTTTTATCTGACCGTGCCTGTGCAGGTTTTGCGTAGTTCTGACTCTGTTTTCCATGACTCACGCGCATGGAGGTCGCGCTTGCGCGATAGCGTCACGCCACGCAATGCCATATGGTTTTGTGGCTATGGGCCTTCAAGTGGCACGATAAACCATCAGCAAAGGTGTGCCACTACTACAAATTTTGATACAAAATCTAGATTCAAAACTTAGTTCGTTTGGAACACTGGCAAGCGGGCTGGATTTAAAAAATATATTGTAAAATTTCTTATTAAATTGTTACATTTTTAGGCACTTACCAATCCTGTATTGCCAGTTGCCAGCCCCCTAAAAGTCAGCGCTGCTGCTGCTGATTTTATAATTATAATGTTACCTGTTCCTCTTTATTCCGGTCAGATCAGTACTATTTTACACATATCGTCAAAGTAAAACTTACTTTTAAAACTTAACTTATTTTAAAAATACCAGGTGTGTATTGATTAATATGGAAACTAAATAAATCAGTTATTTCTCTCTAGCACATTAGTAGCAAGTACATAATTAGTAATTAACAAATTAAAGAGCTTCCTAACGTGCGAGAGGCGAGGTAGGTCTGAAAAAAATTGGTGAGACATATACAAAACTAAGTGGAAGACGTTTCCTTTTCTAAAATTCTCATTGTTTGGCACGTCTTCTATTCGTATACAATGTTTGTTTTTATCAAGACAGTGACTCAGTGGAATGTCCATAATTTTATGACCCAAATAATGAAATAGGTCAATGATATAAATGTCAGGATGTTCAGACCTTAAGAACGCATTGTTCTGCAATTGATATTGCAAGGTCGTACGCTTAAGTCTCAGCAGACTTTGTTCATAATTCTCCATGGGAATTGTATATTGTTCTTTTATAAGCAAGTAGAACATTGTGCATAGTAAAACAGACGTCTCTTGTCATTGTCAAATAATTGTGTTTGCAATTTGGCATGTATTTTATGCCACAGCTAGCTTAATGCCAAATGTTACATTTATTATTATGGTTTTGCTTTCTATCAAACTGGCAACAGATACCGCAATTGAAGGACAGGGTTAAGAAACGTCATGGTTAAAATATGATATTTAATTGTCATGCTAAAAAGGCGAGACGGGATGGCGAAAGAGTAGGGCCTTGAAGACTTGGCCTTTTTCATCATCACAATATTTTACCATACACTAACACAACAACCTTTTATATGTTTGATTCATCTGAAATGTAATTTTTGATAAATTTGGCTCATATCATACCAAAGCAAACTCTTTTGTTATGTGTTGTTTTATTTCGTTTTTATCAACAAGCCTCTGAGTAGTACGTGCCTTATTTTATTTATACTAATTGAGTAAATAGACCCATCTATTCTAGCTAGATTGCTGTAGTACTAAAGACGTTTTGCTCATAAAACTCAACGCTTGATGCAATTTGAGCATTTGGTTGAAAACATGTAGATAATCTTAACAGATTGCGTATCTGTGTCTAAAATCACGGGACTGGCATTGATAGAAATAGAAAACATAACAATAAAGAAACTATCAATGAAATTCGTTAGAGATACGGAAATCGGCAATATCAATACTCGTAGAAGGTAGGGTAAAATGCAAATGCTACCCCTGAGTACGAGTTGCTTTTAATTACGGTTTATGAACAAGTATTTAACACTCGTGTTTAATGTTAATCTATTGTTCATCTATACTTATAAAGCTAGAGAGTATGTTTGTTTGGAAGCGTTAATTTCAGGAACTACTAGACCAATAAAAAATGCGTTGGATAGGTTATGTAACGGGGAAGGCATATTTATTAAAACTTAACGCTGCGACGGGAGCGGAGGGAAAAAACTCTAAGCGCGGACGCAGTCGCGGGGTACCGCTAGTACGTTATAGCTAAAATATATAATTGCGAATTTTCACGTTAAAATTAACCACATTTGTTTGATATATACTACTTACCGACTTTTCCCAAAGGTACAAGATTTGTTCTACTTTTCCTATCGGGTCCATGGTCAACGTTTTGTGAAATTTTGATGTTTCTAACATAAGTTTTAACAGATTAATTGAAAAGTACAATCAGAAATTGTAACAAAAATATTATTTCACATTGTGAATTTCACAGATATTTTTGAAGTATTTTTATTATACTAAATGCCTACGTCTATCTATTAATATAAAAAGTACTTGGAGTGCAGAAATGTATATTTTAGCGGGTTACTTTTACAAAATTAAGTTGAAGCTTTTACGAATGACATTATCCAGTTTGCAAAGCTTGAAATCTGCTTTTATTATGTTATTAATAAAAAAGGTTCAAAACCTCCTAAGATCTTATGCACTCCTAGTACATCTAATTCTAATTTAACTGCCTCGGTGGCGCAGCGGTGAGAGGGTCGTTTTAAAGCTACGGCTGCGCCAGAGATCCCGATTCGATCCCCGGGTCGGGCCAAAAAGTCGGTTAGTCGTGACTGGCCACCGTAGTCGACATATCGTACTACTATTACATCTTATTCAATTTATTGTCTTATTTCATATAAATAAAAACAGGCATTGAGATCCATAGACTCATATAGGTCCTTTGGGAATAAGCCCACTGTTTCATCAGACAATTTCCATCTATCCTATCGTGGTCAATCAGGGATGAATCTCCCTAACCCCCCTCTCGTCTCCTGATGATGTAGGTCACCCAACTATGTGCGTAAGGCCAGCCGCACCACTTTCTTCACTCTGCCACGGTCTAGTCTAGATCCGGACATCGTCGCCTTTCCTTATAGAAAGTCCATTATTCAATAAAGCTATGTTGTTTAGCTGGTTAAACCACAATGGGGCTACGCAGGTTTCACGCACTTAGCTTTTTTGACCAAGATCTTATTATTACTCGTATTCCTCCTCAACAGCATGGTTTTCTTAAGGGTCGATCCACTTGTACTAATCTCGCTATCTTCACTAACGATGTATTGCACGGCATGGAACAGGGCTGTCAGGTTGATGTGATTTACACTGATTTTGAGAAGGCGTTCGATCGTGTGGATCATGTTATTCTCAAGCGTAAGTTGTATGAACTGGGAATCCACGGGAATCTTTTAAGGTGGGTAGACTCTTATTTACGTAATCGCTGTCAGGCAGTTGTGGTGGGAGGGTATCGTTCTGACTATGTTCAGATATCATCCGGCGTCCCACAGGGTTCCATTCTAGGGCCCTTGCTATATCTCGCCTATTTATATGATATTGATCGCAATATTCTCTTCAGTAGGTTTCTCATGTATGCTGATGACACCAAAATCTATTGCCGCATCAGTGATATTTCCGACTGTGACAAACTTCAGTGTGACTTAGATAGTCTTAATGAGTACTATGCCAATAATAGGATAACGATAAATATTTCGAAGTGCGCACATGTTACTTTCAGTCGCAAAAGAAATCCTATTCAATTTGAATACCACTTTAACCACACATATATTAAAAAGTTCAACACTATCAGGGATTTGGGTGTTATATTGGATTCCAAAATGACTTACTCTGACCATGTAGAAAATATTGTTGACAGAGCCTATAAAAATTTGGGTTTTGTGCTGCGTACTGCCAAGCCTTTCTCGGACATCTCGTGTCTTAAAATGTTATACTTTTCCTATGTTCGCAGTGTATTGGAATACTGCAGCAGTATTTGGAACCCAATGTATATAAAATACAAGGAGGACATTGAAGACATACAATTAAAATTTATTAAACACCTGAATTTCCGCAGTTTTCGATGTAGCAGTGACTATGGCCTAAATTGTAAATACCATCGCCTTCTGTCTTTGGAGAATAGAAGGTTGCTTCTTGATATGTTAATGTTGTTTGGAATTTGTAGGGGCAACGTTGACTGTATTGAATTATCTACTTTTGTGTTAAGATTCCGCGTGCCTAAAAGATGAACAAGGCACACCAGTCTTTTTTCTGAACCAATGGGTCGT
The DNA here is from genome assembly GCA_963924145.1 of Pyrausta purpuralis. Classification (NCBI taxonomy): domain Eukaryota; kingdom Metazoa; phylum Arthropoda; class Insecta; order Lepidoptera; family Crambidae; genus Pyrausta; species Pyrausta purpuralis. The sequence continues at coordinate 16,683,837 of OZ001660.1, forward strand.
ACGAACTATGCTCAAAACTCGGTAATATGCCGTTTACTCAGAACTTATAATAAACAGTTTAGTTCTATTGACATATTTCACTTGGGTAAATCGGCATTCAGAAATTTAGTAATAAAAATGTTTGAGGAATAAAACGAGAACCTGATGAGTCGGTACACTCCTCGTTGCATTTTCATGTTTCATATTTATTTATTTTTGATTTGCTTTGTTGTGAGTGCATGTATAACGCTAATGTGTGGATAGCATGATCTTTATGCGTAAAAGGTTAAAGAAATAAAGTATTAACTGTATGCTTTTAACTTTTGGCGTTTCGCTATTTACCTACTTACTTATTATTTTAAAAATGACTCTTGCTTAATTTATTTCTTTTTTATTTGTTATATAATCTAAAGTTAATAAGAGTTATATGCGTCTTATTGTTGTAAATTTATCTTTCACAACCATTCGCTGTATTTAATTTATAGGAGCAATTTGTAAAATGACAATCCTTTATTGGCTGTAGGTTAAATATATAAATATTGTTTACTTTCTTAGTCTTAAGAGCTGTCGATTGATGTAAAGTAATTAAAATAAAAAAAAAAAAAAAAAAAAAAAATAAGATCTCCTATCTGCAAGGGAAGGGATTTGTTTTAGAATGAAGTCGTTTATGAACCCATTTAACACTTTTCGGCGCGGTGACCGGCTTTAGCCGTAAAACAATAGTAATTCTATTGTGTCTGGGATACCGCCCGGAAAGAGTTAAGAGAAGAACGCCTACTGTGCCCAATAGAAAATAATTAAATTAATTACTTTTTACATCGTCATTAACCGAGACTTAAGCGTAGTAAAGCCACGCAAATAAATCAAACATAAACAAAAATTATCACAATATCGGGCCGAACCACACTACGCCCACGCGAAGGCCTTATCAATAAGGTCAAAATTAATTGAAAGATAAGAAACCAATACGACCGCAGTGCAATGACAATCAATGACGTATGGAATTTTACTATTTTCTTCAATAGGTCGAATTGCACGAATCATGGGACCCTTTACTTTACTCAGCGTACATTTTAACCCCGAGTTGATATTATGCTAACTCTGGATAGCGCGGGGCCTCTATTAAATTATCAATAAAATTTTATACTTACGAATAGGTTGTAACAAATCGTAAGGCAACCCTAAAGTGTGATATACGAATGTTACCTACCTACCTCTATACAAAGAACCTCTAGTCACTTCCTCATTATACATTAACAATCTATTGTATTGTTCTACATTTCTTTTTGATGTGTAATCGTAACGGTTTAGCGACAAACTTTAATACTGAACCAGTCGTTGTACCATACATGTGCCTTCTTAGAATTTAACCATGACCATCCAGAGGCTTGGATATGTTTTTAACCGACTTCAAAAAAGGAGGAGGTTATCAATTCGACTGTATGTTTTTTTTTTGTATGTTTGTTACCTCATATCTCAGTCGTTTGTCGACCGAATCGAAAATATTTTTCGCTTACTTAGAGGACATACCTTCTAGTTGGTCCCATTTTTTCCATTTTGGGAGCTGATGATGGGATCTTGGTGTAATCGAGGGAAACCCTCAAATTTTAAAGGCACTTATAGTGTTTCTTTACTAGAATCTTAATGTTGACGTGTTGTTACGTCTGAAAGTCAACATTTTGTGGGGCTGAGCTGATGATGGAACTCCTTAACGCTTAGGAGTTCAGTAATTATAATGACGGAACTTATAAAAGGTAATTTGTAGCTTCTTAAAAAATACAATCATAAGGTGCAACTCCCCCCCCCCCCCCCTCTTGTGTAATCACTAAAAATGAAGAAATAAAATAAACTTTAAAAAAAAGTAAAAACCGACTTCAAAACCAAAATGCACTAAAATGTCTTCCTTTCCTTTCAATGGTGCAGGGTTTATTTAAGACTTTTTAGTGCATTTCGGTTTTGAAGTCGGTTTTTACTTTTTTTTTAAAGTTTATTTTATTGAGTACCTGCTTACATCTCTCTCACTATCTTTCTGGAAATCTTTACAAATATGCTAAGAGTATTAAGCCTTAACCATATATGTCATTAAACCCTGACTCGGGTCTGTTTATGGGAAACGTTGTTCAGCAAATGAGATCTCTGCTTGCTTTCCAAAAAAAATGAGACTTACTCGCAAGTAAGGCACCTCTATTCACACAAAACACGTAAATAAGTTTTGCTTACGAACACAATTCCGAATACACCTATGACCATACACATAAGACACAATATTACCTTATTTTATTTATCATACTCTTGGAATTCTGTTAAGTAACTTTTAATCGATGGCCAAATTAGTGTTAAGGTACGACCACACTTGAAGTATTTGCACGTAAACTGTATGCGTTCAATACAACTCAATGCTTTTACTTCTCTTAGTATAAATGATATACCTTTTTAAATACTTCGGTTCTATTCTGTCGACAGGCAATAATACAAGAGTATTGTAATTTATTAATCTACTTGATTTTATATGTCTGCAACGAAGCCCGAAATAATTTTATACCCATGATATTACTCGGAACGTATACAAAATCTATAACACAAAATCAAAAAAAAAAAAACTACAAAGGCCAACTGAATTAATGCACTTTAATCCTCACCCTGTGTGGTTGTATGCTTACACGTATCTACAAAACACGCGTTTCCGTGCATCAAGTCTAGTAAGGTTTTTAGGCTAATCGTTCTGTCCTACACAAACATTAATCAACCGACTGCGATTGAATCGTAAAGTTATCGTATGAAACGGGACCGTGTCACAAAACACAATGTACCGTATGTAACGAAAATTATTGGTTTACCGTTTGATTGTTAGTACGCGAGTCATTACGAACAGTGACGATTTTCGTGACATTTATTACTATAAACACTTTTAAACTTTCGCGTTGCATTTTAAATACACTTATATATACGGGAATTAACGCGATCGCGATAAAAACATAAATACCTTATGTTTTGGCCTGACGTTTCGATCGGGTTTCACCGATCGTGGTCACAGGCGAACTGATGAACTGCGATTTCTTAACTCCGTTTGCGGGGTAGAAGTATCTTGTTCCACCCGCAAAGTATTTATTATTTGCGCACCACCGCCACACACTACACTGACAATGTCCCTATTCTGGAGACCGCTCGACGCGTCCGTATTCTGGTGATTACTCGACTGCGAACTTAAACAAGGCTGTGTCATTCTAATCACGGGATTCCACGTCGGAGACAACTCATCGGATTCAACGTCGTCGGAGTCAGGCCAAAACATAAGGTATTTATGTTTTTATCGCGATCGCGTTAATTCCCGTATATATAAGTGTATTTATTACTATTATTTACCTGGTGTTTTCTTTTCACTATAGCATTACTTACGTACTCCTGTCAAGCTGTTTGATTTTAAAAAATATCTACAATTAGATTTAACAGACAACTAATAGCTCATATAGCAGGAAATTCAACACTTTAAAAGATATAATAGTAATGGTTTAGAATGTTTTTAAACTGTTTCATAAACAGACGGCTAGATGGCGCTAAGCGTCACGCAATGACGTATCCATAAGAGACCGCAAATTTCGCAGGGTCGGATTGACAGCACGGTAGCTCTATTGGTAAAAGCGTTTGGCCCGGTCAGCCAAGAGGTTGCTGGTTCAAGTCCCGCCCGTGCGCAAATTTTTGTTTTCTTATTTCATCTTTATGGATATAATAGTACTCCTAAAGTGCCTTGCTATTATGACAAGTAGGCTTCATAAATCTGCTATCAGGGGCCGTACCGTTACACTATTAATATAATTGTCCTACTGCTTTTAAGCTATGGCGGCCGCTCTCAACAGAGATAGGCCAGTTGCGCAGGAGACATTATAGTGCCCAGATGTCTGCGCAATACACTAGTGCACTCTATTCCTTCACTCACATTAATTCGGTGAGACGGCAGTCCGACATGACCGGTGAGAGATCAGGCGCAGGACCAACAGCTGAACGTGATTTTCGAGGAGGCTCGAACTTCCCAACCCCTAGCTTTTTCCGAGTATTTTCAAGACAGGAAAACCCAGACACAAATTTCGGCCCGACCCCGGATTTGTACCTGAGACTACTGGGTAGTGACCTAGCGAACTAACCACAACACCAACGAGGCAGTCAATTATTAAGTTTAGTTTGTAATGCCATAACAATAGACATTAAGTAATGACAGTGGGCCTAATGAGAGACTGATGATCACTGATTGGATGTCTGTCTATCAGACAAAAAGACATTATGCGTCTGGTACGGGCCTGGTTACTCGTATGGCGCTTCAGTCATGTACAGTTAACGTCAAAAATGTATGCTGATACTTTTAAAATAACTCAATACCCTAGATTTGGTCCTAAAATAACTCAATACGCTAGATTTGGTCCAAAGATATACGTTTCACATGACGTTGATGTAACGAACAAAATACGTTACTTGAGATAGACGCTGAAGTTCTTATTTGAGTAAGCAAGTAACGCTGGAACGTCTTGTTAATTTTGAATTCACAATCCGATTTACTTAAATGTCCAAGTTTACTTTGTTTTTTCACGTTTAAAGTAAATCTTACCTACGTTTTGAGTTTGTGTGTCGGAAAAAAAAACAGTTATTTGCTTTACAACAAATGCTAATGATTTAACACCTTACATGCTTACTGATCCGCCTTACACCGGTTCAAAGTTAAATACAAGATTTAGGTGCCAATGTCATTCATTTCAGTACATACTCATACAATTCAGTACAACAAACACATTCGTATCAAAAACTACATTTGTAGTGCTAGAATATTTGATGTATCGATGTTCTAGTGTTATTAAACTTGTCTGAGCTTTATAACACTAGAAATTTCCAGATCTGAGAGAACCCTAAAAAATAAAAATTGCTAAGTTATAATGATTTTTATACAGCTAATAGCTAAAATGATGAAGTTTGGTTTTATAATATTGTAATCTAACGAAATATCTAGGAATAAATGATTATGGCTTTTACTATACTTACCGTATTTTTTTACTAGCCTATTGATACTTAAAATATTATTTACTTAGTTGCCTGCTGCCTCCTCTACTGTAGCTAGGCTAGAAAAACCGTTTTGTCCTTCATGTCTACATATATTGAGACCAACAAAACAAGAGAGACATCACTTTTGAATATCTTCTTGACTTCTCGATGGAAATGGTTTTGATTTACCTTACTACGGACAATATTAGGAATAAAAATTTGCAAAACGTTAACCAGGGCCTAAGAAAATCAATCAAACTAAGCAATCTATGTTACAGAGAACATTTCATACATTCTTGGCACTGGATAAACTTACAGAGACGCATTAATTTACGTACTGCACTCTACTGCATAATTTCCCATAGTTTTACGAACTAACTTAAAACTGAAACTAACTTCAATCTAACAGCGTATATCAAGTTTATTAATTAAAGGCGTGGTTAGACCACAGTTGCATTCCTTGTGCAAGTATTCGATGCGTAACGTGAGTTATACATAACGATAATCTATGACATTGTTACAATACAATGTATTTATTTGTATTTGTTTGTACACATGTTGATTTGTTTGATTGCTGCAATCTATCGAAGCAGACGTATAATTTATAATGATGACGATGAAAGATTTTTATAGTTCATTTTATTTAATAATTTTGATCTTTGCAGCGGCAGTACTTCTTTAGTGTGAGAGCACTTCATACCAAACAAAACTTTAGGGGTTCTTTCAAATTTAAATTTTACGAGAGGGGCAAGGATACCTATTTTTTGACCAGACCATTTTTTAGGGTTCCGTAGCCGAATGGCAAAAAACGCAACCCTTATAGTTTCGTCAAATCTGTCTGTCTGTCTGTATGTCTGTCCGTCCGTATGTCACATCCATTTTATTCTGTAACTATAAGCATTAAACAATTGAAATTTGGTAGGAAAATGTATCTTGTTAACCGCTTACCGATTCTCATACAAAAAATAAAAAGTAATGACAGTTAAGGTGGGGTGGCTCCCATACATAAAACTAAAACAAAAAAAATTTTTTTAGTCAAACCTATGCGTGTGGGGTGTCTATGGATAGGTCTTTTAAAATGACATAGAGGTTCTTAAAACCATTTTCTTTTAAAGTTTAACGTTTCATAGCTAGACGCTTCCAAAGTGGTAAAATGGGCGTCCCCCCATCTAATTTCTAAACCAAGCAAGTGTAAATTTTGAAAAAAAATATGTAATGTAGATGTTAACAAATACTTTCAACGAAAATTAGTTCGGACGGGATCAAACGAGAATTTTTTGAGATATAGGTAGCACATTTTCAACAACCGCAAACATAACTTTGTGCTTCTTACAAACACTATGAAAAACAAAGTTGAATTTGCAGTCAACAAAATATTGTGGTATTTTACTAAGTAGAAGTAAGTGGATTCCCTAATTCAGTTAAAGTTGGCACGGAACCCTCAGTGCGCGAGTCCGACTCGCACTTGGCCGGTTTTTTGATATAAACATTTCAACTGGAGATTTAGATTGAGGTAACAAATTATTATTATTATTTATTTCTGTAAAACATAACAGATTACAATCACTTTCATTAAATTAAGAGACTTATATAATGATATTGTACTATATAGCAATCCCAAAAATGTTTCCACGGCAATTACATAGTGGTGTCTCCTAAATTAAACAATACAATTTAAACATAACAATTAAACCAATTATACTATAAGAAGGTAAGCAATATAAAGATTAAGATGAGCAGAAGTAGCACACACACAAATATTCATTATTTTTCAAGGGGCATGCCCTCAATAATATTCTTGACGAGTGTCCGGAACCGAACCAAGTTAATGTTTAAAAATATCCATATCACTGCACAAATGATATCATAGTTCAGTGATCCGTAAACTTTTTGTATTTAACGTACGTATAGGAAAACGAAAACTTTAAATAGGATACCAGTTTTCTTAACCTTGGAAAAATGCGGTTGTAAGAGAACCTTATTTTTTCGAGGCACAGTAAACTAATGACCTCGGTACACCAATGTGCCGCGGCAGACACTTTGCGGATCATTTTTGTAGTTATACTCTCATCCAATAAACTTGTAGATATCCTTTTATCTTATATTTATTTTGGCCATTTGACTTGCAAGAAAGATGATGAAACTAAGCACAATATTTTAGTAAAAAAGATGCTTCTGTTTTCAAGTCGAAAACCCAAGCAGTGTTAGTCTTAGTATACAAAACAAATTAGGATAGCCCGGAACTAACCTGCCTTTGTATTAGTAACGCCAGTGCATAACGCCAAACGAACACCCGTAACCGTCCGACCGGCACGACACACGTTATACCTAAGGTAATTATTTTGGAACCAAATACATAACCACTATTTGAACGAGTAAATATCCTATTAAGGTTTATTTACCTTCGTAACAGCTGCACGTGTCGGTCACGCGGCGCCTGTTACATGAACATTGTCGATTGATAGAGAGTAAACTTATCCCAAGTTTCTCGTACGCTAATGACGTAATCGTCTGAAATGAAATGGACACCAACGCGGTCTTTCTGATGCAATCGACTGATAAGGAATCTGTCGCAAAAGTTGTAAGCGGAACCCTGCCTGAGTGAAAATAGACCAATTATAAAACAAAATAGTCCGTTTTCTAGGGTTCTGTAGCCTAGTGGCAAAAAACGGAACCCTTTTAGTTTTGTCAAGTTTGTCTGTATGTCTCTTTGTAGGTAGATGTATCCTGTTAACCGCTATACGATTCGACAACCCGTCTGGTGTAGTGGTCGCAGCGGGTTGCGGGTTCGATCCCCGAACAATACAAACATTTTTGTGCATGAACATGTCGGTTTGTATTGGTCTGGGTGTTTTCTATGTATATCATGTATGTATTTACAAACAAAAAAGTAGTTAAGTATTATATCCGTTGTATGGCACCCATTACACAAGCTTTGAGTAGCTTACTTTGGGACTAGATGGCGATGTGTGGGAATGTCCAAAGTAGTATATAGGGTACTATCCTGTGTAAATAATATGTTTATGGTGTGCAACATGTATGTGATCTCATACAAAAAATAAAGCATAATTACATAGATATCGTCTATCGATAGGTATTTTAAAATAAAGAGGTTCCTAAAACCATTTTCTTTTAAAGTGTAACTTTTAATAGATAGACGCTTCCAAAGTGGTAAAAAAGACGTCCCCCATCGAACTTTAAAAAAAACGAGTGTAAATTTTGAAAAAATATATGATGTAGACCTTGACAAAGACTCAACGAAAATTGGTTTGAACGAGATTGAACTATGTACTTATTAGTTTTTAAGATAGAGCACATTTCAATAAACGCAAACATCACTTTGTTATTTATACAAATACTATGGAAAACAAAGTTATATTTGCTGTCAACAAAATATTGTGATATTTTGGCTAAGTAGAAGTAAGTGGATCTCTTATTCAGTTCAGGTTGGCACGGAACCCTTAGTGTGCGAGTCCGACTCGCACTTTGCCGGTTATTTTAAAATAATTTATCCACGAATAGCGGTCCCCCGCGACTCGTCCGCCCGTTTTGAGTTTGCTTCTCCCCTCCTGTCGAAGCGAGATATTTTATAGCCTAAAGCCTTCCTCGATAAATAAGCTATCCAACCCAAAAAAATATTTTGGTGTTGGATAGCTTTTTTATCAAATCAGTCCGGCAGTTCCCGAGCTTAGCGCATTGTCCTGGGACTCTACGTGCAAAATAAATGCTTTCTTTGAAATTTTGGTCGAAAAAAAAACATGATAAGCTAAATACGACAGTGAAAATCTAATAATAGTAACTTGTAAAAACGTAACATTAAACAAACAATCGAAGCTAAAATTTTGATTCGTTTAGGTAAATTTCACCTCCTATCCGTATTGCACTTATTCAACACGCTGTCTATTTAACCTAATCACAACACAACAAATCTTTGTGTGGTATAGTTGTAATTATCAGTTCTGAAGGCGTCTGTGAAGTTTGATGCTTGTTTTATTTATAACTTATACCACTACCATTTTTTTAAAGAAAATATTGTTATATTAATATAAAATAATAAATGACTCAACTTACTCAAGCTCACGCTCGATTCATTATTATGAGTATGAGCCAAAAGACGTCCACTGCTGAACATAGGGCTGCCGTGCATATCATTCACGCTACGATCGATACTAATAGGTAATATTGCTATGGAAAAGCTTAAGCTTTGTTCAGCAGTGGATATCCTTTGGCTGATAATGATAATGATTAATATTATAATGTTTGTTACGATATTTTGTACGGATAGTTACGCGTTTTGTTATATCCAAAATCTCATTAGTAACCCCTTTGTTTCCAGGACCGAGTGTTAAACATCACGAGCCAGATCATGGACCAGATTTTAGGCGATGAGCGAGTAGCGAGGGGGTTCCGAGTGAAGTTTCCCGAGGACGTGTTGCAGGACAACCTGGCTGGGCAGCTGTGGTTTGGCGCTGAGGTACGTCATACGTAAACCTCCTTATTGCCAAGGGTTAGATGTTGCTAAGCCCGCTCAGTAACAAGCAAAGTCGACTAAGCGATTACATGATCCGTTCTAGTGCCAGAACACCATCGCTTGCGTTGTGATGTTTAGCTGTTTGACAGAAGTACTAGCTTATTAATTAGCTAATAGCCTAGTGGATTTAAACTTGCGTCCTATAAAGCCTTCAGGAAAGAGACTAGTAAATATTACCTTAATATCTTACGAAAGTAGTAATGTACTAAGCTACGAGTATATCATAATGCAATGTTTCCGAATCAGTCTCTTTCAATTGTTTCGTTATTTATCTACACTACACCCCTGTAAGTTATATTACATTTGTGGCCGATAGGCTCCGGCTAGTCGGTCTCCTCTTCCATCCTGGAGCGTGTCCCTCCTTCTAAATATCGTGCTATTAGGTGTGCCGATTTGACCGGATCAGGCTTTGATCCTGGCTGAATAGTACTTCTTATTGTAACCCCTGTAAGATATATCACATATAGGAAATATGAGTTACCTGCCAATAGCACCTTCTTAATTTCCAGTGCCTGGCAGCGGGCTCTTCCATAATGAACCGCGAAGAGGAATCGGCTGCTATGCGCCCTTTAGCCAAGGCGCTGACTCGCAGCCTCGAGACCGTCCGGTCGCTGCTGCGCGAGCAGTGTCTCAGGCCGCGGGCGCTCGCGCTCTCGCAGCACGACGACATGCTGCACGAGAGCCTGAGGATATTCGACAGGTGGGTGGTCTGCTGTCGGCTGCTAGAGCAGCTACCGAACCGCTAACTCGCAGCCCTGGCGCTCTGTTTCTTTAACAAACAAGTTTAACGTCTTCGGCTCTACGCCATACAGACAATTCTTCAGTGATTATTTTTAAAACTTATTATTTAATCTAACACTTAACTAGATAACTAGCCTATCTTAAACTCGTTGAAATGGGAGGTGGTTCACATTTTAAGGCTCAACAAGAAAGCTCAGCGCAGGAACAGCGATCCGGTAAGGACGGCGCGATAAAAGCTCGCTTCGCTAAATTGCCCACTTTAATTGCATTGTTTTCTTTAAACCACCACCCAATCATAAGAAAGAAATAAGGCCCGCCCTTCACTTTTCTTTTCCCGCGCAAAATCTGGCGCTCTGTTTATCAGCTGTTGACTTTTGCTGGCTCGCAGCCGACCACAAACATACACAGGATGCTATATAAGACGCTTTTTGAGATGTGTCTCACCAAACAACGAACGTTCTTTCCTTATCCGCGCAGTTTTATGACTTCAGGGGTCATTTTAGCGTTATAGTCAGTTGGCAGTGGATTTACCACTGACTCAAGGTAATCCTGACTTGCCAATTGCCTGTTTGGGCATTACTTCTACTTGGGACTACCATTATCTTCTATTACCGAATTATTCAATCAAATTAAACAATAGAATCAAAATCATTATTCAATTATCGGTCAAGATTGGTTCAGATTTTCGATTTAAATTGTGAATCTCCTCATTAACTACCTACCGTTAGATGGCAATTCACACAGTTGCTTTGTTCACAACAATGGTTCAAGCAGTCCTACCCAACATTCGATATTATACATCGTGTTTTTTTTGTTTTCCGAAAGATTAAGGATATCAATCAGACTACATAAATAAAAGAAGATTTTTCGATGATTCGCATTTTTGCCTTTCTTTAGTTTTATACAAAATAATTATATTACCACTTTGCACTTAGTGTGTCCTACCTAGGACACACCTACGCGCGAAAAATTATGAAAATCACAGTAGGATTAAATTCTTTCGGGATAACATTACTTATATTTTGTAGAATCCTTGGTTTAATTTTCCGGAAACCAAAAATAACTTATTTGGTTCTGCTATTTGCCAACACTCCGGCCTATAATGATGTGTGTATGTGTATATAATAAATACATATTTAATTATTTTTATATAATCGTATATAAGTAATAGGCAGTATGTATGTTTATCATTGTATTAGAGTTATCTCTATCGCTATTCTCTTCTCTATTATTAACTCTATAACTTTACTTGCACCGCCAGTATATACATTTTTCTCTGTCCTGACCTATGGTTGACTAGTAGAGAATGCTTTTGGCATTATAGTCCATTGAATGAGTCCCTCCAAGGGGGGTCTAGAGTGCGTGAGTTAGTAACGTAAGATGTTTCTTCGAAAACATGTCAAGAGTCCCTAGGTAATAAACATACTAAAACCCCGGGACACTAGGAGGAGCCCCGGAGTGGGGGGAGGGGGGGAAAGGGTCCATTTTTTCATTTTTCGCTTAAACCTCCAAAACGGTACATGTTAGAGAAAAACTTTCAAGAAAAAGTTGAAAGGCCATAAAATTATCTACAAGTTGTACCTAAATCATTTTTTTCTATTAGCAGCCGTTTTCGAGCTACATCCCATGAAAGGTGAAAAATTCGAAAACAAGCAAACTTTAGCATAAGCTTAACGAGGGCGGACCCCTTCCCATACTACGTGTGAAACTTCATCGAAAAAATCCGAACAACGGATAATGTTGGGACATTGATGTCATATGAGAGGCACAAGAGGAAAAAAAATAAAAAGTTCAAGTATCGTAACTACCCTAATAAAATTCAATTCCTCCTAAACGCCTCCATGGTGGAATCTGTTTTTTTTTATCAATGATAGACCTAATTATGAGCAATCTATCGGTACTGGTCACAAGTTGCACTTTTGAGCTTTTTGGAAGAAAAAAATAAAAAAGATCAAGTTCAGTAACTCAAACTACTCTAATATAATATTTTGACAATCGATTCCTCCTAAAGACTTCCATGGGGAAATGTGTTTATTTTACCAATTATAGACCTAATTAAGAGCAATCTATCAATATGGGTCACAAGTTGCACTTATGAGGTTTTTGGAAGAAAAAAAAATAAAAAGGTCAAGTTGCGTAACTGCCCTAATATAATATTTTGACAATCAATTCCTCCTAAAGGCTTCCATGGAGGAATGTGATTTTTTTACCAATGATAGACCTAATTAAGAGCAATCTATTAGTACCATTCACAAGTTGCACTTTTGAGCTTTTAGGAAGAAAAAAAATAAAAAGCTCAAGTATCGTAACTACCCTAATAAAATTCAATTCCCCGTAAACGCCTCCGTGGTGGAATCTGGTATTTTTATCAATGATAGACCTAATTATGAGCAATCTATCTGTACCGGTCACAAGTTGCACATTTGAGTTTTTTGGAAGAAAAAAATAAAAAGATCAAGTTCAGTAACTCAAACTACCCTAATATAATATTTTGACAATCGATTCCTCCTAAAGGCTTCCATGGAGGAATGTGTTTATTTTACCAATTATAGACCTAATTAAGAGCAATTTATCAGTACCGGTCACAAGTTGCACATTTGAGTTTTTTGGAAGAAAGAAATATTTTTTGATCGATTGATGTGATAAACATGGGTATGTAGTATGGGGAAATTGTTTGAGCCAAAATCATTTTTTACTGCGTGTAACTCAGAAATGGTTGTATATAGAAAAAAATGATTTAGGTACAACTTGTAGATAATTTTATGGCCTTTCAACTTTTCCTTGAAAGTTTTTCTCTAACATGTGCCGTTTTTGAGATTTAAGCGAAAAATGAAAAAATGGACCCTTTCCCCCCCTCCCCCCACTCCGGGGCTCCTCCTAGTGTCCCGGGGTTTTAGTATGTTTATTACCTAGGGACTCTTGACATGTTTCCGAAGAAACATCTTACGTTACTAACCCACGCACTCTAGAACTTTTTATTCAATGGACTATTAAGTCCGCCATATGTACCAATTTATGTTGTGTGCATGAAGTTTTAAGTAAATAAATATAAACTTTTTCCACGACCATTTAGACCTCTTTTATTGTATGGTCTAGTATGGAAGTGAAATCTTGGGGAACCATAATGGTTATCAGTTAATTTGTTGTAGCACTTGGCCCGCTGGTTGCTACCCAAGAGGCACCGGGTTCGAAACCCGGGTCGGACCGAAATTTATTTCTAGGTATGTCTTGAAAATACTCAGAAACAGTTTGAAGTCAGGAAGTTAGTGGTATTAACACTACTCCGCTCGAAGAGAACGTTAAGCCGTTGGTCCTGCGCCTGATCTCTCATCGGTCATGGTGACCGGCGGTCTCTCCATGAGGGGAAGTTACTCACACAATGTGAGTAAAGTAACAAAGAGTTCACTTGTGTATAGCGCTCACATCTGGCTGTTGACAGGGTCCACAATGACTCAAAATCGGTAGGAGAATATTATTATCAGTTGACGAACAGTAGTTTGTTCTTCTAACCCTATAATTGACCATAAACATGTTCTTTCTCCAGACTGTTCGCCGAATTTGAGCTGTACTACGTGAGCGCTATGGTGAACGTCAAGACCCCTCACGAGTTCGAAGCACAGCAGCTGATCTGCGTGCTATTCTCAGAGAGTCTTCGACGAGCGCTCAAGCAGAACCTCTTGACTCAGGAACAGGTGAGGAACATGTTCCTATAATACTTTGAAGAATCCTGTATGTATATCTAAATATCTTTATCACACACATGTACTTTAAAATGCTACAAATTACCTATATCAGAAGTTCTGTCATGTCAGGTTAATGTCACTGAACTCCAAAGCGTTAAGAACTTTCACCAACAACCCAGCTCCACACAATTTTGCATATCAGACGTAAAAACATGTCAACATTAAGATTCTAGTACAAAAACACTATACGTGTATTAAAATTTTAGGGGTTTCTCTCGATTGTCATCATCAGATCCCGTAGGAGTAACAATGGGAACAACTAGAAGGTATAAACTTTATGTAGGCAAAAACAATTTGTAAATCGGTCCATAAAATATCTGATATATAAGATAACATACAAACAAAAAAAAAAAAAAAACAAAACAATTTACAGTCAAATTGATGATCTCGTTTTGAAGTCAGTTAAAATGTGGTTTATTTATTGCTGGATATGTTTTTTCAGGTGGATTCCTACGACCCAGCGCTCATGTTCGCAGTTCCTCGGTTGGCGATCGTCAGCGGACTCCTTATCTACTCTAGTGGACCACTTAGCATAGACAAACCACCAGGTAAATACCCTGACGACTCTCTCAGCTTATTAGCATCCATCCTCTGCCTCGGTGGCGCAGCGTTAAGAGGGTCGCACTTTAAGCGACAGAGGTCCCGGGTTCGATCCCCGGATCGGGCCAAAAATATATACCTGGGTTTTTCTGTCCAGAAAATCTTAGGGTAGCCCGGAGTTTAAAAGTTGGCGGTGTTTCACCCCCGTGCGTAAAGCACGTAAAGCTGTTGGTCCTGCACCTGATCTCTCTCCGGTCGTGTCAGATTGCTGTTCCTAAGGGCTATGAGAGTGAGAAGAATAGAGAGTGCATCAGTGTTTGCGCACACACTTGTGCACTGTAATAAATCCCACGTAGTCGGTTAGTTATTGTGACTGGACACCGTAATCGAAATCGGCTAGGGGAAACTATTACTACTATTAGCATCCATCCATCTCCTTGATATAAAAATACCGATTTTAAAATGAAATTTACACAAATGATTGCTTACAAATAGGTAACGTCTTTAAATTAGGCGTATTGTATTATATTCGACGAATATTCGTTATCCGAAGTTGGACAAATCAGACCTTAGCATACTAAACAAATAACTATGGCAGAAAAAACTGATACCGCTTTAATTTACATATGTTGTTGTCCTTGTTTTGTCGTTTATGTCATCAACATTGAGGAAATTGACACGGAAAGGAAGATGATAAACTACCGGTGTTTTAGTATGCGTAACGTGTGGCTATGACTATATTTGAACAACTAGATGTAAATAAAAAATGCTATCGTTCTCACTCACTCAATGAGTCTCTCTCATAAAAGAGTGAGATGTATATGGCAGAAAATAAAGTTAAGATGTATAGCCAAATAGTTTATATTGTATCAAAAATAAATAGTATTCATTTAGTTGTATTATTGATTGTTTATTTTGTATGTGGAAAATTTACCTACCCCACAAGCATTTCTGCTTAGCCCAAAGGTATAACAGGTAGATAATGCCATTAGTTCAACCCACCACCTTTCGTTCAAATTTTGGTTGTGCAATAAAGTAAACATAAATAATAGTACATTATGATACAAGTGTGCTAAGTTGACCATTATATACAAGGCGATATTGTGTGTGCACGAGCGAAAGCGAGTGCGCCATAAGAAAGCCGCGTATATAATGGTCACAGGCACACGTGTTTCATACGACGCTTTTCAACACACTTGCGAAGAAAAAACAAGAATTAATTTACTAAGTTTTTAATTATTAAAACAGTAAAAATACATTTCACTCGATTTTGATGGCAAAGACTTTCGCACGCGTTTTTCGCCTCGTATGTCCGGCGGAGTTAATAATAGGTTTTCTTCATTTTCTTTACTTGAAGTAGACATTTTCATTAATATTAAACTTCATAATTAATCCCATAAAATTAAAATTCCTATCGGAATAGAAGGACAAGTAAAAGCTGTCAAACGAAACCGATTTAAGATGTCAGTAACTAACATAAGTAAGTAACATTTATAGCTTTGAATGAGATTACCTTTCGATCAGGTGATTTATAACAATGTTCCTAAGTTAAATATAGTAGTTTACTGCATGATAAATAGTCGACACAAAATATTGAACATGCAGCTCTAGTGTAAAACTAAATGTTATTTCATTATACAAAATATTCATCGATATACATTCCCTGTGTTATTCTGTCTTTATTTTTTACGTAAATTAACGTTTGTAGAACAGAATAATCAAACTGCGTACTTTAAATTTGAAGCACATTGGTAAATATAAGTCGTATATTAAGAGGCTTCGATTTGGACTAATCTACCTGTTAAATGATTATTTGTTGGGGTTATGCCGCTGTAATGCATAATAATCAATCACCGATCAAGTCATCATGTTTCAGACGCATAATTTCTCCAAAATATACACAATTTCACTTTTAAATATAAAAAATCAAATGCACGTAATTTTCAGCGAGCTTCTGCGGAACCATTTTTGTCAGATGTCAAACAGTTGACCAACTGTTTGACATCTGACAAAAATGGTTCTGCTACCCATCTCTTTTTATCACACAGTTTGCTGCTAGTGACATCTCGCTTTTGTCGTTCTATTCCAAAGGGATAATAATTTTATGATTAATCCAAACTTCGTCATGGCCGACAAATATTATTTACAAAAAATGGCGCGTTGTTTTTTTTTCTTGCTGCGATACCGATGTGCGCGCAAGGCTTAGGCGCGAACTAGATCGGCTAAAAGCCAAGAATAAAAATGTAATAATTCGTGTTTAAAACACAAATCACAGAAAATATTAAATGAATTTGAGCTATTTTTAAGTAATAAACCTGGATTTACCATTTATTGAAATAAATATGTATATACTGTTATTTTTCGCATAAATACTGTTTGTTGCTAATATAAAAGTATTGTATAACCCGTCTAAATTATATCGCTTCTTCTTCTTACTTACGACTTGGTACTAGGGTATAAATGTAAATTGGTCGGGTTAATAAACTAAAAGCACTAGTGCAATAATATACTGAAAAAACACGCGTGTTTAATATCTATGATTATGAGCCAAAAATCAGTGGAATAAAAACGACGTTTTGAATGAATGAATGAATGAATGAATGAATGAATGAATTTTATTTCAGACCGTGGTCCATATTCATGTTAGTAACAAATTTAAACTTAGCCTATGTTAGTAAAATACATTTTAAAACAAAAAGAGAAGTCGCCTAGTAGAGGCCGCCAGCTTTGGTAGCGTGTAAACTAATCCAACGCTCTAGCATCGGCGAGTCCCACCGGTTAGCCAATGCCGCCAGGATGCTATTTGTACTGTTGCGGAACCGATATAGGACTGAGGCGCACCGCTTTCGGATCAACGTGTGAAACCCGTCAGTGTGCGCCTCAGCGAACATTGTCGACGCGCTGCTAAATCGCGGGAGTCCAAGTAGCATCCTGAACGCATTGTTGTATTGTACGCGCAGCGCGCTATAGGTACGCTGCGTGAACCTGACCCATAGGCTGCACGTGTAAAGAGACTGACAATAGGCTTTAAAAAGCGTGATTTTCACGTTGTCATTACAACGTGCAAACCGACGTGCCAGCATATTAAAACGCACCGACAGCGCCCTGCGCTCCCGTTCTATGTCGGCATTATCATGAAGATCCTCTGTAACCCAGTGGCCGAGGTATTTACACGTGTGAACCTGTCTTAAAGGCGTACCACAGAGTGCTAAGTGGGGAACTGATGAGTATGTTTTAGTCCCAGCTTTGAAAACCATAAACTGGCTTTTGGAGACATTATATTTGAGTCCATGGGCAAGCAATGGGCAAGTTTTGAGCAAGTGTGTTGAAAATATATTTATTGTGCGCCTAGGACTCGGCACCTTAAACTTAGGCGCAGAGGGGCAATTCTCATGCAATTCGTATACGAAAAAGTTTACCTATTGAATTTTCTTTGTCGAAGAAAAAATAGTTTTTGATTTCTCAGGGTCACGATTTCTATGTATTCAGATTTTGTTCGTGCGATAGTTTTTTACGTGTAGATATTTACCATGTTTTTTTATGTAAAACGGTTAAACTCGCAATCGAATTACCACTCGAAAAAAGTTCGATTGCCGCGAGAATCAGCCTCCAAAATTCTTTGTTTTTGAGAGGCGTTTTTCAATATGTTAATGTATAAATAAACGTTACTTCACTCAAAGGTCTTCCGTCAGTACAAGTGTAAATTAATACATTCATTGCTAGAAAAATAATACTTGTTTGGGAATAGACGCTGACCACAATCTTTAAAGAAAATTCACCAACAGGTCCTTACTGAACAGTGAAGTTCTGGCTGCGATTGTAATGACTCGTGCCGTGGGACGTTTCAAGCCAACTGCTATTAAAATGATTGTTATACTATCTAATTTTTTTGGCGACCTCCGTGGTATAGTGGCTATGTACGCTGGTTTCAAGGCGTCGCCGCTCCAAGGTCTCGATTCCCGGTCGGGTCAATATAGAAATCAATATTTTCTATATTTTATCGGGTCTGGGTGTTGTGGTACCACCGTTGTGTCTGATTTTCATAACACAAGTGCATTCAGCCACTTGCTTTGGGATCAGAACAATGTATTATGTGATTGGTGTCCAATGTAGGAAATGATCTTTTCTATATTGTCTCGGGTCTGGGTGTTGTTGTACCACCGTTGTGTCTGATTTTCATAACACAAGTGCATTCAGCTACTAGCTTTGGGATCAGAACAATGTATGTGATTGGTGTCCAATATTTTTTTTTTTTTTTTTTTTTTTTTTATTATTTATTTAGGAAACCAACGGCGATACAATACAATTACATTATATTAGTTTGGCTTAAAATTACGGTTAATTACAGATTTCCATAAGTGTACATATACTGTTATGTTGAAGTTAGAAAAGTGTGTGTGTGTGTGTGTGTGTGTGTGTGTGTGTGTGTGTGTGTGTGTGTGTGTGTGTGTGTGTGTGTGTGTGTGTGTGTGTGTGTGTGTGTGTGTGTGTGTGTGTGTGTGTAGCATAGTATACTTTGTAGTGGAGAACGGGACGCTCAGAAGCCGAGGCTGCTGGCGCTGGGAGCGGCGGCCCGGTACACGGTACGACACGCCAGCTACCAGCTCACTGCAGTCGACTCGACCGCGCACTATATCGTATAGTAGGCAAACATCTATCAGCTTGCGTCTGTCTGAGAGGGTAAGAAGACCGTGTCGCTTACAGTTTTCCTCATAAGTCGGTAAAGTAGGATGACGAATACGATAATTTAGTAATTTTATAAAAAGTTTTTGTATTTTTTCCACGCGATCTGTGTATATTGAATATTGAGGGCTCCATATAGGGCTGGCATATTCCAGTACACTACGTACATAAGCAAAGTATATAATTTTGAAGGTATGCTCGTTCGTAAATGATTTACATGTTCTGATAACAAACCCTAAATTCCTAAATGCCTTATCAACAATTTTATCTATATGTTCAGCCAACAACAGTTTACTGTCAAAATATACACCTAGGTCTCTGACTATTGTAGATCTTCGAATTGGACTTCCATTAAAGTTGTATTGAAATTCAATTGGCTGAGTTTTACGTGTAAAACTGATACACTCGCACTTATTAACATGAACTGTAATATTATTTTCCTTATAGTAGATATAAAGTGAGTCTAAATCATTTTGCATTAATAAACAATCTTGATAATTTTGAATTTTAAAAAATATTTTTTTATCATCGGCATACATTAAGTGTTTTGTAGACGTGAAACAATCTGCAATGTCATACACGTATACGCTGTAGAAAAGAGGCCCTAAATGTGATCCTTGAGGAATTCCAGTAGGTATGCTGATGAAATCCGATCTATATCCACCCATTACAACCGCTTGAGATCTATTGTTTAGATAGGACTCAATCCATCTCAGCAAATCACCATGCATACCCAGCTTTTGTAGCTTATTTAAGAGAATGATGTGATCTACACGATCAAAAGCTTTTTCAAAGTCCGTGTAGACCACATCAATCTGTCCTCCTCCGTCCATATTGGATAACACATAATCAGTGAAACATACCAAGTTCGTAACCGTAGAGCGTTGTTTGAGAAATCCATGCTGGTTTGCAGGCAGGCCTTTGCATATCACAGGGTAAATAGTGTCATAAACAATTTTTTCGAAAACCTTGCTAATGGTATTCAGAATCGAAATACCTCTATAATTTTCGATAATAGTTTTGGCTCCTTTTTTATGCACAGGCACAATATGGGCTTTTTTCCATATCTCTGGCATCACTCCTTCAGTAATAGATTTATTAAATACGATTGATAGTGGGAAGCACAAGGATTCAGCACAGTTACGCCAAAATAAAGGTGGTAGACCATCGCAACCGGGTCCTTTCGACACATCCAGAGACACAAGTCTCTTACGTACATCATCCTGCGTTACGCGAACCCGGGATATCGTATCAACTGCGGTACTACAACAGTCCGGCTCAATGGTTTTAATAGAAGGACTCGCAAAAACGCTTTCAAAGAAGTTGCTGAACGCGTGACAAATGTTATTACCATCCATTACTAGAGAGCCTCTATATGTCATTTGCTTTGGGTAGTTTGAGCCACCGCGAAGCGATTTAACATATTTCCAAAATCCTTTTGGGTTAGACTGTATAGATTCTTCGGATGTTTTGGTGAAACTTTCAAAACATATTTTTTGAATACTTTGTTGTCTTTTACGCAAAAGGGAAAATTCTTCATAGTCCAATTGGTTGCCAAACCTCTTCCATCTTCTATGGGCTTTACTTTTTTCCTTTATAATTTTTATTAGGGCACGACTATACCAAACTGGATAGTTACGGTTACTATTACGGTTGATTTTAAGTGGGACGTATTCAAGAATTGTGTCATTTATGATTTTATATAAGTTTTCACAGGCTTTTTCGGCAGAGTCCTGGCTCAAAAAAGACCAGTCGGTACTTCCAAAAACCTTGTTTATGCTGTCATAGTCACCATTTGTAAAATTGAACTTTTTAATTGGCAATTCATTTAAGGGTGCTATTGCTAAATCATGAACTTCAACTACAAAAGGCGGGTGAGCCCGGTCTACATTTACTAAAGGATCATCTGAAATTGTAACATTTAAAGGAAGATTAGAAAACACTAGGTCTAGAGTATTATTAGCGTGATTTTTAAGAGTATTAAACTGTCTAAAACCCATGAAACTTAGGCTTTCAGTAAGTTTTACGCCTGTGCTTTGTATTTCTAAGGTTCCAACATTCTTATGAATGGGGCCATTATTGGTCCATGATATACATGGCAAGTTGAAGTCGCCAATCAATAGAAAGTTTTTTGAGAAATTCGCATCGACTAACCATTCAATAATACCCAAAATATTGGCAGTGTCAGCTGTTATTTATATTTAATTTCCAGAGGAGATGTCAGACATGTTCCGTCCGTTTCGCACGCTTCTCCACAAGATCCGATCGCTGCTGTGGACGCTGGACCGGAGAGAGCTGATGGCGTTGGAGAGGTTGCTGTGCACCAATGAAGACATATCCAACCTGTCAGCATTCGACCTTACTGGAGGTTGGTTAATTGTTGGTTACTGGTGGTTCTCCGTGACTGCGTCCGCGCTTTTTGAGTTTGCTCCTTCCCTACCCGTTGCAGCGTGATATTTTATAACCTGAACCCTTCGTCGATAAATGAGTTATCCAACTCTTTTTTTTTAAATGCGTCCTATTAGTTCCTGAGATTAGCGCGTTCAAACAAACAAACTCTTCAGCTTTATAATATCAGTATAGATTTTAGTGGTTTTATTAAACTATTATAAAGACGGAAGCCCGCATGCATAACCTCAGCCTGTTCCGATTGCTGTTCAATGTATTTTTTTATCTACAGTGAAAAAGACAAGACACATACATGGCTGGCTGTCATTACAAAACAAATTTATTTTGATGAAATATTGTACTATCCATATTCTATTCAATTAAGTTAATCTGTAATGTCGATTTATACTTAATTAATAAAATATAATGCACAGTTACGTTAATTTTGTACTAAAATTGCTAGAGTAATGATGACAGACGTCCACCAACGTTGATTTTTTTGGTCAATGCGAGCGCTGTCATCGATTCTTATTCCCCCACCACTTATTTCACACGCAAAGAATATAAGGACGGGCAATGTGAAATGTAACACTGTCTAATACTCGGGTGAATTAATTAAGAATCGCGTTGGTTAAATAGAAAGCCATAATGTGGTTTAGATATTTTTAACACTCACAGTGTCATATTTTATATTCATTAAGATGAAATAAGAACAGACGAGTAGATGGCGCTAAACGTCACGCATAATGAGGTATCCGTAAGAGACCACAAATTTCGCAAAGGCTAACAGACAGCACGGTAGCTCAATTGGTAGAGCGTTTGGCTAAGTTAGTTAGAAAGTGCTGGTTCAAGTCCCGCCCGTGTACAAATTTTTGGTTTCTTATTTCATCTTTATTAATATAAGCCATAATATGTTCATTGATGGGTATTCTGGAACTCCTAAACTAAGCAATGACTTATTTTCGGTAATACATATTGTTTTTATATAAACTTAAATTGTTTCGATCGCTCGTTTTATTGTTATTCCTATTTTTAGAACTGTGCTCATATGAAATTGAAGTTACTGATTGAACATTTTCTATTGTTTTCAGCGGAAGACGCAGACGGAGACTGCCCGTACCCGGATATCGGCGAGTTCGTGTCTCGTTTCTACGCGGATCACGCTCACTGCAGAGAACTCTATACACAATGGTAATAGGCTAGTTGCTACTATGAAAAAAACACAATGTTGGTAGTTTCTAGTGATTGATTATGATATGGAGGTGACAAAAAAGGAATTGTTAGTAATTTAAATTAGAATTATTAGTATTTTTAATAATTAAGTTTGTCCAAAACACACATACATACTTTTGCACGTTATGCGTGACATTTGGTCAGGAGACGTTTAACGACTACCATAGGATTTGACGTCACTCCTTAAATGTTGGCGGACTTAACTCTACATAGTATTAGTCTAAAGTCTTCTTTACAGTGTTTTATTTATTTATTTATATAATTCCTAACGGTTAGTGATATCGTGTTTTTGAAATTTGATCAACTAGAACTTCGTACATTGCGATTTTTTATACATAGTTTTGTATTTATCGTGTACAGTCGCCAGCACATCAGTTTACCCACTTTTGTGGCATACTAGCCCTTATTACAACAGCATAAGACACCGCACTGTTTACTTTGAAGTGCTGTTGTTCGAACGTAGTTTAAAGTTTTTTTTTTCTCAAAAGAAGAAATGCATTTCTTAGAACCCATACAAATTAAACTGGCTGATACATACAGTTGATCCACTTATATTTTGTCGTGCTAGTGCATTACTTTTTCTTAAATCATCGGTGTCTGTTATCATCAAATCTTGAAAAGGTCTTAAATAGTAAACTAAACAGCTAGGAATTGACATGTCAAGTCGAGATTTGATCTAACCTGTTCACGGGAGGAGATTGAACCAAGCGGCTTTACTCGAGTAAAGCCTAAATATGAAATTGTGTGTGTAGAAGGGTATCAATAAAAACATTCAGCACTCATAACTAAACTATATACCCAATCTTCCAGCTCAAGCGAACCGGCGATATCTGAAGGCGACTACCTACCCGACAACATCGAGGTCATCGCCCCCATCATCGACGGGCTTCAGCGGCTGTCCCAGTCCCCTCCCCCGCGGCCCGCCTCGCGCGCCAGCTCCGACGCGCAGACCGACGCGCGGTACGAGGAGTACGTCGAGAGGTCAGTGAACTTTTGACAGCAACCCCAGCGCTAGTATTGAAGGTTTCAAATGCAGTTCTTGATGTTTTATGTGAACTTCATCAAAAATTGTAAGTTAATGGACTGATTAACACACTTCGATGATCGCAACTCGTGTTTGCCTTTGTGACGTCATGCATAATTGTCTAGCTACAGGTAAATTACCCAAGCTTGTAAGTTGATTGACATTATCGACAGGCTGCAGTGGCTATCGCTACGATAAATCTAAATCTGTGGTCACTACCTGGTAGTTACGTCTCAATGTACGACTTGATGACGTCACGCACAACTGTCTTCCTATTTAGAGGCCAATGACCCTATCTTGCGCTATAGTTACTCTCGTCGCTTCGTCATAGACGGGCTGCAGCGGCTGTTCCAGTCCCCTCCCCCGCGGCCCGCCTCGCGCGCCAGCTCCGACGCGCAGACCGACGCGCGGTACGAGGAGTACGTCGAGAGGTCAGTGAACTTTTGACAGCAACCCCAGTGCTAGCATTGAAGGTTTCAAATGCAGTTCGTGATGCTTTATGTAAAATTTTAAGTTAATGGACCGATTAACACACTTCGATGATCGTAACTCGTGTTAGCCTTTGTGACGTCATGCGTAACTGTCTAGCTACAGGAAGATTACCCAATCTTGCGAATCAACTAGCCGAGAGGGGTAAGTTAATTGACATTATTGACAGGCTGCAGTGGCTGTCGCTATGAAAAAACGAAATCTGTGGTCACTACTTGGTAGTTACGTTTCAATGTACGACTTGGTGACGTCACGCACAACTGTCTTCCTATTTAGCTGTACGAGGAGTATGTCGGGAGGTCAGTGAACTTTTGACAGCCATCCCAGTGCTAGAATTGAAGGTTTCAAATGCAGTTCTTGTTGTTTTATGTGAAATTCATAAAAAATAGTACGTTGATGGACCGATTAACACACTTCAATGATGGTGTCTCGTGTTAGCCTTTGTGACGTCATGCATAACTGTCTAGCTACCCCTATTTAGCCAAGAAGGGTAAGTTGATTGACGTTTTTTTTTTAAAAATTTATTTATTCAAAAAAAGATACATAGTTTTTTCTTAACTCTAGTCTGCCAAACTGCTGCGCAGTTTGTCGGCAGTCGCTCTCGTGAGATATTCGACTTAAAAACTATGTAGCTTGGATATTAACCATGCATACTAGTGTTTAGTAGGTAGGTACGGGCAACAGCACGTCAAGCTCGACACGGTCATATCTTATTTGTTTGTAGTAGGGGTTAGTTTTCAACAAAAATGTATAGCCTGACATGCTGGCGACCGCACTTACAATGTTATCTTATGTATTTATTTATTTAACACATTTCTTAATTATTATTTTAACTAGGTCTTCTGCAATAATTCAGGGGCACAAAGACAGGTAGTGTTTTTTTAATTTGGACTTCAGATGAGTTTTTGATGTTACATCATTAAATATATTCGGCTCCAGCTCATTATGTATGGTAGGTATAATCCATTGCCTTGTTCTTTTACCATAGTAATTTTGTACTTTAGGTACCATTAACTTATTTTTTTTAGCTAGTCGAGTTGGGTAGTTATGATCTCGCTTCGTTTTGTATTTGTTATAATTAAATTATGGACAACGTTATGGACAGGGTCCGCTATGAAAAACGAAATCTATGGTCATTACCTGGTAGTTACGTCTCAATGTACCACTTGGTGACGTCACGCACGACTCTTGCTATCTAGAGGTCAATGACCCTATCTGCGCTATAGTTACTCTCGTCGCTTCATCATCGACGGTCTGCAGTGTCTCACTCCTCTCCTCCGCGACTCTCTTCGCTCCGACGCGCGGTACGAGGAGTATGTCAAGAGGTCAGTGAACTTTTGACAGGAACCCCAGTGCAAGCATTGAAGGTTTCAAATGTAGTTCTTGATGTTTTATGTGAAATTCATCAAAAATTTTAGGTTAATGGACCGATTAACACACTTCAATGATGGTGTCTCGTGTGAGCCTTCGTGACGTCATGCATAACTGTCTAACTACTGGTAAATCACCCAATCTTGGGCTACAACTAGCCGAGAGGGGTAAGTTGATTGACATTATAGACAGGCCGCAGTGCCTATCGCTATGAAAAATCTAAATCTGTGTCACTACCTGGTAGTTACGTCTCAATGTACGACTTGATGACGTCACGCACAACTGTCTTCCTATTTAGAGGTCAATGACCCTATCTGCGCTATAGCTTCAGCGCTTGAACTTTTGACAGCAACCCCAGCGCTAGTATTGAAGGTTTCAAATGCAGTTCTTGATGTTTTATGTGAAATTCATTAAAAAAAATGAGTTAATGAGCCGTAACTCGTGTTAGCCTTTGTGGCATCATGCATAACTGCCTAGCTACACCCATTTAGCCAAAAAGGGTAGGTTCATTGACATTATGGACAGGCTCCACTATGAAAAACGAAATCTATGGTCACTGCCTGTTAGTTACGTCGCAATGTACGACTTCGTGCTGTCACGCACGACTATCTTCCTATGTAGAGGTCAATGACCCTTTCTTCGCTATAGCTTCTCTCGTCGCTTCATCATCGACGGTCTGCAGCGGCTTGCGCGACAACTAGCCGAGAGGGCTAAGTTGATTGACATTATTGACAGGCTGCAGTGGTTGTCGCTATGAAAAAACTAAATCTGTGGTCACTACCTGGTAGTTACGTCTCAATTCAATGTACGACATGGTGACGTCGCGCAAGACTGTCTTCCTATAAAGAGGTCAATGACCCTATCTACGCTATAGCTTCTCTCCTCGCTTCATTATCGACGGTCTGCAGTGACTGTCCCAGTCCCCTCCCCCGCGGCCCGCCTCGCGCGCCAGCTCCGACGAGCAGACCGACGCGCGGTACGAGGAGTACGTCGAGAGGTCAGTGAACTTTTGACAGCAACCCCAGCGCTAGTATTGTTAGCCTTTGTGACGTCATTCATAACTCTATAGCTACAGGTAAATTACCCAAGCTTGCGCGTCAACTAGCCGAGAGGGGAAGTTGATTGACTTTATTGACAGGCTGCAGTGGCTGTCGCTATGAAAAATCTAAATCTGTAGTCACTTCCTGGTAGTTACGTTTCAATGTACGACTTGGTGACGTCAAGCACAACTATCTTCCTATTTAGAGGTCAATGATCCTATCTGCGCTATAGCGTTATGAGTAGTATGAGGAGTAGGTCAGTGAACTTTTGACAGTAAAATAGGCTCATTTTCATCAAATTTTGGAATACATAAAACAAGAATGAGAGTTTTCACGTGTGTTTCGTGATAATTGTGCCAAATCAGTTTTGTGGACGCAGAAACGCATTTTTGTGGTCAAAATTGTATCCGTATTTACTATTAGGTATTTTATGGATAACTCTGTTCATTATTTACCTTTTGAAGTAAACGAAGCTACAGAATAATGCCCTACCTACATTATAATATAGTTTTAAACGTAAACGAATCGTCGTATTATTTGCAAATCCCGCTCACAATAGTCAATCTACACATGGCAACCCTATCTTAATGATTCGTTCGATGTGCCTCTGTGACGACACACATGAGTGTCTGCCTAGCCTAGAAGTCATCATCACCCGTCTGTTGAACGCTTTACGTATACTACGCTTAAGATTGAAGGCTTTAATCTAACATTTATCTTCTCCAATCCGTTTTGCGTGCAATGTGCCATTTAGATTTAGGCTTAGCTTAGCTGAGGTATTTTTGACGTTGAGTGGCAAGAACATAATACTTTTTACTTTTTGTGTCTAAAGTAACATCCATTAACTGTGCAATCTTAAAATATATTTTTTAATTTATATTTTTTTGTTACAGGATGAGAAAACACAGCAAAGATGAACTAACTTCAAGCAACACACTCTCAACTGACAGTGAAGACCACGTAGAAAAATCGAGGAAACCGAGCAACAGCGATCTATCCTCCCTTAGAAACCTATCGACGAACGGTTTAATGCCGGAGAGGATGGACTTGTCATCGTTAAGGAATCTCTCGACCAACGGTTTGCTTCAGTTGTTCGATCCGCTAGTCATAAACGCGGCCGCGTCTACATCCACCGAACGACAGCTGCCTGACCACGATTTAGTCACGTCACTAAACGAACAAGTGACGGAAATAGCCGATCGGCTATCGTCAATAATGGCCAGCGATGTCGACATGGATCACAACCAAAAACACTCGTTCTCAACCAACGATGTTCCAACGCTAATAAACGACACAGAACCGTTCGGTTTCTCTGGTCCTCGAAACGAACAACTCAGCTGTCTACCTTCGACCAGTCACGGGTATTTAATACCAAACGCCATAAGCCACGAACCGGTCGTGTTATCTTTATCGCATAATAACTCAGCTGTCTTTAACCAGGAGGACGAGAATCACGACGCGAACGGTGCAATATTAAACTCTGATCTCCCCCTCATAATTCCAGACAACATTGACACGAATATTGTAAATACTAACATATCTATAGCTAACGCTAATTTAAGTTCTCTACTATTAACTAACGAGGAGTTCCGCCAGAATTTCATCGACGAAAACTCCGATGATAATACGAGTTTTCACTCGGCAAAAATGACAATAGATAGAGTTGACGACGAGAGAGTTAAGTTTATGCTAGGATACGAAAGTGACCATGAATCGCCCGTCGATTCGGGTGTTAGCACGGAAAATACGAGTCTAGATAGATCTCCTGATTCCGATCAGAGTAAGGGTTTAAAAGAGTCGTTCATGCAACAGAACAGGGTTTTAGAGAGTCCGGAAGAGAAAGACACAAAACACACGTTAGAAAGTTCCTTTTCAGATGTTAATAATACTGTAAATTTGAATTACGTCGAGGAGGACTCACAGAAGAGTGAAGCGGGGTCTTCGAGTATAGATGTAACGAATAGGTTAAGTGAGGAAGAAGGGTCGAGTTCACACACGAGATTGCAAGACTGGGGCGCGAACGCTAACGACGAGGAGTTCAGGAGTATAGATGAAGTGATAACCGAGTTGAGAAGACAGAGAGAGAGCGATATGAAGCTGAATGCGGTAGTGGAGGACGGCGTCAGTACGCCGGCGGGGTCGCAGTGTACTTACAGGACGAAGAAGCGGAAAGGCAGTAAAAGTAAGAAGAAGAAGAAGATGTGGTCGCCGGGAATGGTGGTTCTCGTGAAGGAGACGCCGCAGGAGAGTCAGCCTCTCACGCTGAACCTGTGCCGGTTTGTGGACGAGAGGTAAGTCATTGAAATTAAAACACTATACGGATTAATTTCGCGTACTTTTATGACAGTTATTATTACAAGACTTCTTAGACGCTCTTGCCTGTGACCACAGACATTGCGAAATCAATACGTAGTGTTTTTTAAATACCGGAACCCTTACAGGTTAACCTTAAAGTCTGTCTGTCTGTCTTTCAGCCGTTTTATTCTGTAACTATAAGCATCACACTGTTGAAATTTGGTTGGAAGATGTATCCTGTTAACCGCTTTACGATTCTCATATAAAAAATAAAAATAATGACATCCCGCTCTCATACATAAAGCTAAAACCAAAAAAATTTTTTTAGTCAAACCTATGTATGTATTGGTTATCTATAGATAGGTCTTTTAAAATAACATCGAGGTTCTTAAAACTACTTTCTTTTAAAGTCTAACGTTTCATAGCTATCCGCTTCCAAAGTGGTAAAATTGGCGTCCCCCCCCCATCTAAAACTTCTAAACTAAACGAGTGTAAATTTTGAAAAAAATATATAATGTAGATTTTAACAAAAAAATTCAACAAAAATTGGTTCAGACGGGATCAAACGAGAAGTTTTTGAGATATAGCACATTTTCAACAACCGCAAACTTTGTACTTCATACAAACACTATGAAAAACAAAGTTATATTTGCTGTCAAAAAAATATTGTGGTATTTTACTAACTGGAAGTAAGTGGATTCCTTAATTCAGTTAAAGTTGGCACGGAACCCTCAGTGCGCGAGTCCGACTCGCACTTGGTCGGTTTTTTATTTATTTCAATGGGTAGTATTCACGTAAACTTCAGAACCAAAGTTCTTCTTTACTACTTTACATACATCTTATGAATCAAACACGTCCACGTTATCTGACATTGCTTTTCAACTTTGCAAACATGTATCAATGCTGCACCCACTTGAATAACAATGTGATATGTATAACATTTGATACAGAACAAACAGATGGTACCTAAGGGTGGATTGGAAGTCTGATCAAGCCTATTTTCTATCGCAAAATTATACACTAAACATTTAGTAATTTTTCTGCAGTCTGCTCCCCTTAATTGCCTTTTTTTATAATATTAAGTAATTAAAAAATGTTATTTCAGCGGAACGTCGTGCGACGCGTCCGAATGCGCGGACGACGAGCAAATCGCCTTAGCATTACAAGCGCAAGAGTTGGAGGCGAGGCAGCAGGCACGGGGCAAGTTTAAGTACGTATATTATGATATTGAAACGTATAGTTACAATGTAGTCAGTTGACTGTGCCACTACCAAAACCATAGAAAAAATGAATAAGGTTAGAATGGTTTTGATCGATCGTTTGTATGAGAACCTCTGTCGCCGGTGGGAGTTGCCGCACTGTTGCTGCAGTGATAAAAGTACCAATCAATGAATTAACGCACCAATATCACAAACCAATCACAATTTCCGCTAGGAGCTCTGTGATTGGTGTAATTAGTACTTGAAACCAACTACCAATCACAGAGACTCTAGCGGTGAAACCTCCAATCATCATTCAGATACGTTCGATCTTTTATGTCAAAATACTAGTGATGTGGTAAAGGTCGATTATTATAAATTCAATTACCGATGTAATGTTGTTTCTCTTTGTGAATAAACATGTAAGATTTAAGTTTGAAATAATTTGGATAATTTAACAGCTCATTTGATCGCAACAAAGGGTACTACTATTGTCTTTCGGTAAAACAATAGAAGAAAAAAATGAGTTGATAAACGTTACTTGAGAGAGAGTAATGAATGAATTGAATCATTCTTTGTATAAATAATAAGTAATATTATACGACAAATAGATTCCAATGTAAAGAAAAATGTTTAAGGGTATAAAAGCATAAAGGCCATGGTCTACATTATTCAGGTATTATATCTTACCTTGACATTAATTCATTTGTATTCTTAGCTAATACCATAAAGCCGAAGAGTTTGTATATGTTTAATCGCGCTAATCTCAGGAATTACTGGACCAATTAAAAAAAAGTTTTTTGTTGGATGTCTAATTTATCGAGGAAGACTTTAGGCTTGAACTTTACGCAGGGACGGAAGGGGAGAGAACAAACTCAAATCGAAAATAGTTAAGATTACAATTAAAAAAATACAATATACCTATAGACGTATGGTTGACCGGTATAGAATGCTTTTGGCATTAAGTCCGCCACATGTACAATTTTATGTTTCGTGCATGTGCAAGTTTTCAATAAATAAATATGACCCAAGTTAGTATGGTGGTTAAGTTAAAGAAATGTACAGCTACATGATACAACAGTTAACCTTGCAGGGCTTTTGTTCGCATTTAAATCACATCACCAAAGGGGCTTTGCAGAGGCTTGTTAAATTACAAAATTATACACAAACTCACAATAAGAGTATAGCTGACTACAAATAACTCTTACAACAATATTTGTATGTATTATTGATAATATGACCGGATCCTTTTAAGAGTTGATGGGGGAGCTCATTTGGGACAATCTTGATCCCAGAATATACTTTCCAAAAGTCAACCATTTTTAAGGAAATTTTCTTTTTAAGTTTTTGTAGGAAAACGAGATTTTGAAATTATGATAAAATTAATACCGAATGCTTTTAGATGCTGTAAGAAAATATCAACCGAAACTAGCTTAACGTGCTTCATGAAGCACGGAGATGCTCGTTGTTTAGGTCACTTAAATATGGTCGGTATGGACACTCATTAAAAAACGATCGCGCCGTAAGTTGTTAAACTTCGGTATCACTGCCGAAGGGAGTAGATTGTTAACAGTAAACCAATGTAGAACTTGTGAAAGAGTATTTAACACATAACGCTTTTGAACTGTGAATTGTCGTACCCTATTTTCCAAATAAATAAACCAAACGACAATTTAAAATCGAAGATAATAACAGCGAAAGTAGAAAAGTTGAGGATTAAGCAGTGCGTTTTTTCTGAGTTCTATTTTTATTGCAGGAATACGTTATTTTGGTAGCACGAATTAGAATATAATACATTTTTTTTTCAAATAGCTCTAGAAAAGAAAAGCGCGTTCCAACATATGAACTCTTCAACTTTTTTGTTTTTATTTTATCATTATTATGTTTCAAATAATGAATAAACAAAACTTATTTTTATCTTTTAATACATCAGTAGGGAAATTACCATTTATCGATAATTTTACTGTGCTGTAAGCTACATACCTAGTGATGTGTATACAGCGAACAAAGCAAATTGGACGCGATACATTGCGTGTTGAGATAGCAGATTTGTTAAAAATGTGCGTGGACAGTCATCAATGAATATTTTTTTTGAACTTAGTGCAAGAAATCCGCTATCATTTGAAATATCATAATTAAAAAGTAATAACTACGTATTCTTACTCACCGGTGAAAAAATACACTTTCTCTCTCATTTTTTATGACCTGGCTTCACGCTCTTCAAGTAATTATAGCAAAAGACGGCATTTTTGACAAAAAATAATGCAACGCTCTTGTCACGCGACTGAAGTAGCTACGGCTCAATGCAGGCATATGCCTACAATTAAGCTCGCTGCCGCACTGACCGGGGCCATTCTAACCTTATTCATTTTTTCTATGACCAAAACTGTGATTTTGAAAGTTAAAACCACGGTTTATTTAAAACAGAGGATTTTTTTGTTCGTATATAACGCTATAACACAATTTCGTTACCTTATTTTGCGAATGTTAAAAAGTAAAAATCTTATTTGAAAATTTTATTTGTCAACAATTACGGTTGAACTAGTTTTTCAAGCATAAAATGGTAACATTGCGACATATTCGATATGATAATTATAGGCTCTATTATAAACGCTACGTTTGTCTTGCCTAGGTAGTTTATTTTTAAACATTGCCTCGTTTCTATCTACAGTAGATAGTGACGATAACCGCACAACATATTTTTAAACAGCAATAATATTATGTTTCATCCAACTTATTGGTAAAATGCGCAGATCAAGCGAAGATCTCATCCACCGTCTATTCGTGTGCATCGCGGGCGTCGCCGACCAGCTACAGACCAACTTCGCGGCGGATCTACGGAACATACTCAAGTCCGTGTTCCTGATGAATCAGACTCCTGAGGCGCCGGACCCTCCGCCGGGGCCTTTAGAAAAACCGCCCGCTATAGAATACCGTGCTACGGAGGACCAACTCATGCAGAACGGTGAGTGACTGTAACGAAAATTGTAGAAGCTAAATTGGTGAGACTGCTACGGCCAGATCTAGCGCTACGACGTCTACGTGCGTCGTAGCTTAATCTTGCCGTTAGCTTTAGAAGCAATATGTTTTTACGTACAGATATTTTTTGTGCTACAACTCGTCTTAGCGCTACGAGAACATGCTACGACGTGCTATGACGGAATTAGAACTTGAAGTATACTAAATAATCCCGTAGAGTAGTTGAACGTTTATAGTGTTACCATTTTTTGACGGAAAATAAATAGTGTTGTGACCAGAAAAATGAATTTCATCAATGTCATTCATTTACTCAACCATTCTTACGCGTCCAATTAAATATGATTCTTATTTTCTTTACTATTTAAAGGAATCGTTTAGGCAGTTAAGTTTACGCAAGTGCAATTATTTTTACAACAATAATAAACAACATCAATCAATAAATAATTTTCAATTATTCCTGTCTTTGTTTCCGACTACCTGAAAACTTGTGCACTTCGTCTTGGATAGAATTGACATACATAAGTACCTTTTTATTATATATTATGTTCTTTCGAACTGACTTTGTCTAATTGAACTGAATGAACGAAACACATCATTAGTAAAATAAATGTGGCTTTTTTACAAACATCTGTCAAAATACTCTACGGAGTTATTGATTATACTTTAATTTAAATGATCTAGGTGGCTACCACTAGTTTAAAACACAACCAGCTCTGGTTGCTTCTTGATTATGTCCTACTTCGACGTGTCGCAGCGCTAAGAGCACCAGCTATGATGCGTTGCACCGCTATGTGATTGCTACAGGTTGAATCTGACTGCCTTATGAAATAATCTTTGCTACGTTGCGTCGCTGTGCTACAAGCGGGTGTAAGGAACAGAGGTAACGACCTCTGTTCCTAACACCATGTATGACCCCTTACACACTGCGACTTTTAGCATCGATGCCGTTGCAAACTGTCAACCTTTACACTGCCCTATTTTCAGATGCAATCGCTATCCAAAAGCTGGAAGTTGTCAAATTATGTACTTTATATTGGCGACTGCATCGATACTAACGCGCGACTAAGTAGCGCGTTTTTAAAGGCACAAATGCATCAATGCTAAAAAGTCGCAGTGTGTAAGGTGTTTACAATTTCATCGCCATCTATTTTTAAAACTTGTTAACTAACTTAAATATTTATTTTTACAGGCAGCTCATTCGACAGCGTATACTCAGCAGAAGAGGTATACGCGGACAGCACGTCAGACTCCACGCCCTCTGAGTCGGGGTCGCGTCTCGCGCGTCGCAATACTGTGAGCGCGCGCGCCGAGCCGACGGAACACCCGCCGCTGCAGGCTTCCGCATCTACAGGGGACCTTACGTACAGGTAAGCGAGCTTTATGCTACGGTGCTACGACGCTTGACTTGTGCTACGACATGTCGCAGCGCTATGAGTGCCTGCTACGACGTTGATATGATACTGGCGACCCTAGGAGGCGTCCATAAATAACGTGAGGTTTTTTTTTCTGTTCCTCCCTCCCCACCTGGTGAGATGTCGTGAGATTTTATTCTACCCCTTCCCCCATCACCCAATTTCACGGAAGATTTTTCAAAATGTCTATTTAATACAAAACAAATACGGTGGTTTGACAGTCAGTAGATATTCGTCAAAGTATGAGTGTTTTTTCTTCTTGCGAACGAATTAGTGAATAATTAAGCATGTACAATCTGGATTACATATACCTAAATAGTATATTGTTTGTTTAAATAAAAACTTAAGATTAGATTAGATTTGACTCCACCCCCTCCCCCTTAATCATTTCACGTAATTTATGGACGCCCCCTTACGTACAAGTAAGCTAGCTTTATAAAACTGCTACTACGCCTGTCTTGTGCTATATGTCACAGCGCTACGAGAGTTATCGTTGAGCACTGAGATCCTTTCAAATCAAATATAAATTTTATTCACTGATAGTGTGTTAAAAATTACATATTATTTTTAACATTTTTCGACTAGCTAAGAAAAATGAACTGAAGGTATAGCTGGTGCGCAGTGAAACTCCTTTTAAATATTTGATAATTGCACGATAGAGATGCGAGTGGGGGAAGATACGTATCAAACAATCGATATGTGGAATGCATTTAAGCAGGGAGGCTATGTAAAGCAATGCCGCAACATTAACTTGATTAAGTCTCGATGCAGCCGATGTACTTCCTATTTCTGTCATTTTCCGTTATTAAATAGGACTTGAACGTTGTGACGAAGAACTCTTTCGGCTAGCTCAGCCTGAGTCCCTCGTCAGCATACAGATACTTGGCTCTGCCCTTGCGCATTCCCTAGCGCAGGGAAACTGTGAATGAACACTTTTTCTATGAATACAGCTCTATTCTGATTAGGTGCTAACAACTAAGTGTACAATTCTTACCTTAATAAACATGCGCTCCTTATTATTCTAGCATTACTGAACAATAACTTACTCGTATCTACGGAATTCCTAGTCGAAAGGCGAAACTTATAGCGTTATTATACGGACGCTCGTGAGGCTGAACGAGGAATTCCGTAGATACGAGTAAGTTATTGTTCAGTAATGCTAGAATAATAAGGAGTGCACGTTAATTAAGATAAGAATTGTACACTTAGTTGTTAGCACCTATTCAGAATAGAACTGTATTCATAGCAAAAGTGGTTTCATTCACAGTTTCCCTGCGTTTGTTAGGTACACATCTCTCCCACCCGTTAGGCAAGGGCAGAGCCAAGTATCTGTATGCTGACGAGGAACTCAGGCCGAGTTAGCCGAAAGGGTTCTTCGTCACAACGTGACGTTACATCATTCAGGTCTATTTTGAACAAAGTGGAGTACTAAGATCACCGCCGCGCTGCCTAATCTTGAGAGTCAAAATCTCTCGCAACTTATTGACGCTCGTTTTTGTAGCATGCTTGCAAGCGATTTCCGTTCGAAATAAGTTACGCGGCAGTTACATCAGATCATCGTTGTAAACAACAAAACGATTGAACAGGGAAGAGCGGAGGCCGTCGACTGCTGTAGGGCCGGTGGAGCGCGCGCCGGAGTGGGTGCCCGACATCGCGGCGCCCGCCTGCATGCGCTGCGCCGCGCCCTTCACCGCCTTCCGCCGGCGACACCACTGCCGGAACTGCGGTACGTGCCAATATACACCTTACTGCCTGCGACACACGGCCGCTTGTAGCAGGCGGCTGTAGGGCCGGTGGAGCGCGCGCCGGAGTGGGTGCCCGACATCGCGGCGCCCGCCTGCATGCGCTGCGCCGCGCCCTTCACCGCCTTCCGCCGGCGACACCACTGCCGGAACTGCGGTACGTGCCAATATACACCTTACTGCCTGCGACACACGGCCGCTTGTAGCAGGCGGCTGTAGGGCCGGTGGAGCGCGCGCCGGAGTGGGTGCCCGACATCGCGGCGCCCGCCTGCATGCGCTGCGCCGCGCCCTTCACCGCCTTCCGCCGGCGACACCACTGCCGGAACTGCGGTACGTGCCAATATACACCTTACTGCCTGCGACACACGGCCGCTTGTAGCAGGCGGCTGTAGGGCCGGTGGAGCGCGCGCCGGAGTGGGTGCCCGACATCGCGGCGCCCGCCTGCATGCGCTGCGCCGCGCCCTTCACCGCCTTCCGCCGGCGACACCACTGCCGGAACTGCGGTACGTGCCAATATACACCTTACTGCCTGCGACACACGGCCGCTTGTAGCAGGCGGCTGTAGGGCCGGTGGAGCGCGCGCCGGAGTGGGTGCCCGACATCGCGGCGCCCGCCTGCATGCGCTGCGCCGCGCCCTTCACCGCCTTCCGCCGGCGACACCACTGCCGGAACTGCGGTACGTGCCAATATACACCTTACTGCCTGCGACACACGGCCGCTTGTAGCAGGCGGCTGTAGGGCCGGTGGAGCGCGCGCCGGAGTGGGTGCCCGACATCGCGGCGCCCGCCTGCATGCGCTGCGCCGCGCCCTTCACCGCCTTCCGCCGGCGACACCACTGCCGGAACTGCGGTACGTGCCAATATACACCTTTCAGCCTGCGACACACTGACACTTACAAGGCATGCAGTCGCAAAATGTCAACCTTTACACACTGCGACTTTTAACAGGCGTGCAGTCACAAAATGTCAACCTTTACGTTTAGCAGGCGTGCAGTCACAAAATGTCAACCTTTACACACTGCCACTTTTAGCAGGCATGCAGTCGCAAAATGTCAACCTTTAAACACTGCGCTACTTTTAGCATTGGTACAGTCGTGATGCTTACGGATGCAGAAGCTGGAAATTGTCAAACAATGTACTGAATTTTGGCGACTGCATCGATACTAAATTAATTGGGTCGCGATGCTGAAGCGGGTTTCGCTTTCACTGCATCGATGCTAAAAGTAGCAGTGTGTAAGGTCTTTGGGCGGCTACGATGTATTGTAGTGCTACGAGCCAGCTCGGTGGCTAGTAGAGTTGTAAGTCCAATGTATCCTACCAAAGTGTGCAGTAGACTTCCGGTAGACTATCCTAAACTTCGGAATCCTTCCATTTATTGCGGTATCTTTCGTATAATTCATTTAATTGAGAACATTTCATTTTCTTAAACGTATAAGAATTCGAAAACCTTTTCAAGACTAAGCGATTCTAAACACCCCAAACATTTTTTCAGTTTCTTTTGCGCTTTATTTTTAAAGTTAAATGAAAAAGACTGAAAAGAACATGGAAGTTGGCATTTCACAGGTTACGCCTTTGCAATGACATTCCATGCAGAAAAAAATAGCTTTTGAACATATGACCTTTCTGTCACCTGTCACTTTGACATTTAGTGTTGTTGTTCTTGTTATCGGTGTTGTATCGGACATCATCGATAAATTACGATATGCTAAATTAAAGATTATTTGAAAAAAATCATTTTGCATTCATTTTTTTTTAGTTTAGATACGAAATAGTCATCATAATTCCTCATTCGAAATATGATTGATATTTGTAGGTATGAGATAATAATTGAGTAATTTTCAGACATCATTATAATATTTAATAAAAATGAATGCTACGTTAGCTTTGTTTATTTACTGTTTGCATAACTTAAATCAGCTAATATTACATAATAAAGTAAAATGCAACACTTAATGGATAAACCATTAATATCGATATCGACATCTTAATTCTAAAATTGATACAGACTACAACACTATTACCGTCAGTTTTTTAATGGAATATAGCAAAGACATGACCTGGTGACATCCTACTTCATGTACTTACGCTCTTTTAGAATGGAGAGTTTTTAAATAATAATTATTAGGGAAAATACTGAAATGAAATGAAAATTAAAAATATGGGTGCCTTCATTTTAGACGTTCTTTCAGGAAAAAAAAGTGAATACAAAAATTTTGAAGTGTTGTCAATTGTATTACGAAATATTCTGGTGAGATATAAATGTTCTTGAATATGAATTTGAAATGAATCATGGTCTTTTTACCAAGATAGTGACTATTATTTATTTATTTATTTAAAGACTTTATTGCACAAATCATAGTGTACAAAGGTGGACTTAATGCTAAAAGCATTCTCTGCCAGTCAAACCTTTAGGTCATGCAGAGAGATGGCAATGGGTGCAGCGAAAAGAAATTTTGAGAAAAACAAAATAGTAACAATTGACTAATATTTATAGTAACAAATAAACGTGCTTTAATTACTGTAAATTATTTTATATTCAATAAATATACTTAAACTTACACAAAATAAATACAATATATAAAAAAATATACATAAATAATACACATAATAAATAAATATTATTTTGCAATTATCTATTCTTTAAGAAATTGTCGGACTTTCCTCTTGAATGATACCTTCGACTCGGCCCTCCTGACATCCAAAGGAAGAGAGTTTCACAGTCGTGTTGCCGTCACTGAAAATGACTTGGAGACGTACGTGGAGCGGTGTGCCAGCGTGCCTAGCCGGAGATTGACGGAGGAACGGAGAGACCGATCGTGAGTTTGGCATAAAAACGGGAACATATCTTTAAGATAAGAAGGCGACGAGGGGTTATTAAGAATAGCATGTAAAATGCAAAGGATTCGAGAGTCTCTACGTTGACGAATAGGGAGCCAGTTAAGCTGTGCTCTAAAACTGGAGACATGGTCATATTTACGGAGGCCGAAGATGAACCTGATGCAATTGTTGAGGAGACGTTCAAGCTTGTCGATAAGGGCTTCAGTAAGATTAGTGCAGCAAGAGTCTGCGTAGTCTATGATAGGGATGACAAGAGTTTGCATAAGCAGAAGCTTCGTCTTAAATGGGAGAAAGAATTTTAAGCGGTAGAGACTTCTCAGACAGACAATCACCTTACGGCTGACCTCAGCTATGTGAACAGACCAGCCAAGCGTAGTGTCCATAGTTAGGCCCAAGTTCTTGACACTAGTAGAGTAAGGTATAGTGGTACCTTCAAACACTATTGGGTCCAGATCCATTACATTAAACCTAGAAACAAGTCCCGGACTACCCACAATAATGGCCTGACACTTCGTAGGGTTGACAGAGATTCCGAAGTTTTGTGACCACGATGAAATATAATTTAAATTTTCGTTCATAAGATGAATTGCAGCAGGTAGTTCTGCAATTTCACTTTGCACATACAATTGCAAGTCATCAGCATACAGATGATACGAGCAGCGAAGATTAAGGGTGATAAGATTTATAAAAATAGAGAAGAGCAAAGGAGAGATTATGCCACCCTGTGGTACACCAGATGACAGATTGTACCAGTCAGAAAGGGCGTTAGGAGTTTTAATTGACTGCTGGCGACCACGCAGATAGGAAGAGAACCATTCCAGGGCTGAAGAAGATACTTTTAAGTACGAAAGTACGGCCAGAAGGAGGTCATAGTCCACAGCATTAAAGGCATTAGAAAAGTCTATTAGAACAAGAAGTGTGACTTTAAAGGAATCCATCCCGTCTCGTATGTCTTCTGTTACCTTCAGCAGAGCAGTGGTAGTACTATGGCCTGCACGAAATCCAGACTGAAAAGGATTCAGTAAGTTGTTCTGAGAGAGATGGGAGGATAACTGTTTAAGTACACACGACTCAATTACTTTTGAGAGAAAAGGCAAAATGGAATTATTCATTTAAAGATAAATTAGTTTTATTACAAATCAATTAATAAAAGAAATGGTTTTCTTGATACACATAGTCACAGAAAGATATTATACTGGAAGTATAAAAGAGGATTTATATTTCAAGTCATAACGATTGCAAGACTCAGTATGCCACATTTAGTATACTTTTCTAAAAGTGCTCCAGATTCTTTCACCGGCTGCGTGCGATGCTGGTACGCCTAAAATTCTACTAGTAATTGGACGGAATATTAGTTTTTTGAAAGTACTATGTATTAACCATGATTTATTTTGATATCTTGCAAATTCCTGAACAAAAAAATATCAACGAAAGCTACGTATCTTTCTGGAATGATTCCGTGGATTTTGGTACGCTACGGTAGACTTTCAAGACTAGTGGCTAGACGTCTACGGTTCGCTACGAACATCTGCTACGACTGTGCGAGCGCTATGAAATTGAGTAGGATGATAAAGTTACATAATTCGCTGTGGTAAGCGCGATTCTTAGAACCTATGTTACGGCGCGCTTGAGAGCTACGAAACTCGGAATTCAGAGATCTTAAGGCCGCTCGATAGCGTCATTACTCCGACGGTACGACCTTTCGCTACGACGCTGAAAGAAGATGATATAGCTTAGTTTTACATGACTACTTCGACGCGTCGCAGTGCTACGTGGTAGTTCAGAATACACAGACAGTATGAGTACACACATAATATTGTGTGACTTTGAGCTTCTTTATAAGGCCCATAGTTAGAGACCATGTTCCGGATCCGTATGTCATCACTGGTAACACACACTGGTTGAAGACTTTCGTCTTTAGACACTGAGGTAAATGTGTATTGTTCTGGGTGTTTTCTATGTATATCAGGGATGTATTTACAAACAAAAAGTATTTAAGTATTTTATCCGTTGTCTGGCACGCATAACACAAGCTTTGAGTAGCTTACTTTGGGACTAGATGGCGATTTGTGGAAATGTCCAAAGGATATTTATTAATTTATCTTTACTGACGATGTGTAATTTTCTCCCAGGCAAAGTGTTCTGCGCGTCGTGCAGTTCAAACTCGATCCCGTTACCGCGCTTCGGTCAGTTGAAACCGGTGCGGGTTTGCGACCACTGCTTCAAGCGTGTTGCCGCTGCTTGCCGACGGTGAAGCCTACCGCTTTAGGTATAAGGTCCATTTTCTGTTAGCGACGTGATATTTAGCGTCTACCGTTAGTAAAGAGGCCTCTGTAATGCGAAGGTTG
The DNA here is from genome assembly GCA_963924145.1 of Pyrausta purpuralis. Classification (NCBI taxonomy): domain Eukaryota; kingdom Metazoa; phylum Arthropoda; class Insecta; order Lepidoptera; family Crambidae; genus Pyrausta; species Pyrausta purpuralis. Next base: position 16,725,436 of record OZ001660.1, read on the forward strand.
CTCTGGCATCAGTCTGACGCAATGATGGAAATATTATCCGGTTTAAAGACAAAAATGTCTGTTGGACCGTGTATGTTATACGCTCATTATTCTGGCTAGACCGATGGATCAGACTGATGCCAGACTAATTGTGTAACCGTTGCTTTAATGTGGAGGTACGCATCGCGTCAGAGACAAGCGACCGAGACAGGAGACTTCGACCATAGGCTCTAGGTCTCTGACTTTTGTCCCTGTGTAGCTCGCGAACTGATGCTTATACATTGTCGGAAGGTATGTCACTGTTGCCGACTTCAGTCTTAGTATTTTGTCTCTAACGTGACGCGAACTTTTACCTTAACAAGACACCCACCATTGATTGAGCATCAGATATAAGATCTTATTTCCTTTAGCAATAACTTCTGCGGGTGCGTCCGCCAATTGTCTACACACGAATCTCGCTCTTAATTGTTGGCAGATACGATCTATTTTTATTAGGAACAACAACTAAAGGTGATTTTCGTAAGCGTGACGATAGTGACGTCTGCTTAATGAAAAGGTGTCTAGGAGATTTATGCATATTTTACAAAAACAAAAAACAAAAACTTTAGATGGTCTCAAGAGTGGGTGTCATAAGGCCAATAATATTGACGTCTTGTTATAACTTACCTCGTTGTTTACTTGTCTATTTTAGATAGTACAAAGTATATAAAAAAATCATAAGAAAAATAAGTGACTAAATCCTAACTCAAGATAATAAAGTTAGTCAAAGCAGTGCAAATAAATACTGTATTTGTCGTAATAAAGAGTCATCTTTGTACGTTCTAAAACAGATATTTTCAAAAATATTTCACCACAACCCATCTTCTCGTCCAAATGTTATTCAAATCATTGTAGTTTCGAGTGATATTTCAAATGTTATTCCATAATATTTTAACTATAGAAAACCTCTAGCATGTTGTTTATAAGATGTTATAATGAATGTAATTTTTCACATTGACTGATGTATTTTTTATGCTAAGTTCAAATTGGTGTTTCATACATTCGGATGTAGCATATTATTTGACTTAAAAAACAAAAATTACTGAATAGATTTTTTTTATATAAAGTAGCAAGACCTTTTCTGCAATATCACGTGATGGTATGTGATGATGTGACTGAGTTATTTTTTGTTTTTATTTGTAAAGGGATAACAACAGCTTAACATGAATTGGTTACTTGAATAGCCAATAATATTTTTTTTGATAGTGTAAGACTAGCTTTTTTAAATAATTCGTGGCTAAAAACGCTGCGTTTCAAGGCGTCACCGCTCCGAGGTCCAGGGTTCGATTTTTGGTCAGTGTAAAAATCATAATTTTCCATATTTTCTCGGCGCTAAGTGTTGTTGTAACTTTCGGGTCAGAGCAATATAATATGTGATTAGTGTCCAACAACACTGGAATACTTTAGGAAGGCAGTGAATTACAATCTGCTTATAACACACACATACCTAAATGGAACTATTAAACACAACCCTGATCACAAAAATTGCCAATCTTGTGTTACCTCATCCCTTTATAAAGTGAAAACTGGAATATATATATTTTATTTAAATATATTTAACTTGTCTGGTAGGTATATTAACGTCCGTGTGTCTGAACCACCTGATTTCTTAGGTAGCTCTCTAACTTTTGCTACTCCAATTTAAACTGTTATCGATTCTTAAAATTATTGTTCCCTTAACGTCGTAAAGTCGTAAAGATAAAAATAAAAAAAGTGTAAAACGACAGAGTTATCATAAATTATCGAGATGACGAATATTGAACATTGTATTTTTTTTGTAAACTAAAGATTCTCGGTTCGCTTCTCTTTCTTGTTAGGCTGGTAAGAAGATATAGAAGTAAATAATACCTTTGTATTTGATCCTAATATGACAATATTTTGCATACGATAATTCAGTATTGGTCATCTCATTTTTTAAAACTTATTAAGATCAACCTAAAAGTTCTACATCAAAAATGAACGTTGTGCTATTATAACAAGGTTCCTTTTTGTTGTAACAAGTTTTTTAAAGGTTATTTTGGAATACCATTGCTTAACGGATGCGTAATGATACCGCCTAAATTAAAGTGTTTCGTCGTTCTCATCACAAAAGGGTGTTATTTATGTTAGAATTATTTAACTTTTTTCATGACTTGTGTGTCTGTTTATTAACGCGGTTGGTACACCAACGAATTCGCATGGGGTAGCGTTTCAGCTTGACGATCCCGAAAAGGATGCAACTATCATATCTAGCTTTGCTAGAGCAAGACATAGCATATGCTTGAGTATCCGAATGCGTTGATGTACTAACGGCACAAGAGTAAAATTATTTACTATTTGAGAGATGGCAGGCAAAATTGAGGTAAAATAATTTTGTATTAAGTCATTGTGTCATTTGTGTTCATAGTTCAATTCATACAAAAAATAATTCACGCAAATGAGTATTCCAAAGTAACCAGAGAAATGCTATTGTCTACATTTAATTTCTTTTTCATCATAAACAACTCTTTATCTGCAGATCAATTCCTATATAGATAAGAAATTGACTACATTGCCCCAAGTTTGATTCGTTTAGGTTAAGTAGGGACGTTCAAATTCAATAAAACTATTTTTAAGAATAAATATATTATTACGATGTTTATATTTTTAACAAAAAAAAATCGATACACAACATTATAATGTTAAAATACCATTTTAAATTAATAATAAAGATATAATTTTTAAAAGATTCCATAATTTTTATATCCAACGGTGTTAGAATAGTTTTGTTGTAAGTTTTGTCTTATGAGAGTATATGTAAATTTTGTAAAGGTATTTAGTACGAGTTTATTCTGATAGTAAGTATAGATAGTGTTTTGTATATTAACATAGTGTTCGGACGCAGTTGTGTTACTCCAAGCATCGTGTATTCAAGTGATAAATACCGTTACATATTTTAACAGTGTAAATAAATGTCAGATTTATTAGCTGAGACAGTGGTTTATTTGAATCTATTTTTGCTATGAAATTTCACCTATTTTCTCTTTTTATGCAGAGTGTTTATAAAATAGCGTGCGAAAAGAAACTGGCGTATAGTGGGGGTCTTTAGCAAACACCCTGTATTTACGTAAAAGGAGTTGATAAGAAAACAAAAATAAATAGAAAACTGATTATCTATATGACTGCTTAGCGCCTCAATAAACTATTCATGAAAACACCGAAAGTAGTGGCTCCCGGTGCATTTCTGTCCTGATACCAGGACTCCCGCTTTAGACCATCCCACCACTTATTCAGATGGCCATATTTATTGCTTATTCTCACTATTTCATTGAGCGAAGACAATGTGGCTACGCAACTCAGATCAGCGACTGTCAACCTAGCCCCCGCTATATACTTCGTTTCTTTCAAATATGTATCCACAAAACTATAAGATTCTTCAATATCTTTTCGCTGCAATTCCGTCAAACTAGATTTGCCAAACACAATACCGTAAATCACATTTCTAAGTCTTGGAAAGAGGATAGCAGCATCGAAGTATAGTCTTTGGTCGACCACAGATTTTGCTGTCAATTCTTCGGGGTATAAAAACGATTTTTCCTCACCGTACTTCGTAACCAGGTAAGTCATGATTGCATGACTATCGACAATGCGGAAATTGTCGTCTTCTAACATTGGAATGGTGTGTAGCGGATTCTTGGCTAAGTATTCCGGCTTGTAGTGATCCATAGCAGGCAAGCTAACTTCGCGAAAGTCGTAGTCAACGCCAAGAATATCTAATAACATCATGGCAGCTCGCGTTGGTGGACTTACGTTTGATCCGTAGAGAGTAAGAGCCATTTTTGTAACCAATTTTCAAAAAAATAAATGGAAATGTTTAAAAGTATCACATTCACGAGAACAAACAACAAAATGTCAACGGTGAGTAATCGTTATCTCGATACATACTTAGATAAGGACAGGTATGCTATATACAGTACAGCTACAGAATATATATAAATTATTGTATTACTGGTACGTAATCTTAACACAATATCTTGGCTTTTATGTGTACCCAATGATTTTAAAAAGAATAGATACGTCATACGGTCACAAAACTTTCGAAAACTCTGTTCCTGGTCGAGAGCAATAAGAGAGCATCGTCTAGTAATGTGGTTAATAAGAGAGCTTATTAACCACTACTAGACGATGTGTAAAAGATATAGCATAATTTTAACAGTAAGGAAAAAAGAGAGTGAGTGATTTTCTGTTACGCTCCAGTGTTAACAAAATGTCACTTATTGACCAATCACTGCTCTCCACTGCACACTTGAATTACTAATAATAACCAATCTATGATCGACTTGGTCTCGAGGACATTGCGTCCAAATAATTGACTGATTTGTTATGCTTATGATTTGTGCAATGATATTGTATTAAGAACTAGATCACCGGTGAGAGGCTAAAAGATGGCTCGCCTAAACAACACCTCACTTCAAATTGGGGTCATAATTTTGACGTAGTCTGTTTTTGATGGCGTCAGTGTCTTAATGCCTCAGTGCGCCTTTAAAACTGCAGAAACACCTAACTAAATTAAAAAAAAACAGTCTGAATATCATATTTTCGTTAAGTAAATTGTATTTAATGAAGCTTAATAATATCATTCATGATTGAAGTATTTTCAATAAAATTATTGAGTTTTGTTTCTTAGCCAACCCACGGACTAACATGGTCGATATTCTAAGACAGTGCTATACATGGAGTAGTTTGGTACTATATTTTTTAATAATAATTTAACGACCGTCATAGTGTGGTGGTTTACGTTCCGGACTACAAAGATAAGCAGTCGCGGGTTCGAATCCCGCCCGCACGACCCTAACAAATATGTCTATAGAAATGTATGTTAATATGTCTGCTATATAACTATAAATTACACCTTCATTTTTTTTTAAAGTAACAGCGTAGACGGAGTAGCTCACGGATCAAAAGGTCACCGGCACTCGCGTAAACAAAAGTATAACAAAAGACTGTTGATAAACACATCTGTGAGAGATGATCCTCACGATTGTAGAAAAAAATATGTACGCTCACTATTAGCGTGTTATTTGAAGGAATCATCCTGTTTACATGATGCCAGATGGCTTTGGTGTATTAATAAATATGTCTTTATTTATTAAAATAAGGACTGTAAATATTTTAATTATTTGATTTTTTAAATATAAATGTGGTCACGTGATCGTGAATGCCTAGCAGTGAACGTGACTGATATTATTGGCGCCATGGCCTTTCACGTGATACATTTAAATTGCATTTATTAGATAATTATTCAATATTTTAAATGTTAAATAGTTTGAAAATAAAATGTTTTTGTTGATTAATATACTACGGAGCTAAAGTGTGAACTCAATTTTAAAATTAGGCCAACGAGTCTATTGTAATGTACCTACATACTTAAAAAATATATTAAGTAAGCCACTTTATTAAGACTCTGTTCCAAATCTGATGGATGTCTGATGTGATAGATGTCAATCCATTGACATCCATTAATCAGACGGTGCCATATTTGTGTACTCTTTTAGTTCACGAGGCGTCATCTACTTTTTATACAAATTACAAATATACAAATTAACGGAGGTTAGATTCATTTCGTCTCAATATTGGAAGGCATTTTATGACCTTTTGCAATAGAAACGCAATTTCCAACATACGATACTTTGCTCTTATAATTTTAACAGGCACTGAGAATTTTCAGCTCGTTACTGAGTTATGGAAGAAATAACAGGGCCTAAACTTATATGTAAATTGTGAAATAAGCAATTGATAAGCAATCTTTGGTCCGCGAAAATTTCAGTCATTCTACATATTTACTGCTCTACCAGCTATTCTGACGTCAGAAAGGACGGTCAACCTTAAATGCTTAAATTCTTTTAAATTATGTAATAAGTAATTCTCTCATCATGATAAGCAAATATAAGAAATTCATAAGTCAATTTTAGACACAATTTCAAAGATAAATACGACTGTTGACCGGCAATTCTGACGTTCACGAATAAAGATAATAGTCCTAAAAGTATTTCAACTTACGGGGACGGGGTACAAAGTTTAGTGGGTTGTTTTCTATAACACCCAGACAGTTAGGTAATGTAATAATAATAAGCCAGTCACTTTTAAAGGTTTAATTAGAACTTTCTCAGAAAAAATATAAAACATATATGTACTAAATAGGTATTAAACAATGAACGCGATGGGCAATGACTTAGGTTATTTACATCCAATGGAGGTATGAATAATATTACTATTAAAGGTTTGGGCTAACTTACTTACCTACCGTTCAATAAATCAATACCATGACCGTGCTAGGATCGTATTAACTAAATGTAAAATTGAGGCGTGGAATTCGCAAACTTAGCCCTAAGTGCCAATTTAGTTTTTCATAATATGCCCCGTAAAATGTTGTTAAAAAGCGATAGTTAACTTTTTCTCCAAATATTAATTATTGCGTTTTGACACTCAGCCCAAAATTTGATTTGCCTTATCTCGGAGCCTGCGATACAAACCGCAATACGCTTGTTTCAATAATATTCTTCTGCGCGTAAGCGTGTTATCTAGTTAATTTTAAAGTAGGTAATCTGAGATAGGCTTTTGAGGCCGCATCTTTAATTTCTCATCATCAGCTGCGCTGAAAATATAAAATTATATTGAGCACCATCACCGCAACACAACTTCAATTTTTTAAGCATTGAAAAGCAGTTTGTTACCCTCCGGGGTAGTTCCTCCAAGAAATCCTTCTTTCTATTTTGTCAAAACCTTTCTCACTTGGCGGCCGATCGCAGAATGCCCTCCGTCTAAAACGGAAAAAATAAAAACGTGGAAACTTATTGCGCATATGTTTTTTCATTAAAGGTATATCAGAATAATACATCTTTCTACAATCCGATTGTCCGTATGTGTCGGTTATACAATGACCTAAAGCAAGATATCGATATTTTTACTGCCAGTCCAAATGTTTTCAAGAGGAGCCTCAAAACCCTCTTTGAAACTTAGTACAGAATCCCCTTCTCAATTTTATAGCAATTTCTGTTGCCATTTCTTTTATTGTTTAGTTTATTAGATGCATGAACATGTTTTCACAACAAAATAAAATTGCACTGTACACACTGGTTACCAATTTCTGTAATGGTTTTGTCATGCACCGTTTTATTGTACTTATTTTTGTTTCACCTAACTCGAATTTAATGTTTTTCTGATATTTCAAACATGCCAGGAACACTTGTTTTGGATTACGATCTAGACCTTTATTAGTTTAAAAGCCTTATGATTTTGATTTTGTATTGATTGTACTCTGTTTGTGTTCTTATTAAATAAAAATAAAAAATAAAATAAAATATCAGGATTAGCGAACCCCTGTTAAATAAAAAAAAACTATGCTGAAAAATTAAAAGCTTAAGAAAAATACAGAGGTTACGTTGAAATACCAAGGGCCGGTTTCACTAATCAAACAACGAATAAATAAAATATGGAACTTATTTTAATATGGAAATCATTTTGTATGAAGTGTTGTACAGTAGGACAAATAACGGTAATCAGAACACATCCTAATTAGTTCTTGTCTGTTGGCCGTACCTACCTAAATATTTAAAAAAAAAACAATACAACTAAATAGACTTCAGACTTCGAAGGGATGCAGCCTCCAGCTTACCTCATGCATTGGTCTCTAGCGGCCATGCGACCATTTTTGACCTTTAGGAATTGAACAGTTTCTGAGAGATGTGCCGTGGTTGCATGCGGCGTTGCTCGGTTACATAAATTTCCTATAGTTCAAAGATTGCCGCCAGTGATGATCCTGAACTGCAAGCCGCAGTGCCCTGAATTTTTCCTGAGCTAATTCTTTTTTCTTACCGCTAGCTACCTTATAGGATGAATTTTCTGAAGGTTAGATTAATATAGGAAAAGCTATGTATACCCACGTGCTGCCTCCGGCTTCTGCGTTGATGACACAGTCCAGGAATCCGCTGTTGCATTGAACACTTGTGTATAGGTAAGGACCAGTGCAGGTACTTTCCTTTGTAACTCGAAAAATTGAGGCCACTCCTATGAGGGCCTCGCGGGAGCCAATCCAGGTAACTAAGGGACCGCCATGATCGTTCTAGAAACACCCAGCACGTTTTATGTTAACTAAAAAGAGCATCTCGATCGAATATGGGAAAAAGCTGTATAGTTACTAGTGCCAGGATAAGAGCACTGAATATTTTTAATATTATTAAAAATATTATATATTTAATATTATTAAAAATATTATTTGCGGCGGTAGTGGCAAAAATCAAAAAAAGGTTTTTCGAAATTTTCTATGAGCAAAATAGTTAATCTGACCCTACCTGACAAAATCCATTTCTCCTGGTAATATTTTGCTGTCTCCTCAGTATGTTAGAAAATGTTTTTCTATAGTCTGCAGGTGCTTGATGATCTTCTTCGCACTGAAATCGTACAGAATAGAATAATATAACTCTAATTATAATATCACAAAATCTGTTCATTTCACCAACTGGGTTCAAAAATATTACGTTAAGCCTTCATAAGAAAGCGAAAACTTTCACTTATGTGCAGAGTGAAAAGAGCAACACACCAATTGTGTTTTCGAATTAAGAAAGTTTAATCCTTGTGTTACGAATACAAGACAATGATTATGACCCGACAGCGCTTTAAATTATTTCTCGTTTTCTGGTAAAAATGCCTTCCCGTGAGTAGTAACAATTACACTGCAACTATTAGAGACAAGAAAAACGTGGCATTACATTCATAAGTATAATTGTTTCATTTAAAAGTATTAAAACTTAAAACACGTATTTATGATTTACCATAATTTTCACGCGCTCGCGCCATCAAGCGCTCAGCAGCAATCAGTACGTAACGAATGTTATATGTTTATCTCTTTCTATCAACAGGCATGCCCCATCATTTGTCTCTATTAGCGCTTAGTGTCGTAATACATAACTATATTTATAATGCCTTAATGTTGGTGTATAACATGTCTATAATTTTGAACGTCATTGGCTCATCACACAAACATTTGCCTCTTGCGGGATTCGAACCCACGACGGCCGGAGTCATAGTCAGGAGCGCTAAACACTAACGCGTCAAATATATACAGGTTGACTTTTTTATCAGTACCGAAATTTTGTGTAAAGACTCCACTGATGAATATGAACAACTTTTACTATGGGGGCAATAGTGAATTCGAGAAAAAAAATCAGCTGTTCCATACATTTTGACCGCGCGCCAATTGAACTTTTGTATGGAACAGCTGATTTTTTTTTCTCGAATTCACTATTGCAGTGGAGTCTTTACACAAAATTTCGGTACTGATAAAAAAGTCACTCCGTATAATAGGTTAGCAGAAAAAGTTGTAGGTACTTATATATTTTACCACTAATTTACCGTCCCGCAGATAACTTTTACCAGTCGTACAGCCGTCGGCGCCGGTTAGTTCCTTCTTAAACGGTTCAAATGGTTCACCACCGTCGTTAAGGCTCCCTTGGCCCGACGAGCAAATCATGTATTTGTCTATGAAATGCAAAATAGCGGGGACATGCGAGAATTCTCGCTTGCACTTTTCCATGTTGTATATGCGTACTGATGCATATGTGATTTCCTTTTGGTTGTAATTTTTGCTATCTCCTGGCTGAAAGAAAGAAATGCATTGGATTGTTGTGACCAATCTATTATAAATCAAATCACAGATAAAGACCGACCCCATAGGAGAAGCTTAAAGCCCCTTGCGCATTTCCCAAGAATGGCCTATGACCTTCCAATTAAACTAGAAGATTTGCTTCGCTATGGTAAAAAACAGCACATCAAGATTAATACTTCGGAATCATATGCAGTTGTAATAAGGGTTAGTTGACAACTTTTTCATTGTCTAAGTCTTTTTCTGAGATTAGGGCATCTAAACAAAGAAACTATTCAGTTTTGATTGCAAATGACAAATTACTTTCCGCAAGAGAGAATGTAGAAGTTGATGATAATTTAAGCCACATTTATTACAGTTACAGACCCATTTAGCTTACCCGTCTCCAATCGTTCGTGTGTCCCCATCCCAGCACGATTGCGTCTATGTCGTGTGCCTGGTACTTTGGGTGGTATAAATTGAGTGTAATTACAGCTGGCTTATACGAACACTTCGAAAGCCAAAGATTGGAATTGAAGTCAAACGGTGATTCCACTTTCGCGACGCCTATATCTATGAAAGCCCATTTCTCTACCGTGTAGTTGAAGTCATACGCTGAAACAAGATAATTTGTTAAAAAACTATGACCTGACTTTTTGCTTGTACTTAGAATTTTGTTTTGTTGGCATGGCAACATCGTGAACGTGACGACCTCTGTGGTTGAGTGGCTAGCACGCTGGTTTCAAGCGTCGCCATCTCGTGTGGTTCCGGGTTCGATTCCCAGTCGGGTCAATGTAGAAAACGATATTTTCTATATTGTCTCGGGTCTGGGTGTTGTGGTACCACCGTTGTTGCCGATTTCCATAACACAAGTACTTTAGCTTGGGATCGCAGCCATGTATTTGATGTTTTCAAATATTAATTAATATTAATTGTGAAACATCGGGACTCATAGGCTCACCAGTGGCGCGTGTGCAATCGTAGGTGCTCCGCCCGACACTCACTCTCACGACCTTGATGACGACCTCCGTGGTGTAGTGGCTAAGCACGCTGGGTTTCAAGGCGTCGCCGCTCCGAGTTCCCGGGTTCGATTCCCGGTCGGGTCAATATAGAAATCAAAATTATCTATATTGTCTCTTGTCTGGGTGGTGTGGTACCACCGTTGTGTCTGATTTCCATAACACAAGTGCATTAGCTACCTACTTACTTTGGGATCAGAGCAATGTATGTGATTAGTGTCCAATATTTACTTATTATTTATTTACTAGCGGTCCCCCGCGACTTCGTCCGCGCGTTTTGAGTTTGCTCCCTCCCTTCCCGTCGCAGCGTCATGTTTTATAACCTAAAGCCTTTCTCGATAAATAAGCTATCCAACACAGAAATATTTTTTCAAATCGGTCCAGCAGTTCCTGAGATAAGCGCGTTCAAACAAACAAACTCTTCAGATTTATAATATAACTAGCGGTCCCCCGCGACTTCGTCCGCGCGTTTTGAGTTTGCTCCCTCCATTCCCGTCGCAGCGTCATGTTTTATATCCTAAAGCCTTTCTCGATAAATAAGCTATCCAACACAGAAATATTTTTTCAAATCGGTCCAGCAGTTCCTGAGATAAGCGCGTTCAAACCAACCAACTCTTCAGCTTTATAATATAACTAGCGGTCCCCCGCGACTTCGTCCGCGCGTTTTTGAGTTTGCTCCCTCCCCTCCCGTCGCAGCGTGATGTTTTATACCCTAAAGCCTTTCTCGAAAAATGAGCTATCCAAAACAGAAGTATTTTTTCAAATCGGTCCAGCAGTTCCTGAGATAAGCGCGTTCAAACAAACAAACTCTTCAGCTTTATTATTAGCGCAAGCGCACGTCGTACTTAAGCTGCGAACATTATTTTGGTTCGGAGTTATGTTAAAACTGTAATAGCTCCTAAGATATTTATTGAATTTAAATGATATAAAGGGCAACTTTGTTCTAAATGAAATGCTCGTGATGATAAATGTATTTATTTTGATAAGAATAAATACCTGTGTGTATAATACACCTCTAAAAATGATGCATTATTTTTTTTACAAATTTATTAACATAAAAAAGGTTGTAGTAAGTCAACCATAAAAGATAGACTTATGCTGTCGCGGACTTTATTATAGAACTTTTGATGCTGAACAATCTTGTCATACATGATTTTTGTGTAACTTTAGCGGTTTCCGCAGCGTACGCAGCGGAAGGTCTCAAAAGGAATATCTTTCTCCCGTTTTCGCAACATTCTTCATTGCTGCTGTGGTCTTGTGAGTCGTATCTTTATGTTATATAGCTTAAAGCCTTCCTCGATAAATGGACTACCCAACATAAAAATATTTTTTCAAATCGGGCCAGTAGTTTCTGAGATTAGCGCGTTCAAACAAACAAACAAACAAACTCTTCAGCTTTATAATATTAGTATAGATTAGCGCAAGCGCACGTTGTGATGTTAAAACTGTGATAGCTCCTAAGATATTTATTGGAATCAAATGATATAAAGGGCAACTTTGTTCTAAATGAAACGCTCGTGATGATGAATGTATTTATTTTGATAAGAATAAATACCTGTGTGTATAATACACCTCATAAAATGATGCATTATTTTTTTACAAATTTATTAACATAAAAAAGGTTGTAGTAAGTCAACCATAAAAGATAGACTTATGCTGTCGCGGACTTTATTATAGAACTTTTAGTGCTGAACAATCCTGTCATACATGATTTTTGTGTAACTTTAGCGGTTTCCGCAGCGTACGCAGCGGAAGCTCTCAAAAGGAATATCTTTCTCCCGTTTTCGCAACATTTTTCATTGCTGCTGTGGTCTTATGAGTCGTATCTTTATGTTATATAGCCTAAAGCCTTCCTCGATAAATGGACTATCCAACGTAAAAATATTTTTTCAAATCGGGCCTGTAGTTTCTGAGATAAGCGCGTTCAAACAAACAAACAAACAAACAAACTCTTCAGCTTTATAATATTAGTATAGATTTATCTTCCGCGACACCGGACGAGTTCCTCCGAGGCGCGATTCTACTTAACCAGCAATTAATCTATGTAACTACAGTCCACTTTGATCATTTTATTATTAATAGTTTTAGGACCCAGATACAGACCCAGAACAGATACCCCACATTTAGTTTACCCCACAGTTATGATTGCAAGCATTTTTTTCATAGTCAATACCAATATTGTTGTAGCATTAGACATGTTGCTTTTCACCAAAAGATTGCCAATTTTACCCGGACTATAAAATGTATCAACATCAGTTCAGTAGCTTAGCCGCAAATATGGAACTCACATACATAGACTGATAAAATTATAACCCTTCCTGTGCCCTTCGGCTTTGCCTTAGTCATGTCAAAGACGGAATATGCAATAAGGCCGATACGAATACGAAGACGTATGAAAATTATCTCGAACCTAGGTGTTTAAAAAAAACTATGCGATGGGAAAGTGTTTGCGATGACGCGTAGCTTGAATGAAGTTTTGAAAAGACTTTTTGAAGTGGGTTGCGGAGACATGCAAAGAAACCTGAGTTTCTGAGATACGTTTGCGATCACTTTGAAAAATCAAAACCTTTCTTGTTGCGGTAAATGATATTATTACATATTTTTATTATTATAATATTAAAACACGCACACAAGTATGTTTTCTTGGTAAAGTTTCATTAAAAATGTTCAATCAGCTTAAACTAATCTGATGACAAGCATTTTTTATTGTGTGTTCTTATGTTTTTTTTTGAATGCTCACCTTTCGGCACGCAGGTTAACACAATCTTCTTCTTCATATCTTTAGTGCAAGGATCTGTATCCAAATCTTGGGAACTGACGCTTCTATTATATCCAGCTATCGCATACATATATTGGACGTCCTCCATACATGCCGCGGATGTTACTATAAAGGATCTGGTCACCAGTGCCCCTCCACAGAGCCATGCATCATATGCTACTGGAGCAGTTGGCGCTTTGACTATGTACACCTGAAAAAAATAACAGACGACTAAAGAAAGGTAAGCACTTGTTGCGACATCTATGATCTACCGCTGTCACTACATATCCTCTCAACACACTGACTCGGCTCGACGCGACTAGATGGCGCTATAGTCGAGGTATGGAGTCTGAACCGTGATATTAAAGATTTAGAGCGGACTAACTACATACGAATAAACCAAGACGGTGATCATTGGACCTTGGTCCCCGACCATAACACCCGGTCGGTAGGAAGCGCTTCCCTTTGCCTTCCTAACTCAGTTGCGCCAAACACTAACACATACCAACGAATAGGTAATTCAAATATAGAACGTCATTTCATATTAAGTAGTGGACACGCTAAAGGGACCTTATTCAGACATTGCAAAACAGGCCGTAAGTTTTATAATATTATGCAAACTATAAATTGACAATGTGCCTTGTACTATAGCACCACCACAAACTTATTTATTTGTCCAAACTTATACTAAGGCACAACTATGTAACGAGCATCAAACACAGTCGAACGCCGTGACGTCACTCGTGTAAATGTTCTAGTACACACTTTCATCATCATTACCATCCTATTTCTTATAGTTTCTGTACCTACGGACTTTTAAACGTACCTATTTGAGTAAATTATATCAGCCCTTTTATACAGGGTGGCAGAAAAGTAGCGATCGAAATGAATGATAGCTACGTTCAAATACTATAAATTGAGATTTAACTAAAAAAATATGCTTATTTTAATCCAACAGCTCGATTTTTCAAAACATATAATGTAATATAATGTCTTTGACCTAACAGAAGCCGTGGGTTGAAAGGAAAAATTTTCACAATTTTATACAACGTGTTCCCCTAAGCGTTTAATTTTATTCCTTGTATAATCTATATTAATATTATAAAGCTACAAAGTGTGTGTGTTTGCTTGTTTGAACGCGCTAATCTCAGAAACTGTTGAACCGATTTGAAAAAATCTTTTTGTTTTAGCTAATATTTATCTTAATAGTTTTAGCCATCACGCTGCGACGGGAGTGGAGGTAGCCAATTCAAAACGAAGATGCGGGGGACCGCTAGTTATCATTAGATTGTAATTAGGTGCAAAATATTTTTACAGTAACTACTCACCACATATCTCTTAGGTCCTGATAATTGCTTTGCGTTTGTTATCCTGCGCTCTGGTGAGACATCTAGAAATATATTATAAATTAAGTCGGTGAAAAGCACGTCATTATAAATAAAGCTACGCAAAAAACGCTTAAACATGTAGGTAGGAACAAATAACTTGACGATGGCTTAAACCAAGCATTCAGTACGACAAAGCAACCATCGTAAAAATAAAAACTGGGAAACGACTGTACATACAGCATTTAATAAACGACAAAGAAACATCCAGGCACATGAAGGAGTTGTGTAGGTATGTGCGTGGAGGCTATACATCCGTAGTGCACCTTACATCCTATTATTTTTATGAAAAAATGCTGCTTTTTACATTACATACAGCAAATTTTAATGCAACAATATTAGTGTTCGGCTTCGTTAGGTCTTTTGTTACAGCCTGTGTAATAAAACTACTCAAATTGGCCAGTTGGAAAAAGCTAAGTTAGTGAATTAATAAACATAATATGACTTACAATGTAAAGCAGATATTAAAATAAGTATTTCGAGTTTTGTCGATATCATACCGCGACTTCACATTTACAATGACTTTTACTAGTGGCCATATCTTCATGGTCTACTGAAAAAGTAAATTGATCAGAACATTTTTATTAATGCCCTATGTATAATCCTCAGCTAAACAAGCACTTGATTGTGCGCTGAGCAGAAAGTCTCTAGTTATTATCGACTTATCATACCCTTGAAAATATTCAAAAGTGGAATGGCTTAGCGTTCCATGACCTTGGAATCGCTAAGCCATTGGTCCCGTGCCTGGATTTTTTTATCGGCAATGTCGAACCGTCTCGCCGAACTATTATTATCTTTAAAAAAAAAAATGAACACCAATCACATACATTACTCTGATCCTAAAGTAAGTAGCTTATGCACTTGTGTTATGGAAATCAGACCCAACGGCAGTACCACAACACCCAGACCCGAGACAATATCAAAAATTTTGTTTTCAACGTTGACCCGACCGGCTAAGCAGGTCTTGAAACCCAGCGTGCTTAGCCACTACACCACGGAGGTCGTCATTCGTCGTTAATTATGGGAGTCAAGAAAAAGAGTAGGTACAATGTTGTGTGAGCACAATATCCTGTGTTCTGTTATGCCCAAAAACATGATTGCTTGTTTTTACAGTAGTCTAAAGAGCAATTGTCGCGACACGCCAGGTTCATGCGATCTTGACTCTTGTCTTGGGGTGGTTAGGTTGCGGCAGTGTCTCCATATGTGAATCGAGAATCACCGTGTTGCAAGATTAAAAATACCGGGTTAACTAATCAGACGGGTAGATGGCGCTAAACGTCATGTGTAATGACGTATCCGTAAGAGACCACAAATTTCGCAAGGTTGGCCAGACAGCACGGTAGCTCAATTAGTAGAGCGTTTAGCGTGGCCCGGTTAGCCAAGAAGTTGCTGGTTCGAGTCCCACCCGAGCGCAAAATTTTTGGTTTCTTAATTCATCTTTATGAATACCGGGTTTTTAAGCAAAATTAAGGTGAATTTGCTTATAGGTTTCCGTGTAAATTTTTCAAAGGTAAAAATAACAATATGAACCAAATCCAGCCTGAATTATATTTGATTTTGAAATTATTGACAAGGGACATATGAAACATGCCAAATGACAAATTTTATCTGACTGAATCAGACTCTCCAAGTAGGTACGATAGTGTTGTTATTTTCGTAAATGGATTTATTTATTTTTGACAACATATCGTTAGTTGACCTAAAATCAACGTAGTTTTTGTCATTACTAGTTTTTTTTACCCAAATCCTTATTTTTAGCAATCCCCTTGGGAATCCCGGGAAACAAAAGCAGTATTGCAGACTGAGATTCGTTTTGCGCAGTCTTTGATAAATTATTTACAACAACGCAACTAAGAATGGTAATACGGTTCGAACATATGACACGATCACGGTAATACATCATTACCTTGACGGTAAATGAATGCCAGATTACGGTGCATCTACGGTAATGGAGACACTGGGTGTCCGATTACCGTAGTCCGGGGGTGGGTGTCTCATTACCGTGTATATGGAAACACTTGGTTGCGGTGACCTCGATAGTACCCGAGGGATGAGCAATTGTTATGTGTTCTGTATGTATATATAGTTTATCAATACAGAATCTGTGCCTTAAGCGCAAAGCCCGTTGTCGGTTCGATTGTAAGGCCACAATAGGATGTGTCTCGACGCCAACAAACAAGCTATTGTTTTGTCGACTACAGCTGGGACTGAGAGCCAATATTACGTGACTACTTTGACGAATGTTGGGTTAGTTATACTGTGCACTATTGACGTCTGCAATCGATACCGACTGTGTCCAGTCAACTCTTAACGGTGTCATGTCAATCTTGCTTTACTTAAAGATAATGCGGCATTTTACATTACATTATACATTCCTACCTCAAGACTATGTTGCTAAGGCGCTAAATATAGTATACATATCGAACTTTACCTACAAACTTATGGATATGCCCATTTCTAGCCAAGTCACGGACAATTGAAAAATATCTTATTTTATCAAAATACAATCAGGTCTACTCGTATATAACGAAGGTAATAAGGGAATAAACGTTTCCAAAAATATAGAGTCGACACAACCATGACTCAGATCGTGGGCAAATGCTGTTTACAAATATAAATATACCAGACGTCCAAAGATACTATAACAATATTTAAGTACCGACAGAACCTTTTACAGTTATGAACAGTGATCTGGGATAATCAGATGCATATTTACATAAACATAATTTTAGGCTAAGAAATTACGGAGGCAGCTTCTTAAAAAAATATTTTTTAATTAAACCCTGGGTATCCAGTAAATCCGTTCTTGCAAAACGACGTCTTTAGAATGTTTTATTTTTGTTTAAAACAGGACTGCGGGATTACATACAATTAATGTGTATTAAGTTTATTTAAATATCCCCATTAATTTATGAGTATTTTGAGTGTAAGAAAAACAGTAGCAGTACACACAATAGTCTACACCCGATTTGGTTCAATAATAAAAACACTTAATTAATTGTTTAAAAATCCTGGGATTACTCCGATGTATAACTGCATTATATATAAGCCAACACCTTAAAATACCAACAATCAATTTGATTCTAAAGTAAAAAAATCCGATAATGTATCCGATTATCCGATCACAAGTTATGAACCTATTCGGGTCAAGACAAATCCAACAAAGAATAAATCACGAAAATCAGTTCACCCACCCGTTCTGGAGATGTAAGAAGTGTAACAAGACTTTCCACTCGTTTATATTATACATATAGCTCTGCAAATTAGTACTTCTAAATATTCCGTCAGCAGGCACAAACTGTTCAAACACTTGGCCCAGTAAAATTATACTTGTGATCCGGTTAAAACCAGTATAAATTTGATAGACACTTCAGGGTTTAATGACAATCCGTAGACCATTAGGCGCTGTCCTTCCCATTATCAGAAGCCCGCTTAAAACTTTGCGTTTCAAGTCAACACTCTGTAATCTGTTCAGCCAGTCCTTCAACGGCTTAGGATCAGTCGATACTCATAAATAATTTATCAGACTCAAAATACAAGAATTGAATTTAATGTTTTAAACTTTCATGGTCACTTACATTAGAATAGTTACTGTCAGTAACTCCGTGATCATCCGCTTGCAACAGTGCCGAAATATCGGAAACTCATAAAAAATAAGGTACATGGTAGCAATCCCGTATCTA
Organism: Pyrausta purpuralis; assembly: GCA_963924145.1. Classification (NCBI taxonomy): domain Eukaryota; kingdom Metazoa; phylum Arthropoda; class Insecta; order Lepidoptera; family Crambidae; genus Pyrausta; species Pyrausta purpuralis. The sequence goes on from OZ001660.1 coordinate 16,743,897, forward strand.
ACTATTCTAAGAATTGAATTGTATTTTTTTATCATACACATTGGTGTATGATAAAAAAATACAATTCAATTCTTATAACGAGATAGATATTGATCTATCTCGTATCTTTTTGGGGTTCCGTAGCCGGATGGCAAAAAACGGAACCTTTATAGTTTCGTCAAGTATGTCTGTCTGTCCGTTCTTATGTCACAGCCAATTTATACTGAAAGTATTAGTGTTACATAGTTGAAACTTAGTAGGTAGATGTATTCTATTAACTACTTTACGATTCTCATACAAAAAAATAAAATAATGATATTTAAGGGATTGGAGCCCCTCCATACACGTTTATGAGTAAGTCTTTTAAAATAACATCGAGGTTCCTAATACTATTTTCTGTAAAAGTCTAACGTTTGAGATATAGACGTTTCCAAAGTGGTGAAAGGGCGTCCCGCCCGTTAATTTTAAACCAAAAAGTTTAAAATTTGAAAAAAATATATGATGTAGATCTTTACCTACCTACAAAACACTGTTGTATGCATGGTTAATATCCAAGCTACATAGTTTTTAAGTCGAATATCTCACGAGAGCGCCTGCCGACAAACTGCGCAGCAGTTTGGCAGACTAGAGTTAAGAAAAAACTATGTATCTTTTTTTGAATAAATAAATTAAAAAAAAACAAAGACTTTCAACGAAAATTAGTTTGAACGAGATCGAACTAGTAGTTTTTGAGATAGAGCACATTTTCAGTAACCGCAATCATAAATTTGTTATTCATACAAATATGGGTACCTACTATAAAAAACAAAGTTATATTTGCTGTCGACAAAATATCGTGATATTTTTGCTAATTGGAAGTAAGTGCATCTATAATTCAGTTAAAGTTGGCACGGAACCCTTGGTGTGCGAGTCCGACTCGCACTTGGCTGGTTTTTTATCTATCTACGAGTTATATTGGACACCAATCACTTACATTGCTCTGATCCCAAAGTAAGTAGCTAATGCACTTGTGTTATGGAAATAAGACAACGGTGATAACACAATACCTAGTCCAGAGACAATATAGAAAATAATTATTTCTACGTTAACCCGACCGAGAATCGAACCCAGGAACAAGGCCCCGGCTCCGAGGAGCGACGACGCTTTGAAACCTGCTTAGCCAATACACAACGGAGGTCGTCTATGTTCTTACACAGGGTCTCATTCGGTACATAAGTTACATAGCCTTTAAAATTTGACAATAGATGGCGACACGTGTATAGCTAGCGCTGAGGTTCATATTTAAAAACTAATTAGAAATGTTATTTCTAATTATGCATATATAACTAATTATGCATATTATACCTACCCAACAAATCAAAACAGTTATAAAACTGTGTGATTTCGTTGAGCTATGGATTGAAGTTTCTTAATTAACTGCTATTTTATAGCAATTAACACGAAGTAAAAACGTGGGAAATATTGTTTTCGATTTGCATCTACAATATTTAATATCGAGAACCTATTATTAATTAGAATTAGTTGCAATTGTCTTAGCCTTATTTTTTTTCTCTCAAACGCTTAAAGAAATACTTTCAAAAGTAATAATTTTATCATGTTGCTCGGAAAATGCAACAGTTTCAACGTAATGGGGAAGTAAAAAGATTTCGCCTGTGTAATTGAAAAGACTGCAAAACAAACTATTGGATTAAGCATGAAAAACAAACGTTTTCCATTGGGCGTGGCAGTGGTAAAACTCTTTTTGTCGATATCGAGAAATGTAAAAACATTGAACATTTGGAACTCCCTCCCAGATACGATCAAGACATAACATAAAGTTATAAAAAATAGCATGATATCTGTTAACGAAATTAACATGGCTTTTCTTATTTTTTCATTTATTTTATATTCATAATTCGATCAAAGAAGCTGCCTGCCAACGCCATCTCTGTGTGACAGGTTGAACAAAACTATCGTTTAAACTAGCCTTAATAATCATTAAAAATCAATCGTGTAAGTGCTACTTAAGGAATCATTCATATTGTTCACTCATTCAATCGCCTGTCAATCTCATTCAGACAGGTCTCTTGGCTTGCTCCTTCCGACTCCATTGCGGGCGGACGTACTGTCTAACTGTAAAAATGTAACCGAGATTCGGATAGAATAAAGTACATAATGTGAGAAATCCAATCGTATCATTTCAACGAGGGGTTCCTGGGCGGGATCCACATCAACACAGCCTGGCTCCCAAGGCGCGAGCAGGCCTTCATCAACGTCGGGCGACCGCAGGAGGCGACGCCATCTTCATCACCGGCAGCGTGGAGGCGGCCAGTCAGCTCATCTCATCATCAGGCGATCGGAGATCGTCCGTCGTGAACGTCGGCAGGGGGGCGACGCGTAGCGGCTCGTGTGATCTACGTTAAAGATCTGGTGGCCCATACTTTTCATCATCCTTCGTCGTCAACCCGGTACAGCCAGCGGCAGGGTGCAGCCCGTAACGTCAACAATATCTGTTCAGCGTGAAGTAGGATTTTATTGTATTTATGTAGGTTTATTTAAAAAGTATCTATGTAAGTATAGTAGTAGTTCTTAATTATGTTAGTTTTATTTTGTTATTTTACGCCGCCTAAACTGTTCCTGACTCACCCAATGGTTGACTGGTAGAGAATGCTTTAAGAAACATTTCTCAAATTAATAAATATAAAGATTTCTGCCATTATAGACTGAGAGAGATTCATTTCCCCTCGGAGTGTACCAAGTGTGCCGATAACGTCTGTGTTGAAAATAATCATTTGTGTGTAATAGATAAGTTGTATAAAAATATGACGGCACATCGATTATTCGAGAGCGGGAGGCGAGCTCGTTTCGCCCCGCTCTGACGCAATGCCGGGCGCTGGCGCGCGCAGACAGTCGAGCGGCAGCCACCACGACGGTTACATCGTACTGCATCGCGCTTGTACGTCACGTGTTCGGCGGAGTGTCGTTGATTTTCGATTAGTAAAAATATCGCGTATCCAATTGTAATTACATTTCGTTGAAACAGTAAAGTAATTCGTCATCAATTGAGAAAGCGCATTTGATTTTCCTCGCCCGCTAACCCACGTCCCACGCCTACCCACATCTACGGTTATTATACAATGGACTCGCAAAACCCAGATCATGGGATTAATCCCTCGCATCCTGGCCCTGTGCCTATATCAAAAGTGAGATGCGAAGGGCAACAATCTGAGGAAAATATGCGCGATCAAGAATCGTCCACACCTAACCTAGTACATCATATGGAAGTGTTACTGTCAAGACTTTTATCGACTCCTCAACTGCATTCTTCGACCAGTACGTCTACCCAGCTGATACGATTTGACCCTGATGAGAGTGAAGCCGACATAGAAGGTTGGTGCAGACAAAAGGACCCGACTCACGGAACCACGTTTCGCCGGTTCGTGTCATTGTTGTGGAATACAAGGACACCGAGCAATCGATTGCCGCAAACGACGTGATGATCATGTCGTAGCGGCGAAGACGTCTGAGAAGCCTTCGAAGATTCCTGAGAGAACGCGACCCACAACTTGCTTCGTGGAGCAAGGACACATTGCTACGTCGTGCCCGGATAGAAAAGGAGGCGGTGCACCAGCGGCGACCAAGGAGGTTCATGTCTGTGAGCCTGAATCAACTAGAAGCACGTTAACTACATCATCTGGTGAGCCCGTTTCCTTTCTTTTTGATAGTGGATCTGCTTACTCTCTTGTGACTTGTAGCCTTGCTAAAAAGTTTCCGGGTACCACGTACAATGACGTAGTTTTTCTTACTGGCATTGGTAAAGAAGATGTGAAATGTGTATCACGGGTCTAACCGAACCTATACGGCTATGACGGCGCATCGATTATTCGAGAGCGGGAGGCGAGCTCGTTTCGCCCCGCTCTGACGAAACGCCGGGCGCTGGCGCGCGCGGACAGTCGAGCGGCAGCCACCACGACGGTTACATCGTACTGCATCGCGCTCGTACGTCACGTGTTCGGCGGAGTGTCGTTGATTTTCGATAAGTAAAAATATCGCGTATCCAATTGTAATTACATTTCGTTGAAACAGTAAAGTAATTCGTCATCAATTGAGAAAGCGCATTTGATTTTCCTCGCCCGCTAACCCACGTCCCACGCCTACCCACATCTACGGTTATTATACAATGGACTCGCAAAACCCAGATCATGAGATTAATCCCTCGCATCCTGGCCCTGTGCCTATAAATATTATAGATATACAGAGTAATGGTGCAGTGTTTTGCCACAATGTTCCAAGTAGGAAAAACCGTAAACAGGTTGCTGGTTGGAACAGACATGTCAGGGACTCTCACAGGAATGCACGTCTCTGTCTTCAAATTTGGCATCTTCACGGGAGTCCACATACTGGGCCCATTAACGAAAATATGGTTGAGTCCAGGAGAACTTTTAAGTCTAAACTGAGATGGTGCCAAAGCAATCAACAACAAATAAAAATGGATATTTTTGCTCAACACCATTCCAGCAAGGATTTTAAGCAATTCTGGAAGTCAACAAATAAATTAAATCCAAAGCCGAGCCTTCCTGTGAGCGTGGCGGGCATTGATAATCCAGTTGGCATAGCAGAGGCTTTTAAGGACAACTTTAAGATGAAATCTCTGACGACGCCTCACATTACCTTAATGTTAGATTAACGGCTAAAAATGTTGCACGTGTAATAAAAGATATGGTTCGTGGCAAGTCACAAGGGCATGACAATCTGAGTGTCGAGCATCTACGCTTTGCAGGAGTCCATCCGAGAGTACATACCGAGAGTGTTATCTCTGCTCTTTAATTTATGTATGAATCATTGCTACTTGCCTGATGACTTTATGCGCACAGTAACGTTCCTGTAATTAAAAACAAAACAGGCGATGCATCGGACTTGTCGAACTATAGGCCAATATCATTGGCGACTGTCGTGGCTAAGGTGCTGGAGTGCGCAGTTTGGTTTTAGACCAGATTTGTCTACTGAAAACGCAGTGCTGTGTCTCAAGCAGACGGTCCAGTACTACACATCCATAAAGACGCCGATTTACGGATGCTTTCTGGACCTGTCCAAAGCATTCGACCTAACTGTGTAAGGTGGGCAGGCGCGTACTCGGACATGTATAGGTTGGAGTGTGAAGTGAGGCAGGGGGGCCTATCATCTCCTAGGCTCTTCAACCTATACATGAACGCGCTGATCGGGGAGCTCAGCCGCACTAATGTCGGATGTCATATAGACGGCGTGTGCGTCAATAATATCAGTTACGCGGACGACATGGTGCTGCTGAGTCCCTCGATTGGGGCGTTGCGTAAATTAGTGCGTATTTGTGAGTCCTATGCTGTGACCCACGGACTCAGGTACAACGTGGTTAAAAGTGAGTTTATGGTGTTAAGGGTTTCAAGAGGTGCCCCCTTACAGTGTCTTCAATTACTCTGAACGGGTCTCCTCTTAATCGCTTGTCACATTTCAAGTATCTGGGGCACTGGGTCACGGAGGATTTATGTGACAATATGGACATAGAGAGGGAGCGCAGGGCGCTGGCCGTCCGCTGCAATATGGTGGCCCGTAGGTTTGCTCGCTGCACTCGGCATGTTAAGACGACTCTTTTCAAGTCATACTGCCAGGCTATGGGCATAGGCTACTCGTATAAAAGGACTATACGCAGCGTTCGTACAACACGCTGCGTGTTCAATATAATAATGGGTTTAGGATTCTGATGGGTTTGCCGCGGTATTACAGTGCGTCCGGCATGTCTGGCGAGGCAAATACTGATGGTTTCCACGCCATCAGCAGAAAGCGGTCAGCGTCGCTTGGTGTACAAGCGACGCTGACCGCCTGTGAGAAAGCACCAACAGCATTCTAAATGTTTTTGCGGACAGGTGGGACTCTCCGTTGCTGAAGCACTGGATTCGTCTCCAAACGTTTGTGAGGTAGGCCCAACTACTCTAACTTTCAAAAATGTATTTTTAAGATTTAACTAACTTTTAATTGTTTTCTATTTATGTTTTATTACTAACAAAATGTATGGGTCTGTATACTCTTCTGTGTCCGTTACCTGAAATAAATGCTTTTGATTTGATTTTGATTTTAAAGCATTAAGTCCGCCATTTGTACTTCATTTTGTTTGTGCAATAAAGAATATATAAATAAATAAAAACATTGAAATCTAGATTGATTGCGGGAAAAGTTGAAACTATGGTGTTAGATCGTAAGCGTATCCATAGTTAAGTTAGACAGACTGCTCTTCAATAAAGACATTTCCTTTTATCTTTACTAAGCTATTAAACTTAAACAACAGAAGTATTTCTTTTTTTGCGGTTACAGTTAATCGCAACATAAATAAAATATTAGGCTGCTATACCACAAAACTTTCTAGAGTTCCTTAGTCTAACAATGAAACCTTATAGTTTTTTCAGAGCCGCGACCCACTTTAGTAGCCCATTGCATGGTTTCCAGTTATAAGAGATTGGGAATTAGACATTTGAAATTATTTCTGTTAGAAAATAAAGTCAATGTATTTCTGTCTCATTCCCAATGTCCAATGTCTGTTTATAATTAATAATCTAGATTTCTAATCATAGGTAGAAATGACCCACTTGCCTTCTAGATATTTTTGTTTTGCCAAAAGTTCGAAAGAACGATGGATGATTACAACCTGAAGAACACTTTGCCTTAAATTTATATTCACAGATACTACTCTCGAACTTTTGGCGAACCAAAAATATCCAAGCGGCAAGTGGGTCATTTCCACCCATGATTAGAAATCTAGATTATTGTGCACAGGCATTAGTACAAAAACAATACCACATTAGCAAAGAAATAATTTTATAATTATCGATAATATTGTGTTACACCACTAAGCACTGCTACAATAGGTTCCATTACACTTTGTTAGGCGTAAATTTAAATTGAGCTCTAGGTTCGTTATTTGCATTTCGGCTATTGCAAAATAACAGCAATATAAAGAGCAAAGGTTTTATACGAGTCACGTACCTATACCAAAAATGGATTGTCATTTTTGGAATACCTTTTGGTACCTAATGTTGTTTTGGCACCACTTTCAAAACTGATTCTTTTGATATTATTAGAGCTTATGTTTGCATGCAATTTAATAATGATTTGCGAACTACTGATTCAAATATTTGTAAGATAATTTTAAAAAAAATATAAAGCTGAAGAGTTTGTTTGTTTTAAAGCACTTTTCTCAGGAACTTCTTGACTGATTTGAAGAAAAAAAAATGTTGGTTATCTTTTTTATCGAGGAAGGTTTTTGGCTATTAAACATCGCGCTGCGACATTATTTACATAGCTTGTATCATTTAACTTTTTACTTTAGAATTCATAATTATCTTCCTAAAAAAGTAAAGTTAGCCTGTAACATCCCACTGCTGGGCAAAGGCCTTACCTCAACTATGAGGTAGTTTGAGCTATACTCCACCACGCGGGCTCAGTGCGGGTTTGTGGAGGGGTGTTAGCAAGGCAAGCGACAAACCCTGCTGTCGGATGTTATCAAACCGCCCCTATAAGGCCTTTGACTAGGCTTTACGACTAATATCAATAGATATTAGCCGGAACCAACGGCTTAACGTGCCTTCCGAAGCACGGAGATGCTCGTGATATGTCACTTATATGGTCGGAATGGTCACCCATCCAAACACGACCGCGCCGTAGGTTGCTTCACTTTGGTATCACTACCAAAGCGCTGCTACCACTGCGCTACGAGCACCTCAAATATCAATACCTCAATTATCTTCCTATACATATTAAATTGTTTTCATCCGTCGTACACCGTGTGTGTACCGTGATGCCTAATAGGAAATATTTATTTACATATCTATTAAACTAATCTAGCATAATTATACTTATTATTTACAAGTTACAGTCGAATAATAAGCAATTTGCGGTCCCAGCGAACTTTGTCCCTGTAGTGTGCGCCTCACGTATGTGTTAACCATAAAATAAAATATTGATGTTGCCTTTAGTCAGGCTATATTATGCGAATTGAAATCGCATCGCCATCGTTTGACACTCACAGTTACGTAAAAGCTTCTCGAGTTAAAATAAAATGGCGGCGCGTGCTGCACAGCGCAAAACGAAAGTTTAATCCGAGGGAGTTTGCCTGATCCGTCGCGGCGCCGACGGGTTTGCGTTTTCTGACATAGACCTAATTATTTTTAGAGAGGGCAAACATTTTAAGTTTGAAAGAACTACTTATTATACTAAAAAAAATAAGTAAAATGCTAAATCATCTTTATATAACGATGTTATAACACCAACAAGATCAGGGAGCCTATGTTAATGTTGTCAAATTTGTACAGCGATTTCTTATAATTTATTTCGCAGATTATCGTCGTACAGTACTAACACTAGTAAAAAATTAAAAGTATATTTTTTCTTAAGTTACACCGCAATGCTTATTTGGCAACTCTATTAGTTGAGTGGGTTTTAAACGGCCTGATACTTAAACGAATTAAAGCAAGATCGCAATACGCCAAAATAACTGATTTGCAACAATTGCCCTTATTTTTCGTTTTCTTAACAAACTTAATACGAACTCTCAGACGTTTTCGCTCTAATGGTTCATAGTTCTACACAAAATCCCGCTTAAGTGTGCATTAAGCAAGACCGCGATGCAACTCAGTTGCTGCGAGCACTCGGATAGAAACAAATGTTTTTCGAAAAAACAGCGCACTCCATTAACCAATTCAAATGTAGGTATTCAAAACCTAGAGAGAAAGTCTTCTTTTGTAATCCTTTTGGGATTACTAAAAAACTAAAGATGTAGATGTTCTATAACTGAAACCTATGTTTGCCAATACGATCAGCATGCAGAATACTTTGACATTAAATAAAATATTTGTGTAATACCATTTAAATTTATTTTTGACTCCAAAATATGCTATCTTTGATGTAATCGTCTGAGGCTCAGAAAATAAAAATGTGACTACTAGCAGTAAAGAATTCGTAGTATATTAAAAGCAGGCTGCACCTTCCTATTGGAAAGCAATTAAGAAGAGCGCCGTCTAGAATAATTTCCTGAGTTAAGGTTAAAGCACATTTATCTACTCGTAATCGTAACAGCATAAAATACGCGTCAACTCGCACCCTTGTCTAAGCCATAAGATCGTTATTATACAGTGGAGCTCATCAGGGTACCCACTTTTGATGCAAACTAGCCTTCATTACAACTGGATAAGATACCGCAGTGTTTACCTTGACGTGCTGTTGTCCGTACCTAAAATTTTACAAATGAACTTTTAAGTTTGAGTTGAGGGACCAGGTCACCACCAGCCATCGGGTGACTTGCCGATAGCGCGTTACAACGCATGCTCCGCTGGTCGAAAGTAGGTCTCGAGTGGATCTCGATCCATGGTAGAGACGCTACGAAGTTGTTATATGTACTTTGAACAAAAACAACAAACAAACTCTTGCAAACAACAAACTCTTCAGCTTTATAATATTAGTATATATTTTATTAACATTTATAATTAAATCCATTAAGTGGTCGTATTCCTTCACGTACGAAGGAAACGTGCTGACTGGCGGGCGGCACTAGCAATGCCGCCTAGGAACTCGTTTATTGCACAATTCCTACTATAAAGTACGGTCGCGGTCACTGCTGCCTTACCACTTTCAAACAAAAATTGCTTGCACTTGCATAGCACAAAAATCTACGTGTGTTCATCAATCTTATATAGCGTTTTGTGGAGCTTTTAAAAGCACCAATCAAAATGAGGTCAACAATTATGAAAAAAACTGCCTTTAAAAACTGACTAAAAAGCTTGAAATAACGAATTCGTCTTCTATTTAGGAGAAACTAATTCTTTTGGAGTTGGTGCATGATGTGTGCAGCTATGTTTCTAAGTATGACATCAAGATTGTTCGGATTCGGGATATGAATCTTAGGTATTTCAAACTTTCGGGATTTCGAACTTTCGGGATTTTGAACTTTCGGTTATTTGAAATTCGGCATATTGAGCTTCGGTATATCGGGTATAGGTATTTCATTCGTTCGGTATTTTGATTTTCGACGTTTCAAGCGTAGGTATTTTATTTGTAGGTATTATGAACTTTCGGTATTATAATACGTACCGATCTAACCCTAACAAGGAAATAACCTTCTGACGTAGTCTTATATTTTGTGTTACATATCAATACACGCCACCTTTCAATATTTTGATTTCAAATTCATTTCATTTCATAATCAATCGTGAATCCATTACCAACTCAAACTATATAAAATAAACTCTTTTTTATAGGAGTGTAAAGTCACTCATTACAACCAAATTATCAGGTCATGCACGAATTAATACGAACTATCGCCCTCCGACCTGGTTGTTCGGTCAGCCAGACCCGCCTTGGTAAATTTAGCCCCGTCCCTGCCGAGATAAATTTAACATCAATACCCTACTGCGTCACCGTCAAAACCTTTCAATAGAACAGATATAAACAGTACACTTGGTTACAAAGAGATATTTTATGGTTCATTTGCTGGTAACATAAAATGCAATTAGTAACGATCGTTTGGTATCATGCAATTGAACCACAGCAAATATAATAGTACTAAACTAAACACTCCTGACTACTGAACCCGGGGTCGCGGGTTCAATTCCCGCAAGTGCCAAATGTTTGTGTGATTAGCATGAACATTTGTAAGTAATTCATGGATTTTATGTTATGTATTTAAAAATTTATGGGAGACGCCTTCGTCATAATTGTTGTCTGGTTCTTTGTTACACAAGGAAGAACATTTCTTACCATGTAACCAGATGATTGGTGTGTTGTCTGGTAACATATTTATATTAAAATAATACCTAACAGAAAAGTGTAACAAAAATCAAATTTGAAACTTTAATTTTATCCAGTTCTTAATAAGCTTACGTTTTGAAGTTAAGCAGATAGATCTTTCAGTGGTTTTTCTGAATCTTTCCTTATTGTGTTGAAAAAAAAAACCGGCCAAGTGCGAGACGGACTCGCGCACTGAGGGTTCCGTGCCAACTTTAACTGAATTAGGGAATCCACTTACTTCTACTAAGTAAAATACCACAATATTTTGTCGACTGCAAATATAACATTGTTTTTCATAGTGTTTGTATGAAGTACAAAGTTATGTTTGCGGTTGTAGAAAATGTGCTTTATCTCTAAAACTACTAGTTCGATCCCGTCCGAACCAATTTTCGTTGAAAGTTTTTGTTAAGATCTACATTACATATTTTTTTCAAAATTTACACTTGCTTGGTTTAGAAATTAGATGGGGGGGACGCCCTATTTACCACTTTGGAAGCGTCTAGCTATGAAACGTTAGACTTTTAAAGAAAATGGTTGTAGGAACCTCAATGTCATTCTAACAGACCTATCCATAGACACCCCACACGCATAGGTTTGACTAAAAAAAAAATTTTTGGTTTTAGTTTCATGTATGGGAGCCCCCCCTAATATAACATTATTTTTTATTTTTTGTATGAGAATCGGTAAGCGGTTAACAGGATACATCTTCCTTCCAAATTTCAACAGTGTAATGCTTATAGTTAGAGAATAAAATGGCTGTGACATACGGACGGACAGACAGACAGGCAGACAGACATTCCGGTTCCGTTTTTTTGCCATTCGGCTACGGAACCCTAAAAAGGGAACTTTGATCGTTAATCCTTATCTTCAACATAAGAGACAGGTCATGTAATGTTGTTTCAATGTCTTTAAATGCCCAGGTTACTCAAATTTCGCCCATTCGCCTTTAAAGACGAAATATTTATTAACTAAACAAACAAATAACAAAGTTATGTTTGCGGTTATTGAAAATGAGCTCTATCTCAAAAACTACTAGTTCGATCTTGTTCAAACCAATTTTCGTTGAAAGTATTTGTCAAGATCTACATCATGTATTTTTTTCAAAATTAACTGTTAGATGGGGGACGCCCATTTTACCACTTTGGAAACGTCTATCTCTCAACCCCCCCTCCCCCCTATTTTTTTTTCTATGAGAATCGTAAGCGGTTAACAGGATACATCTACCTACTAAGTTTCAACTGTGTAATACTAATATATAAAGTGGCTGTGACATACGAACGGGCAGCCTGAAAGACAGACTTAACGAAACTATAAGGGTTCCGTTTTTGCCATTCGGCTACGAAACCCTATTTTTTTTTCTTATTTTACATGCCACATACTGACAAAAGTGCTATTTACCTTTCTACCTCATCCTTATAGTGCTGCACACGAGGCAAACATATACTAAACTGTACTGTGCATGATTGCAAGTTATTTGTAATTAATTAATTCACTAATAGTGTTTGCGTTTTAGACTAATGAGCTTCCGGCGTGAGCTCATAAAGCTTATGGGTTTAGTGTTGTAGTATTGCTGAATATTTGAGTCTGCTGGCACTACCTAGAATATTAGAGCCGGCAGTGTCATCTCGCTTCGTTAAATAGGTAGTGATTAAGAGTTATACACAAGTGACGCGGCTCTCGTAAGGATATATAACTTGTAAACATAAAATCGAAAAACTGCTCGGAGGGTTTCGGTTATTATTATATATTACCCAATACATTTCATCGAATCCTTACTTGTTCTGTTTTGTCCTAAAAACTCTAGCGGCGCTTCGGAAATCTCGGTGACTTGCATTGGGTAGTTATGCCCGAAGCGCTCGATAGTATAGTGTACTCTTGTCCTGTAGACTTTGACGTACATGTTTGAATAGGCAAATTGAATGCGTCTTATATTAAATCTAAAACTCTTGTAAAGTAATTCACTCGTAAATAAACTTAACAGTCGAAATCCGAATTCGACCAGTATCTGAATTCTACGCTTCCGTCGTAGGATTCAGATACCGGTCAGGTTCGTACGAGTAGTTCATAGATTTGGTCTGAGCTAACTCTTTTTAAAGTAATTTAAAAAATTTCACTTTTATAGCTATCATCATCATCATTAAACCGACTTCACCCTGTCAAAAAGGTTTTGTAGGTAGTATTATACCCACTTTAATTTTTAGATTAGTAACTCAATGTTCAGATTAGTGTCATAAAAATTTTCATATTTGTAAGATATACATTAGGTATCGATATATAACATAATTATTTTCAGTGTAAGTAGTATCACTCCAATTTAATAGCATCACTCTATTCAAATATTTAATAGTATATATAATATATAGTATACATAGATATTCATTAGTATCGCAATAGTATCACTCCATTGAACATGAAATACTCGTATATAAACAGAAAGCTCATTTTTTACAACTTTTGCTTTGAAAGTAGTCACCTCTCGGAAAGATTGAAACATTAAAGTTAATTGAATTGTATTTGAACATAAAAATATTGTTTTTATCTCAACTGTTCCTTATTTTCCTTTATTTAGTATATTGGTTAACTATTAACAATAATATTATTGTGAAAAAATGTAAAATATATATATATGATTAGTATTGATGTCAGTTGTAGCAGCATCAACACACCCCTTAGTGGTTTAATCGTGCTGTTTTTGTATTGTATCCGTTTGTTTTCTGTGTAATAAATGAAAAAAGTACTTTCAACATAGTGATCTATTAACCTAAAAGTGCTTACTTCGATCTGAAAATGTAACATTGTACTGAAAAGTACTCAAATCATTCTCATAGCAAAGCGGAAAGGTTTAGACTTTAGACACATGCATTTATGGTTAATAAATCGTACAATGTTGCCATACGATTCATAAACATTACTTTGTTACTTTATTGCTTTGGAAAACTGTGACGTAAAACGTTTTCTTGTGCGTGTGTGTGTGTGTGTGTTATTCTGAGGCCGATCTTTAAGAGAGCGTTGAAATGAAGTTTAAAATAACATAAAATTATGTAAGAATAAAAAAACAACGCTCTATGTACATGTGTGCAACTATTCCCAATTTTTCCATTGCATATGCCAAAAAGGCGTTTTCTCGTTTGGCTCATAATTCAACTAAGTATTTTATAAAATTATTAAACTCGTATATTTTTTAACCTGTAAATAAAGACTTGTCCAAAAGTAGACAAACGTTTTTCCAATGGTGAATAAAAATGGTTTTATTTGAACAAGGAAAGGAAGTTTGGTCTTTAATTGCAAAATTCTTGCTACTTGTATAAACGACTACAAAGCTTTGTCCGGTTTTAATTGGAAATGACCACGTGTGTTATAAATTGATTGTACCTACGTTAGGCATTACTATTTTCGTTACTTAATAATATCAAGCCGCCTTAAAAAACTCACTAAAATCCCGAAGATTAATATACCTACAGTTAGTATACCGAAGTTCAAAATCCCGAAAGTAAGATTAACTTTGCGGTAAGCATGCAGCATGCAAGCAATCAAACAGGCATGCAGCATGCAAGCAATCAAGCAGGCATGCAGCATGCAAGAGCACAATCACCATTCGCTCTCTTCGTTCGCTCATTCGAAAAAAGTGAATTAGAATGCCCAATATACACCAAAAAAACGAAATCAGGAAACATGCCAGTTAATTGTATTTAACAGAGATCCAGTGTCTCACAATATACTTGATTTAGAAACTTGTTTAATTGTCGTTTTTCAAATTCAAATTCAAATTTGAGGGAATTCTCAACACACACCTACTTTTGAAACACATCTGCAAATGTTACTGATATAAAAATGAATCTCATTAATATATAGATAACACTTTTAATCTATGCAGTGCGTTACTTCTTTTATTTAACTGTTTACAAGATTCAGCTTTTTGAATAAACTATCATTTTGCTGATATCCATGAAACATGACAGTCGATTTGATTAAGTTATAATGAAGTTCCTGAAACAAAAAGAATCATTGCAGTTAGAAAACATCTGTTCTGCTGCGATATCAACGGATAAAAAAAGACATGGCGACTTATTACCAATCACCATACGCAGTCTTGTTTGTGGTCCGTCAAACTGTGGAAAAACAAATTTAGTTTTAAGTTTGTTACTACATCAGGATGGTCTACGTTTTCAAAACCTCTATGTGTACTCGAAATCTTTATACCAACCTAAATACATATATTTAGAGAAAGTGATGGATGAGGTTGCAGACATATTATATCACAAATATAACCATAACAGTGAGATTTTGAGTCCTCACGAAGCTTTACCAAACTCAATAATTATATTTGATGATGTTGCTTGTGAAAATCAGAACAATATTAGGGACTACTTCGCTATGGGTCGTCATAAGAATATTGACTGTTACTATTAACCAGACTTATACCAAAATACCTAAACAACTAGTCAGAGATAATGCTAACCTTATAATATTATTTAAGCAAGATGACATAAATATCAAACACGTTTACGATGAACATGTGGGATCCGATATGACATGGTTACAGTTTCGTGAAATGTGTTCAACTGTTTGGAGTAAACCATGAGGATTATATTGTCATCAATAAGGATTGTGAAAAAAAACAAAGATGTTACAGAATGAAGTTTGACACATTAATAGAAGTGGACTAAAGTTTTAAAGTTGCCAGGGTAGTAAAAAATCAGTTTCATTAGAGAAGCCGAACAGAGTGGAATCCGTAGTAATGGAACGAGATCTTAAAGAACAAATTGTAAAATCTGCATCAGCTGTAAAAAGGAAGGTAGAAATGATAAACGATTCAAGGAATAAAAATAATTTGGCACTTTAAACAATATTTAAACCAATCGCTAGCCCACTGAAACTAATTACCAACAAATTAAACAACCCTCCTCGTTATTCAAATGAAGACACTGAAAAAACGCAACTATCAAAAAAAAGTAAACACAGCGAGAGCGAGTTATCCAATACTTCAAATGAAGATTTGGAATACTTAAAAACGTTGTTGACAATGAGGTAAACTCAGACATCGATGTTTGTAAAACACCTAATAAAACCCTCACTACATCTCCTTCTGAAGATCACGGTGTCCATGACAACTCATTTAAATCCCTTCTGTCATCACCAAGTGATGCCAACGATTCTTTATCATGGTCCATGTCATCTGAATTAATGAAAAATTCTATACCTTATGGTGTTAGAAATATAAAGGGAAAACTTATGCTCCGCAATACTCGTGTTCATGACTTTGATCGGACTTTGAAAGTTTGAAACTGCATCTTAAAGATAACTCCTGGTATAAGTGAGTTATTGTATAAAAACCGGCCAAGTGCGAGTCGGACTCGCGAACTGAGAGTTCCGTGCCAACTTTAACTAAATTTGGGAATCCACTTACTGCCACTTAGTAAAATCCGCAATATTTTGTTGACAGCAAATATAACTTTGTTTTTCATAGTGTTTGAATGAAG
Organism: Pyrausta purpuralis; assembly: GCA_963924145.1. Classification (NCBI taxonomy): domain Eukaryota; kingdom Metazoa; phylum Arthropoda; class Insecta; order Lepidoptera; family Crambidae; genus Pyrausta; species Pyrausta purpuralis. The sequence continues at coordinate 16,760,144 of OZ001660.1, forward strand.
TACAAAGTTATGTTTGCGGTTGTTGAAAATGTGCTATATCTCAAAAACTTCTCGTTCGATTCCGTCCGGACCAATTTTCGTTGAAAGTATTTGTTAAGATCTACATTACATATTTTTTTCAAAATTTACACTTGCTTGGTTTAGAAATTAGATGGGGGGACGCCCTATTTACCACTTTGGAAGCGTCTAGCTATGAAACGTTAGACTTTTAAAGAAAATGGTTGTAGGAACCTCAATGTCATTCTAACAGACCTATCCATAGACACCCCACACGCATAGGTTTGACTAAAAAAAAAATTTTTGGTTTTAGTTTCATGTATGGGAGCCCCCCCTAATATAACATTATTTTTTATTTTTTGTATGAGAATCGGTAAGCGGTTAACAGGATACATCTTCCTTCCAAATTTCAACAGTGTAATGCTTATAGTTACAATATAAAATGGCTGTGACATACGGACGGACAGACAGACAGACAGACAGACTTGACGAAACTATAAGGGTTCCGTTTTTTGCCATTCGGCTACGGAACCCTAAAAAAGTACCAAATTGAAATATTATTACAGAGGAAGACCTACAAAATTATGAATTAATACTTGGGGATACCAATGCCCACAAACGTAATTACGACCCATCCAAATCAATTAACAGTAACAAAGGATTCAAATATATGAATGTGATTAAACCATTGTTTAAATTCTCTAGAATTCAAACTAGTAGTGTAGAAAGTCTCCCGAAAGGTGAAGGCATAGATATTTTGAAAGAAGTTAAGAAGGATACTGACTTAGTTTACTGGGATGACCCGAATGAGTTAGTGGAACGTTTAAAATTACTACTTGGATCATGGGCAGCTGGTAACACCTCAGTACACAACGAAATTTCCGCAATTATCGAAGAAATGCATGAAGCTGGCATCATAAAAGACATGAAATATATAAAGCTGCTCTCAGGAGGATTGGGCAGTATCATTAAACTACAGAAAGCGAAAGCACGGCAATGAATACAGATAAATTTGGTCACCACGTTCATAAACGTTTACGACTATCTGAATTTAGCAATATTCTTACTGATACGTTAGTAAAGTCCAATGCAGGTGACTTTCATTTAAAATCATCAAGATTAAAAGGACTGCTATTTCCTGAAAACGATGAGAAAGCTGTAAATAAGGAATATGTGGATAAATGTGTTGATGAACTAAAAACTGAAATGCAAAAAATTCAAAGCAATGTGAAAAAGTACCTAGATAATTTGGAAAGATAAACAACTAGCAAATTAACTATATTATATTACACAAAAAAAGAAATACACCTTATGATTGCATCGAAACATACTATTACTGATCAGAATGAGTTAGCAAGATATAGTAAATGAACTTCACAAAGCAGCGAGAAGAAATTTCCTTCGTCGACAAACGATTATTAAAGGAATAGATGATTTGTGGCAAGCTGACCTTATGGATTTTCAAAAATATTCATCGTTTATACACTGTTAATACGGTTTTTATTACTCAAATTAAAACTATGACATGCTACATAAAAAAAATATCTTAAAATATACCTATTCAAAAACAAAACCATTTCCTTGCGGCAAGGAGGCTATGATGCTGGCTGCGTTGCCGCATTGGATAGCTATGCTGATCCTTTGAGCTAGGAACCAGCCAACTTTATTATTGGCTGTCACAGAATTTAATTTTGGCGAAATTTTTCTAAATAGCAATTTAGCAGAGGGTCCCCACGGCCCAAATGTTTCAACGCCAAACGGCGCAAACACATAATCACTTGCAAGTGAGACGTACTTGCGACGCTTGGCGTTTTCAGCCAACTCCGCTGCCGTTCTAGCTTTAAGGACTGATTCTCTGAGATGGGAGGGGGCCAAAGTATCGACACAACACACCCGGAAAGACTCACTATCGAAAAGAGTGCCTAAATTTCTCGACGGTAAAGCATGAAGCCAGTGACCAGAATCTTTGCAGGAAACCGCCAAGAGCCTTGCAGGACTACTGTCACTGACGGAATTTTGAATTAAAGAATTGAAGGTCTCTCTCGCAAGAGGGACATCCCAAAGTTTTTGTTGTTTGTTCATCGTTTAATAAAGGATATAAATATGTTCTATTAGTAATTGACGCTTTATCAAAGTACGTATGGGTTAAACCATTAAAGTCAAAATCTAAAAAATGTGTTACAGATGCAATGTACAATATATTAAGTGAATCAAAACGAAAGCCCAAAAATTTACAAACAGATCTAGGTACTGAGTTTTATAATGATTATTTCAAGAAATTGATGAAAAGGTTTAACATTTATCATTATTCAACTTACTCTGTTAAAAAAGCTTCCATTGTAGAGCGAGTGATAAGAACTTTAAAATCTCGTCTTTACAAATCGTTTAGTTTATGCGGAAAATATGAATGGATTCAAAATAATTTAGATTCCGTTGTGCAGTACTATAATAATTCTTTACATCGCATTACGAAATTCAAGCCAATTGACGTAAATTTTTCGAATGAGATTTTAGTAAGATCAAACATTACCAAAACACAACAGTCAAAAGTACGTCAAGGACCACCTTTACAAGTTGGCGATTTTGTTCGTATAAGTAAATACAAAGGAGAATTCTATAAAGGCTATACGCCTAATCGGTCTACGGAAATATTTCGCTGTAAATTGTAAAAGTTATATAGAAAGTGTAATATTTCATTGTAAAAGTTAATCAAACCAATCCCCAAACATATCTAATAGAAGACAAACATAAAAAAAATATTCTAGGCTCTTTTTACGGATACGAGTTACAAAAAACTAAATTTCCGGACCTTTATCTAATTGAAAAAGTTGTTAAAAGAAAAACAAACAAGCTTTTAGTCAAATGGTTGGGTTTGAGTGATAAAGAAAATAGTTGGGTTGACCGAAGCGATTTAATAGTGTAAGTATATAAATAACAAATAATCATTACTTTGTCACACTATACGCTTATCAATGAAGGAAGGCAGTGCTATAGTTAATAACTTAATAGATCATTTGCCGTTTGAATTACATTTACCTGGATATCAATATTGTGGCCCCGGAACAAAACTTAAAAGACGGTTACTAAAAGGTGATCGAGGCGTTAACAAGTTGGATGAAGCTTGCATGCACCACGATATTGCTTACATTAATAAAGATTCGGGTGCCAGGCGTAAAACTGACGTAGATCTTATAAATATGGCTAAGAGGAGATTAAAATCAAAAGATGCGGGCAAGGGAGAAAAAATTGCCTTATGGATAGTTACAAATGCTATGAAGGCTAAAATTAAAGCAGGAAATGGTATTAAGTCATTTAAGAAAGGTATTAAAAAATACAGTCGCAATTAAATAAACTGAAATCCAAAGACCATCAAGCTGCTATAAAATATGCCTATGCAGCTGCAAAGAAACTATTTAGTAATTCGAAAGGAATACGTCTACCACGTATTATTCCTCTTCCTATGTGCCGAGGACTTTTACCACTTATTCCCATATTTGCAGGATTGTCAGCTTTAGACTCACTAGCTGGAGGAGCAGCAGGTATAGCTAAAGCTGTTAATGATTCTAAAGCTGCACAAAAAAGTCTTCAGGAATCGGAAAGGCACAATAGAATGATGGAAGCGGTTGCACTTGGAAAAGGATTATATATTAAACCACATAAAAAAGGAGCAGGCTTATACCTGAATCCATCAAAAAACTAATTAGACGGCTACCCAGACGTGCGCTCACTAACCTTGATATACTAGAGCATGCCAGCAATATACCTTTCTTTCGTGGTGTTTACATGAGAGATACGTTACCGTTGAAACCTAGAAAGATAGAATGTGAAATAATTAATTTGGACATCAACATAAATCCTGGCACGCATTGGGTAGCCTTTGTGAAGAAAAACAATTATGTAGAATATTATGATAGTTTTGGTGTAGTGGGGCGTCTGTTTCCGCTGAGGTGTACTAGCCGACCCTAATGGGTGGTACACCGCCAGGTACAGGCGGCCTGCAACTCTCGCCAGTGGCTCCAAGTAGCTGCAGTGCTCGCAACGGCCACATCCCGGTAAACCGCGTCGGCTCGCGGGCTAAACCTGGTCGAGGCGGCTACACTTTCTTCTGGAAAGGTACCGCAGCCTCCGAACCTCGGCGTTCAGGTGTAGGATTTGCCGTCAAGAACAACTTGTTAAAGCGACTTGAGGAGTACCCGGTGCATATCTCGGACCGCGTTACCACACTGCGCCTTCACCTAGATAAAGACAACTACCTTAATGTCATCAGTGTCTATGCTCCAACGCTAAACAAGTCTGATGACATTAAGGACCATTTCTACGAGGAAATATCTCGATGCCTTGATAGCATAAATGCCAAAGAGCAAGTGCTACTACTGGGCGATTTCAATGCCAGAGTTGAACGGGACTATGAGGCATGGCCTGGAGTTTTGGGTAGACACGGAGTCGGCAACATGAACAGTAACGGTCAGTTGCTACTCAGTCTTTGTGCTCAATATGAGCTGGCAATATCAAACACGATGTTCAGGCTTGCCGCTAAGCACAAAACTACGTGGATGCACCCAAGGTCCAAACACTGGCATCTGATTGACTACGCTATCGTACGGCAAAGAGACTTCAGTCAGGTGCAAATCACGCGAGTAATGCGTGGAGCACACTGTTGGACTGACCACCGGCTTATTGTTACGAAGCTGCGACTCCGCCTCCGACGACCACGTAGATCCAAAATAAAAAAGCCTGCGTCTCTTAACGTGGAAAGGCTGAAAGATCGCGAGGTTAGAAAGGAGTATGCTGAAGTCTTGTCCGACAATCTGCCGCCAGCTAACGACGAGGAAGATGTCGTTGAGGCCTGGAAGGCTTCGTCTACTCGCATTTTGGAAACCGCTTTGATTACTTTGGGCGTAAAGAGTCGACGTAACGAAGATTGGTTTGACGAGAATGACGGCATACTCAGGGCAGCATTCGATAAACATCGAGACCTCTTGCGGCAACACAGACGACGAGGTGGACGTGATGACGTAGTCAAAGCGAGTGACCTTGAAATGCGCAGGTTGTCTCGGCAAATTAAAGATAAGTGGTGGCGCGATAAGGCTTGTCGCATGCAGTGGCTCGCTGACACTAACCAGCTCGGGGAGTTCTACTGTGAGCTGCGTAATCTGACAGGAACGTGTAGTCGAGCGAAGGTGCCTCTGCGATCAGCAGATAGCGGAAGGCTGCTGACAAGCAAAGAAAACGTACTGACACGTTGGGCAGAACATTTTAACTCTTTGCTCAACGTAGATCGTTCAGCTGATCTACAACACGTCAGTTTATTGCCCCAACTCCCTCTAGCTAATGAGCTGGATGAGCCCCTGTCACGTGATGAGGTTTTCACGGCCATCAGACAGCAGAAAAACCAGCGGGCAGTTGGCATTGACCTTATACCCGGAGAGCTGATAAAATACGGCGGTAACGAGTTGCATGTTCATATGTGGAACCTCTTTGTTCGCATGTGGGAGGAAGAGCGAGTCCCGGATGATTTCAAAGTATCTCGCATCCAAGCTCTTTACAAGAACAAGGGTGACCGTTCTGACTGCGGCTCTTACCGTGGTATTTCGCTCTTGTCAGCACCTGGGAAGGCTTTTGCTAGGATACTGCTAAACCGCTTAACGGGTTTGTCTGAAAGTATCTTGCCTGAGTCCCAATTCGGCTTCCGACCTGACCGAGGAACCTGTGAAGCTATTTTTTCTGTGCGTCAATTGCAAGAAAAAAGCAGAGAATAAGGTCGTCATTTATATCTCTGCTTTATTGACCTGGAAAAGGCATTTGATAGTGTTCCTCGTGAAGCCTTATGGTTAGTGCTAAGTAAGCTGGGATGCACGGAGAAGTTTGTGAGGCTTCTAAGACTCCTACTCGACGACATGCAGTGCTGCGTCGCTGTAGAAGGCGAACAGTCAGGTTTCTTTCCCGTTACCTGTGGGGTGAAACAAGGATGCGTCTTAGCACCTACACTGTTCGCCTTATACTTTGCGGTGGTGGTCCGAGAAGTCTTACAGACAGTTTCCGAGGGAGTCCGCATTCGCTTCCGCACAGATGGCGGTCTCTTCAATTTGGCCAGACATAAGGCGCGCACTAAGGTATCGCATGCACTCATAACAGATATCATGTATGCTGATGACTTATGTTTCTTAGCGGAATCCCCAGATGACCTGCAACAGCTAATATCAGTATTTCACCAAGCCTGCTGCAAGTACGGCTTGAAAATCAGTGTCAAAAAGACGGAGGTGATGTCTTTAGACTCACATGGTCACGAGACACTGGCCGTACAGCTTGGTGAAGACGTGCTGAAGCAGGTCGACATGTTTCGCTACCTGGGGAGCACTTTAACATCCAATTGCGACCTTGAAGCTGAGATCAACAGCAGGATCAGTGCTGCAGCTGCAACATTTGGGAGGCTGTGTTCCAAAGTCTTCTGCTCGCACGACCTTAAGTTGGCTACCAAGATTTCTGTGTACATGGTGATTGTGCTGCCAAACCTTCTTTATTCTTCCGAGACGTGGTGCGTGTACCGTCACCACATTCGTACTTTAGACCGTTTCCACCTTAAATGCCTACGTAAGATATTGAACATCAAATGGTCTGATCGAGTTCGAAATACCGAAGCTTTGCGACGAGCCAAAGTTGGTGGGATTGAGGCTTATTTAATGCGTCGCCAGCTTCGGTGGTGCGGTCACGTATCGCGTATGGCGGAGGAGAGAGTAGCGAAGCGCATCTTTAATTCTGAACTGGAGGACGGCAAGCGGAAGCATGGCGGCCAACTCCTCAGATTTAAGGATGTTCAGAAACGGCATATGAAGAGATGCACTATCGAGCCCTCAGAGTGGGAGGGTTTGGCAGCACAACGTCCCGAATGGCGCAGGCTGGTACAGAAGCGAGTCAGTGATTTTGAGGAGCAACGTAAAGTTGACCTCGACATTAAACGCGACGAGCTGAAGTCCCGCCAACCTGCTGCCATTCAATACCATTATGAACAAGGTGTACTCACGTGCCCTTAGTGCGCACGTAAGTTCACTGCAAAAATTGGCTACATCAGCCATTTTCGGGCGCACGAGCGCCGTACCGACTAGGAGTCGAAGTGGTCGCCATGTCCGAAATCGGTCGGAAGGATCAACATCAGTTTTGGTAATTTAAAACCATCTTTAGAATTTATCAAATACATGCATGGCTTACCTATAAAGTATAATTATTTAAGATATCAAGCATTTGGCACTACAAACTGTGGTCATCTATGTATAATTTTTTTGAGGAATTATTGGAAAAAGCATTTATATAATGTGTAAAATAAATAAAAACGACAGTTTAATCATGTCTTTCACTGCATCGATTACTGGGAGAGGAGCAGCCTTATCAACAAACTATTCCCCAACGTTGGAACTTCGAGGAAACTATGAATGCGGTCTTTTGTATTTTTCAACATTTAATTCTATTCCTAATATAGATGAAAGAAGCAATAAGTTTTATTATGGTGAAAATGAAATCGTTAAAATTCCTGAAGGATCTTACGAGCTTGAGGATATTTGTGATTACTTAAAAAGTAACACTAGAAACACTGCATTAAAACTAACTTGCAACAACAATATTTTAAAAACGCATATATTTTGTTCAAAAGATATTAATTTCAACAAAAGTGATTCAATTGGAAAAAAATTAGGATTTGGAATGGAAACAATAAATGCAAATATAAGTACTGAATCAAAGTACCCGGTTAGCATTCTATCTACAACCATCGTGCGGATCGAATGTGCAGTAGTTAGTGGTTCATTTGTAAACGGAAAATCTAGCCATATTATTTATGAATTCGTGCCTAATGTACCACCTGGCTATCGAATAATTGAAATACCTAAAAACCTTATTTATTTTCCTGTCAATCAAACTTCTATAAGCGCTATCAACAAAAGACTGCTAGACGCTGAAAATAAAGAGATTAATTTGCGTGGAGAGGAAGTACAACTTTATTTACATTTTAGAAAAAAATACATTTTAGAAAAAAAATCATTTTAGAAAAATTTACATTTTCGAAAAATTTATAAATTACAATAAAAGCCAACCTGCATCACGTATCCAGGTCAGTTCTAGAAGAACATTGCACAAAGGCACACCACCTCAGCTAAAAAAGCTTACCAAGACGAATAAAGAATTCCTAAAGCTAATAGGTTTGATAAAATGAATATTTAAATATATCTTAACAAACATCGTACGATAACAGCATCGAAAGTTTTGAGTATCATTCATACAAACCATACGTAACTAGTTTTAACAAGAATGATGAAATACGAATTCCTGTCAACCAACAAGACTTGTACGTGCTGCCTTCACTTAGTAGTTTATACATTGAGGGAAACGTAAATGTATATAACAGTACAACTAAAGAAAAAGTTTCAAATATACATTCCATAAATAATCCAGCATTATTTCTTTTTCAAGACATACGATATGAACTAAATGGAGTAGAAATTGATAAAATTAAGAATGCTGGTTTAACAACAACCATCAAATCTTATCTATCCTTAAATGAAAATGAATCTAAATGTGCTCGAGTTTGGGGTTGGTCAACTGCAGGAACAAATAATGCTAGTGGTGGTGAATTTTCTGCATCTATACCTTTAAATAAGATATTAGGATTTGCAGAAGACTACGAAAAAATATTATTACCTGTAAACACGAGCTAGTATTACTCAGAAGCGATACGAATCTTAACGCAATTAAATTAAATAAAGACGAAGTTGTAGATGATATTATAATCAATAAAATTATTTGGAGAGTTCCACACATCAAAGTTTCTGATCGTGAAAGACTTAATTTACTAAAACATTTAGAAAAGGATCGAGCAATCCAACTAGCGTTTCGCAATTGGCATTTATATGAATATCCATTATTACCAAAGACACGTAAACACACTTGGTCTATAAAGACTTCATCACAACTCGAAAAACCTCGATTCGTTGTTATTGCTTTGCAAACCAATCGCAAGCACAACACTGCACTGTCGATGGCTGAATTTGACCACTGTCATGTACGTGATGTAAAAGTATTTTTAAATTCATTGTATTATCCATATCGACGGTTAAAAGGAAATAGGGGATAAGCGACAAAAGATGAAATGTTCAGGAGAGCCGTTCAAAGTTTTGTATTTTAGAAAAACTGACGTATTTTTGTCAATTATTAAGAAATTGTGAAAAGTGAAACAGTTATAAAATCAGATAAAAATGGAACAGTTACTAGTATTCTTAGTTTTAGTGATTTGACATTATTTAAAGTAATTTTTGTCGCTTATAACCACAGCGATTAATTTTTGAATGAGGAAAAATGGCTTAAGATACAAATGACAAAATCAAATATTAAAGGATAAGAAGCATATGCGACATACCAATTTATCATTTTGCAAGGTAAAAGGGTATAAGTGACTAAACCGTTCAATCAATATTAAAGGAAAAGAAGGATAAGGTACTGTTCATAGTGGTTGTATGAAAGATAATAGGGCACAAGAAACAGTCGGCATTCAAAACAATACCAGGATATAAGACATTAGTAACACACAATTTCGCTACAACACAATCATTCATTAGGAAAATATCCAAAACAGATGTAACATGACACCATAATTGTGTCTCTAACTTCTAAAGTAGGGTGAAATTGCTTAGGAGTAAATTTTCACAGAAACATACTAAGGATCTATCTTACTAAGAGGCTTATTACAGTATACCCTGCAGTAATTTTACACTAAATGGTAGATTTTAAAGATTTGATATTTACTAACGAGTATTCATACTACACACATACACGACTAATCATATTTTTTGAAATAAAAAAAGGAGTTTTTGTTACTATTTTTTTAATCAAGAAAAATCAAAATTTACCCCCTTACTAATAAAAACACGAATCGCTTAATAAATCTTTTTTAGCTTAATCACTGTTTTGTGTCTTTCTTTCAAAACGCTGTCAAAATTTGACACAAAGTGTTAGCATTTAAAAAAGTAATAAACATTCATCATCATCATCATCATTATATCATCATACATAGGCCTCCCCCACGGTTTGTCCACAGCGACCGATCACAAGCGGTCTGCATACAGTGTGATCCCGCGATCTTAACAAGGTCGTCCGTCCATCTTGTCGGTGGACGTCACACGCTGCGCTTTTGGTCGAAAGGTCTAGAACTATTTTGCCCCAACGGCAATCAGTTCTTCGCGCTATGTGCCCTGCCCACTGCCACTTGAGCTTATTGATTCTTAGGGATATGTCTGAACGTCGATCTATGGCACTGCAGACCTCCGTTAATGCTGAAACCTACAGACAGCTTAATAGACAAATATGGAAGTCCCTGCGACATGACATAAGTTTCTTTAACACGAATAGTGTTAAAGAAACAATAGAGCGGAACCAAGGCTCCAAAGTGTTTGGAAGGAACATGTCTATTAGGCAAAGCCTGTTGACGATATTAAAACGGAGGACGGCAGTGTAGCGTCGACGAAAGCAGAAGTTTCAAGGGAGATCGAGAAGTTTTATGGCAAGTTGTACATCTCAGTTGCCAAACCCGTTAACAGCTCGGTCAGAGACCCAAGAGCTATCCTGACCCGACACAACACCGAAGACATCCCGGACATCAGCCTTTACGAGATTCAAGGCACCTGGCGAGGACGGAATCACAGCAGAGTTTCTGAAAGCGGGTGGAACACCGGTACTCAAAGTCCTTCAGAGACTCTTTAATTCCGTGCTGCTAGAGGGTATCACGCCTGAGGCACGGAACAAGAGTGTGGTGGTGTTGTTCTTTAAAAATTATAGTTTAAAAAAACTAAAAAACCACGCTTTTATAGCTAACCGAACTAAAAAGTAGAAAATAATTTTTAATTACAAAGAGTTAGAGAATAATTCAATTCAGAGTAAAAAGCGTGGGGTGCATTTTACTATATTTTCATAACTTTTTACTATGTTTTTTTCATGACTCTCCGCACATAGATAGTTGCATGTAGAAAAATTGTAACATTTAATATATCAAGCACCCCACGCTTTTTACTCTGAATTGAATTATTCTCTAACTCTTTGTAATTAAAAATTATTTTCTACTTGTTAGTTTGGTTAGCTATAAAAGCGTGGTTTTTTAGTTTTTTTAAACTATAATTTATTTTGCATTTTTTAGTTCGATGTTTCAATTAATTATTTGCGGACATGCGACACGCGATAGCTCTATCTTTGCTTACTCCCTTACAGAGGATCCACGAAATAATTTATTAATCCTGGCGGTACTTATAAGGATATTGAGAAACTGTTATTAAATTATTGCATTGTCATCGGTCCTTGATACGTGTGCAAAGTTTCAAATTAATCAAACTTCTGGAAATCGGTCAAATTTATGCTCAAAGATTCCATTACATACATACATACATACATACATACATACATAGATACAACCCAAGCTAATAAAAGCGTGGTAAAAAGGAGACAAATTCTTATTAAAGAACTATAGACCTATCTCACTCCTGAGCCATGTCTACAAGCTGTTCTCAAAGGTCATCATAAATCGTCTCGCACGTAGGTTTGATGACTTCCAGCCTCCCGAACAAGCCGGATTCCGAAAAGGCTACAGTACCATAGAACACATCCATACGCTTAGGGAAAATATACAGAAATCCGAAGAGTATTATATACCTCTATGTGTAGCTTTTGTGTACTATGAGAAGGCCTTTGATTCGATCGAAACTGTGGCGGTGCTTCGGTCTCTTCAGCGGTGTCATATAGACTATAGGTATATAGAGGTATTAAAGTGTCTGTATAACAACGCCACCATGTCGGTCCGAGTACAGGAACAGAATACGAGGGCGATTCCATTGCGAAGAGGTGTAAGACAGGGCGACGTTGGAGGGATGGGGAGGATTCGGCATCTGCGTCAATGGCGAATACATAACACCCACTCCAGTATTTGTTGGAGACTCAACTCTTGAAGTTGTCGACGAGTACGTCTACCTTGGACAAGTGATCCAATTAGGTAGGTTCGACTTTGAGAAAGAGGTCGATCGACGAATCCAACTCGGCTGGGTAGCGTTTGGGAAACTGCGCAAGAGCATCTTCTCGTCTCAATTACCAGCGCCAGTGTCTGAAGACGAAAGTCTTCAACCAGTGTTTGTAACCAATGATGACAGACGGATCCGGAACGTGGTCTCTAACTGTAAGTCTCATAAAGAAGCTCAAAATTACACAACGAGCGATGGAGCGGGCTATGCTCGGTGTTTCTCTATGAGATTGAATCAGAAATGAGGAGATACTTAAAAAAAACTAAGGTAACGGACATATCTCTAAGAATCAGTATTGTAATAAACATAATACAAAAATAAAGACAGCTTCGCAACTTAAAATTTAAAGGTACCGATAAACAAAACATGGTGTCTTTGTCAAACAACAACGTTTAAAGAAACATGGGAACAAAGGACTATAAAAAAAAACATTGTTTTCACTTACAACTAAGAACGCTTACTATCTACTATTAATTTCAAAATTTCTTTTTCCGTACCACTCTTTTGAGTTTCCACTTTCAGGGTCCCGATATTATTTAATATAGCGAGTCGCGCGTGTTCACGGTGTTACAGCGCGCGGCTGTTTTGCGGAGGGACAAGCGACGCGTTTAAAACTGGTTTTTGTGGTATCCAATGGCATAAGCCCTGACTCGTTATTAAATCCTTATTTGGTATTGCAGTGTAAGCGACGTATAAGTATGATTGTAGAACGTGGAAATATGTTATAAGGGACACCATGATATCTTATTAAATTTAAGTAATATGGAATTAGCAACAATCGTATTTATATTAGTAAACGGAAGTAAGGTATAACGACCAGAGTCATATTAAAAGCAATTTAGGTAATAGGGCATACGCGACTTGGCTGTCATTAACAACTGAATGGAAATAGGGAATAACCGCCAGAGTAATATAAGTATGCATTCTGTATATAGGGCACAAGCGCCATAGCTCTGTTAAATTACGAAATGGAAGTAAGCTTTAAGCAACATTTGTTCTTTTCAATTGAAATGCTTAAAAGGCATAAACAACCAAAAGCTTGGCACCCTTGTGAAGTAAAAAAAATATTACCGACAACAAACCCAAAATAAATCATTTTTGTAGGGGTACAATCACCTTTATAGCAAAAATGACCAGAATTTTCGTCGGTTAGCAAAAATAACACTATAAAATGTTTAAATTTTGCTTGGGCATAAACGCCAAAAAAGTCATCGTAGAGCCATGAGAGTAAGCGCATTCAAAAGAGCAGAAAATTTTAAGTCCAATGGCATATATAACTCATTTTTGACCAAAATGTCGCTTATGCCCTATTTCCTTTTAACCGTCGATATGAAGGGTTGAACATCAGTTTTTCAGAAGATAAGTTTACTTTATTATATGAACAGTATGCCAGATTTCAACAGTCTTATCACGGACGTCGATCAGAGCCGTTGATGAGTTTGAAAGAATTCAAAGACGTTGCCCCATTATTTGTAATCGACTGTTCGCGGCAACATGAAACATTGAAGGGGTCGATAGACGTTAGAATTGAAATCGAAACAGATCAAGAAATACCAGACCAAACTGCAGCATATTGTTTAATTTTAAATGATTGTCTTTTTGAGTATAAACCTTTAAGCAACATTGTGAAGAAACTATCATAACTAAAACAGTAATTGTAGATTTGCAAGATTCAAAAACCGCAGCAATGTTTTTTTAGTAAAAGAATTCGTTATAGTGACTTTGGAGTTTACCCACATATATTTGATCAAACCACCTTATCCATTTTCAAAATTAACCGAAGAAAAATAAACGTGTTCGCTGGATAGAAAGAAACAGAGGTTATCAATGGAGTGAAGAGAATTTCATAAAATTATCAAAGATGTACTAAAAGATATGAAAATTATAGTAAAAGGTGCGGAAAAGATGACATGGGTAGAAGATTTATGTGGTCACAAAAATATTTTAGATGTAAGTTACACAGGTATACCAAATTTAAACGATTTCAATATGATGTATAAAAATAATATGTTTTATTGTTTATCTCATAAAAATAAATGCGCTCTAAGAAATGCTTTATGCATAAAAACACCGGCCAAGTGCGAGTCGGACTCGCGCACTGAGGGTTCCGTGCCAACTTTAACTGAATTTGGGAATCCATTTACTTCCACTAAGTAAAATCCACAATTTTTTTTGGACAGCAAATATAACTTTGTTTTTCATAGTGTTTTTATGAAGTACAAAGTTATGTTTGCGGTTGTTCAAAATGTGCTATATCTCAAAAACTTATCGTTCGATTCCGTCCAAACCAATTTTCGTTGAAAGTATTTGTTAAGATATACATTATATATTTTTTTTAAAATTTACACTCGCTTAGTTTAGAAGTTAGATGGGGGGGGGGACGCCCATTTTACCACTTTGGAAGCGTCTAGCTATGAAACGTTACACTTTAAAAGAACATGGTTTCAGAAACCTCGGTGTCATTTTAAAAGACCTATCTATAGACACCCCACACGTATAGGTTTAAATTTTTTTTTTTTTGGTTTTAGTTTCTTGTATGGGAGCCCCCCCTTAAATATCATATTTTTTTGTTTTTTGTATGAGAATCGTAAAGCGGTTAACAGGATACATACTCCTACCAAATTTCAACAGTGTGGTGCTTATAGTTACAGAATAAAATGGCTGTGACATACGGACGGACAGACAGACAGACTTGACGAAACTATAAGGGTTCTGTTTTTTGCCATTCGGCTACGGAACCCTAAAAATAGTGTTTTCTAAATGGATATTTATTACCTTATTTTTAAATTATCTTATAGTTACATCATTCTATAATTCGTATGTGTAGTTTGTATTATTATAACTTATGTAACTGTAATGATTTCAATAAAATGTGTTCAATTTGAAAATTGTGTTTAATTATGTACTTTATATTTTATAACCCTAAACATAAATCTAATAGGATGGGATAGTAAAAAAACACCTTTCATGTTCAGAGTTTGTTTCAAGAAAACCTTTATACTTAATACATTTTCAAAAGTTATCGGTACATGTTTTTGAAATTTTCTTAACAAGACTGTCGGCGAGGTCCATTATCTCGTCCACGGGGTTCTGCACCACGTACTGCGCACTCAGTAGCACGTTGTCCTCGCTATCTTCATTGTCCTAACCAGAAACCATATCATTGGACAAATCCAAAACCTTGATTCTAATAAGTTTTATTCCTTTCTGTTCCTTAGTGATCACATAGGATTTTTTTTGATTTTGATCTCTGTTTAAAAGTATTTTTCCTCTGTTTAGGTCTCTTGTTTTGTTTGGGAGTATGGATCGGTTTGATACATAACTCTGGGTATTCTTGTGTAAATCCTTCCAATGGGTCTTGCGCATATTGAGAGAATAGGATGTCGGGAGAGTCAGTCATTGCCTACAGCAAAACAAAAGGCTTAATTATAAAAATATAAAAGAAATACAAACAATTGGAGATTATCAAAAAATATACTTACATGAAAGGCCTCGAAAGTGAACTAGTATAGCATTCGTCAGAGACGGTAAGTGAATGAGGGAAAATACTAATCAACTTATTGAATGTTAATGAAATATTGCTTATTTTGCATTGCGTCACAGATGACACAAATAAAACACGTGCATTCAAATATAGCTTAATAAACTGAAAATTATTATTGTATATAGGTAGTTGTGAAATAAAACAACAAATGAATTGAACTTAATTAGATTTTATTAATTATTATTTATCTATGTAGTTACAGCAATGCTACAGTACCTTTCTTAAAATCTAATAATATTTATAGACTAAATATTTTATAAATCTAATAAAATATTGATTCTATGCATGCTCAGTCTATTTACCTTATTATGTAGTTATATAATGACTCATATAAGATTAAAATAATCTAGACTTGTTACCCCAAGCTAATGGATTTATATTATTTTTTAAAATGATTCTTTTATCGTCATTGCATTATGAAGCTACTTTAACAACAGATTGAGTAAATATTTGATGTTTAAAGGATTTGAAAACAACATTTTTTTTTCGTATGATATCCTTTACGAGTAGGACTTTATTATAGTCTCTGAAAAACAGCTGTTGAACAACAGGCTTTTTAACTCCTTTAGCTTTCTTTATTTCCTTATTATTCGTCTTAATACAATACAATTTCGATCTTAAGCCGACAAATTCTGTAATAAGTTGTCCTCCTAACTCATCTTTAAACAAACCAGGATCCTTTTTATTTTGACGAACGATACCATATATACTACTCAAAACAAAATAAGGGCCGCGAGGTATTTTGTCTGTACCAAGAAAATAATAAAACCAATATATATTTTTTTGTCTCCATAACGAAAACTAATGTTGTTTTTACCGTGAAGACCAATAAATTTATTCCAATAATAATAATTAGGAATTTCATTTGCTTTTGAAAGAAAAAACACATTTAAGGTTAAAAATAAAAACAATGTAAAGTTACTGAAAACAAAAGAAAATACTCCATGCGTATCTTTTGGTAACGGGTATGCCCCCCTCGTTTCGCTACGCACTCCTGAAGCCTGGAGTGCATGCTCTCAATCAAATGCCTGACATTTTACATTGGAATCTCTTCCCAGGCCCTTTTAACAGCGTTGATACTCATGCTGTTGGTTGTGGATTTCCTGATCACCGTCTCTAACTCTTCGTTTCAACTGATCCCGCATGTGCTCTATTGGATTTAAGTCCAGACTGTTTGCCGGCCACGGCAAGACTTGAATTTGAGAGGCTTCCAGTACAAACCGAGTCGCTTGAGCCGTGTGTGCATGAGCATTGTCTTGGATCAAGATGAATCCAGGACCCGCTCGCTGGGCAAATGGGCTCAATATACCGCTGAGCAGTAACAGTACTCTCATTTAAAATAGCGAGCTCAGTTTTGCCGTGTAAGCTTATCCCGCCCCAAATCATTACGTTTGGTCCTCTAAAACGATCGACTTCATGGATGCAGGCTTCTGAAAATCTCTTGCCGCGTCTTCTCCATACTCTAATACGTCGATTGTCGTTAAAAAAATTAACTTTGCATTCGTCTGTGAAGAGCACCATGCCCCATTGGTAAATGTTGACGGCAAAATCTTAAACGATTTGCACGATGATTTCTGGTTAATGGAACACGGACAACTCACCTTCTTGATGCCTGCTAGTCTTCATGCAATTTATCACGAAGGGTTTGATTACTGACACGAATACTCGATGTGAGCCGTAAACGATTCTGCAGCTTGCGGGCCGTCGTTGTGCGATCTCGGCGCGCACTTAATAGAATGTAACGATCCTCTTGAGCTGTTGTAATGCGAACTCTGCCCGAACCAGGTCTTCTTCTAACACTGCCGGTCTCATGGAAACGATTCTATAGATTTCGAATAGCTCTTCGAGAAAATCCTAATTGCAAACCCACAGATCGCTGCGAATGACCTTGTTCAATCATTGTAACGGCTCTAGTTGCTGTCAGAGAGTCCATATGACGCCTGCGTGCTTGTGGCATATTGCAAAAGATGTTTCTGACTCGAGATATCAATGAACTCTGATAATTTCTAATAAACCAAGAAGCTAAGGAAAGCAAAATGCCAAAGAAAATGGAATCAAAATTTTCAAAAAGAATTTTAAATCAAATTTTATTTAAAATTGTTGCCAGCATTAGATGAATACTACAATATTAAAAAGTTTAGATATCAAAGAGTTTGTATACTCAATATTTTACTACTTTCAATATGTAAATGTGTAATAATTTACACCAAAATGAAAAATACCTCGTGGCCCTTATTTTGTTTTTACAAGTATAAATTATTTTCATCGTAATTACTTGTATCTAAATAGTTTCGAAACCTAAGTTGTAAATCCCTTTATACATCAACGGTTTTAACAGAGTACAAAAAACTGTATGTGTCTGTATAACAAAGTTTTAAATTAATCCCGTAAAAAGGTTTCATAATAGAATAATGAAAGTTATACATATGGCTTTTAGAAACTTCTAAAACTGTGAAACCTGTATAAATAGGTTTATCTAGTATTACCGTTTCAGGTTTCATCTGAACTGCTACAAAATTTTCAGAAAATATGGTTGAACTATGATAGTTAGGTCTCGCTATTAACTGTTCTGCCGTAAATTGCTTTTTTGTTTCATTTTTTGTATCAATCCACTGATTAACTTGTTATGTATTTGGAATGAAACACGGGTTCTCAAAACGGCGTATATTTGGTGACTGCTGTTCCAAACAAAAGGACATACCCACATAATGTTTGTTACTAGGTTATCTACATACATAACATCTCCACCCTCATTCTATAATTAAATAAACTAAATACAAAGTTGAAAACTTGAGTATTAAATACACACCTAACAACAGCGGATGACAAAGTAGGTAAAAGTAGTTCACATTTCTTTGTTTAACTGAGTTTCATATTATGTACTAGTTTATATCTATAGTTTAAAATCCTATAAGATACATCGCAAATTTGGAATGTAATCGTAACATAATATAACAATAAATGTTCTGACAGTTATAATAACTTATAACTAGCTATATAAGTACAACGAAATTAACTATCTGCGCTTTTTACCACACTGCGTTTCACAGCGTAAATACATAGGTAAGAGGTATAACTTATGAATACCGTAAAATGGTTTTATATCACAAATATAAAGTTTCATTTAGCACTAAGGGAATATATCAACTTTACCTGCATGCACCTGTAGACCCTACGGATTAAAATCCTTGGGATCGGCCGAAATACCTAGTCCGCCTACAAGTGCATGCCTAGGTAGGTTCTATTTTGTAACTTATTCTTTAAAGGAATAAAACAACAAAGTCAGTCCTTATCTATACCATATCTTTTGGGCTTACAACGAATACGTAAGGGATACCGACGTTCACCAGAGGGGACACCAAGGCCCGGGCCCGCACCCGAGCCCGACGATGGCGCCTGCGAGTCTCTGCTCACCGGCGGCGCCGAACCCACCCGTTCGGCTGTCATCTCCCGTGGTGTTGCAACCGTACCATAACTGGGACCGGGGTATTTTATGATCAGATTACAATTAGAGTTCCTAATTTGGTCGACATGCCTATGAACAAGCTTACCCTCATCCGTGCGTATTGTATAGTCCGTTTCGCCTAAAACCTGTATGATCTTCTCGTGGGCCCATGTCTGGTGCGGTGCGTAAGTGCGATAGTATACCTCGTCCCCCTCCCGCAGCGTCCTCACTGAGCCTCCCGCGGCGGTCTCTTGACGCAGCTGCGCGGTGCGGACGACCTCTGCTCTTTGGGGTTTCAGGCAGTCGAGCTTCATACGTAACGCACGCCCCATTAGCAGAGTAGCTGGGCTTTCACCAGTAGCACTATGTTATGTATTTCTATATACCAATAGGGACCTACATAACGCCGTGTCGACGTCTTATTTATCTACAAGGGCTTTCTTTATATTTTTTTTACATATTTTTACGGCACTTTCAGCGGCACCATTCGATGCAGGATGGTAGGGCGCTGAAAATATGTGATCTATACCATTGTCAGTTAAAAATTTCTCAAATTTCTCACTGGAAAAGGGAGGGCCGTTATCCGAGACAATTTGTTTCGGTATTCCGAAACGCGACCATATTTCACTCAATTTACTTATCACGTGCCCCGCTGTCGTCCTAGACATTTTGGCAATTTGTATCCATTTTGAACATGCATCTACAACTACTAGGTAAGTGACACCCTCTAAGTGAGCTATGGGCGGTCCAGCCAGTGCCAGGGTCGCGGCGTGTGCGCAGGCGGCGCGGCGGCCGTCGTGGCGCACACGGTGCAGGCGCGGCAGTGGGCGTCCACCGCTTCGTCTATACCGGGCCACCACACATAGCTGCGAGCGATGCTTTTAGTTTTAACCACGCCCATGTGCGTGTCGTGCAACTCATTCAGAACTTTTTTCCTACAGTTAATAGGTACTACCACTCTGTGGCCCCACATAATACAGCCTAACTCAAGATACAGCTCAGTTTTCCTATTATAGAAGAGTTGCAGCTCCTTTATCTCCACCAAACTTGGCCAACCGTCCCTAATGTAACTAATAACTCGACTAAGAATTGGATCTTTATGCGTTTCCCTTTTTAAAACCTTATAATCTAAAAGGAAGGCTTCTGAAGCGAAATATAAATAAGTTTATTCCAGAGTCCTCCCTTCCTTCACGCTCGATTTCTTTATATGAAGCTACCATTCTAGACAACGAATCCGCAATGTTATGGTCAGTCCTAACATATTCTATTTTAACCAGTGCGTCTCTTATAGGCTGCAAGTCCTAAGTCTGCAAATTCATCTTCCGAGATAAAATCTTTTGCTTTCGGACAGGATTTCTGCGAATTTTTTCCCTTACTGCTTTGACCAATTTTTTCGTACGAACACTACTTGGACGGCCAGATCTTTTTCTGTCACAAACAGAGGAGGTCTCATTGTACCTATTGATAGCCCGGTACACAAACATTTGACTAATACCAAGCGTATGGATAGTTTAAAAAATTGCATTTGGCTCCATACCAACTTTGTGTAATGCAATCACAGCGATTCGGTTCTCTTTATCACCCCACCCCATTTTAATATCGCAAAATATTATGAAATGTATTAGCGCCAAAATTATAAAACACAATGAGCAATCGTTAAAAATGACAGATTCCAAATTAAATTGTAATATCTTTCTTATTTTTAATTGTAACAGTATTTATGGCCAGACTGTGTATATGCGTAGAGCAAGAGTCATATGGACAGTGGGCTGCCGTTGGTATGTATTCAGTAAGTTGACAGGATGAGTTACAATTGATCAAAAAATAACAGTTTACATAAGAGCGGTGAGTTATAATTAATATATATTGAACAAAGTAATATTAAAACAGTGTCTTATCTTTGTTTTCTTAGTGCTTGAATAGGACAGTCGACCGTGGACAAACAGGCGTGGTTGGCTTGGGTGGCATAGACTGTAAAAGCAACGCAAACCGACAGACGTGCAGGACTGTATGGTCTATTGCTCATGGACCCTCAGGCCGGGGCAGCGTGGGCTGGTTCAGCCGTAATGTAATCGACCAGACGACACGGTCGTCTGTTCTCTCAGACCGGTAAGGATATATATATTTTTACTCGATTAACCATAGGTTCATTTTTATTGATAACTAGCTGACCCGGAGAACTTTGTTCCGCCTTAGACGCCATAAATGAGCAGATTTTTGATTTTATTAAGTTAATTGTTTTATTATATAAAGTTGTCAGGTTGATCTAGCTGACCCGATAGTTATGACTATGAATATTGAATTCGAATTGGTATAATTTATAAAAAGAGTGTTTTATATTCTAATGCTTTATGGTATACAATATTCTTAGTTTTTTTATCTTGCGCTAATATAAACAGTTTTGTTGGTATACCGACACGGGAACAGGCGACATGTAATTGGCTATGTGTAAAACATGGATTTTCAAGGTTGATGCCGCAAACAGTTAGGGACTGCCCTTGAGATTTATTTATTGTCATGGCAAATGCTAGCCGCACTGGAAATTGCAAACGTTTAAAGTTGAATGGCATGTCATTCGGAATCGAAGGAATCCGTGGATCAAAACGTCTTCGCCTTTGTACTTTCCTTTCAAAATTGTGGCTTCGATGACGTTGTTCATTAATTTCTTCACCGCAAGTCGGGTGCCATTACAAAGACGTGGCTGGTTTATATTCCGCAACATAATGATTACCGATTCGATTTTTAATTGCAGATTATGAGGTGGTAATCCAGGTAACTCCAGCAAATTTAAAAACTCCGTTGGATAGTTGACAACATCATCTTGCTTAGTAACGGAATCAATCGATTTGTACGTCATTAATTCGCCAGCTATCTTATTTTGAATCTGAAAATTTATTTCGTTAACATCAACGTTTTTTGCAGCCAATATAACTCTTTCGCTCAACCATACATGATCTCTGTAATTTTGAGCAATGTTTGGTAAAACCTTCTCGATGAGTTCGGCCTTAGTTTCAGTAAAGTGACAAAAATTGGTAGGAAATGTGATGTATCCAGACGATGAGTCAACAGGTATTTTGCTATTACCAATATCGAGCATTTTTTGGGAAAAAACTTCTCCAGAATGGTCGTTCTGCAATTCGACTCGCATGTTTATATTTAATTTGAGCGTTTTAACGTCTTTCCATAAAATGGATGACTTTAAACATGCGTTAAGTTCGTCGGCTGGCGTTGATCGTGGTATTACTGGTAGTGTTTGACGAAAATCACCTGCCAATAAAATCATTGCACCACCAAACCGGTTCTGGTTCTTTCGTAAATCTTGTAACGTGCGGTCTAATGCTTCCAAAGATTTTTTGTGTGCCATCGTGCACTCATCGCAAACTATTAATTTGCTCTGCTGCAAAACTTTGGCCATCGCAGAATTTCTCGAAAGGTTGCAAGTTGGTGTTTAATTAATTTGCATGTTCAACGGCAATTTGAGCGCGGAATGAGCTGTTCGACCGCCTTCCAACAACGTAGCTGCAATACCTGATGAAGCAAGTGCAAGTGCGATACCATTTTGCGATCGAATCTTTGCCAAAATCAATGTTATTAAAAACGTTTTTCCAGTCCCACCGGGAGCATCTAAGAAAAAAAATCCGCCAGTTTCATCGTTCACTACTTTTATTAGCGTATCGTAGGCATATTTTTGTTGCTCATTTAAAAGGGGAACGTGTCTTAGAACAGTTTCTTTTAATACCTCGGAGTCATATTGGGTTTTGCATGTTAACTCTTGATTAAATGCGTCGTGCTTCGGGCGATTGGGCGTTGTCATTCCTAATTGTATTAATCCTTTGTTGGTAAGCAATAAGCACATGTCTTCAATTAAAATTAATGCTTCATTGTATATTTCTTCGTTAATTTCCAAATTTGCATTTGATGTTCTAAGACGGTTTTGATGTAATATATCTTCGGCCATGTGATATTTATATTTGTTCCATAAATCAATCGGTGTTGATGGGAAGCATGTAGACAAAATTATGGAAAACAATGTTCGGATTTGTTTAGCACTTGATGAAACCACGGCATCTTCGAGAGTATGGTCCCAATGAATGTCATTCTCTAGCAATCCCAAACGTTGACAGGCTTCTCTGTATGTGCCGCACAATACACCATCAACAGTTCGCAGATGTTGGAATGATATTGGGCCACGAACATTGATTAGGTAACAGTAAGCGCAAATAAAAACACTCTTCTTGGCTGGGATGGACTGTGTAAAGACGTCCTAGTGCATCGGTTGAGAATACCTAAAGGGGAACTTGGAACTGGCTGGCCTTGTTTCCGCCATTGAAATTTCTTTAACGATTGCTTACAGGTATAATATCTTGGCATTTCGGAATAAAGCAGTGTTCTAGCAAAGTCATCATTCTGGCACATTTCAAAGAAGCTGGTCAATGTCGTGGATGGCGGCCTCCCAACTCGTTGTAATACGTTTTCCATTGTAAAGTACACCCTTTGACCATTTTCCAGATGCACGGCCAAGTGAACTACAGTGGGGTGTCTTTCATGTATTGGAAACGAAAAAATACGCCACATCGCCTCGTTACTACTGACATAGCGTCCAATTTGAAAATGAGTGATCTCATCGTTTGAATTTTCAGCAGCAACTCCGAACACAGCCATGTCACTACCTTTGTTTACGTACTTGTAGATATATTTTATCGATTTTACGGAATTGCAATATTCAACAATTATGTGTGCTTTAAATGTTTTGGACACTAACAGAGAAAACGGAACAACCCAGCGATTATCAACTTCAATTTCCAGCTGACTAACTTTGACTATTGTTGACCTTCTGTTGTCGTCAGTGGATCGTCGGCGATAAAGTGGATAACCATCATTTCCAGTAATAGTTTCTACCACTAATTGTCTTGGAAAGCGTTTTGAACATTTTCCATTAACCATACACGGAGAATTTGGATTTAATACCCCACATGGAACATGAATCATATTTTTTGTAACAATTTCGTGTTACAATGGATCTTCATCATTATCGGGTATTTCCGCAGATATCACATCGTCTTATCCTTTCTACCAACCAAATGAGAATGTGTGCATGTGGCAATCCGCGTTTTTGCCACTCGACTGAATACATCCAACAGCACGTCTCGCCGAATACGCGATGCTTATCAATGAAATCCATGAGTGATTTTAACTTTCTTTTAAACACCCGTAAGGGTGTTTAAAAGAAAATGTTGTGGCGATCAATGGGTGATTGGCCAAGAAATAATTCTTGTTGAATTTCTGTCCACTGTGGATTGCATGTGAAGGTTATAAACAAACTGTTGTGCAATAATGACGTACATACGACATAGCATCCTGAGCATATTCATGCATATGTCGCGGACTTCCGAAATGAAATGAAATGAAATGAAATGAATGTTTATTTGAGTTTGGAAAAGGGTACATTTAGTTTGTTATTATTTCATTTAGTTCAGCTTTTCCAGCCATCTATGAATAGCATGCAAATACATATTTTTTGTTATAACAAAGTGACTATAACTACATTAAATCATTAAATTCAATCAAATTAAAAATAATTATTGGAATGTCAGTGTAAACACATTACAAATTGGAAATAATAATTGTCACATAAAATAATTAAAGTCATAGTTACAAAAAAAAAAGAAACAAGTCATAATGTCACATCAAATTCAAGTAATCATTTACATTATAAAAACAATGCTCGTTTAGCCACCTATATAGGGCGCCTTTAAATCGGTTAAAGGGCAAGTCTCTTATATTTTGTGGTATTTTGTTAAATATGAGCACACATCCAGTGGCAGTTCTTACTGAATCGAGCACTTTTGGGAATCAGGTCAGTAACCAGTCTATCTCCATTTCTGGTATTACGCGTGTACACATTTTTCGCTTGTTTGAAATAATACATATTTTGCTTCACAAATTTAGCTATTTCTAGGATGTACAAACATGGGAGGGGCAATATCTAATCTATAATATAATATCTATAATATAGGGGCATTTTTTTTGAGCAAGGAATGCCTTACTTGCATCAGTGCTATTGCCCCATATAATGAGTCCGTATCGCAAAACAGATTCCACATAGGCAAAGTACGCAGTAAGTGCTGTATTTTTTGTCGCTACTTTGTTTAATTTGTAGAGTGCGTATGAGAATCTATTTATTTTTTTGCAAACATTTTCAACGTGATTTTTCCAATTTAGTTTTTGATCTATCCATATACCTAAGAATTTTATTGTGTTTGTACTTTTTAATTTTTGTCCTTCAAAATTAATGTCCATTGTTTGGTATCACATGTTATTGAAGTTTATAAAATAAGTTTTGTCAAGATTTATCAGTAGATTATTATTTTTAAGCCATTCTATTATTGCTTTTACTGTATTATTAATGTCAATTATATGGTCTCTTAGCGTCAATTTATTATCAGTTTTTACTATCACAGATATGTCGTCAGCGAATAATATGCATTTATGGTTAGTTACGTCCGGATGATTGTTGATATAGATCAAAAATAACAGCGGACCCAAAACGCTGCCCTGCGGAACTCCGTACTTATTTTCTCTGGGATCTGATTTGTATTCTACGACCATATTATTACTAGTAAGTCTACTTATTTCAACCGACTGCCGCCTACTTTGCAAGTAAGTTTTAAACCAACTTAAAGCAGTGCCTCTAATGCCACAACTATCTAATTTATCTAAAAGCAAACTATGTGATCTTTGACATGTAGAAGAAGAGCGCAGTTGTATAGTTATTGGCATTTAGACATGTAAGAGTTTCATTTACCATATCGAAGCCATACTGGCTGTGATTTAGTACATGAAACTTGTCAAAGAATGATAATTAGTTTTGAATACATGATTTTTTCATATACTTTTGACAAAATCGGCACCAGCGCGATTGGCCTGTAATTGTCCAAAACAGTTTTTTTTTATCTTTTTTTAAACAATGGCTTTATCAAAGAAAATTTTAACCTGTCAGGAAAAGTACCAGAGACCATTGATAGGTCACATACATATTAATTTTGTTTCGTGAATAGTGGGTTGCAAGTTCGTAATTGTGAATATTGATGTTTTTTTCCTCATCGCACTTTACGAAAGTCTCTGAAAAGCACAGCACATCCGGGGACAAATCATGATTTAATTCCGACAGAGTTACTTCTAAAATTTCTTTTTTAGAAACTAAGCCCTGTATATTTTGATGTAGAATTACGAATCTATTGTTGATATTTTTAGGGACGAAAAAAGTTAAGTAATTTGTTTTCTGGTGTGAATGTTAAATTATTTGGTGTTTCCTTTACTTTGTCAGGGAAATAATAAGGAATAGTGCCTTTTTTAGATACCTGCATGTTAGCGCTAGTTTTTGTAATGTAATTGATCTGCTTGTTGTTTATATATTTATTTAATTTTAATCCGTGTTTAATGTGATCGTGGTCATATTTTAAGTAATCTATTTCTATATTCAATTTAGTACATAATTTAATTTTATTTTTTGTCATGTTATGGGTGCTGGAGTTATTCAATAATTTGTTAATATCGATGAAAATACAGTTTTTATAGTTTTTTACAATTAATTGGATTTCAGCATTCAGTTTACGGACATTAAGGAATCTATTTTGTTGAACGCTTAACAAAAATATTTTACAATGCTTTAAATTGTTCAAGGTATTACATAGCTCAGTCAAAAACAAATACGGGTTTTTGTCATTACATCCTGCAGATAATATAAGAATATCATTACTGTCTCAAAAATCTTGTAAATATTTACAGCTTCGTAGCACTTCCGAACTCGATGCGAATGGCTTTACTATACCAGAAACATTGTGGCAGTCATTTTGCGATCCGGATCGTGAAGAGATCAATTTTACAGTCAGGCCCCGAGCCTGTTGGTCACCGATTATATGAATAATAGGCTTCCTCGTATTATTTTGACTAGCAGAGCCATCTAGCGATGCCGCTGGTGTACTTTTATTGATTTGGTGGCAAGGAGTGCTTGAGGCACCGGCGCTTAGACGTCGACTCGGAGCATTAGTCCTAGGTGGCGCTGGCGTACTATTTGTTTGTTGTGATGTAATGCAGTCTTGCTTTTCATCTTCGAGAAAGTCCAAAACAGTGCTATTTAGACTCTTTCTGTTTTTTCTCATCGTAATGTTCTTTTTTGAACTTGTGCTACATATGTCCGTTTTTTTTTTCATGTTTAGATAGCAGCTGTTTTAATTTAGAATTTTCCAATAATATATTTTCTATTTCAGCTTCGACTATTTCTAGTTTCTCTTTTAGTTCACGGTTTTGTATCTCAAGGGTTTCTATTCTATCTTCCATGTTAATCTTCCTTAAATCTGGAAAGCTGTTATTTCTACTATTTTGTGATATGGTCATTATATCCGGGTTTTCGTCGTCAGTTAAAATCTCGAAGGAGTTATTGGTGGCAACATTAAAGGAAATATTATCTAAAGTTTTAGAGAAGCATTGATCGCATTTCCACCGTGCTTTATTATCTTTGGTCATTAACAAAAATCTCTGAACTGAGACATTCGCGCATTCGGTATGGTAATCTTGTGTACAGTAGAAACAACGCAAATGTCAGGCTTCAATACTTTTTTATTACATTTTATACATTTAGTCACCATCACGAAGCTTAATGTATTATTGTATCTTCAGTCAAAATTGGTTTAAGAAATCAAAAGTACGAGGGTCAAACTGAAAGTTTCTAGAAAATCAAAAACTGATTACATTAGCCAGTTATTAGTTTTATTATATCTTTTCAAAATATTGTCCATTGACGTCAATACACCGCTGCATGCGATGGAACCACTGGGAAAAGCACTTTGCCCACTCGTCCTTAGGGGTCTCTTCAATGGCATCGCGATACGCAGCCACCGCTTCTTCAGCATTCATAAACCGCTTTCCTTTAAGTTTTTCTTTAATTTTTGGAAATAAATAAAAATCACAAGGCGCGAGGTCGGGGCTATACGGCGGGTGACCCAGTAATTCAACGTTTGATGTCGCCAAATAGTCGATCGTTCGCTTGGCGGTGTGCGACGAGGCGTTGTCGTGGTGAAGGAGGATCCTACTGCGAGGTCGTTTCTCTCGAACTTTTTCCAAGACAAGTGGCAAACAATTGGTAGTGTACCATTCTGCAGAAACTGTTTTTTGATCCTCTAACACAATTGTTGCGAAATGACCTATCCTTCCAAAGAACGAGGCCACCATTTTTTTTTCCCGCACTTCGATCTCTCTTCACTTTAGTTGGCAACTCCTCGAAAGGAAACACCCACTGAGCAGATTGTCTTTTGGTTTCAGGATCATAACAGTAAATCCAGCTTTCGTCACCTGTTAGTATGTCGAACACAGCATTTGAGTCACCTCAGTTAAATCTTTCAATCATTTTACGGCACCAATCCACACGATGGAGTTTTTGAGCCTTAGTCAAATTATGAGGTATCCACCGGGCGCAAAGCTTCCTGACCGCTAAATGTTCGTGGAGGATTTTGTGCACTTGACTCATACCGAATCTGCTGATAGGTCACTCTTTTGTCAGTCTCTATCATACGCCGCACAACACAGATGTTATTTTCAGTCGTCTCCGTAGAAGGCCGTCCCTCACGTACATCATCAGTGAGATTAGTGCGACCACGTTTAAACTCATTAAACCAGTTGTAAACAGTCGCACGAGATGGGGCTTCATCGTGAAAGGCCAATCGTAGTCTATCATAACTTTCTTGTTGACTTAAATGACATCGAAAGTCATAAAAAATCATTGCACGAAATTTTTCTCGTGTTAAATTCATGTTGACGTGACACAGACAATTTTCAATTTGCCGCCAAATCGTAAAACAAATGACAAATGAATGAAATATATACTCAGTAATATTGGCAAAGAGTGCTATTTTCAAATTTTAGAATATTTTTTTTATTATATTGTTTATAAGTGGCCAGTTCTAAGAACTTTCAGTTTGACCCTCGTAGTTACAGTGTATTCAATCCCAAAATAAAAATGTCGATGCTTGGGCGGCGATGGGATTTGAACAACTGATCCTTAGAATCACTATTGCAAGTTCGTCGCTAGTTGCTCGAGACTAAGTTGACATGTATATTGATGGCGAATTGAAGGAACGTATGTTTCGTGTAGTACGTTTAAACTGATGATTGGCGGTTAATATGAATCATCGCAATGGAACTTTTGCAGTCTTTTGAGTCACTATCACCCACATTATCGAGTTTATCACTTTAAGTTAATCGTAGAAGTCACTAAGGTATTCTTCATTGATATTTTCTATATTTATGACTGTCCGTAGTCGTTTTTAACACTTATTTTACTTTCCAATGTTCATACACTGTTTGTAGCTATTTTTTAAAGTTTGTTGTATTTTTATTAAGATGTAGTATTTTTTATACGTGGATAATAATGTCACTTGCACTGTAAGTTATTATTTAATTATTTTCACCATTTTAACTCAACTATTTTATGTTTTAATATTTTTAAATGATGAAAATACACAGAGCTGATGTAAACATGACGGCAGCGCCATCTGTCGTATGTTGCTGGGAGAATAGTTGTTCTACCTACATTCTGTGCATTTCCATCAGCATTGATGGCATCCCGTAGATGAATGTATTCTTCAGAACGCAGTTTTGCCTTTTTTTTTTGGTTTCGCTGGAAAATGCTTTACGCATACCTTCCGCCCTCGGGGGAAGGCAGCGGGTTATGTGGGACTCTCCCCGATTGGGGCATACCCACTAAAAACCAGCAGCGTTCTCGGGAGCCATGAGTTCGGGGCCACGAGTCAGCGCCATAAGCACACATCCGCGGCCCCTCACTGACTAGACCGACACACGGTCTCACCCGATCTGAAGAGGGCAAGTGCCCCTGCCTTCAGCGCCAGAGAAGGTTATCCTCCGGCTTGATGTCCCGACGATGCGTAGAACGCATTACACACCATCGCGCCTCTTAGTGGGAAGCGGACGCCCCCGCGTCCACGACCCGAGGCACAGGGAGGGGCATGTGCAGGTGGTGGAGGTGCCTCCTGCGCCCAGTACGCCTTCGGTGCATAAGGAGTGCGTCAGCCGCAGCCTCTCGCTCTCGCTCCACGCTCTCCTTTTCGGCGATCACCCGCTCGCAAAATGCGGCCATGGCTCGCCAAGCCTCCCTGTCTTCGACCATACGCCGGACTATAGAGCCCAGGCTGAGGTCGGTCCCCACGTGTGCTCGGAGGGCACGGCGGTCAGCGACCCACGCCGGGCACACCTCAAGGGTGTGCTGTGCCGTATCCTCTGGAGCATCGCAGTGCCAGCATCGGGTTGTGGGTTCCCTGCCTATGCGGCAGAAGTATGACCCAAAGCACCCGTGGCCTGTAAACACCTGCGACATCCGGTATGTCACTTGGCCGTGTGGTCGCTCGACCCATTCTTTGAGAACGGGGAGTACGGCTTCAATGACCTGGACGCCAAAGTGGCTACTGGCCAATCTACGGCGCCACTGCTCGTGGGCTAGCTCTGTGAGCTGTGTCCTTTCCGATTCCACCTCCGTCGGTGCGGGCCTATTGCCCTGAGATCTTTGGTCTCCTCGCCACTGGTATAACGCGGCGAGGACCAGGGAGTCGAGATCCCAGGGGAGGCTGCCGGCCAGGACCAGCGCAGCATCGGTGGAGGTGGTGCGGTAGGCTCGCGCTAAACGCAGGGCTAACACCCTTTGAGCCTTCTGCAAGACAGTCACGTTCGCGGACGAGAGGGCGTCATGCCACACCGGGGCACCGTAAAGTGCCATCGAGCGGACTACCCCTAGGTATAGTCGTCGAGGAGCCGTCGACGGACCACCCAGGTTTGGCAGTAACCGGCTCAAAGCACCCGCGGTCGCATTGAGTTTGGTAGCGAGCTGACGGAAATGGGCCTTGAACCGCCACCTTCCGTCAAGCACAAGCCCAAGGTAACGAATGGTGGATGAAACCGGGATCAGAACCCCATCCACCATCAACCCAGTGCCCGCAGGCGGCGCACGTCGTCGGCCGTGAAAACACAGCGCCTCAGACTTCTCCAGCGCCACCCGCAGCCCCAAAAGCCGGATTCGGTGTACCATCACAGCGACCCCAGCAGTCGCACGACGTGCAGCATCGGCAAAAGAGTCACCGCGAGCTGTCAGCAGGGTATCGTCGGCGTAACAAGTCACGCCAACCCCCGCGACGAACTGGCCGCGGAGAGCCCAATCGAATCCGATGTTCCACAAGAGTGGCCCTAAGACCGACCCCTGTGGAACGCCGCATCCGGCCAAGTGCCGCAAACGACCGTCCACCGAATCACACGCAACCTCTCGTCCTTCCAGGTACGATGCGATGGTGTCCTGCGGGTAAACAGGCACTCCGTGGAATCGGAGCGCCTGCTTTATCGTGGTCCACGGCAGCGTGTTGAACGCGTTAGCAATGTCGATAGACACGGCCAACAGCACACCGCCGCTCTCCACCGCTTCGCTGGCGAGCGATTTTACCCGCAGGATAGCATCGATCGTAGAACGCTCTCTCCTGAAGCCATACTGAACATCCGACAAATTCGGCCCATCCGTATCCAGGTGCCGAACGAGGCGGTTTGCAACGACTCTTTCAAAGAGCTTGCCCACCTCATCCAGCAACACGATCGGACGGTATGCCAAAGGGGAGTCGGTCGGACGTCCGTCTTTCTTCAGAAGCACGAGCCTCCCTTCCTTCCATAGCGCCGGGAAGCGCCCCTGTTCTAGGCAAGCGGTTAGGAGCCTACGAAGGCGGTCACCCAGTATATCCGATACGAGAACCCAGATTTTACCTGGAATCCCGTCAGGACCCGGGGCCACGTTCTTGGCCTTCAACCGCTCTATTGCCGCGCCGAACTCGCCCTCGGACACGGGGTCAGGGGACTCTCTGGAGGCCACGGGGTGTGGCAACATCGAAGGCGGGGTGTGTTCCACCTGAGCTGGGAACAAGGTGGACACGACTCTTCGGAGGAACTCGGGCTCTAGCCTTTCCGTGACCGGGGGTGCCCATGGGCGGAGTTTCCCCCGCACCGTGCGGTACGGGCGTCCCCACGGATCGACATCGAGTGATGCAAGGAGCTCCTCCCTCGCCTTAAGTTTCGCCTCCAGGATGGCGATCTTGAGCGCCTGCTTCGCTTCTCTGTAGGCCTGATAAAGCGGCTCGTCCAGCGCCTGATCACGGCGTCTGCGTCTTCGGTGTCTGGCTGAGGCGCGACGCGCCGCGATACACACGCGGCGCAGCTCCGCAACCTCATCCGTCCACCAATAGACGTTCCGCCGGGGAAGGGAAGGTCCGGACCGAGGCATGGACGCGTCACACACGTCCGTAACGGCCTCTCGGAACCATTCCGCTTCCGCATCCACTTGGACGGGCTCGGGACCTACAGGCAGCCAGGCCTTAACGACCGCAGCTTCCCGCGCTGTGTCTCTGTCCAGGCAACTGAGCCTCCATCGGGGGTATGTCGGGTAGGGTGTACCGCTCGGAGGGATCACGGGACCGGAGGCGGAGATGTCAAACCGGATGTACCGGTGATCCGACAATTCTTCCGCCTCTGTGACCACTCTCCAGCCAATGATTCGAGCTGCAACCGCGGGGGTCGCGAACGTTATGTCCACGACGGACTCCCCCTGCGGTCGCACGCAAGTGGGTTCGGTCCCCACGTTAACGATAACAAGTCCGTTGGACACCGCCCAGTCCAGCAGACTCTCCCCTTTGGGGTCAGTGTGACGTGAGCCCCAGGCTATATTCTTGGCGTTGAAGTCGCCGCCAACGATCACCGGCAAGGTGGACTGACGGAGAACCGACCCGAAACGGTCCAGGTCGGCCTCGAACTCGCTCCTGGTTCGGCTGGGGGGGCAATAGACCCCCACCAGCAGAAACTCCCTGCACTTGGCGGCGACGAAACCGCTCTGCCTGGCTACAACGTCGATGGGATGCGCCCCTGACACCATGATGGCCGACAAACCGCTCACGTCCCCGACCCAATTCTCCCGGTCAGTCGGTATGAAGTAGGGTTCGGAGACGAGGACGGCGTCTATGGACCACTCCGCCGCGTGCTGCAAGAGGATATCCTGCGCAGCGGCAGAGTGGTTCACATTCGCCTGTAGAACGCTGAAGGCCATCCTAAGCTGTTGTATTTTCTGCCTCCATGTTTGTGGGCCTTTCGGCCGCGGACGGTGCGGCTGGAGTCCTGGCTGCTGTCCTTCCTGCTTGTTTGCCACGCTTGGGTGGTTTGCAGCTCTTGCTGCCCACCCGGTGGTTCGCTGGCAATCTTGCGTCCGCGCACAGAGGGCAGTGCGGCGAGGCAGTGCACCCCCTGGCTGTATGCCCTGGAGTACCACAGCGGTAGCACAGGCTACTGCGGTCGATTGTCGAAGGACAGTTCTCGCGGGCGTGTCCCACCTCCAGGCACCGGAAGCACTTAAGTGGCAACCGTTCCATCAGCCTGGTCTGGGCGGAGACCCATCCCACTAAAACCCTCCCCTTGACAACCTTTTGGGCTGCAGCTATCGGCACCTTAACAATGCAGGCGCCTGTGCCCTGAAATGACCGACCGATCGATCCCACCTGCACAGATTTGGGATCACAGCCCCCCACCTTGGCGACAGCTTCCGCGACTTCTACCTTAGTAGCAGAGTCGTCGAGTCCTGAGATCCGGACGTCGACGCATTTTGTAGGCCGAGTCACTTTCGCGATCGCCTCGGGGATGACTTCTCGCATCTTGGCTGCCAGTGTGTCAGCTTTCCTCTCGCTGTCAGGGCCGGTGATTTCCAGGACCTTACCGCCAGTCTTGGCGACCCTGAAACGGATCCCGGAGATCCCCAACGCACCGATATCAATGGCCTGCTTGGCCCGGCCCATAACTGATTCGTAGGAATGCTCCTTTGCCTCCAGCACTCCCGGTTGCATCGCCACCAGGATGGCGGCGGTCCTCGGCGGGCGGAGGTTCGGAGTCTTCCTCGGGGCAGTTGTATTCTTCAACTGGGCCTGGGTGGCTGCCTCGGGGCGGAACTAGTGGCCGCTTTTTTCCCCCGCCGAACTACCACTGTCCACGACTCGGCTCCAGGGCCTGCTGCGGACTGAGTTGTCGGGGGGGTACTGCCAGCTTGGGAGGCAGAAGCGGGCGCGGACTGCTGGCCCTGGTTACGGGCCTTCTTCCGCTTGCTTCGCTTTCGCCTTTTATTCTCCCCTACGGGGACTGCGCCGGCAGTCGAGGTCGTGGCCACAGGGGCGGACACCTCGGACGGCGCTTTGCCCGTCTGGGGAGAAGCTGCTCTCCTGGGCGGTGCTGTGGTCGGCGGCTGCTTCTTCGCCTTGTCGGTGGCGGCAGAACGGCGCTCAACCTGAGCCTTGCGAGCGTCCGCAGCAAGTGGCGGGCGCAGGCGAGGCTCAGGGAGCAGCCGATCTTGGATGGACGCCAATTTGGCATCCATCATGCCCCCGAACTGGCGCATGAGGCGCTGTTCAAACTCCTCCCCAAAGGGGGCGGAGTGAGGTTGAGTTCCGCTTGGGGCTGCAGGGCGGATATCCGCAAGCCTTTCAGCCCGGAGCTCCTGGACGACGCGTTTAAGGTCCGCGACCTCCTCCTCCAGGCATTTGTTCACGGCTTGCAGCCGCCGCGTCTCCTCATCAGTTGTCCTCGAGCTGAGGATTTCGACCGCTCGTGTTATAGAGGTGGCGGCCTCCTTCAGGGCACGCTGGAAGCTGCCCTTCAGGTTTCCGGACTTCACCACGCAGAACAATACTGTGTCCGTGGCAGCCCGGATCTGGCCACTCAGCTCTTCCGCGGTGGCATCTCTCACCGAGAACTCGCTCCTATTCCGTCCGTGCAAAAGCCTTTCTGCGAGGCGCGAAGCCTCCTCTTCAGCCTCCACGATTGCCGCACGACGCTTCTCGTCGAGCAGCTGCTCGCGGGCTCTGCCTACTCCTACGCACTCCCCATGGGTAGGTGGACGGCCCCGGCCTCTGCGGGCCGCTGTGCTTTTGTCTGCCGGGACTTTGGTAGGGGAGAGATCTGAAGAGACCTCATCTGCCCGCCGTTTGCCGGCTCTCGTAGACCTGCCGCTGATGCGTGAAACTGACGGCGATCTCGACAGAATAGCCGAAGATGCAGACTCGTAGGAATCCGCAATCTCCAGGCTGTTGTCCAATTCTTGTTTAATTTTTCCGGTAAGGGTGACCTCGTCCTCAGACTCGGAGAAATCCCCGAGCTTAAAGAACTGGCTACCCGACTGTCCCGCCTGTGGTGTGATACACCGTTCGAGCCGAACGACTGGCATCCTGAAAAGGACGTCACCGTCACCCTCTCTTTTTTCCTCTTTGGGAGCGCCTCGCGCTCGGGTGTTGGTCGCTAAATTTGAGTTTTCCTTGTTATTGCAAGCCATTTCCGTTGTCTATCTATATTCGGTCAGTGGTGACCCCACCCACCACGGAGCCCCATCTGGGGAGGTGCCACTGGCACCCCAGGGTTTCCCACCGACTATAGCGAGGACGCCACTTCCCTTTCGGGCAGACTGGCACGGGATCTTTGACGAGACGGTTGGGGCAAGGTGAGCACGCGTCGACCAGAACGCGTAACATCACCGAGCCCGCCGCCTGCCCTGCCCCCCGTACCCCCCGCGTCACCGTTGGACGAGGGTTAAGCCGCTCGCCCGCAGCCGAATAACCCGTGGACCGGCTACTCCACGGGCCCCCCGTGTGCCCGGAATCCGAGGCCAAAGACAATGTGTTGCCTGGGTGGTCTGCCTCAGGCTCAATGTCCAGGACCCTCTTCTCCCAGGATTACGGGACCCAGCGCACGGCACAAATGCGCTGCCCGGGTTGTCATGATGATAGGCCACAACCCGGGAAAAACCCACGGATCCGGGCAATATGCCCCGACGACCCAATGCCCTCTGACCCGGACAAACGCCCCGCCGGTCTAGGCACACCTATCTACGCCTCAGGTACTCAAGCCGCTCTGGTCCATTCCTTCGAGGAGGAGCAGGCAGAGCGGCGAATACAAGAGGACTTGAGCCATAAGGCCTTCCCTTCTGGCCCGACAGGTCCGCCGAGTTGACAAAACCTGCCGCGCTCTGGTTTTGGTTCGCGCCGGCCGAAGCCGGTACCCCCCATATCTGGGAGGCGTTCCCCTATCCACCACCTGGGGACGCGCCCGATGCGGGACCAGTAACCCGACACGGGCGCAGTTTTGCCTGGTTCAACCTAATAAATGTCAATCGCTCAGTTTCAACTTTCACGTACATATCCACAGCATATTGGTGGAAGAGACGCCGACATTTTAATATATGATTGTCCTCATATTCCCGAACCATCAGTCTGTATAAATAATAATTCATTGAACTAACTTTTTTGTAAGTTTAGGAACCTGTAACTGGATTTATCATCTTCATTGAAATATAAAAAAAAAAAAAAAAAAAAAAGATAGGATATTGTAACGCATCATATGATCGATGTGTTTTGGACACACGCTGCAGCTGATTGCTACGCCGATGTAAAACAATATCTCGGTTTTCTAAATTTTCACCCACGACAACAATAGACTTCGTCAATTGTTGGCGCATTAAAACGTCTCGCGTATTGTCCTGCAGGCGTCTTATCAGCTTTGATGTCAATTTTGTGATTATCAGATGGCATGCAATCCAAAGCGGTCGTAAATAATGCAACCAATTTGCTATGTCGATGAAAAAACGTTTGGAGTTGTTCCACAATTGATCTTTTCCCCGAATTGTTGTATGCACAACGCTGATTGACTTGGCTTGCTGAATCTCCCATAAAATAAATCTGCAAAAATTTGTAGTCATTATTCGGCGTTGGCAATAAGGAACCTGTTAGGTGATATATTTGACCCTGAATCTTAAAAGTCGGCATAAAGTTTTCTTGAATAACTTTTGTTACACCAAGTGACGTCATTTGAAAACAATTGTTATATTGCTGGATATGAGTCAAAAAATGTTTAGAATCTGGTCCATTTCCGGAAATTACCAGTGAATGTAGTGGCTCTGGTGGCGGTTCCAATGGCGTCAATTTGACTTGAGCGCTCGCGCAACACAAACCAGGAGCTTTATTTTTAAATTCAAATGCCTTGCAATATTGACACACAACGTTCATTGTTCCAATAGTAACGATTTGCTATGAACTATTATCTATTTCCACGTTATAATTGAATGCAGCTCGATAGGGGTTAAATGCAAAACATTTCTATTTAGTTGATTTCGATTCCATCGATTCCTTTCTACTTCATTCCGCGCTTCGCGTTGCTCGTCATTTTGACTTGCTCTTGTATATCTTCATTGAGGTAAATACTCTAGAGAAGCAAACTTAATACGCCGGGCCGACAAAAAGCGTGACCACTCGCTTGATTATTTAACGGTGACGACGTAGCTTTGAAACCGCTAGACATTTGAACGTCAATCTATATCTGTCTCACTTACACAAGTCCGGACGCCATACTGGACCGTAGATTAGACAGTGACAGCAATATAACGAACCAATTTGGATCGGGGATGCCTACTCTAAGAAAAATTTCCCCAGATGTAAAATAAAATAAATGTTTTGTACGTTGTAGAAAATTATTTTTCAACTCATTTGAATATTATATTAAAACAAAGAAGATGTATTTTTATAAATAATTAGTACTAATTGCGAGTATTTTGGATTTTTCTAGCACATTTTGACATCCTATTTTATTCTACACCTTTACGATCCAAAATATTAAATCGGGTTAGTCGTTTAGCGTGACAAGATTCTCAAGAGTTGCTAAATGTTTTTTTGCATTAAAGAAAGAGAAATAAAAAGTCAATTAAACTTTAAATAATTATTTATTCATAACAAAATCAATACATCATTACTATGTCACCCTTTGGAGAGTTCTGCCAATTATCTACCCGAATCATTAGGCAAATAAATATTGTAATAATATAACATAACAATACTAACAACAAGCATTGGTACTGCTTCATTTGGCAAATAAACACGACCGGATTCGTTTTTTGGGTATATCTTGTCTTGATCTCTAAAATGCTTGGAACAAATAACTGAAAATTTTGAAGGGATCCAGCCAGTCTCTTTTCGCAGCAATCTGATTACTTTCACCCATTTCTCACGGCGAATTTCATCTTTAGGTACTCTGAAATTTTATGATAGTACCGAACAGTGTAGATAATACGTCATTATGATGTATTTCTATGTATAATTTCAAATCACATTAACGTCGGTTTTAGAGTTAAATAAATTGATAAATCTTTAACAAAAATTATACAACAACGTCAGAACACGCCCTGTTCTCTGTAAATAAAGATCTGTCCTGTCTAGAGTTGTAAGTCCAATGTATCCTACCAAAGACCAAAGAATGCAGTAGCATTGCGGTAGACCATGGTAGACTTCGAAATCCTTCCATAAGGTGCGGTAGCTTCCGTGCGTAGATTTCATTTAGTGAGTTTTCTTCCATCACTTAAAAGCTGTCACTAGACGGCACTAGGATCACTTTAGAAACTTTTTTTTTTACGTTGGCGGTGAGCCATAGATAAATAAAAAAATTGCGGCAGTAAACATTGTAAAATGTGTTAAATGACGTCTAGATTAATTAAGATACTTATAATTATTATAAACACACATTAAAATTGTTTTACTGCTTATTACTTACGTTGGCAAAAAACAATTACCCCCTGTTCTAAAATAAAGTTTAAAAAGTTATTTCCTAAAGTGACGCTAGCGCCATCTCCAGAAAATATAAACTGCTGATTGTATCATAAATTATTCTTGTGAGAAATAAATGTTCTTAAACCTGAATTTGAAATAAACCATGGTCATTTATGCTCAAATAGTGACTACCAATTATTTTTACTTAAATAAGTTTCATTTTAAAGAAAAAATATTTATTTGATACAAATAGCCACAGAAAAAAAATATACAGGAAGTAAAAGAGGATTTACTTTAAGCCCAAAAAGATTGCAAGCCTTGGTATGTCACATCAGCCCCCTTACTCCCGAAATCGATTCCGATCCAATAAATATTGCCATCCCTGTCACTCATACCAGGCCGTGTATGCGTGTGACAGGGATGGCAATATTCATTGGATCGGATTTTGTGTCCAGAGTAAGGCCTCTGGTACTTTATCTTGCAAATTCCTTAATAAAAGTTATCTACGAAAGCTACGTAGTATTCCGTATCCTACCGAAAAGCTTCCGTGCGTTTTGGCAGGATACGGTAGACTTACAACACAGTCACAGTCCTGCCACGCACTTGTCATATAATAAATATACAAAATTACTATTTCTCCCACAAATGTGGGAAATCAAAGTATTTTTTTTTATGGCAACACTGAGTCCATCTATCAAATTTCAAAATATTATTATAAATTAATGCATTTTACGACGATTTTAATACGATAACATAAAAATTACTTGTGGAATGTGATTCCTATAGACTTGTTGTGATTTTGAGATCTTGATTTGCATGGTTTCACAACATATTTAACCATATTTAGTCACTTTTTAGAGCGTGTCAAAGAGGTCCAACTAGGTCGGTAACTTAGTGAGCACTGGTATGAATTACGCGGCGCATATGTCGTTGGACATATGCTTGTTGACAGTAAGTTTTTGCGGTTACTGCTAATCTATAAATATATATATCAATGTATATCTTTGACTCGCAGCATTGCGAGTTCTGCGACTTAAGTTTGTACGTCTAGCTGCTGGCATTTTTATAATTGAAAATTCATCTGTAAATTAAAATAAAACTATTGTATTCTTCTTTATTACCAACTATGTTATGTTAGTAACGTGTATGTTAGTCTATCCAAATTTACCAAAATTCCATATTAAATTGAACTTTTAATATTAGGCCTGATGGCTCTAAAGTACCCGTCATGTGAACTAAGAAAATCAGGTTTCTTAGATCCTTTAAATTATTTTTTAAATGTACTGTTTATCAATAAAATAAGATTGACAAAACAAGCCGTTTTAAACGTCATTTTTTTTAATCCTCTTTGACTATATTTGCAGCACGCATTCAGTCAATTCTATGTCAAATGTCTTAAGGTTACAATTAAAAAAGTTTAATAATTTTATATGGTGGTTAAGTAATTTCAAATTTTCTAAAATAGGGATTCATTTATATATATATATATATATATATATATATATATATATATATATGAATCCCTATTTATCTATCTATATCTATGTATATATATATATATATATATATATATATATATATATATATATATATATATAGATAGATATAGATATAGATATAGATACCCCAAATTTTTTGAACAAAGGTATTGTGTTATGGAAATCAGACACAACGGTGGTACACAACACCCTGACCCGAGAAAATATAGAAAATTACTATTTCTACTTTGACCCGACCGGGAATCGAACCCGGGACCTCGGAGCAGCGACGCGGCGACGCCTTGCAACCCAGCGTGCTTAGCCACTACATCACGGAGGTCGTCACACTATACATTTACTGCAAGGCTTTATACAACAGAATTGAGTCAGCATTAAAGTTTTTGTAGTATTTTCCATGTTCTCATTACCCTGGATTGGATTTAACTGCAAACTAGAGCTAGAACTCTAAATGATGTGATGAAATGTTTAAGATTTACACTGAAAATAAACTTACTAACTTATACAGTGTGGTCCAAAAGGTGACGTCATATTTTTTTGAGATTCCTTACACCTGGGTGTAAGTAGGGTGATTCTCAGTCGAGTTTATAAAACAGGCAAAATATAAAAATGATTCAGAAAATATTTTTTTCAACGGTTTCATTTTTATTTTTCTGTATTCTAGACTCGACCCTTTACAATAGGCGTATACTTTTTTGCGCAAATTTTTGGTTTCTTATTTCATATTTATGAAATGTGACACTGTAAGTGTTAAAAACATTCTAAACAATATAGCGAAGCATCATCAATTTCCAAGTTGAATTTATTTTGTAATCAATAAGTACTTGGTTCACTGTTGCAGAAACGGGCGGGTAGATGGCGCTAAATGTCACGCAGAGACCACAAATTTCACAGTGTCGGACCGTCAGCACGGTGGCTCAATTGGTAGAGCGTTTGGCCCGGTCGGCCAAGAGGTTACTGGTTCTAGTCCCGCCCGCATTAATAAAAAAAAATCATTTTAAACAAAAATATTTTTCCTTATTTTTCAAATATTTTTCCTATATTTGCTCGACTCGATTGTTAAACTCGATTGACATCACCCCTTTCAACTCGAACTTTTTTACATCCTGTTTATGTTTTATTGTATCAAAAATAACAGGGTTTTAAATTTTAAATAAACACACAATAAATACAAGGGGCCAGGTCAGTTAACAAGACCAAGCGTTTGTTTTTTCACCTGCTACATTTCTCTCTTTCCGCTCCTCGGCCCCCTCAGCATTTTTTACGTTTTAGGTATTTCTTCACTTGAGAGGTATAACCGATGCTAATTTTTGAGTACAAGTACAAAATATGAAGTAGTAACAGAAGTCAAATTAGAGCATTGCTTCACTTTTGATACTCACACTCGCCGATCGCGCTAGGGATGTCAACTATGGCTTACACACAAAATAATTATGAAAGTCGTCGCACTCACATCTGGTGGTTTGATGTTTGGTTAAAAAAATTTGGAAACGAAATTATAAACCAGGACTAAGTTTATATATCAAACACACATTTTGTACTAATAAATTTGTGTACAGGATTTTGTTTTGGTCAGTGACATCCAACTCAGGGATAAGGATGAAAAAATATTATTTATTATATACAAGTTTAATAACAGAAAAACCTCTTCATAACATTTAAAAAAAAACTAATGGGGAAACTCACACCTTCAATCTACGAAATACTACGCCCTGTAGTTAGTAGGTAAGCTAGGAAAAGGCTACCTGGCGTTGGTAGTTTTGACTCGCTTGCAAGTATTGTTTGTTGTGATTGCGGGCTTTTTCTATGGAAAAAATCAAAATTCAAAACATTCTAAACTATAAGTTTAAATAAGTTACTCGGTTAAATACTAAATCATTGAAAATATTATTGTAATAATAATATCCGTTCTTTCAACAGCAAGCTCCATCTCATCTAGAAGTAATAGCTGTTCTGTCTCTGATAACAAGGTAGGTACCTACTTTTTAGTTTACTTCCTGAAGTAATAATCTGAGAAGTAATGATCTGAGAGTGATAAATAAGGGTTATCTTCAGGCCATTGTTGTGACATCTCGTTATCAGCTGCGCTGAAAATATTGAATTAAAATTTAATGCCTAAATTTCTATTAATACAGGGTTGCACAAAAGCTAGCATCTCATTGTTCTTTGCTTGTTATTTTCAATAAAAACCTCTAGTTTTAATTTTGAATTGGCTAATTTTCTTATATTTTTTCAGTTGTTTGACTTAATTCAAAAATCCTTATTAAATATAAATTGCAAATTGCACTTGTAAAAAGCAAATTTGGCTGTGTAACAGACAAGGAATCGAACCCCGTGTCTTACAAGCGCTTTCTTTACCTAGTGCTTTCTTTATTTTCTATGCTGACATAGAACGGGAGCGCAGGGCGCTGTCGGTGCGTTGTAATATGCTGGCACGTCGGTTTGCACGTTGTAACGACAAGGTGAAAATCACGCTTTTTAAAGCCAACTGCCAGTCTCTTTACACGTGCAGCCTATGGGTCAGGTTCACGCAGCGTACCTACAGCGCGCTGCGCGTACAATACAACAATGCCTTCAGGATGCTACTTGGACTCCCGCGATTTTGCAGCGCGTCGACAATGTTCGCTGAGACGCACACTGATGGCTTTCACACGTTGATCCGAAAGCGGTGCGCCTCAGTCCTATATCGGTTCCGCAACAGTACAAATAGCATCCTGGCGGCATTGGCTAACCGGTGGGACTCGCCGATGCTATAGCGTTGGATTAGTTTACACGCTACCAAAGCTGGCGGCCTCTACTAGGCGACTTCTCTTTTTGTTTTAAAATGTATTTTACTTACATAGGCTAAGTTTAAATTTGTTACTAACATGAATATGGACCACGGTCTGAAATAAAATTCATTCATTCATTCATTTAACGCGTAGGCTGTGTGACGTCATCAATGTTGCGAGATTGCTCTCACAATATCCGAAGGTAATATTTTTACACAAATATTTAACAATCGGTGAAGATGAACGAAGCCAATTTTTTTTTTTTTTTATAGTGTTTTGTCACTGTTATGAAAAACCAACCTCCATCAGCTTATCCGCGCACACTGGCCAGCGAGAAAGAACGAAAAAAGAAGAAATGCGACCGGCGCGCGGCAATTGTTTTTTGACACAAATTTTATTCACGTAGGCCGTGCCTGACTAACTAACACAAAGCTTCGTTTATTATTTTCTTAATATTACTTTTTGATTAATAACGTTAAAATTAGTATGTTACTTTTATTTTGAACAATCCAGCGACCTAAGAAGTTACAAACAATCACGAAGAATACCACAACATTTTTTTGGCCACATCGTTCCGGATATCTCATACCGATCTGCACCGCCGCCGGCCGAAGCTGCCACGGCTACCACCAGGTCATAAGAAAATTAATACCAGGACCACCAAGTAAGACGCACTTACCTTTGCTACGGTCCGGGAGACTAGGGGGTTCAAGTATGCTGAGGTGGACTTACCGGTCAGGTTTTCTTTTCTATTACCAAAACTTCTTTGTAAATTCACGTTAATTTATCACTTACCTGATAGCAAACCATTTCATTATTCCAGTTTCACTTAGTTCCGTTTTATTTAAGTAGTTTTTACGATGGAAAATGCAGCCGGTACGAATTCTGAACCTAATATTATTCAATATAACAGAAAAAAAGGCTCTGTAAAAGCACGACTTACTAAGTTCAAAACATACCTCGCATCATTAGAAAAACCATTAAATGAAATAGACCAGCACCAACTTAAATACCGCATTGACAAAATTACCTCGTTACAGGATGAATTTCATAAGCTCATCGAAATTGAATGCGCGGAGGCTGATGAGAAACTGGTACAAAACCTATATGAAGAGCGAGACGATTTTGAGGATAGCTTCTTCGAGGCAGTTGGGTTCGCCAACTTACTGATCTCATCGAGGCAACCGCGATCCCGAGCTCCGAGCGACTGCGACGACGATCAGTCTTTTAGGTCACTGCATCACTCCGCCGGACAAAATCAGGTTGGCTCCACCCGTGACTTTTC
This sequence comes from Pyrausta purpuralis, assembly GCA_963924145.1. NCBI lineage: Eukaryota > Metazoa > Arthropoda > Insecta > Lepidoptera > Crambidae > Pyrausta > Pyrausta purpuralis. The sequence goes on from OZ001660.1 coordinate 16,804,384, forward strand.
TAGTATCAAATTGCCGACGATATCTTTGCCGAGATTTGATGGATCTTACGAAAAATGGCTTGAATTTCGAGACACATTTGCGTCATAAATTCATGAAAATCAAGCCATTGATAAAATTAGTAAGTTCCATTATTTACGGTCGAGCCTCGAACGCAACGCTGCCTGTCAATGTCAATGTCATCCAATCAATCACTTTATCTACAGCTAATTACGACATTGCTTGGCAGCTATTGCTGAAGCGATATAATAATTCGCAAGCTCTTATACAGAACCATGTTAAATCTCTTTTTAATTTAACACCTATGTGTAACATAACGTCAACAGAAATTCGCAATATTATCCTTGTCTTCATTGGGGGAAAATACTTCGCAATGGGATACATTGCTTGTTTATTTAATTAGTTCGAAGCTCGATTCTTCCACATCGAAAGAGTGGGAGCAGGCTAAAATGGCCATAACAAAACCGTCTTATGACGATATGATGAATTTCCTTAAAAGTCGAGCGATTTTACTGGAAACTTTAGAGTCTACACAAAACCTGGACACTAAACCTGTACATAGTGATAAAATTTCTGTAAATAAAACGAGTTCGAATAAAAGTACCAATTCTCATCAATATCGCGCGGAAAATAAACGACATCAAAGTTTTGCTTTGACCCAGTAAAGTAACCCAACTCGACAGGCTACATTTATTCCGCCCTCTTGCCCTCTCTGTAATAAAGGGCATAGGTTATACTTTTGTAATATGTTCTGAGATGTGACCGATATTATGCGCAGTAATAAAGCGAAAGAGTTGAATATATGCCTGAATTATTTAAGGCCTAATCACACCGCAACAGAGTGCAAGCGCAGTCACTGTCAAAAATGTTTCCTAAAACATAATACTTTGTTACATATTGAGAGTGATTCCCAAACTTCAGCCCCGCCTGACAATGTAACACCTTCGATTTCGACACAACACACATGTAAACGTGTTCTGTTGTCAACCGCACTTGTGACTGTGTATGATGCGAGTGGCCATCCTTATTCAGCTCGTGCCCTCCTAGACAGTGGAAGTACCTCCAGTTTTATCACAGAACTACTAGCTAAAACGTTAAATCTACCGGTGTGTAAAGCTGAAATAATTGTATCTGGAATGGGTAACTCGTCTACTGCGATAACGGGTAAATCTAATCTTGTAATTCATTCTAGAACATGTTCATTTAAAATGCCGATCAGTTGCCTAACTATCCCTAGTATTTTAGAGTCGCCACCGTCTCGCCAATACATAAATACGGCCAGTATTAATATTCCTAGTTTGATAGAACTGGCTGACCCTGATTATTTAAAACAAAGTAACATTGATATACTCATAGGCGGTGAAATATTTTGGGACTTACTTGGTTCGAGACACATCTCCTTAGGTCGAAATCAACCAACTCTGAGAGAAACCAAGTTAGGTTAGATAGTTTCTGGCAGTGTTTCATCAAGTACTATAAATAACGAACAGAAAGTTGGCTTGACAGCTGCTATATACATACAAAAACAACTTGCGAGCTTTTGGGAACTCGAAAATGTCCCTGAAGCTTCGCCGTTGTCTTTTGAAGAGCAAAGATGCGAGGAAATCTTTGTCAATTCGACCAAGCGACTGTCCGATGATAAATTCGAGGTTTCGATTCCATTGAAGGACTCACCTTCAAAATTGGGTGACTCTTACACACTAGCACATGAACGCCTCAAATCACTTGAAAAACGCCTTACTCATGACGAATTACTCGATCAACGCTATAGGGAGTTTCTTGACGAATATCGCAAACTACAACACATGACGGAAGTATTACCTACAAACATACCATCTACTTCATACTACCTACCTCATCACGGAGTATTGAGGGAAAGTAGTGCTACTACCAAACTTCGAGTTGTTTTTAACGCGTCAGCGCCGACAACATCGGGTCTATCTCTTAATGATTTGCAGCTGGTCGGACCAGTAGTCCAAGATCCGATTATATCAATATTGTTACTGTTAGTAATTTGTGGTGACATCGAAAACATGTATAGACAAATCTTAGTTCGGTCTGAAGATAGAGTATTGCAACGTATTTTATGGCGTGATTCCCCAGAATTACCACTTAAAGTCTTTGAATTAAATACCGTAACTTACGGTACTGCTTCAGCTCCTTATCTGGTTACTCGGTGCTTAAAGCAAGTTGCATTAAAATGTAAAGACAAAAGCATTGCTACATCATTCTACGAAAGAATATCCAACAAACAATAGCAAGGCGTTGGCCACCAAGTAGTATAAAAGCTGGCTGCGACCAGTAAACGAAGACATATCTACTCCACAACTTCACAATATCACACAAGTCACGCGACTTGTGCTTAGTTTTTAGAATCATTTGTAATTAATATTTAACTTGTAATAAATAGTATTTTTTTTAACTGGAACCGAATCCAATTATTCTAACTGACGTATCAGCATCCAATGAGCACAAGTTGAGTGAGACTCCCATCTCCAAAAGACTGGGTTTACTGTGGGATGATTCCAAGGATGTGTGAAAATTTGTAATCAATATAGATCTACCTGGAAAACAAACTAAACGAGTAATTCTTTCAATAATATCTCTAGTGTTTGACCCGTTAGGACTCATTAGTCTATGTCTTATCGAAGCTAAACAGCTTATGCAGTCTTTGTGGCTTCATAAACTTTCTTGGGATGATCATATTCCCCCTGAAATATAACGTTGGTTAGAACTGGTCAATTCGTTAAAAGAAATTAACGACTTTAGTATTCCTCGTCAAGCTGTCTATGGTCATAACACAGAAGTGCATGTATTCGCAGATGCGTCAGAGCGCGCTTATGGTGCTTGTGCTTATTCTCGTACACACGAACACGATACAGTCCACGCCAATCTCCTATGTGCCAAGGCCAGAGTAGCACCACTTAAGCCAGTGACGATCCCGAAACTTGAGTGTGGATCTTTGATGGCAGCACGTCTCGGTGAATTCATTCGAAAAACACTTCGAGTCCATATCAACAAAGTGGTTTTTTGGACCGATTCCACCATTGTAAAACCTTAAAATAAACCTTAAAACCTTTTGTCAGAAACCGTGTCTCTGAAATACAAAATCTTACTGCAGAAGATGAATGGTGTCATGTACCCACTGACTGTAACCCAGCTGACTTGGTTTCCCGCGGAGTCAAACCAAACATTCTAATTAACTTAGATTTATGGTGGCATAGCCCCGAGTTTCTGTCGCACAGTCAAAATTCCTGGCCTGCCAACTTAACAGAAAAACAATTTAACGATATACCTGAAACTATACAACACCACACAGTGGCGATAAGTAATGTTACTACAAATAATTCTGATTATGATACTGTTTTTGAACGTGTGTCCTATTTGAAGAAAATACGGCATATTTGGGCATACGTACTGAGATTTATTTACAACGTTCGTTACGAAAACAAAAAACACGGTTCTCTTACTTGTCACGAAATATTAAACGCTAACGTAATTATTTTAAAACACGTTCAAAAAAGTGATTTTAGTACTGAAATAGACTTGAAATTGGTTTACCTTGTTTTACAAGGTAAACCAATTCCAAAAGGCAGCAAACTTTCAAGACTCTGTCCATTTTTAGAGCATGACGGTGTACTTAAAGTTTACGGCCGACTTGAACATTCAGATCTTCCATATGATTCCAAGCACCCTGCTATTATACACGGTCATAATATCTTTGCAAGGACGTTATTTGAACTCGAACACAAAAATTCGTTACACGCAGGTCCTCAACTTTTATTTAACACAACTCGGCAAAGATATTGAACAATCGGCGGACGAAACTTAGCAAACAAGGTTGTACATCTGTGTGTTAAATGTTTTCGATTAACTGCACGAATTAAAATGCCGTTGATGGGACAGTTACCACGCGAACGAGTTACACCATCACAGTCATTCATAGACACTTGTGTTGATTAAGCTGGCCCCATATAATATTAGTAATAAAAAGGGACGTGGAGCCAAGCTTATTAAGTCTTACATTTGTATTTTTGTATGTTTTGCAACAAAAGCAGTGCGCTTTGAGTTAGTCGGTGATCAGTCGTCGGAGAAGTTCCTGCTCGCTTTAAAAAGATTTATAGGTCGTCGAGCTTTAACTCCCGGTCACTTCCTTATCGGTAAGCCATTGAACGCGCTGCCTACCCCCAAAATTCCGGAGCAGACTAGCATTGAGCGTCTTCCCCGGTAGAGCCGCATTGAAAAGTCACGAAGCGAATTTTGGCGCCACTGGAGTGTGAACTATCTTCGAGAACTACAACAACGCATTAAATGGCAGAAAAACTCACCTCCACTCCACGTGAATCAAATTGTCGTCATTAAAGAAGATAATATACCTCCACTTCGATGGCGTCTAGGACGCATCCAACATCTTTACTTCGGTGCAGACAACATCGCCCGTGTAGCTACAATAAGAACATCTGCGGGAGTTATCAAAAGGCCATTGTCCAAGATCGCTCCTTTACCAATTATTAGTCAAGATTGAAGTCTTCCGACTTTCAAGGCGGGCGGTATGTTATGAAAAACCAACCTCCATCAGCTTAGCCGCGCACACTGGCCAGCGAGAAAGAACGAAAAAAGAAGAAAATTAAATGTGACTGGCGCGCGGCGATTGTTTTTTGACACAATTTTTTTTTACTATTCACGTAGGCCGTGCCTGACTTACTAACACAATACTTCGTTTATTATTTTGTTAATATTACTTTTTGATTAATAACGTTAAAATTAGTATGTTACTTTTATTTTGAACAATCCAGCAACCTAAGAAGTTACAAACAAACACGAAGAATACCACAACAGTCACTATACAAACTTAATATGATAATTGCAAATTGCACTTATAAAAAGCAACTTTGGCTGTGTGACAGACGAGGAATCGAACTCCGTGTCTTACGTAATCCGGGCGTATGCCTATACCACTCGGCCACCGTCACATTTGTCACACAGCCAAAGTTGCTTTTTACAAGTGCAATTTGCAATTTATATTGTTAAGTTTGAATAGTGACAAAACACTATAAAAACAAAAAAAAAATATCCTTATTAAATTTTCCTGTAGTCTTAGATGGCACTTAGTACTATAAACAAACTGCTAAATTCAGATGATGTAATTTCTAATAGATGTTAGGATATTATAAGAAAAAAAGGGCAGGTAAAGTTATCTCCCATTCTTGATATCTTTGCCCAACCTTAATATCTCTGCAACTTTACGCGATATGGTTTCGATTTTAAGATATATTGTTAGGAAATGGGCGGGCGACATTGTACGCCATCACTGTTTTTAATACATGGAAGCATTTATACAACGTGTTAAGTTATATGCGCAAAATCTGTTGAGGTTTAACACTTTGTAAAGATGCTTCACCCTAAATGATTTTTACTCTATTGACCTAATTCTGAAAGCAAAACATAAAATAAAAAATATTTCAGGTTTTATGTAGTGTTTTAGATTTTCTTATACTTTGATCATGGCTTTGCTGACGTCGCTCTGTCGAGAGAGGAGTCGGAGGTTAGTTATATCACCGGGCCGCTGCGCCGTGCTGAGATTATTGTAATTACTGTATATGCTCATAAGGAACTTAACATTACTTGTTTATGCTTTTTGACGGATTCTCACACGGGATGGCTGGTATATTTAAAAGATTAGATTAAGTTAATTTTAGTATTTGGGCAAAGTTGTACGGTTTCACGGTATACCTTTTTATGCTTATCCGCACGTTACCTTTCAGTGCACCCTATGTGCTGGATAACTACTACCTCCGCACCGAATAAAGATACTGTTCGACCTCTACGACTTGAAAGGAAACCGTTCAGAACTGACGCAACAATAATGCACCCACCGACTCCGTGTGCTACGGACTCCTGGATACACCGTTCACCGAAGCTACCTACAGTCACCAAACATCATCATCATCATAATCAGCCAAATTGAGTTCACTGATGAACATAGGCCTGCCCAACAGTTTTCCACGCCGACCTGTTTTGAGCGATCTACATCCAGTACGATCCCGCCCATCCCATCTTGTTGGTGGATTTCCAATCTAGAACTCCTTGAACCTAACGACCATCAGTTCTTCGCATTCCGTCACCAAACCAGCTCATCCGCGACCTCCATACAGTCCACTCCGCATTACTCCGGCCTCCTTATTTCCTTCATACTGCACAATTAGCTTAAAAGTATTGATTGAGAAAGAGTATGTTACCCATCTGGATGGTTGTTCCAGGAAATTGTTGTTTCTAATATATCGAAGCCCTTTTCACCTGGAGACTTATTGCACATTGCCTTCCGTCTGAAACAGAAAGGTTATAGACTTATTTTGTTGTAATAGTGTTTTGACACTATACAAACTTAATAATTTAAATTGCACTTGTAAAAAGCAACTGTGCCAGACAAGGAATCAAACCTTTGTGTCTTACGCTCATCCAAATATTTTTGTCAATAAAAGTCACTCAGAGTCAACCTGAATGATAACCTAACAAATGTATAACATTTATGGTTGAACACATATGGATCATTTTATACCAGTTAATGAACATTATCTTAAACGACGTTTTTAGGGTTCCGTAGCCGAATGACAAATAACGGAACCCTTAAAGTTTCGTCAAGTATGTCTGTCTGTCCTTCCGTTTGCCACAGCCATTTTAATCTGTAACTATAAGCATCACACTATTGAATTTTGGTAGGAAGATTTATCCTGTTAACTGCTTTACGACTCTTATTCAAAAAATAATTATATTTAATATAATTTGAAACTCGAAACTTTTCCGCGGACTTCTTGAAAAGAGACATAGTTTCAAAAACCTAAAGCTGGAGTGGCAGCTTGCTCATAAAGAACTTTTGGTTGGCCTCGAAGGCTGAGCAGATCAGGCCTGTTCGATTGTGCGATCAATCTCTATTATTTGGTTTTCACACACTAGGATAATCTTTTTGCCAAGGTAGATGTATTCCTGGAAATAGATACAGGAAACAGGCAGTTGGTAGTTTGGAGCATCTGGCAGATTTGTCATCATTTTGGTTTTTGAGACATTCATCCTCAGGCCTACTCTTGCTGAGTGATATTTTAAGGCTCTCGATCATTGTGATTATTTTGTCAATGTTTCAACAGTTTACAGTTCGACTCAATTTAATGGTGGGCAGTAGAACAAGCGCTAGTAGACTGATTGACTGGTTGATGCGAGATATATTCAGTTGCTTAACCATGAACATGCAACAGCATGCGTTAACCTCCACAAGTAAATCGAAAAGTTTAGACTCCAACGGGGAGTGCGAGAACGAGACACAATATATCCATTATTGTTCACACTAGAAATTGATGGGATGACAAGAGATAGCTGGTAGAAGGTAAAAACTCCTAAATTAAAAGTTTGCTAAATACATCGTCCTGATATCAGAGAACATTGACAAAATGATCACGATGATCGCCTAAAAGATAACACTCCAGCAGAGAGCCTAAAAGAGCTCTATCTGTGCTCAACAAACTAACAACAGGAAGCGATCATAGGCTAGCAAGTGCAACTATCAACTCATAAACTGAAAGGAATAAGACTATCAATACCACTTACATTCCCTATCACCTCAAAGAAGAAGCCCTGATAAGAAACGAATGCTAATGCCGGAATGCCAAGCGCAATTAACAACACTTGAATGTGCATTTTTTTCCTCAAAATAATAAACTGAAAAACTATCTTCGCTATGACTTGTCGATAGGACAAAACTATCGATATTATCGATAGTGGTAACTTATTTTCAGAGCCGATACTTTCGATAATATCGATAGCGGACCTTGGAGTGGCCACGGAGTTCACCGGAGGAAACCTGAAAAAAATAAGATACCATATCGTTTTGTACAAGTCAAAAGGCTGACTGGTTTAGTATAGTGAGACAAATTAGAAAAAAATAGCATTCATTCTCGGCTTAACGATTCGTTAGGTATTGAGACTTTTTGATTGGTATTGAGTTAGACTCACCTTGCTTGAGGGTTGATGATACACTGCAGGAAGTCGGCGTTGAAATAAGTACTGGTATACGTGTATGGAGCTATACAACTTTTGCGATTTGTTCGGTAAACAGACGCCACTCCGATAAGGACCTCATGGGAACCAATCCAGGTGACCAAAGGATCGCCATGGTCGTTCTAGAAAAATCCAGTCATGTTGAAAATCGAAGGAGAATCATTTTGCTTCAATGAGGAACAAGCCGGATATTATTATAGATTTGATCACTTAGGGCCGGATTTAACAACGTTAAATAAGACCTTTCCCAATGAATGTATAAAACGTCAGATTTTAAAATGACATTTACATAATTGATCGCTGAAAAGTAGGTGAAGTTTTTAAATTATTACGTATTGTATTTTATTCCACGAATATTCCTTATCGACGTTAAAGAAATCAGGCCTAAATTATCTTTTTATACCTGACAGATTCCCCTGGAGTAAATATGCGTTAATAGATATTTTTTATGTCTTCTTAGGCTTAAAAACTTTGCTCTATAATCTGACGGAATGTCCTCAGCGCTGTCAGCGCACTGAAATCGTTAAAAAATATATTTATTCTTGTTCATCAGATAATATTTTGGACATCAATTTACGCCATATGCTGGGCACGAAGTTTTAAATATATAAAATTTAAATAAATCTGATACAATAGTAGATTGTTATACAGGGGGAGGAAGTGACCTATTACACTCGAGATGTAGTAGTAGCAGTTCGAGAGTAAAATGGGTGCTTTCACCCGACTTAAACATACTATTTTTCATTTCGACTGTGAGGAAAAATAAATAAATTTAGCTATGTGATTGTGATGCGATGAGAGATATATGTTGTTTGGCGAGAGATGAAACCTCCAGTTTTCACATCACATATCAATTTGTTTTCACATCACATATCAATTTGTTTACTGTCGTTATACATTAAAACACACGATTAAAGGGACAGTAACGGCACGTAAGACAACAGAGTACATAAAACGCGGACGATATCAAATATTTCAAATCATTGTTAAAAATATCGATTGATTTTTTCTCACAGACAATAATAAAAGTATAAGAACGCAACCTTGACCTTGTCACCATAACTACCACAGGTTATGTCAAATTCCTGGTTCAATTATGCCTCATGAGCAAGCGCTATAAGTGGCAGCTAAAGGTGGGGATGAGTGAGAAGATTAATTAACAACAAAATCGCGGCAAGTCGCCTCCGCCTGCATAAAATTCTGTGCAAGAATCGACCAAATTAAAAAAATATATCGTCAAAGACAAACATAATGTGACAATTGAAAAAGAAAAAAAAAGTGACACTATGTATGGCGGGAAACCGAATATTATATTTGTATATGAAACACTGTACGCTATTTGAAGCCTATAAATAAATGAGAGTAGCATTTCGGTTTCTCTTACATTTTTGCGTATTTCCGGCAAATTGCAGTGATTTTCCCCCTCTTTTCCCCCACCGCCACTGGCAGGCCACGAGTTGCTAGCGCGTGGCTCTTGCTTCATTGGCGTCTGTTTTCCCGATCGAGACGGTCACATTTTTGCACCACCGTGCTGTGCATGTGCAAAATTAGTACTTTAACGCCGTCGGCCATTGCGTGTTCGTTAGAAGAATAATTTTATTTAATGTGGTTAGAAATTATTTTTTTCTTTAGTTAAAACAATCCTGCCGATTAACAAACAATTGGTGAGTTACAAATCGGTCACCCAAAGTGAACTGCTATTAACATTTCGTAAGTCGTTATTTTATAAGCATTCAAGGTCAGTGCCTAATATAACAATTACAGTGTTCCATACTAATTACTTATAAACTTTTTATAGATATTAATTCAGTGATTTCAAAATGAATAGTGTGAACAAAAGAGTCGATGCAGAAAAGGATAAAAATGACAGCTCCAGTTCCAGAGACAGTAGTAGCTCTTCCTCAAGCAGTGATTCCGATTCATCACCAAAGAAGAAAAATCGTAAGCGGAAGCATAAAAGGAGCAAAGGTTCGTCCAAACTGTTGAATCAACTATCTAAGCAAGTGAGTAAATTAAGCAATCATGTCTTTCATCAGCAGGCTCAATCTACTCCATATTATGTGAATACAGACAACCTTTCTTTACAAGCTGACTATATTGAGGCTGATGTTAGTGGTAATTTATTCAGCCACCTTCAAATCATACGGCGTGTAACGATAGTGAAGTTCATACTCAAAATTCTGATTTACCCAGTTTTAGTATTTGCTTAGACACTAGCTTAAAGGAGCCGGCTGTTCCGAAAGCGTCCTCGGAGTATATTTCCGCCCTTAAATGTCTGCAACGCTTCCAAGATGCTTCTTGGAGCGATTTTCGGTACTCGCATGTACAGAAAAGTTATAGTCACTTACCTGGCTTCATTGATTTGGAGGTTAAGGATGAAATTAAGTCATTTGAGGTTGCTAGAAACCTTTCTTATACTGAAAAAAGTTACGCTACCCTCACTTACGCATTATTAAAACAAAAAGAGACTTTAGAAAATTGTATTAGAGATTTTCTCAAATGTTTGCAAGAATCGGAAATAATAACGTATTCAGATATCAAGAACAAGATGGAGGCAATTTTCTTACAAGGTGATTTCCACAAAGTGTCTACTGATTCAAGGCAGTTGGTTTGTGGGCACAGAGCCGATATGGTCCAACAAAGGCGTAAAGCTATTCTTAAATATGTAAAAGACCCATTAGTAAAATCTGCGCTCAGAAAGGTCCCGCCATCGTGTTCTCATCTATTTGAGGACCGGGCATTTATATCAGTTTTGGAAAATCATGGTGGTGTAAGGAAAATATTCTGGATCAAATCAAAAATCAGTAAACCTGCTGCGCAAGCAGGAACAAGTGGTTCACATCAATATCCCGCGCAGGGATCTTCTACCAACTATAAGCCTGCGCAAGGCTTTATCAAAAATCGCCCACCTGTGCAAGGTGGTAATTATCAACGATTTTCGTCTGCGCAAGATGAACATAATGACTATCGTCCTGCGCAAGGACATAACTACCACGGCAAGTCAAGAGTCGCGCAGACCTATCGCAGCCGTTCCGGACGTGTCGAAAAAGTTGAAGATAAACGCGCTTCTAAACGCAAAGCTTCGCCATCTTGGAGAGACAAATCTCGAGATAAAACAAGAAAGTTCTGACTACAGACGGTTTCGAGCCGACCAGCTCCGGTTTTATGGCCAAATGTGGAGCAAATAAATGCTCCATTGTATATTCAGAAAATATTTTACGGGTATCAAATCCTTTTTATGAAAAAGCCACCCTTGATAATTCCCGGTCAAAAGGCTGCATTCCAAATTCAGTACTCACCAGAAATGTCAAGAGTGATACAAGAATTAAAAAATCAAGAAGTCGTGGGGACTGCCACACAAAGCCCGAGTTTCTTATCGACCCTATTTCGTGTGCCAAAGAGCGACGGCTCGCCACGACCAATCTTCAACTTAAAGACTCTCAATCAATATGTGTATTTAGAAACCTTTGGGCTAAACATTCACAGTGTACCAGAGTTCTTGCAAAATCAGGACTGGTTGATGAAAATCGATTTGAGCCAAGCTTTTTTTTTCACATTCCGGTAGCCAACCGACACCGATGCTTTCTAAGGCTTGTCTACGAGGGCGAGCTGCTTCAAATGATCTGCCTACCGTTTGGACTAAGTTCTGCTCCAAAAGAATTTGCGAGCGTGACGAACCGGATTGCACAGATCCTTCGCGAAAAGGGCATAAACCTAGACAAGACTATTCTAACACCACAACGCCAAATCGAATACTTAGGAGTCCTGAGGAATTCCTTAACTCTTTCACGGACAGTGACCGCCTATAGGCGGGATAACAATAAAATTTCTATTGTGTCTGGAGTACTGTCCGTAAAAGTGTTAAGAAACCGAAAAGCACTGCCAAACAAGAAAATTCAAAAAATTGTCGATATGTTGAGGTTATTACTATTAACAAAGAAAACAAATTTAAAATTTCACCAAATTCGGTTCGGCATGCTAAATTTCGCCAATTTTGTCGTAACAAGAGGTTGCCTACTCTATCGGCACCTACAACTTCTGCTGAATTCAGTTCAAAGAAAGAATCCGAAAGTTACGATTTCCATCACCGAAGAGACCGAACGAGGGTTAATTTAGTGGCTAGACAACTGTCATACAGCATCAATTTTGAGAATTACTGCTCCGACCCATTTTTTGACCACCGACGCCTCCGACTTAGCATGGGGCGCGATAATGAACCATGTAGGGCTAACAGGCAACTGGGCCACATCCAAGAAAATTCCACACATCAATCAAAAGGAGCTGCTAACAATCCTGAAGGTACTACAACAGGGTCATCAACTTCAGCTTTCAAATGCCTCTCTACTTATCCAAAGCGACAATCACACTGTAGTAGCTTACCTACGAAACGAAGGAGGTACACGGTCGAAGCCACTTCTAGATATGAACTATAAGAGTGACAGACACAAATATAAGAGCTACTAAATCATTACCACGCTTACTTGCGAATTTATCACCTACGTGGAATGTACAATGTATAAGCAGATCACCTTTCCCAATTACGTCGTCTACCTCAGTGGCATCTGCTACCCAAAGCAACAAAAGTGATGTTCTTGAAATGGGGGACACCTACGATAGATTTATTCGCGTCACGGATAGCCCATATTGTTCCGAACTATGTATCGATCGATCAATTTGACCAACAGGCAGAATTCCACGATGCACTTAGGCGAAATTGGAACTACAAAATAGCGTCGATGTCTCCACCGCCGTGCCTTGTACCTCGAATATTGCAGCACATGAACCAGGCCAGAGTTGTATTCTTGTAAGTGGTTCCTCATTGGGAGCGAGTCTTTTGGCGCCCGGATCTAAAGAAACGAGCATTAGAAGTCCCTTATGTAATTCAAAATCTGCACGGGTTTTTGATCGATGCAACTACCAATGCGCCCCCGCCGAACGTAGAAGCATTAACCCTTGGAAGTTTGGAAATGTGGGGGTGGCACAGTAGCTTGATTAATTGGACTGCGGAACAAAAATCCTTACTGAGATATGGTTGGCGAGATTCAACTCTGAAAACGTATAAATAATCGTGGAATCGTTGGACTCGGTGGGCAGAACAAAATAATATAAATATTAATAAACCCAGTGGCGCAGATATAGCACGATACCTAATTGATTTATGCCAAAAAGATTATCTTTCATATAAGACCATCCTGTTATACAAACCGGTAATTGCTACACTGAGCAGCACTAACTCATCCTCATTAAGCTGTAATATTTTGGTCAAACAAGCATTAAAGGCAATTTCTTTGAAAAAACCTTTGGCAGCTAAACCACCTATATGGGACGTGTCGCACGTATTAGCCTACCAAACAAGTAGGCATACAGATCAAGATAACTTATTTTCAGTGTCACAACAGACTGCTTTGCTGTTATTACTTTGTTATGGGAGACGAGTTCATGACTTAACGCTCCTCGATATAAGTTCCGAACACATGATTATTTCTGATGATCATATAGTTTTTTGGCCACGATTTGGATCTAAAACTGATTCCTGTGATTATCGTCAGTCAGGTTGGAAAATTCTAACAAACCATGATTTTCATCAGTTTAATCCTGTATTTTGGATCAAACGATTACTGCATTTATCACAAGCTCGAAGGCAAGGATGTGACCAGACAAGTACTGTACCATTTTTAACCGCGAGAGGAGATCTGAAACCAGCGTCCCGGACCGTTATCGGTAGTTGGGTCAAGGCATTACTTAATGAAGCTGCTCCCGCAAGCTACTCCCGGCAGTGTGCGAGCAGCAGTAGCTTCTAAGAAGCTGGGTTGAGATTTTTTCCTTAGACCAAATCTTATCGCAAGTTAATTGGCGATCTGCGGAAACTTTTCGGCAATTTTACCGCCGTGAAATTGTTCGTACAAATATTAATAACAATGCAAACAATATAAGTTCTTTATTTAATCCTTTATGATGATCACTCATTTAATGACAATTTCTAATTCACATTTGACACTGATTTGTGTTTTGTATGTTGTCAATTTGATTCTTACTCTGTTATTATTATGGAATAAACCAAGGTTTATTACATATTATGCTTTATCATTTTCATATATTTTTTAAATACACTTTTCTAAATGTTAGTCATATTGTCGACAATTCAAACCCCTCTTAATTTTATTTATCAATTGCCTATCTTCACATGAAAAAGCATTTCTAATGTGTTCTCCCCATTGCAAGAAGTTACATTGGCGTCCTCCACCGCCAGGCGATATCAAACACGTATCTCATTTATTTATAGGCTTCGAATAGCGTACAGTGTTTAATATGGGCGTTTCACCTTACAATAAAACGCTTATTAAATACTTACCTATTCGAAGCCTATACTATAATGTCTGTCTGGCTTATAAACGAGCCGCAATGAAGCTAGAGCCACGCGCTAGCAACTCGTGGCCTGCCAGGTGGGGTGCAAGGGAAACGGAAATGCTATTCTCATTTATTTATAGGCTTCAAATAGGTTAGTATTTAATAAGCGTTTTATTGTAAGGTAAAACGCTGATATTTAAACTGTTAAAAATTAGACCAATTGTAAATTTATAAAATCAGTGACCATAAACACGCTTTTAATGTTTAGCTTGTAATATGGCTCAATAAAGATATATTTATTATTATTATTTATTTATTATTATTAGCTAATCTTAAAAATATGGGAAGCTCGTTTATGTTAATAATATGATGTGACTCAATTATTTTTAAATCCATGTCTGAAACAAGTTTTAAAATTCTTAATTTATTTTTTTAGGAACCTAGTTATTTACATTAATAGGTATGTTTCATTAATATATTTAACAGATTTATTAAATAGCAAATTGCACTTGTAAAAAGCAACTTTGGCTGTGTGACAGACGAGGAATCGAACCCCTTGTCTTACGCAATCCGGGCGTATGCCTATACCACTCGGCCACCGACACATTAGCAAGCCTGTTGAATTTTGCAAGCGCTTTCTTTAACACGTAGGCTGCGTGACGTCATCAATGTTGCGAGATTGCTCTCACAATATCCGAAGGAAATATTTTTACAAATATTTAACAATCGGTTAAGATGAACGAAGCCAATTTGTAATATATATATTTTTTGTTTTTGTAGTGTTTTATCACTATACAAACTTAATAATATAAATAGCAAATTGTGCGAGCAATCTCGCAAGATTGATGACGTCACGAAGCTTACGCGTTAAAGAAAGCGCTTGTGAAATTCAACAGTCTTGCTAATGTGACGGTGGCCGAGTGGTATAGGCATTTTTCTTTTAATGTAATTCTCTTTTCTGTTAGTCAGGACGGCGCTGTTTAAACGAGTCGCACTGTAAAACCCTTATAGGTAAACCAGTCCAAATAAAATAAGAGAATAAGATAATGCATACCCTTTGCACGCTCACAATCAATAATTATTATACTTTTTTATATTACCACATCATTTTTACCCTGCCGTAGAGCCTTCTCATCAAGCAAACAGCCGCCAGGTCCGGTAAGGTTGGTGGATTGCATCGTAGGCCATTTTACCATTGAATAGTTATACGGAAGACCTTCGTCGTCTAAGTATCCGAAGTCCCACGAGCAAATCGCATATTTTCCGATAGCATCATAAAGAGCACCATCGTCTCTGAACTCATTTTTGCAAACAGTAATGTTTGTGATGAGTACTGCTGCATAACTGATAGTCTTTGCATTTCTATTTTGGGTATCGTTAGGCTGTAAGAACATTATACATATAGATGAGGCAATGAACAGTTATTTGAGCTTATATAGTAGATTGTTATACAATGGGAGAAAGTGATCCATTTCACTCTAGATGTTTTTGGCGCTCGAACGGAGTGAGAGCGCTAATAATTCTAGAGTGAAATGGGTGCTTTCACACGAGTTAAACATACTATTTTTCATTGCGACTGTGAGGAAAAATAAATACATTTAGCTATGTGATTGTGATGAGAGGATGAGATATAAAGTTGTTGGGCGAAAAATGAAACCTCAAGGTTTTTACATAAAACACACGATTAAAAAGACAGTAACGGCACGGAAGACAACAGAGTACATAAAACGCGGACGATATCAAATATTTCAAATCATTTTTAAAAATCGATTGATTTTTTCTCACAAACAATTATAATAGTAGAAGAACGCAACTTTAACCTTGACACCAAAACTACCACAGGTTATGTCAAATTTCAGGTTAAATTTTGTCTCATAAGATAGCGCTATGAGTGACAGCTAAAGGTGGGGGTGAGAAAGAAGATTAATGAACAACAAAATCGCGGCAAGTTGCCTCCGCCCGTAGACAGAGAATCCTACTGCTTTATAATCTGTGCAATAATCGATCAAACTAAAAAAAAAACGTCAAAGACAAACAATGTGTCACAATTCAAAATGAAAAAAAAAGTGTCACTATGTATGACGGTCAACCGAATATTACATTTGTAGATTTGAATTTGTTAAAATATAGACTAATTGTATTTTTTTAAAATTAGTGATTATAATAAATAACACACGCTTTTAATGTTTAGCTAATCTTAAAAACATGGAAAGCTTGTTTATTTTATTAATATGATGTGACTCAATTATCTTTAACTCTATGACGGATCGTAGCAATTAAAACTAAAATACTTTCCACCCTAGGGATGGAAAAACTATTTTCCACCCGTCTATTTTCACATGAAAGATCAATTTTTCGAACAGAAGAAATGAAAAGATAATTTCAAGGAGCAAGAGTTTTGGCTTCGTTATTTTGATTGCACTAGCTCTAGCCTCCTAGCTACATCAACATTATCAAAACTCCCAGACTGTAGCCCTTGGGCCGGAAGGAGGGCGAGGGCTTGAAGGATACTTTGAGTCCTATTAACATGAGACCTTCTACAAAATGAGAGCTGATAAAATTTCATCATCATCATCATCATTATTAACCTCTTAACTAGACCAAACAAACTTGCGAAGTCAAGAATTGTGTTCCCAGCTTAGACTTATTATGTTCTTTAAACAAAGAGGTCGTTGGTTCCCTTTCTTCATTTCCTAGCTAATCGTACTGATTGTCTAGTTTGACAACTAACATAAATTATTATTATATTGAATCCTAGCCCGGCAGCATTGCCAACGGCCATGCATCAATAACGTGGCATCAGCGGCCTGCCACTGAGCCATGTGCATACCGCACACCGGCACAATGCCGCCGGGCGGTGTAGATATGTTGTAATATTATAAAAACCGCGTAGTTATAATCTAACGACTGTTTAGTCGGTCGATGTATTGTGAATTGTACCGAACTTCATACATTGTAAGTGTAACGTAAACTGCAATAAGGAATCACTGAGCAAAGGAGTCGGTGCCCTGATAATGATGCTCGAAATGGCCAAAGCGATAGCACTGACTCCTAAAAGAAACTGTTCGCCTAAAATAGAGTCCTGTCGTTCAAAAAGTGAAGAGTTTATTGATGATTTTAAAGTGCATTTTGGTTTTAAAGTGGGTTTTTGTTTTTTTTAAAGTAAATTATATTTGCAAATTCTTAGTGATTGCATTTTTGACTCTGTTCTTTAATAAGACAAAGATTACTTATCGTGTTCTGTCATTCAAATCCCTGAACTCTTAAGCGTTTATGAGTTCTTTGATCAGCTCAGGTCCACACAATGACGACTATCAGATGCAACAACAAGTCTTCATTAAGATTCTACTTCAACATTCGTGCCTTTTAAATTCGAGGTTTCTCTCGACTGCACCAAGATCCCATCATCAGATCCCGACTTGGCAACAATAGGACCAACTAGAAGGTATAACCTCTAAGTTGGCGATTTTTCGAATCGTTCGATAAAAGACTGAGATATGAGGTAACATAGATACAAAAAAAAACATACAGTGAAATTGATAATCTCTTCCTTTTTTGAAGTCGTTTAAAAAGGGATGTGCGAAGCAAATCCTTTGTGTTAGGTTGACATGTAAGTTCCAAAAAGCATAAAAATTTAAACCTTGACAAGCTTCTTCGCAATAAATCGACAGATTACAATATACCTAAAAGATTTTACAATATCACGGTGACAGATACACCATAAGCTCCACTCTGTAGGACCCGACTTCTAAAATACAATTTGACGTCTAGTTTAGGAATGAGATAATAGTACATTATGATACAAGTGTGCTAAGTTGACCATTATATACAAGGCGATATTGTGTGCGCACGAGCGAAGCGAGTGCGCCATAAGAAAGCCGCGTATATTATGGTCACAGGCACACGTGTTTCATACGACGTTTTTCAACACACTCGCCATTAATCCATTCTTCGTCATACCACAGCCGCCAACTATTTACGAAAAATGGCGCGTTGTTTTCTTACCGCGAAACTGATGCGCGCGCAACGTTAAGGCGCGAACTAGATCGGCCAACAGCCAAGATTAAAAATGTAATAATTCGTTATTAAAACACAAATTACAGAAAATTTTAAATGAATTTGAGTTATTTTTAGTAATAAAGCTGGATTTACCATTTACTGAAATAAATATGTACATACTGCTTTAGAATGTTTTTAACACTCACAGTGTCATATTTTATATTTATAAAGATGAAATAAGTAAGCTAAGCGTCACGCAATTGACGTTTTCATAAGAAACCACAAATTTCGCAGGGTCAGACTAACAGCACGGTAGCTCAATTGGTAAGAGCGTTTGGCCCGGTTTGCCAAAAGGTTGCTGGTTCAAGTCCCGCCCGTGCGCAAATTTTTGGATTCTTATTTCATCTTTATAAATATGTACATACTGTTATTTTTCGCTTAAATACTATTTGTTGTGTAAGTAATAACCCGACTAAATTATATCGCTTCATCTTCTTACTTACTACTTTGTACTAGGGTACAAATGTAAATTGGTCGGGTTAATAAACAAAAAGCACTAATGCAATAATATACAGAAAAAGCACGCGTGTTTAATATCTATGATTATGTGCCAAAAATCGGTGGAATAAAAACGTCATTTTGAGCAAGTGTGTTGAAAAATTTGTTGTTTGTCACATGACACGTATGAACAATACCTTAATTACTGATTCGGAGTAGCTCCTTTCATTCTTGACGGGTTATTTTGTAACACTTTGTACAATTATAAATTACTTTTAAATTTAAATTGTGTTGCAGAAATATAATATTATAGCAGTTTTATATACAAAACATAATGGTTGTTTAAAAATCATGTTTCGAACAAATACAATCATGATTTGTAATTACAAAATTATTTAAAGAAAGAAATTAAATTACAAAATGTGTAAATACATACAAACATATTGCAATTGCAAGGGACTTAGATTTTTTACTCATTTGTTACACGACGATTCCCGATGCTAGTCTGCCCCAAATATTTACTTATTTTGTTATAGTATATTCAGCACTAAACCACATACTCACTGTGTGTGACCTAAGTGACCCCACTGTATTTACTAAATTACACATTCTTATCGTCATATGTACAATACCTCCGCCACAACATCCAAACGGTTGCTCACAACCGCATAACAATAGAATTTATATTTCGTCTCCTTTACATATGCTTGAGGAAATAATTTATACACCTATCTGGATTTGACATAAATGATCGTTTGTTGTGGTAATGCCGGAAGTGTCCACCATGCTGAATGTAACTCGGCTATGATATAAGAATAACTTTAATCTTAAGTGATTTAATTATTATAATTATATTTAATTAATTGTAAATTAGGTAATTATTTAAGATTATTAGGCCACTTATTACATTTTTATGACTGCCGTATAACAAATGTTCATTTTGGCGCCAAAAGGAAGTTGACTCTGATTGGTTGGTCGAGGTTAGATTTATTTCAAATATAGTAACTTTTAAAATAATAATCTAAAAAGTTTACTTAATTTAGTACGACTAATAACTAAATAATTTATGAATTTATATATTTAATTAGCAGATAGTTTATCTCTTCAAATAAATATTATAGTAAATGTTCGGATATGGAAACGGATGTCGTCCCCACTATTTTCTACAGTTGTTCAGGGTTATGATTTGTATAAAAGCGAGTTGACTGCCAGAATATGTCCTCTATTTGTACTTTATCTCACTTAGTGCCATATCTTTGTGCTATTTTGTTGGAATAAATCTATTAGAGAAGAACTTGAAGATTTATACTATGTGTTTATTATTCAAGCACCCCACACGCGGTCACATATTTTACAAACTGTAACGTATTACGTTTATTTACAGCTCTTTGCAACATTTTACATTTGTATTGTATTGTATTGTATTAATTATCCAAATGAGTAAAATCACATGTTAAATTGCACAATTAAATGGTTACAATACTATTGCACTACGCTTGCAACATTAAAAAGAAACGGTGGGATCGGAGCTGTCTTTCTGGTCAATTTATAAAAAATCTTTCAAATGTGCATTCAAAATCCCTAAAAAACTTTGGCTTACCATTCTATAGTCGTCAATTGTGCCCCAACCCATTACGATTGCGCTCACGTTTTCTCTCTGATATTTTGCTTGGTAATTGACACGAATACTTTGTGGCTTGTAAGAACACTTATTAGAAAACCAAAGTTCAGAGTTGAAATTGAACGGTGATTCCACCTTCGCGACAGCGATGTCGATGAAAGCCCATTCATGTTTCGCGTGGTTCAATTTATATTCTGGAAAAAGCATACAACTTAGTAACTCTTTTATTTTATTTAAGACCAAAAACAAATGTACCATCCTCTTTGTCAGTAATCTTCATTACTTTTTCTCATGCTATATTACAAATGATAACATTTTTCAGTTCAGTATTTTTTTTGATTCACCAGAGATTATAAAGCTATCAAAATAAAAGTTTTAATTCATCAAATGTATAAAAAAATAATAAGCATTCGCAGTAATCTACCAGAATACATTGTTGACTTAATTAATAAATTTAAAACTGTCTAGAAGAAACCCTAATGACAAAAGGATATTATAAAGTAGATGATTATTTAAAAGATAGTATGTATGGACTTGCATAAATACCACAAACATTGTTAACCTTTTACAAGAGGCACTACCAATAGTGACCGAGTTTGTTGCGCTTCTTCTCAGCACTAGCCTACATTAATCGTCCCGAAGCTGTGGTAGGGTTTATATCGCGACGTGTATCATTTTTAGGGTTCCGTAGCCGAATGGCAAAAAACGGAACCCTTATAGTTTCGTCAAGTCTGTCCGTCTGTCTCTCTTTGAAATTGTTAGGAAGATGTATTCTGTTAACCGCTTTACGATTCTTATACATAAAATAAAAAATAATGATATTTAAGGGGGGCTCCCATACATGAAACTAATATCATACAGATATTTTATTGTTTTCTTCACTATAAACCAGCGTTATATTCCTATTCTGTTGCTGACTGTATTTTAAGAATGGTGACGAAACGCTCCCTCAGTTTTATTTAACAAATTAATGAAACACGCCCACATATAACAAAACGCCCCATTTTATGGATGACGAAAAGTCATAACTGACCAAACACCCCTAACCCTTCGAAAATAAACAATACTTATTCCTATTTTTTACAAAATTTACCTTTGGGCACGCATGTTTGAATCACCTTCTTTTTCATAGCCTTTGTGCAAGGATCTTTGTCCAGATCTCCAGTAGTCACACTGTGCTCATATCCAGCTATCGCGTACATATGTTGGACGTCCATCACACATGCTGCGGATGTAACAATCAGTTCAGTGCTCACTAGCGCACCCCCGCAGAGCCAGAAGTCATAGGCTTTTGGAGAGTTGGGTGCTTTAACAAAGTACACCTAGAAAAAATATATGATACCGGATCACGATGATAAGTATCTCGAATATCGTAGCAGTTTCGGTAACAATATGAATGGTCGTAACCTCAGGGCGGCGATTCTCACGGCAATCGTACTTTTTTCTTGTGGTTATTCGATTATAAGTTTAACTGTTCTACCTTAAAAATCAAGCAAAACATCTACAAGTAAAAAAGCTAGCGCACGAACGTAATCGAAATGCATAGAAATCGTGACCCTGAGATTATATTTTCTTCGACAATCCGGTTTATAAACTGCACGAGAATCTGCCCCCTAATCTGAATTGATAGTTCGTTAATTTTAGTAACGTAACGAAGGGCTGAGCGAAATCAAATAACACGTATTCAACCCATTTATACAACATTTTTTTGCGTTGCGTAATCGAATGGCAAAAAATAGAACCCTAGTTTCGTCGAGTCTGTTCATCCGTTTGTCATAGCCACTTTATTTTGAAAGAACTATTAGCATCACACACTTGACACTTAGTCCTGATAGTGAACCGCCTTACGATTCTTATACAAAAACTAGAAAATGATTTAAGCTATGCAAAGCAAGCTAGGCAAATAAGTTGCCACAAAACCCTTCAAATCTCTTAAAATATTGACCCTACGAGTATGTTGTTTTTTCAGAGTTTTGAACTTTTTCCTTTTTTTATAATATACTGAGGTTAAGAATGTTTTTAACACTTACAGTGTCATATTTTATATTCATAAAGATGAAATAAGAAACCAAAAATTTGCGCACGGGCGGGACTTGAACCAGCAACTTCTTGGCTAAGGTCACGCGTAATGAAGTATCCATAAGAGACCACAAATTTCGAAAGATCGGACAGACAGCACGGTAGCTCAATTGGTAGAGCGTTTGACCCGGTTAGCCAAGAAGTTACTGGTTCAAGTGCCGCACGTGCGCAAATTTTTGGTTTCTTATTTCATCTTTATAAATATACTGAGGTGCTCGTAGCGGTGTGGTAGCAGCGCTTTGGTAGTGATACCGAAGTGAAGCAATCTACAGCGCGGTCGTGTTTGCATGGGTGACCATTCCGACCATATAAGTGACGTATATCACGATCCGTGCTTTGGATGGCACGTTAAGCCATTGGTTCCGGCTAATATCGGTTAATGTTAGTCGTAAAGCTTAGTCAGAGGTCTTATGGGCGGCTTGATATCATCTGACAGCAGGGTTAGTTCCACCTCCTCCACTAACCCGCACTGAGCCCGCGTAGTGGAGTATGGCTCAAACTACCTCATAGTTGAGGTAAGGCCTTTGCCTAGCAGTGGGATGTTAAGGGCTAACTTTTCGTTTTTAACTTATAAAATACTAAATTATCTTGCTAGCTAGGTAGACGAAATGTAGCGTTCGGTAGGCGTCAAGCTCCGTACCACACCGCACCGCTAAACCTAACTAGGTACAGCGGGAGTAGACTCTGGGGAAAGCTGCTTCTCCGTGGCACTGGCCTATTTTATGGTTGTATTTGGAAAAAATGTGATATGCTTAAGAGTGAAATGAAATGTGAAATGTGACCTAGTAAGCCTGATGAACTCTAACACCCGAATTAACAATACTGACGATAGGTGCAGTATTTTGATTTCGTTGGAAAAAGATAATACATACCCCTTTGTAACATGCAACGTGCTCATAAAATATAGCAAAAAAAAATTGTATACTTCTATCTATTCAAATACTAGCGGACCCAACGGAACTTTGTTTCGCCCCCAGCCCCGTCCCGCCCCGGCCCCGTCCCGCCTAGCCCCGTAATGTTAAAAGTTAAGTGGTCTCAGCGACATTTTTTCGTCCCGTATAGAATTCTGAATATGATACATTTTCTGTGGCATTAATTTTTATCTGGTAGGAAAACAATTCCAGTTATGATACGACAGCCGATCGAAGTACGCAGTATTTTCGCTCACCTGTTTATTGTGTTCCAAGACACTTGTTATGTGACACTTGAAATTGAGCATAATCACTGTCGGTGAAAAAAATTGTGTTGGTAGAGGTACTCAAAAAACTTCTTACCGCATATCTCTTTGGGTTTTTTAAATTTTCTGGCCGTTTTATTCTACGCTCCGAGAAGGCATCTATAATAAAAAAGTAAAATATTAAAATTCGAGACACAATTTAAGTTCAAAATTATTAGAAAAGTTATACAAAACCACTTAAATTACGTTTTCTTAAAGAAATTGCTGTAGGTAATTAGACCGCCTAGTATATACAACTTCAACTTAAGGTTTATTATATCATATTTATCTATATTATTTCTTCTTATACTAGGTGTAGCCTGTAATAGGAGCAAAACTTATAAATACAGGCCCTTCAAGTAACCAGTAATCTTTTTTTTATTATTTATTATCACTAAAAACAGAAACGACAAAAATATTGCATATTTGTACTGTTATTAACCACTGAGGTTTGCCTACAGTGCTTAAGTGAGACAGCTTATTGTGGAAATTAAGTACTTACATTTACTTAAAAAATAAATTGACACTCATAAAACACATAATTTAACTTTATGAAAGTATGTTTTTTTACAAGAAGGTACACATTTTATAAATTAAACAGGAACCTAGAAGAAACACAATGTGCTAATCTTTGATAGCAATAAAATATGTTTTTAACGTATACCTATTTGATATTATTTTCAAATCATTCTTGACGTTTTGAGGTAAATTGATAATAAATCGGGGGATCTAGTACTGTGCGGTTCTTGCACCGTACACATTTCGAGCCGTTTCGGTGAACAAACGGGTGTTCAATTTTATTACGCAGGTGTCTATTAAAATACAGTTCTTTAAGAAAGTTGTTTTAAAGCGCTTTTGGACAGGTAGTACATTGCAATGCTGAAAGAGACTAGCTTCATTGTCCCTGTATTTCTCTTTCATGACGTTGGAGATGATTTGTTTCAGTATTTTGAGTTGCAATTTGTAAATACTATCTAGGTAGGTATTATAGGTATGACCATAACTGCTCACACCATATTGTATATATGACTCAGCTAAAGAGTTTTATAGGGCTAGCTTCACTTTTTATGGAATGCGATCTTTTAGTACATACATATTAGCGGAAAACTGACGCAATTTGTTACAAACGTCCTCAATGTGTATACCCCCATTGAAGCATTTATCAATATGGAGCCCCAGGTACTTAAATGAATTGACGAGCTCAATAACTGGGCAGTCACATCCCTGGGGATCAGTGGAATGAATGCAGCTGTGACTATGCGCTTTAAGGTATCCATTTGAACCACTTTGAGGTATGGTGACTTGATCTGCATGATCTTATTTTTGGATGCATTTAAGACAAGACCCGCGTCATGATGACACCATTAAAATTTGGTTAAATTGTCAAAGTTAGCTTGTACAAATTTATACCCCTCATGCCTCCTCATGCTCTCCCCCTCGGACCGCGAAAGCGTTCGGACGTTTGCCGCTCGGAAGATTTGAACCTGTGCTGACGGCGTGCCCCTTGAGTGGTTGCGCGTTCCTGCCATCGAGCCAAGCGAGCTGACTACAAATGGGCGAAATTTCAAACCACTATCGAGGCGACTACGCACCGCGCAACTCCGAGTGCTACGGCAAAACGGTGCTACGAAATTGCTACGGACCGAACCTGCCATTCTACGACGCGCTACGGACAAGTGTGGTTAGTTTGTTTTTTTGTTTTGGTATTTGTTGGTAACTAATAAACGACAAATATGCAGCGTACTCCGCCGGCTATATCACAGCCGTCTTTGTCAATCTCCCGCTCGGAGTCAGACCTGCCAAATGTAACTTTGACCACAATGGCAAGTGTAACCAATGTTACTACACGAAGCAAGCGGCAGCGTACGGAGACATCTCCTGACAACACGCCAATAAAATCTGCGTCGTCTACGGACGGCGCCGGCGTCCCTAGCGTTGACTTGAGTAGTGATGTGATTACCCTTCTGTCATCTTGGAAAATCGAACAAGACCGCCGTCTAAGCGAGTGGAAGACTGATCTTGACAATACTCTGTCAAAACTAGTCACCCAGTTATCGGACCTCCAAAAGGAGTGCTTGCTGATTAAGAAAACAAATATCGAAATCGAAAAGAGCATGGACTTTATTAATAAAAAGTAAGAAGAAACAATTGCCAAAGTTAGTAGCGTGGAAAAAGAGAAAAATGCAAATACGGAAGCCATAAAGGTTTTAGAAAACCAGTTACAAGACCTTCATTTCCAAACAAGACGAGAAGAGAAATGTTCCACTTATTGAGAATGAGAGTTACGAAAGTCTCGTCAAGATAGTATCCACATTGGGCGAGAAGATGGATTTGTGCCTGGGCTCGGGATCAATTCGTGACGCCTATCGATTGCCTGGGATATTGGGCGTGATACGGCCCATTGTAGCAAAGTTCTCTTCCGTCCACACAAGAAATGAGTTGATATCAAAAATTCGTCGTTTCAATAAAGACAGAGGAATAAATGATAAATTGAATACTGAAACCATCGGTCTACCTGCAGTCAAAAAGCCAATATATGTTGATGAACATATTGCACCATCGCAGAGAAAATTGCTCTTTGAAACCCGCCAATTCGCCAGAAAGCACAATTTCTCCGCCTGGCACTCAAATGGCAGGATCCTCATACGGACCGAACAAACAGGCAAACCGATCCAAATCAAAACAGAAAAGTGTCTCGAAGAGTTAATGATGAAGATCTGACTGTTATTGTTTCATACGTCCTCTTCTAATTTTGAATTATCTATTTTTGACTTAAACTTTCTAAGTTGTGAAATTGTTATACTCGTAGATATAAGTTTATTTTTGCTAGTCTCGTTGAATGCATTTTTCGGTAACTATTGGAAATTAATTCAATTCAATTTGTTTATTTCAGAAAGCCAGGTTCCATAATGTTGTTAGTAAAAGTAAATAAAAAACAGAGATAAAACAAACTAATAAATTATGGTTAGTAGAAAAAAACATGAAAAAAGCAACAATAGATTAAAAAAAAGAATAAAATTCATCCGGTGTGGAGCATCATCCAGTGACGCAGCAGAGGTGTGTCCCACCGGTCTTTGAACACCCTCAGGAGACCGCTAGTGCTGGAGCGGAGCCTAGTAAGCATTGACGCGGATCTTTTTCGCATAATGGCGTAGAAGTCGTCGATGTGCGCTTCTGCGAACATTCCCGATGCGCTACAACGCCTCGACAGCCCCAGCAATATCCTGAGTGCGTTATTATATTGGATGCGGAGGTCGCTGTATACCCGCAGGGTATAACTTGTCCAAAGGCTGCACGTATAGAAAGATTGACAGTAAGCTTTGAAAAGAGATACCTTTACTGCATTCGTACATCGTGCAAACCTTCGAGCCAGCATGTTACATCTTGCGGCCAGCGACCTCCGCTCCCTCTCAATATCTAGGTTATCCTTGAGATCATCGGTGACCCAGTGACCAAGGTACTTAAATTTTGACACCCAGCTAATAGGACTACCACAGAGCGAGACTCCAGGGATATCGGTGTAGTTGATTGAGGTTGATTTGAACATCATAAGATGACTTTTTTTAACATTATACCTGAGCCCATGTTCCACCGCATAAGCCTCAGAGATAGCCACCAGTCTTCTAAGACCACCAATCGATGGGCTTAGCAGAACCATATCGTCTGCATAGCTTAAATTATTCAGGCAGACTCCATCAATATGACAACCTATATGTGTTTTGCCAAGCCCATCGATCAGCTTATTCATATAGAGGTTGAAAAGGCGGGGCGAACTTAACCCCCCCTGTCTCACCCCACAATCCATCCTATACACGTCTGACCGAGCTCCTGTCCACTTAACATAATTAGTCTGATTGCAATACCAGTGCTGTAACAAGGATGTAACTTCAGGCGGTAATGTTGTTTCATTTTGAAGCTTTTTCCAGAGGACCTCGTAGGATACCAGGTCAAAAGCCTTGGAAAGGTCTAAAAAACAAGCAAATACTGGCGTTTTCCTTGTGGTGTAGTACTGCACAGTCTGCTTGAGGCACAGGATGGCACTTTCCGTCGATAGTTCGGGTCTGAAGCCGAATTGAGCATCTTTTAATTCCATGTGCTTAGCCAACTGTTTATCAAGCAGACTGTCCAGGACCTTGGCGAGCACTGTAGCCAGCGAGATGAGTCTATAGTTAGACAAGTCAGCGACGTCACCCGTCTTGTCTTTAACAATTGGCGTCACTATTGTCTTCATCAGGTCTTGTGGCAAATAGCTGTGACTGAGACATAGGTTGAACAACAGTGCAAGAACTCTAGACAGATGTCGCCCAGCATATTTCAGATGTTCGATGCTTAGGTCATCGTGGCCTGGTGATCTACCCCTTGACATACTCTTGATAATAGAAGAGACTTGTTTTGCTGTAAATATTACTGAAATATTATAAGGCTTATCATTCCCCTCTGCCGAGACTGCCCGCTGCACAGTACTATCCAAAGAAGACACACTTGAAAACTGCTTCCGGAACAGGTTGGCCACCTTTTCAGGGTCAGTGGTGCCCGCCACACTCGCAGGGAGACTTGACTTGCCTTTTAGTTTGTTAGTGGACTTCTAAAATCTACCAAAGTCTTTATTCGTGTGGAATTGAGCTAATATATCTAATTTAATTTGTTCTTGATTATTTTGATCATATTTTAATTTAGCTTTAAACACCCTACGCGACTGCCTCATTTTCTCGTAAGCTTCCCCAGATGTAGGGGCCCCGTACAGCAACCATGTCCGGTAGCATGATCGAGCCTCCCTGTGAGCACCACTCACATGCCTGTTCCAGCCTGTCACATACTTCCGATTTTTGACCTGATCATCCCCAAGGTATGAAAGTATAGCACCCTCCTGAAGTGTAGATACAATTTCAGAGTACATTCTATCTAATATTAAAAAATGTTTTGAATTACTACAATGTCCGTTATGAGAACATGCAATACATTCTGTAGGAAAATCAATAGATTTTAATCGATTATTACAAAATTCATAATATTTATTAATCTGTGTGTTATTTTTTTCATTCCACCTAATTTTATTTTTTTGAAGTTTAAAATTTGGTCCCTTTTTACTAATTATCTTTTAATTACACTTAAATACAATAGGGTAATGATCTGACTGATAAACATCATACAAGACGGAGCCACAGGTGACTAAGTGACTCGCCGCTTTCGTCACAACACAATGAGACCATGGACGTTATCGATACGGAAAGTTTAATCAGGATCTGTGTATCTGCGTTTTCCGAGGACGACATTGATTGTGCGAAGACGTTGCTGTTTTCGTCGATGAAAACTAAGAAGAAACTCATATCGAGACGTAAAATGAAAAAAGAAAAAGACTTAGAAGACATGCTGGCGGTGTTAAAAACAGCTGAACCCGATGAAATACCAATATTTGTGGCTTATGATTTGCATAAACTGCCGCCAATATGTTTTGATCATGTTGACGTTACTAAGTTATTGAAAGACTTACTTTTATTGCGCGAAGAAGTGAATACAATAAAAAATAATTATGTAACAAAGGAAGAACTGGATCACAAAAAGTTAAACATAAATCCATATAATTCTCTTGTGTCTTGTTATAACTCCAATATCAACATGAGAAGAGGAGGGTATGTTACGTTGGATAGCGGACCGATCGGGTTATCGCATGTTTCCGAGTTAACGGAGGACGACGTCACGGCTGCATCGCCGCTGCCTGAGACTGAGACCAACGCGCGAGTGAGTACCGGCGCAGTGGGGACAGGCGATCACACAGATGACTCAGTTTCAAATGTAAACAATGCACCACAGTATAGACCTCTCTGTCACTCGGTCGGGGCTGCGTATATTGACGTCTCTGCAACTGACTTCAACTCGACATTATTGGATAGAAATGATAAAAATGCTACGGCTGCGGAATGTTTAGTTAAAAAGCCGGTTGGTAACAATGTTTACAAACTCAATGATACAGGAAAAGATAGTGAATGGACCACTGTGAGAAAAAGACGGTCAAAAAATCGCTTCGTAGGCAGGACTGGCAAGGCTTTGTCATCCTCGACAGGCACTTTTAAAGCTGCAGAGACTTTTATACCGTTATTTATTTCAAACGTTGGTAAACAATAAAGATGAAATAAGAAACCAAAAAACTTGCGCACGGGCGGGACTTGAACCAGCAACCTTTTGGCAGACCGGGCCAAACGCTCTTACCAATTGAGCTACCGTGCTGACAGTCCGACCCGGCGAAATTTGTGGTCTCTTATGAAAACGTCAATTGCGTGACGCTTAGCGCCATCTAGCCGTCTGTTTATGAAACAGATGGCCCAAGCAGTTATTCTTTACAGAATAAATTCAACTTGGAAAGTGATGACGCTTGGCTATCTAATGCTTTAGAATGTTTTTAACACTCACAGTGTCATATTTTATATTCATAAAGATGAAATAAGAAACCAAAAACTTGCGCACGGGCGGGACTTGAACCAGCAACCTAAAGTCCCGCCCGTGCGCAAGTTTTTGGTTTCTTATTTCATCTTTATGAATATAAAATATGACACTGTGAGTGTTAAAAACATTCTAAAGCGTTGGTAAACAAACCACGGAGAGAGATATTTCTGAATATATAAAACAAAAGACTCAGACAACGGTGAAAGTAGAAAAGATAAATATGAAAATTGAAAAGCCGTATAATGCTTTTAAAGTTTTTGTTACTGACCATAAGTTGGACACCTTTTTAGATGACAGCCTATGGCCAGAGGGAATACGGTTCAGGCGATTTATATTTTTCAAAAAAGGTAACAATGTTAACAAGGCTCCGATTAGTGCAGAAGCACAAAATAAAAATGGCTCTGTCTGATAAATCTAATGTAAATATTGCCACGTTTAACTGTAAAGGTGTGAAAAGATCTATTGACACCATAAGAAAGTTATGCAAGGATACTGATATTATTGCCCTTCAAGAGACGTGGCTGTGGCCTCATGACATTGATTTCCTGAGCAATGTTGATGATAGTTTCTCATACGTCAGCAAGTCTGCAATAGATACCTCAGCCAAAATCATCACAGGAAGACCATATGGAGGTGTCGCTCTCTTGTGGAGGAAGTCAATATTTTCGTCTGTTTCTATTGTGCATTGTGAAAGTGATCGATTAGTGGCAATCAAAACTTTGAGTGAAAGTCGTCCAATGCTCATATTCTCGGTTTACAGGCCTTTTGACAATGGTAAGAGTGACAATCTAGTTCTATTTACTCAATGTCTTAGTGAGATTGTGGCAATCATTGATAGTCATAGTATTGAGTCTGTTGTAATTTTAGGAGATTTTAACGCACACCCCGGGTCGCGCTTCTTTTGTGAACTTATAGCTGTATGTGACGACCAGGGGTGGGCCTGTGCTGATCATGATCTCCTTCCCGCGGACACGCACACATTTGTATGTCAGGCGAGTGGGTCGCGGCGCTGGTTGTCTAACCAGTGGACGTAACCGTCAACTACTATAGTGTTGTACTAGATTTAGACTTGACAAAATACTTCACAAAGCGATGTATGACAAGGCTTAAAATTGACCACGAAAGACTAGACTCAGTGATAGAAAATCTAGATCTCTCACCATTGTACGGGTTATTGGATGCAAATGAGGCTGCCCAATACTTATCGAATGTACTAATGGACGCAATCAAACAAAGCACAAATGAGATCAAGGTATCTAGACGAAAATGCATCAATAAACCCTGGATAACACCGGGTCTCCTTAGATGTATGCGTAATAGGGATAATCTACACAAAAAAGCTAAAAACAACCCAGATGACATAGATAAAGCTATAACGTACAAGCGATATCGTAATGATTGCAACATAATATTAAAAAAAGTTAAACGCGCATATGAGAGGGAAATCATACAAAAATCAGGACCTAGTACCAAAAAGCTTTGGAATGCTATCAAATGCATCACGCAACATCGCAAATCTAGTTCTTCTGCTTCAAATTTAATTTCGGATGCCAATTCTCGGGACGGTGTTGATAAAGTAAATAGATTTTTTGTCAATATTGGCCGATCCATAGCTTCTAACATTCAACATTCATTTAACCAGATAACCACTGATGATGATCGTACTGACAGCTCCTCGGTTCCAGCAAATTCACTGGTCCTACTACTGACAGACGAGTCTGAGATCGAGAGGCTTGTATTAAATATAAGGGATGACTGTGCAGTAGGATACGACCAAATATCAGGGCGATTTCTAAAGCAATACCGGGAAAAACTAATACCAGCAATCACTTTTATCTGCAACCTCTCCATTGAGACAGGAGTATTCCCTTACATTTATAAAAAGTCGGTCATTACGCCTATCCACAAGAGTGGTGACAGGGATAGTGTTGAAAATTATAGGCCCATATGCCTTCTCCCAATTATGTCAAAAATACTTGAAAAGCTAATGAACAAGCGTCTGGTCGATTACCTAAATAGCAACAATTTACTCTCATCATGTCAATATGGCTTTAGATCAGGTAGGTCGACCGATGACGCAGTTCATGAATTGACTGATTTTGTCGCTAGGAGATTGGACGCTAAAGATAAAACTATAGGTGTTTTTCTTGATTTGGCCAAAGCCTTTGACACTGTCTCTGTTACGATTCTTCTGGATAGGTTGGAAAGAATAGGTGTTAGGGGTGATGCTCATCAACTATTTTCTAGTTACTTAAAGAACCGTACACAAGTCGTAAAAATTGGACAAATAACAAGTTCTAAGCTTCCTGTTACGTATGGTGTGCCGCAGGGCAGTGTCCTAGGCCCCACGCTATTTCTAGTCTATATAAACCAGTTATGTGAGACTCAACTGAGAAATGGGAAACTGATAGCGTTTGCCGATGATACTGCCTTGCTGTTCCATGCTAGTAACTGGTGTGAACCATACCAATATGCTCAGGACGGCTAAATAAAGTATCCGACTGGCTCTCTAGAAATTCATTAGCGTTAAATGTATCAAAAACTAAATATTTGACTTTTTCTATTGATAGACGAGGGCAGCCAAGTGATCACAAACTGATATCACACTCGAACAATTGTTACTCCAAAACGCACTGCTTCTGTCCTCAGTTGATTCATTCTGACACCATTAAGTACTTGGGCGTAATAGTCGATTCTCATTTAAACTTTTATGCGCATCTTGATCTGGTGACGAGTAGAGTCAGAAAATTAATTTATGTCTATAAGACACTGAGACATCTAGCTGACCTAAAAATTCTTAGAATGGTCTATCAATCCCTGTGCCAATCCATTTTGTGCTATTGCATCTCAGCCTGGGGTGGAGCTTCTAAAACCCATCTACTAAAACTGGAAAGAGCCCAACGAGCTATCCTAAAGATTGCTGCATTTCTCCCCCTCTTGTATCCCACTACATGAGGTATACAACTTCTGGAAGGTTTTAACAGTACGTCAGTTGTTTATTGTCTCGGTAGTGCTCCGCAAGCACTCGCTGATCACGTACGATCCTCTATTAGCGATCAACAGACGTAGGAGGGGTAGGGTTTGCTATAATCTGTCTTTTAACACAGCTTTTGCTTCTTAGGAAGCTACCTGTACAATAAGATGAACAATATACTGAGCTTATACCACCTACCAAAGCACTCGTGTAAAACTAAATTAACTCTCTGGTTGTGTAATCTTGATTATGTGAGCACTGAAGATTTCATTGTAGTGATGAAATAACTCATGATGATGAATTGAATTACCTATAAATATATAAGTATAACGATAAATGCACAAACACGCGCACACGCACGCACGCACCCATACCCACCACACGCACACACTCACACACCCACATACACACACACACACACACACACACACACACACATATATATATCTACTAGATAAGTTAGAATGTTACACAGTATATCATTTTTTATTTTTTCATCATTTGTCTACATAATTAATTGTACGACTGTCCGAGGAGGTGAGAGGCTGGTGACCTGTAACACAGATATTTTATACCTAGCATAGGCACCAGTCTCACACAAACATTTCTTTTATGTATCTCATTTGTTGTCCAACTGTAAATGTATGTTTGTGATGAGAAAATAAAGATTTTATTATTTTTATTTATTTAAGGTCATCCCTATCTCATCATTGACGAGGCAAGTATCATCAGCGAACTGATAGCAAGTGCAGTAATTAATGACCCTGTTCATATCATTCACATAGGATAGGAAGTGTAATGGCCCTAGTACAGATCCTTGTGCTGTTCCTTGTTTTGCATCGCCAGTTTCACTTAACGTGTTGCAGATCTTAACACAGTATTTTCTGTTTTGGAGATAATTCTTTCACCATTCCAGCAGAGGTTTACGTATACCACAGTCATTGAGTCGTTATAAGAGCTTGACATGATCCAAAGTAACGAAAGCTCGCGAGAAGTCAATAAAAAGAACAACGCCGTATTGTCTATTATTAAGGTGTTCATTTACCTCGTCCGTATACCTAGAGAAGATTGAGCACAATTTATCCTTGTGGCGTTCTCGAGCCATAAATACATAAATACTACAGGGAACACGATATGATTTATCACAATCAGTATGGATTCCAAACGGTTAAGGGTACTACAACTCTAGAATACAACACGGGAACTTGACATAATGGTTAAGATAAAATGGTTGTTATTTATAGCAAAAAAAACATTTTTTGCTATTTGCGAACAACATAAATCGACCCAGCAATGTATCGCAAACAAAGGTGTCCAGTCATAGAGCTTGACATTGTCATTTACTATAACGAGTTATGATTTTAATATTCATTGACGTGGGAGTATTGCTTTAGATTTTTATATATCAGAATTAAAACATTTTAGAGCACTTTTGCCAAGTCAAGGTAATTTCGCATACTCTTTAGAATCATCCATAAAAATTTTTGCTCCTATTACAGGCCGCACGCTGTATACAGAAAATATAGATGTGTTATTTACACCACTTATAACTTAAGAACGAATAGATCGGTTGGATTTTTCTTGGGCCTGAATAGGATAATTATACCCAAAAAAAAAAAAACAAGGCAAGATGGGATCGGGGTGAAAAGATTTTCGCTGGGACTGCTAGTCTATCTATAATAAGTAAATGTAGTGTTGACCACTCATAACGCGAGGACGGGTGGACTGATTTCCATGACTTTTTTGACAATAGTGAGTGAGTTTGTTGCGCAGTTTCTTCTCAGATCTAGCTCACAATTGTCCCGAAGCTCTGCTATGGTTTATATGGGGACGAGTAATGGTGCCCCAAGTGGTTGGGTCTTTTTGCATACATAAATGACTTTTAAAGGTTTTTCTATTTAATTTTATAGATCTTTTTTTTAAAAAACTCGCTAAGTGCGAGTCGGACTCGCCCACTGAGGGTTCCGTGTCAACTTTGACTGAA
Source organism: Pyrausta purpuralis (assembly GCA_963924145.1). Lineage (NCBI taxonomy): Eukaryota > Metazoa > Arthropoda > Insecta > Lepidoptera > Crambidae > Pyrausta > Pyrausta purpuralis. The sequence goes on from OZ001660.1 coordinate 16,839,591, forward strand.
TTAGGGATCTGCTTACTTCCACTAAGCTAAAATACCACAATATTTTGTTGACAGCACATATAGCTTTGTTTTTCATAATGTTTGTATGAAAAACAAAGTTATGTTTGCGGTTGTTGAAAATGTGCTATATCTCAAAAACTCTTATTTCGATCCCGTCCAAACCAATGTTCGTTGAAAGTATTTGTTAGGATCAACATATTTTTTTTAAATTACACTTTCTTTGTTTAGCAGTTAAAGGGGAGGGGGACGCTCATTTTACCACTTTGGAAGCGTATATCTCACAAACGTTAGACTTTAAAAGAGAATAGTTTTAGGAACCTTTCATTTTAAACGACCTATCTATAGACACCCCACGCATAAGTTTGACAAAAAATAATAATATTGGTTTAATTTTCATTTATGGGAGCATACAAAAAATAAAAAATAATGATATTTAAGAGGGGGGGGGCGGCTTATCGAATATATAATATATTATAGAATCGTTAAGCGAGTAACAGGATACATCTTTCTACCAATTCAATTTCAACAGTGTGATGCTTATAGTTACAGAATAAAATGGCTCTGACATACGGACGGACAGACAGACAGACTTGAAGAAATTATAAGGGTTCCGTTTTATGCCACTCGACTACGGAACCCTTAAAAAAATAATAGGCACTTAACGGAGCTAAATCGGGACGGGGCCGAGGGCGAATCGAAGTTCGCTGGGACCGCTAGTTTACTTTTAATGTTACGTGCATTCTCACTTTGTCCATTAAATGAATAATAAAAGGCCCAACTTACCCTGTATAACAGTTATAAAAAAGAATATTTTTAGTGTTGTTGTTATCATAGCACAGCTTTACATTTACAATAGCGTTTAAAATACAAAAATTAAACAAAGGTACGATAGCCTATTACTGGACGTAACCAAAACTTCGCGGTCTAGCGCAAACATAAATTGATTCTAACATTTTATTGAATGGCGTTGCTATACTGCGCAGAATAAAGATTGAGTAGAGAGGTTTTTATGTTACTCCATACTTCAACGCACATACACAACTTCGTAACATCACCACCTCGGATCGAAACCAACTCGGGACCCTCTCTCGAGCAGTGGTTGACGAATATCGGTCCACCCTTATCAAACGGGCTGTCATTCACAAGAAGAACTGTCATAAGTTGTAGCAAAAACGAATCCGGCGCTGATCCCTGGCCGGGGCGTTGCTGTTCCCTTTACGTAACGTGCTTCCGTATGACGCCTGGTTGGTGATGTTCCCGTGCCAAGTGGGTAAATTTGCCTCAACCTTTAGCCGATATGCTCACTGTCTGTCCACCTGTATATTTGTTAACCGCGTTACAGCCTACAATCTTATAGGAATGGGTACAATCTGTATTTTGCGTTATTGTTTAGTAAAATAGTATTAGAAAACCGGCCAAACGCTAGTCGGACTCGCGCACTGAGAGTTCCTCGCCAATTTTAACTGAATTGGGAAATCCACTTACTTCCACTTAGCTAAATACAAAAATATTTTGTTGACAGCAAATATAACTTTGTTTTTCATAGTGTTATAGTGTTTGTATGAAGAACAACGTTATGTGACGACCTCCGTGGTGTAGTGGCTAAGAAGCTGGTTTCAAGGCGTCGCCGCTCTGAGGTCCCGGGTTCGATTCCCGGTCGGGTCATTATAGAAATCAAAAATTATCTATATTGTCTCGGGTCTGGGTGTTGTGGTACCACCGTTGTGTCTGGTTTCCATAACACAAGTGCATTAGCAACTTACTTTGGGATCAGAGCAATGTATTTGATTGGTGTCCAATTTTTATTGGTATTTATTATTTTATTATATACGTTTGCGGTTTTTGAAAATGTGCTATATTGTTAAAATAAATACATATACTTGTACATACTATAATAATTATATACTATGACGATGTATTAGGAGCTTATGGATTACACTTTGTTGATGCTTCCGATATACAAATGTAGAAAATGTGCACGGACGAGTCTCTTAAATGAAAATTTACTGGGAGCCTGTTGATGTTTTGTCGGAAGGGCATTAAAGAGACGAATGGCCTGGATAATAAAAGAGTTTGAAAGGAAACCTGTGCGGTGAGAAGGAGTAGCGAGAAAAAGTTTATTAGTAGAGAAATCTTGAGACGAACATATATGAAAATGAAAATGAAAATGAAAAATGTTTTATTTCTTTAACAATAATTTTAAATATAGCTGCAAAGGTGGACTCTTTCTTATAAGTGCAATGGCACCTGTGGCAGAAAGAGTCACTCTTCCTTAACTAAAGGTACATTTGTATATAAAAATAAAAATAAAGTTACGTAGTACTCTTTAACTTACAAAACAAAACAAAACATGTGTTGCGTGCGTGCGCGCACGCGCGCGCGCGCGCGCGCGTTTGTGTGTGTGTGTGTGTGTGTGTGTGTGTGTGTGTGTGTTTGTGTGTGTTGTGGTAGTGTGTTATGTATCATATTTAAGTAGGCCTTTAGTTTCTTTGTAGTTTAATGATTTTAGCCAGTGTGTCACTGTAATTTTGCACTCCCGATAGGTCAGAGGGTAAATCCCTAGTTTTTTATTAACATGGTTGTACACATGAGAGGATAGGCTCTGAAATTGGTTTTTGGAAAAAGCTGTGCGAGAGCATTGAGGTTCAATTATCTTGTGCTTTCTTCGTTTTTGGGCAATATTTTGATTGTAAACCAAGGTTTTATGCCTCCTTAGCACAACAAGTAAGATATATAATTTCCTAATCGTAAGTAAGTCTGCTAAGTCATACAGCAAGTCAGTTGAAAATGTTTGCTTCTTAAAATACATTACTTTGAGTAAACCTCTCTGAGCTCTTTCAACATCTAAGAATTTTGTTTTTAGTGCCCCGCCCCACACTGTTATACAGTAAATAATAATAGATTGAACTAAGGAAACATAAACCTGATTTAGTAATCGCTTGGTAGCAACATGCCTGAGTGTTTTAAAAACCCATATCATTTTTCTTGTCCTGCTTGCTACCAGTTCAATGTGAGATTGCCATGTGAGTCGCTGGTCCATCATAACACCCAAATATTTCGCGCTTCTGACTTTGTCTATGACAGGACAGCTGCAAGTGGTTTGGGTTTGACTACACGAGTGTATTGTAATTTCATAAGAATCCGAGGGTTGCTTTCTGTCACAGATAGAGAAGCACATATAAATGGTTTTTGAGGTATTCAGTGTCAATAGATTCCACCTTTACCAGTCATTTATTTTAGACAGACCACTTTCCGCAGCCGTTTTTGTATTCATCCATGAGTCACTGGTAAAAATTACGGCAGTGTCATCAGCATAAGATAGTATTTTATCATATATTATTAATATTAACCAGAAACAGTGTTGGGCCTAAGACACTTCCCTGTGGCACACCATATTCTACTACAGTTCTTTCACTAGCGGTTTGTCCTACTTTAACCCTTTGCTTTCGGTCCTGTAAATAGCTTTTTAATAAATTGAGAGGAATTCCTCTGATGCCGATCATCTCCAGTTTCGTAACAAGAATGGAGACAGAGACGGTGTCGAAGGCTTTTTTGAGGTCTAGGTATACTGTTAAGCACTTTTTCTTATTATCTGATTTGTCTACTATTTCTGATGTCAAAGCACTAATAGCGTCTTCTGTACATTTGCCTGCACGGAACCCGTATTGGGAGGGTGATAGGATGTTATTTTTATCGAGGTAACTTAGTAATCTTTTGTTAATACATTCTTCTATTACTTTCGAAAGTGATGTTAACACTGAGATTGGCCTGTAATTATTGACATCGTCTCCATCTCCACCCTTGAATACCGGGGTAATGATAGATTCTTTTAGTAATGATGGGAAAATTCCATTACTAAAGCAGAGGTTTGATAAGTGAGTTATAATCGGAATAATCTCGTTACTAGCACGCTTAAGGAAGCTGGTAGGGATATTGTCCCAACCAGGGGCACTATCCGATTTCAGGTTCATCAGTATACTGTGTATTTCATGCTGATCCGCATCTATGAGAGCAAAGGAATTTAACTGAGATAACCTGTGTGTGGTTGATCTGTTATCATGAGGTGGCTGTTGAATTGCATCAGCTAAATTTAAACTTAATGGAATAACATTCTAAAATGTTATCCAATTCTGATAATATCACACACGTACAGGTTGAATAGTTATTTACCTCCTTTTTTAAGTCGTGTAGGCGGGTTCTTGTTAAAACCTCAAAAAAATACACAAAGCACTGGCTTTTTTATACTGGTCTAATTTTGTTTTTTGAACTAATGTCATGATCAACTATCTTTCTCTCATTCGATACACATTCCTCTTCCTTAACTTTCCTATTTTCTCGTAAACACTAGCTAGTTTTTACTGCTCTGAATAGTCTCCCATAAGACCCAACTATCACAGGTGTCGGTGGATATGCCTGACAACATTTACTGCCGTACAAAGGTGCATGGTGTCAAGCTTACGTACATGGTTTAGAGTATTTTTAGCACTCACAGTGTCATATTTTATATTCATAAAGATGAAATAAGAAACTAAAAATTTTGCGCACGGGCGGGACTCGAACCAGCAACTTTCTGGCTAACCGGGCCAAACGCTATACCAGTTGAGCTACCGTGCTATCAGTCCGACCTTGCGAAATTTGTGGTCTCTTACGGATACGTCATGATACGTGATGTTTAGCGCCATATACCCGTCTGTTTATGCAACGGTGGGCCAAGTAGTTATTCTTTACAGAATAAATTCAACTTGGCAATTGATGACGCTTCGCTATCAAATGGTTAAGAGTATTTTTAACACTCACAGTGTCATATTTTATATTCACAAAGATGAAATAAGAAATCAAAAATTTGCGCACGGGCGGGACTCGAACCAGCAACGCCGAAATCTAAGAAGAGTACCCTTTGCTTGACTTATACCTAGTCTTGCAATACATATTGTCACAGAGAAAAAAAAAAATAATGCAAATAATATTTATTACTTTTACAGTGTGTTTGTTTTATACATAAATATAAAACAATTTAAAATATAAAAAGCTTACTCGAAGTGGTCTCCACTGGCTGCAATTCAGTCCTTTAAACGTTGAGGCCAGTTATCAATAGAAGCACGCACTCTTTCCATGGGAAAATTCTTCACTGCCAATCGTATGGATTGTTTTAGGGACTCCAAATTATTATGACCCTATGCTTGGTTATTGAACTTGGTATTGTTAAGGGGCTTAACAACCTTCTCAAGAATGGTATCTTGATACACTTGTGCCGATGTTTTGATACCTTTTTCATAAACATATGGATCAGTCACTCCTTCATAGCTATCACCCCACCAAACCATCACTGAAGTCGGGTAATGCCCACGTTGAACTCTGCCGACTAATTGGGAAGCTTCCTTAGAGGTTGGAGCATAAAAACGGTCATTTTGTTTATTAAAATGTTGCTATTGTAAACATTTTCTCATCCATAAACAAAAATTTTCTGTGACCTTCCTTTGCGTACCGCTTCAGTAGTTTTTTTCGATTTTGCCACCCTATTCTTTTTTAAGTTATCAGTTACAAAATGACCAGTGCGTCTCTTATAGGCTGCAAGTCCTAAGTCATCTTTTAAAATACTCGACATGGTTCTGGGTGCTATCTTTATCTCCCGAGATAAAATCTTTTGCTTTCGGACTGGATTTCTGCGAATTCTTTCTCTTACTGCTTTGACCACCTTTTTCGTTCGAATACTACGTGGACGGCCAGATCTTTTTCTGTCACAAACAGAGGAGGTCTCATTGTGCCTATTGATAGCCCGGTACACAAATATTTGACTAATACCAAGCGTATGGAGAGTTTTAAAAATTGCATTTGGCTCCACACAAACTTTGTGTAATGCAATCACAGCGATTCGGTTCTCTTTATAACCCCACTCCATTTTAATATCGCAAAATATTATAAAATGTGTCAGCGCCAAAATTAGAAAACAAAATGAGCAATCGTATAAAAATGACAAATTCCTAATTCAACTGTAATATCTTTCTTATTTTTAATTGTTACAGTATTTATGGCCAGACTGTGTATTTCTCTAAAATCAACTTTAAGCTCTTAATAAACCGCTGCTTATTAAGTTTATTTTAACTAATATACGCTCCAGCGACGCCGCTGCGAAGTTGAAGCGGTGCAGTATTTGCTTGCCACGCGGTGCGTTGCGTCGTCGAAACGCGCATAATAAGCAAGTGTTCTTTGCATCGGTCGCTTTACGTGCAGTATCTTATAATTATGAGGGTTATTTTCACCAAAGAAAAAAACAGTCTGATGTGCTTGCAATGCTTTATATATTTTTTTGTTAAACATTTAAATTAAAAAGGTTCAGGTGTGCGAAGCAGACAGTTTCGGTAATTGGGGCTAAGGTTACGATTTACGGGTATGCAAATAAAATTAGACAATCTGTAGACATAGACTAGTACACCTTAATTTTTTATTTCCTTAATCACAACGCATCACAAAATGGTAAAACGATTTTATAACAGGATATACCTACCTACCAAGCTACAACTGCGTAGTCCTTATAGTTTTTTAGAATAAAGTGTTATGAATAATAATAATATAATTAATGGTTACTTAACATGAACTATTTTTTTGTGTCATGAACAAAGTATTGGCATTAAACCATACAAACAAAAAAAAACAGTTGCAAAGCTTTCATTTCACTTTGGGTCTTCAAAATTTGGAAAATAGAAACTTGGGACGTCATCGAATGAAAGTACACAGACAACAATATAAAAGTAGAGTACGTACGCGAGCGAAGGTTGATCCGGATGTCTGTCCGGCTCGCGCACCCAACCAACTTCACACGCGCACACGCGCACACACACACACACACACACACACACACACACACATGCGCAAAGCACACGCCCGCGCGTGTGTAGGTTTTTTTGTAAGTTTGTTTTATATACAAAATGTACCTTTTGTTAAGGAAAAGTGACTCTTTCTATCATTTAATTTTTTCATTCAGTGTGTAGATTTAAAAGCTTGGCTCTATATCTTAGATCTCTATATATAGATCTTATAACTTTTGACGCTGAAAGTCATACAATTTAAGCCTTTTTTTTTAAAGGAGTTTTGTGTTTCACTATACTGTCAGAGCTATTGGACTACTCTGAGAGCACAACCAATGTGCTACAGTTTGATGGTTATTGATTAATTTGTGCTTGCGGTGGATTGTTAAAATCTTTGATACAATTTAAGCTTGGAAACATTTTGCGTTAAAATATTTTTGGTGGGATTGTAGGCATCAACAATTTCATCGTCGGGCCATATTAACGGAACTCCAAACTGATATCAGTGCTTCAGTTTAATTGACAAGTTGGGGTCGTGTTTGAGTGATGAATTGATAAGTGACAGTTATTCATTATTAATATGATTCCTTTGATATATTATTATGTATTTAAAACCTCCAGAAAAAAAAATGCCACTGCAGAAGAATAACAGATAGGATTAAATATTTTAAAAAATCACTTTTGATGCAAATATCATGTCATGACACTGGGGTCTGGGCCTCCTTTGTAAGATGTTGTCCGTATTTTGAAGTTAAAACTTCTTTAGCGGCGTTGAGCACTTTTGTGGGATGGGGGAAAAATGTGAAACTCGCGTCAGGACACGTGGGCTGATCGAAAAACCGTAAGACGGTTGGCGAAATTATGGATGTAAGTTGATTTTTCTGAGAGATAAACTTTTTAATGTAATTTAATATAATATAAATTGTAATGTTTGTGTACGATAGCGCAATAAATAAATATTGTATTCTATAAAAATATATTATTATTATTATTATTAGTATTATTATTGTATTCTATCACAAAAATGATAGTACTTTTATATTGATAATAAGAGCAATTCATTCAAAATTATTCCCTAACTATTCCAAAAAATCAAAAATGCACAACGTTGATATTCAAGTTTTCACTTCTGCCGGCACTCCCGGAGTGCAATTTTGTGTTTTTTTTTTAATTTTGTTTCGCAGTCCACAGAAACTTGCATCTCAGTCATAAAAATAGTACTTCTCAGTGTGGGTTAATAATAACGTCATAATTGTGTATCCTAACCGGCCGGCGCACACGACAATTAACTTTCAGATACTATGGAAAATGCCGCTGTGGCAAGAGCGGCATGACCGCTGGCACATGCCGCTGGGCGGTGTAGATACACCATCGAGTTAAAAATTTTGACATTTAAAAACAGAGAAGGAGCTCACGACTTTTTGGTAAGGTATCAGTGTAAGTAATAACTAAACAAAGTACGTACCTATCATAGATGCTCTGCTGAATGCTCTATCTACAAAGATATTTAGTTTTAACAGTTCTATTATAGCTTCTGTGCTCAAAGCTAGGATTCGCCGAAAAATACCTACCTTCTTTATGTTAACACGCGTTCTCATTATGTCATGACAGTTGACAACATTACATTTTATAAAGGTATGAAAATTCGGAAACCTTTTCGAGACTTAGATAACAGCATATTTTTTCATATATATTTTCGCTTTATTTTTTAAAATAAATGAAAAAGACTGAAAAGAATATGAAAGAAAGTATTTCACGGATTACGCCTTTGCAATGACATAATATGTTTAAGTACGCTTGCTGTCAGCTGTTACTTTGACATTTATTGTTGTTGTTGTATCCGGTGTTGCATTGGACCTAATAGATGATTTACGGTATTGTAAATTGAAGATAATTAAAAAAGTATAAAAGCATTAAAATGGTTGTTGTAGTTCAGATACGAAATAACCATCATAATTCCTCATTCAAAATATGAGTTATATCTGTAGTTATAAGGAAATATTTTAGAAATTTTAAGCAATCTTAATAATATTGTAAATCTGGTATAATTATTTAATATTACATAATAACGTAAATATACATGGTATATTCATTGATATCGATATCCTACTTCTACAATGCTGTAGACCACAACACTATGACCCCTTACATACTGCGACTTTTAGCATCGATGCAGTTGCGCGTTTTGAAAACGCGCTTCAGCATCACGACTCACGCAATGAACAGATTTAATTTAGCATTTTGCATTTGCCAAAATTCAGTTCATTATTTGAGAATTTCCAGCTTTTCCCCGCGACTGTATCGATGCTAAAAGAAGCGCGGTGTGCAAAGGTTGTCATTTTGCGACTGCATCGATGCTAACGCGCGTTAACATCGCTGCTAAAAGTCGCAGTGTGTAAAAGGTGACGTCAAATCTTTGAAATCGAATATAGCAAAGTCCAACCTCCAACCTCGTATTTCCTTTTTTTTAGAATGGAGAGTTTTCAAACAATTATTAGGGAAAATCCTGAAAAGAAATAACAATATATACTATTACTATAAAGCTGAGCAGTTTGTTTGTTTGAACGCGCTTATCCCAGGAACTATAGAACCGATTTGAAAAAATCTTTTTGTGTTGGATATCTTTTTTTATCGAGGAAAACAAAACGCGCGGACGAAGTCACGGGGGAACGCTATTCATACAAATATTATAAAACTGAAGACTTTGTTTGTTTGCTTAAACGTGCTAATCTCAGGAATTGCTGCACCGATTTGAAAAAAAAAGTGTTGGATAGCTTATTTATCGAGGAAGGCTTAAGGCTATGAAACATCATGCTGCGACAGGAGCAAACTCAAAAGGCACGAACGAAGTCGCGGGGGACCGCTAGTAAAATATACGAGTGCCTGGTAACACGCAGAACCCATATAGTTTCTTCAAGTCTGTCTGTCTGTTTGTCCTTCCGTATGTCACAGCCACTTTATTTTGAATCTATTAGCATTACGTTGTTCTATACCCCCTCCACAAACTAACGACATAATAAACGCTTACTGTAATGGTTTAGAATGTTTTTAACACTCACAGTGTCATATTTTATATTTCTAAAGATGAAATAAGAAACCAAACATTTTGCACACGTGCGGGACTCGAACCAGCAACTTCTTGGCTGACCGGGCCAAACGCTCTACAAATTGAGCTATCGTACTGTCGGTCCGACCTTGCGAAATTTGTGGTCTCTAATGGATACGTCATTACGCGTGACGTTTAGCACCATCTTATTTCATCATTATGAATATAAAACGCTTACTGTTTTAAAGTCCTAAGCTACTAATCTCTTCTGAAACTGCTCCCCGCTCCGCTTATGCACGTGTTCACTTACTTATTTCTCGTTTTAATCTCACCAGGCCGCAGACATGTCGCAGCAGAGATTGAATTGTAATCGTTAGTACACGTGGTATTTACTTGTATATCCCATAAACTTTGTGTTGCTTGAACTGATTTGTGTAGATAGATATCTTACGATAAGACTATTGGGCGCAGATGCACTACCGCTTCAAAAATTATATACGAATAAAAGATGAGTTACGTATTAAGTTCGAGTTCTTTTTTTGCAATCTAAGTGAGACGGTGCAAACGAGCTCACACGAATTGAAAAGGATAGTCGATCAATTTGATCCTCGGAAGTGAAAATAATCTTTTTAAACCGGCCAAGGACTTGCGCACTGAGAGTTCCGTGACAACTTTAACTGAATTAAGGAATCCACTTACTTTCACTTAGCTAAAATACTACAATATTTTGTTGACAGCAAATATGACGGTCCGGGTGTCGCAAAGGGGATGTCCGAAAAATGACACCTATTTTTTTTCGTAAAGTAACTCAAGAAGACGGTCTATGAAGAAAAAATAACTGCTAAAAATAGAACTTACGTTTAATGTTGGGCAAAATGAGAAAGTACCCAAGTCAAATCTTTATATAACAAACCTGTCAAATTCTTCAGTATACAGGGCGTCAAAAAGCTAATGATCAAATGTTGAAGAGTTACTCAAGTTTACGGGATCACACTTTTTACGGCAGCGCTATTTCTTTTTCTATTATATTTCATATTGAAGACTTTCCAATGGTCCCAAATCTGTTAGTCTGCCATTGACCACTGCAGCTGCAAATTGTTCAAAAGGTTTTAAATAAAATGTTACAAAGCAAAGATTTATTTATCCAAAAAAAGTTCGTTTTTAATCCAAAGTGTCCTATCTATACTTTCATAACCCCTGCATGTCACTATACAGAGTGTAACTAAGCTCAACGAAGCCTTCAACCTCGCACTCAGTACTTCAAACTGAATCGTGCCCATATGATACAAAAATAATCGCTGAGAATCGATTATTATTTTTAAGCATTTAAAATAATCATTTAAATGCTAATTTGCACAGTAGGTACGTACGATACACTTAAAGTTTGTTTACGAAAAAGTGCTGAGATATACCAAAATGTTTCTTACCAAAAAATAATTTTATTCAATTGTACCGTCAATATTTCAGCCACGAGTCATTTGCTAGCTATGTTGTTTTTTAAAAAAAAACAGGTGGTACAAATTGGTTGAAAACGTAGTATACGGCTTTCTTAAAAGCCTTTCGTTACATCCTGTATAAGACTGAAGCGCAGAGTAATATTGGCCTAGAGTCTACGTCCGCTGATTGATTGGATAACAGAACAAACAAATCGAAGTTTTGGTTGTAACAACGAACTGCTTTCTCGGAGAGTGGACGGAAAAAGTTAAGAAAAGATGGTTTTCGGTGAATTAATGTTTCAGTGACTTTTGTTACCTGAAACTTGTTAATTGGTAGATGCCATTACTGGATTGGTTAAGTACTCGTTATTTTAACACGTATAATCAGAACTTGTAGTGATTAATATTGTATACTGAAGTATTTCATTTGTTCTGTACTTTTCTTGACACTTTTATGGTCGTACCAACCTAAAAAGATATTGTGTTCAGTTTTCAGTGTTAATTAATAGGTCCTAACCCAAATAATTGCAACTTTAAACTTCACTATCTGACGATTGGCTTAAAACTTTGAAATAATAATAGATGTTATTTTTTTTTATTTATTTACCAAATCAAGAAGACAATACATAAATATTTATAAAAGTCGCATACTGAAACCAATGAGGTTTGTATTGACGCGACCTGAGTCGACATTTAAATCAAATAATGAAAGAAGAAGCTAAGAGATCAAAACACATAGTATTATTATGCAACCAAAAGGAGGAATCGAAAAAACGCACATCTGCCAACGAATTTAATCATAAGTTTTCTAGTAGGTAAAGTTTTAACTTCCGTTTTATATTTTTCATATTTAACCTATCGCGCAATTCGGTAGGTAGCGTGTTTATCATGTATATCATTTGGAATAATAAAACTCACCGTTCGCTCCCCGTACATGTTGTTTGCACGACTAGTCTGTAGCTTACGGCTACTTATCGCGCGCGTACACACTGGATGATTTATGGGCTGTTTTAATGTGTCGTCAAAAAAGTGTTTTTTTAAAAGTACATATTTTAATTGCGTATGGACTGGGAGAACCTTGCAGTGCTTGAAGAGCAGATTGTCATTATCATGAAGTTGACGTCGGATTTTATCTGAAACAATGTTTTTTAGGATTCGGATCTGGAGTGTGTATATGTTATTTAAATAACTGTTAAAAGCACGTCCATAGCTTCCTAAACCATAAAGTATATAGGATTCTGCAAGAGAGTGATACAGCATTAGCTTTATATGGAATGGAATTCTCTTTTTTAAAATGATAATATTGGCCAAAAATTGCCTTAATTTGTTGCAGACATGTTCAATATGCTTATGCCATGTAAACATACTGTCAATCTGTAGTCCAAGGTATGTTTGTGTTGTGACAAGATCTATGGTTGGGCAAACACACGGGTTACTCCTGGTGGAGTGGAGACAACAATGATCGTGAGCAATTATGCGCTTTGATAAGGTAGTCTTGATGTAGGGGGACTTTATGTGTAGCAATTTGGTTTTCGTCGAGTTAAGAACCAATCCAGCATCATGACACCATTTGGCAAGCATATCAAAGTCGAACTGTAGCAGATCAAACGCCATATTTAGATCGTCATTAGCAATTAATAAACATGTGTCATCAGCAAACTGGTAACATGAACAATGGCTTAGGTAGTGGCTCATGTCATTCACATATGACAGTAAAAAGAGGGGCCCAAGTACTGAGCCTTGTGCTGTGCCTTCTGTTACCGATATTGAATCACTATATTCGTCATTAATTCTAACACAAAATTGACTATTTTTTAAATAGTTCGCACACCACTCCAGAAGAGGTCCCCGTATCCCACAACTATCCAGCTTAGCGATTATTTGCTTATGGTCTAGAGTGTCAAATGCCCTTAAAAAGTCAATGAAAAGGACTAGTACATGTTTTCTGCTGTTCAGATATTCATTGACTTCATCGGTTAACTTCATCAAGAGGTCATTTGTACCCTTCCCTGCTTGAAACCCGAACTGGTTATGGAATATGACATTGTGAGTATTATAGATTTCATGCATTTGTTGACAAACATATTTTTCCACTATTTTGTCAATTGATGATAACAATGTGATTGGTCTATAGTTCATGTAATCATCTCGTCTTCCCTTTTTGTGAACTGGTCTAACACATTATTTTTTTAATTCATTGGGATATACACCTGATTTCACACTAGAATTAATTATGTTGGCCATGGCCGAAGCCCCTTCTATATCCATACATTTCATGTCAAAAACCCCGATATTATCCAAACCTGGTGCTTTTTTAGAATTGAGATTTTTTATTATTTTATTTACCTTTTCACGTGTTGCTTTTTGGAAGTATATACTTGAGTTGATTGGAGTGTAATTATTATGATTTAGTAACTTCTTATTACAGGCGGGGATGATGTCTTTTACAGCTTTTTCAAATCCTAACGCGAAATTATTAGCAATATTTTTTAAACCCTGTCCTTCAAAAGCTTTTATAACCACTTCGTCCACAGATAATGTCAAACGCCCAAGCATGTTATTGATTATTTGATAAATTTTTCTCGTATTATTAAAATTTTCTTGAATATTTTTGATATAATATATATTTCTTTTATATTCCAATACCTTGAGTACTTTATTCCGTATTTTGTTATACTCTAATCTTAATTTTAAGTTAGATGGATTCCGTTTCCATAAACTAAATAATTTATCACGTTTCTCACATAGTCTATTAACGTTTTCATCTATCCACGGTACTTTAAAATGATTTCTTGTACTATATTTGTCCGATTTATGTGTTACGGTACTAGTGGCCGCATTTTTTGCATTTTGAAATGACCGCTTAATAAAGTTATATATATCGTAGGCGATTCGTAGCAACTTGGTTGCAACCATTTTATGTCTTTTATTTCTTTATAAAGAATGTCATAGTCAATTACTCGTCTTAAAACATCCCGTGTGTCAACGTACACAGAATCGCCTATGCAAGCGAGTATGATTGCTCGGTGATCGGCCAGTGTAATGTCTAGCGCCGCGGCATACGGATTAAATGTAGGGAGACATACAAATATGTGGTCAATGCAAGACTTTGTGACAAGGTTTAGCTTTTTTTCAATCCTAGTGTAGGCAGATATTCCACACATTAATCCGTATTCGCTAAGCATTTCTAGGTATGTGTCTGAGAGTGATGATATGTTTTTCAGGTCAATATTCGTATCGCCAATCAAGATCAAGTTACTTTTTTTGTTAAACGCAGATATGTGTTTGCTCAACTCCTTTACAAAGATGGACTTATTTGTTTTCGGTGGCCTATAAACTGCACACAGTACTACATCCTGATTTGAGTTAAGTTTTATAATACCTGTTATGTTTTCATATGTTTTGGATTGCTGTTGTATTAAGGTAAGTTTAAGGTGTTTTTTTTTATGTAAAGAATAATACCACCCCCTTTTTTATTGGATCTTAGCTGTGGGTACATTTTGTAGCCTGCCAAATTAAATAAATTTACAATGCTGTTTGAAATTTTAGGGGCGAGGTGTTTGCCCCTAGTTGTATGCAGAAGGTGTATGGATGAAATGATAACACGAAAGATCGGTAATAAAATACGCGCGAGCCGATAGGTACAGCGGGCGGGCGAGCGGCGTGCGCTCCGCGTAGTAGCTATGTTCGGACTGATTCAACGAATGCACGCGCTCGGGATCGTTCGCCGAGCGGCTCCAGTATTGTGCCGCCGCTGTGACGCGCAGCTCGGACTGCCGTAAGCGGCGACTCCATTAGATCGCGCCGCGATAGCTACGCGCGCGCGATAAAATGTTATAATATAATATCAACTTGGTGGCTACGCGTAAGTTAGTTAGTTTGTAAGTGTAGTTGTAATTAGTTAGTAAGTGTATTATAATAAGTAGGTTAATTCTTATGTAAATAGTGTATATAAATGTTTTATATGTAATATAAAGATCTTATGAGAACTTTATATTAAAAGCTGTGTTTATTATACTTAAATAATTCTAACTAAGTAAATACTAATAATAATTATTTCTAATTGTAAGGAGTAGCCCACATCTTACCCCCCCAGAGACCGTCACTACGGGCGATAATAATCCGGGAAGCGGACAAGTCTGCCGGAACGAGTAGTTTTAAGTTCTGGCGAGTGGGTTACTCTCGATTCTGTACTAGAAGGAGAAATAATTATGTTGTCTTCTCGTGGAAGTGGTTTATTGATTGGCACGGTATTTTCTGGTGACAGTATATAGGCCGGTTTAAGCCTATCAATTGATACTGTTACTGTCTTACCCTTAACATCTAATTTGAACGTTTTATGGCCTCTGTCTAAAACTTTATATGGCCCTGTATATGCAGGTTGTAAGGTGCCCCGAACAGTATCGTCACGTAAAAATACGTGGGTACAAGTAGATAATTCTTTAAAAACGAATACTTTGTCGGAACTATGACGAGAGGCTGGGCAAGGTCTAAGTTTGTGAGCAAAAGATTTGAGTCTCGCAATAAATTCTGTCATATCGGTAGTACCGCTGAGATCGGGTTGGAAAAAGTCTCCCGGAAGCCGTAAGGGCTCACCATAAAGGAGTTCAGCTGGTGAGCTTTGTAGATCTTCCTTCAGGGTACTGCGCATACCTAACAGGACTAACGGTAGCGATTCCGTCCAGTTACTTTTAGCGTGACAGACTATGGCGGCCTTTAACTGTCTGTGAAAACGTTCGACGAGGCCGTTACAAGCAGGATGATACGCTGTAGTTCTACGGTGCTGGAATCCGATACGTTTTGACAAAGAGCCAAATAACGCCGACTCAAACTGCCTGCCACGGTCTGTGACAATGATCGTTGGGCAACCGAAGCGTGCGATCCAAACTTCAATAAATGCTTTTGCTACAGTCTCCGCAGTAATATCGGCTATGGGTATCGCTTCAGGCCATCGTGTAAAACGATCGACTGCCGTGAGGCAATACCGGTAACCGTTCGATACAGAGAATGGACCTATGAGATCTATATGTACGTGCTTAAATCTGGCGCGTGGTAGGTCGAATGTGCCCAATGGTGTGGAAACATGTCGACTTACCTTTGCGCGTTGGCAATTTAGACAAGCTCGAGCCCAATCCCTACAATCTTTTCGGATACTAGGCCAGACGTACCTTTGGGCTACGAGCTTGGCGGAGGCGTTGGGTCCCGGGTGGCTTAACGAATGTAAGCAATCAAAAATTTGACGGCGCAACATTTTTGGTACGAATGGCCTGGGAGTCGGTGTACTCGTGTCACAATAGAGCTCATGGCGACTACCAGGTATATTCATTTTCTCCAAACGGAGTGAAGTACCGCCGTTTATAATATTTTGAAGTTCGCCGTCGACGTCTTGAGCCTTGGCGAGAGAATCATGGTCCACAGGGGCTTCTAACTCTTCGATACGCGAAAGGGTATCCGCGACAACGTTATCCTTGCCAGAAATGTGCTGTATATCAGTGGAAAATTGCGAGATGAAATCTAAATAGCGGAACTGACGAGGCGAACAACTTGACTTTCGCGTATGAAAGGCAAAGGTGAGCGGCTTGTGGTCCGTGTAGATCGTGAATTCTCTCGCTTCCAGCATGTGACGAAAATATTTGATGGCCTGGTAAATTGCAAGGAGTTCGCGATCATACGGAGAGTATTTACGTTGCGCGGGACTCAACTTGCATGAGTAAAACGCTAGTGGCTGCCAGGCGCCTTCGATTCGTTGTTGAAGAACAGCGCCTAATGCAACATCGGAAGCGTCGGCCGTGACTGCCAACTTGGCCTGACAATCTGGGTGGGCTAAAAGTGCTGCATTGCACAAACTGTCTTTGCTATCGTTAAAAGCTTTTAGCGCATCCCCTGTCAATTCTATAGGTTGGTTCCCTTTGACTGAGCCAGTTAGCAGAGCGTTAAGAGGTGCCTGGGTTTCAGCTGCACGTGGAATAAACCGTCTATAAAAATTGAGCATGCCGAGGTACCTCCTAAGCTGTTTAACAGTAACTGGCTTAGGGAAGTCTTTAACGGCCTGAACTTTTTCTTCAAGCGGTTTGATACCGTCTGCTGAGATGCTGTACCCCAAAAATGTAACTTCTGACGCTCCGAACACACATTTTGAGGTGTTTAATAAAATTCCGTACTCGGTCATCTTTTGAAACAGCTGTCGGAGGTGTTTTTGATGGGTTACAGGGTCAGGAGACGCAACCAAAAAATCGTCCAAATATGGATAGACGAAATCCATATCCCGGGTCAGCTCATCTACAAATCTTTGAAACGTTTGACCTGCATTACGCAAGCCAAACGTCATGTAGGTGAATTCAAAGAGGCCGAAAGGTGTTGTGATCGCCGTTTTAGGGATATCGTCCTTATTGATAGGTATCTGGTTATAGGCTTTCACGAGATCTAGAGTTGAAAAGATAGTACAACCAGAAATATTATGAGTGAAATCGTGTATGTGCCTGACCGGATACCTATCAGGGATGGTGCGTGCGTTCAACCTACGGTAATCGCCACAGGGGCGCCAGCCGTCTTTTTTGGGTGCTAAATGTAGTGGGGACGACCAAGGGCTATCAGAGGGTCGAGCTGTCCCCTCCTGCAGCATCATGTCATACTCACGTTTCGCAATTTTTAACTTATCGGGTGCAAGTCGACGAGGTGCGCTAGCCACAGGTGGACCAGGTGTGGTTTTTATGTAGTGTATGGTGTTGTGTTTGGTGTTGCGTGGTGAGCCAGCAGGTCGAATTAAATCGGGAAATTCTTTTAAAATATTGTGATAGATGGAATCACCGGTAACGACTTTAACTGACGAAATGCCACTATGTCTATCGGCTGACACGACAGAAACATTTAATAAAGTAACATTATCCACCAAACGCTTATTTCTAACATCAACAACAAGGTTAAAGTGTGCTAAAAAGTCTACACCAATGATAGCTTTGTTTACATCGGCTATTACAAAACGCCACACAAAGTCTCGACGCAACCCGAGGTTTAAACGCAGGCTTGCGAAGCCGTATGTATGTATAGCGGTTCCATTCGCGGCACTAAGTTCAAAATTAGTCTTGGAACGTCGTTCCTTGAACGCTGAACGGGGGAACACACACAAATCACTGCCAGTGTCCACAAGAAATTGCACCTTACTGTTCAGGTCTGTCACAAATAGGCGACCGTGGCTGTTGGGGCGATCGTCTGTCGCCATTACCGACCGCCCTGTCCGTTTTCCGGCTTGTAGTCGCAGGGCTTGATGCAGGAGTGAGCCTTGCTGCCGAACTTGGAGTGGTACCAACAAACTGGGTATTTGCGGTAACTGGTTTGGGATCTGCTGCGACTGCGCGGACGTCTGTTGTCCTTGGCCCTGGAATTCGTCCTTGATCGGCTAGGTCGTGTGGTAAGAGCGTGAACTTGCTGCGTCAGCTTCTCTATTTGCTCCGCCATCATATCCAACCTGTCATCTGTACTGCGGTGGTGCGATGAGGTAGACGCTGATGTTGATGCTACGCAGGGAGATGCCGGTACGATGTCGTGGATGCGATCCGCGAGGTCAGCTGTGGCTTCTAAAGATGAAGTGGCCTGAGATGCGATTATGGTCTGCATGCTACTGGGCAGTCTGCTAGTCCAGATGGTGCGTATGAAGTCCTCTGGTACACTCGGGCCGGCTAGATGCTGTAGGTGACGCAAGAATTGAGAGGGCTTACGATCACCTAACTGCTCATGGTCCAGTAGCTGCTTCACCTTGCGTTCCTTAGATGCTGACAGGCGTTTTATCAACTCGCTCCTTAGCTTGTCGTACTTATCTGTAGGCGGCGGGGACTCGATGATATCTTCTACCTCTATTGCGTATTGATGGTCGAGCATGGCAATAGTGTGGTAAAATTTTGTGGTGTCGCTAGTAATGTTGGCTAAAATAAACTGACCTTCTAGCATCGCGAACCACAGTGCTGGCTTATCAGGATAAAATGGTATGTTCCTTACTCCAACACGATGTACATCACCCGCATCGCTTCCAGTGGAGGCTTGCCCTTGCGCCACGCCATCTTTGCCGTTACCCGTCATCGCTTCAGAAAAATGGTCGTCGCTGCTATCTTCATCCATCAAACGTGTGCAAGCGGGTCACCAGTTTAGGGGCGAGGTGTTTGCCCCTAGTTGTATGCAGAAGGTGTACGGATGAAATGATAACACGAAAGATCGGTAATAAAATACGCGCGAGCCGATAGGTACAGCGGGCGGGCGAGCGGCGTGCGCTCCGCGTAGTAGCTATGTTCGGACTGATTCAACGAATGCACGCGCTCGGGATCGTTCGCCGAGCGGCTCCAGTATTGTGCCGCCGCTGTGACGCGCAGCTCGGACTGCCGTAAGCGGCGACTCCATTAGATCGCGCCGCGATAGCTACGCGCGCGCGATAAAATGTTATAATATAATATCAACTTGGTGGCTACGCGTAAGTTAGTTAGTTTGTAAGTGTAGTTGTAATTAGTTAGTAAGTGTATTATAATAAGTAGGTTAATTCTTATGTAAATAGTGTATATAAATGTTTTATATGTAATATAAAGATCTTATGAGAACTTTATATTAAAAGCTGTGTTTATTATACTTAAATAATTCTAACTAAGTAAATACTAATAATAATTATTTCTAATTGTAAGGAGTAGCCCACAAAATGCTAGCTTCGGATATGACTGTAACGTCTATAGGGAATGTGCTGTTGTGGATGATTTGTTGTAAATTAGTAAAGTTTTTTATCATTGATCTTATATTAATGTGCAAGCAAGATATATTTAAATAACAATTACTCGGTAGTTGTTTATAAAAAGAGTCTGTAGAAGAACAACTTGGAAGTTGATATATTTGTTCTGGCATTCTTTAACAGCTATTTGTTGTTTAGAAAGTGTTTCAAAATAAAAATAAATAACAAAATAAACAAAGATTACAGTAATAGCTAATTAGTATAACTTTCAGCTTTTACAATGCGATTAACGTCTTTAATGGATCAGATATACAAAATTTTACTATTGCTAGTTTTACGAGCACACAATTTTCCATCTTTAAACCATATAAATTGGAAATATATACCTAGTTTTGACTTTGCTGAATACAATATTGATTTATTAAATTTAGTTAGAGCTTTCCTGAAGTATACACGGCTTTCAACTGAGTCCTGGGGGGTGTTGGGTAGAAGCGCTCCTGCGGTAAGAGTTTTACTTTTGCTGACTTCAATCCATTGGCTTCGGAGATTTTGACTCTTCATTTCGACCAAAATCGGCCCGGGTTTGGTTTTTGATCCGGGTAGGCGTGACGAAGATCGAATATCGTCGCAGTTGAGTTCGAGTTTCGTTGCAATCTGTTTAAGGACGTCTGGAATATCTTTTGGAGGTGTGTCAGGTAGTCCAGCTATCCCCAAGGTTGATGCTAGGCTCTTTTGTTCGTACATATTCATCTCCTGTTCCATTGCAGATACCCTGAGTTCCAGTTTTTTTTTTTCTCGAGATCTTGGTTTTTTGTCTCTAGATTCTTAATGGCACTACCCTGTGTTTTTATGCACAGCTCCATTGAAGAGATTTGATCACTTAAAAACTCCAAGGAACTCTCTAGACTACGTAACTCTTCTCTAATTGTTTTCTTCATCTCACGTCTTATATCCAGAATCAGCTTATTGGTGTCAAGCGATTGCAGGTTGGATCCTGATTCAGATTCGCCATCATCACCTCCTTCGTCCTCAGGAATCATAAAAGAAGATCTTCTAGACATATTTTTCAAGCAGTCTTCGCAGCTCCATTCAATTCCCGGGGAATGGCGTAGCGTATTAAGTTGCTTGTTATATAATTTTGAGCATATAGCATCCGCGTGAACTATTTTATCACATCTACTACACTCTAAGCCAGGGGCTTTCTTTGTAATATTCTTCTTACACTTTACACACTTTGAAAGCTTATTTAATGCAGTTTTAAAATCATATATTTATGATTTTGAAACTGCATTAAATAAGCTTTAATACATGTAAAGTCATTAAACTGAAATGTTCTTATAATCAGAACCATAAGAAAATGTGGAATATTTTCTCTCCTTTTGTATAAATTCAGTTGAATTATTTAACTCTATGTAGCATCCTTTTTATTCACAAAATGTATTTTGTGCAGGATGTTACTAAATTGCTACAATGACCTTATTATTTAAGATTTTTCAATATTTTGGCATTATGCAAAAGCAATTTTAAAATTTTAATACTTGATTTGCATCTTACACACATTCTTTGATGATCAGTCGTTCTAAAATCCTATCACACAATTAGGTATTAACCAACTAACAACATACTTTTTTTACTTAACTCTACTTTTTAAACAGTGTATTAAATCAATTCGAACCTTCATGAAAGATGTTTTTGTATGATTAAAATAAAAAAAACGTATTTCATTTAAAATAAATCTAAAGCATCTCAAAACCCAAACTGTTTTATTTCAAAATTCCCGAAAACATTTTTCTTCGAAGAAAAAACTTTTATCACGTCGACAAGCGTATCTAATCTCCTATGTGATTGATGAAAGAACCGACAAAACACACAAGTGACGCCAAAGGGGGTTGTGCTAACGGAAAACTTATCTTCAAAATGTTCTTTTTATTTCACTATTTTTAAGGGACAAGCTATCCACGTCAAAAAAGAGGCGAAATGGGCCGAATCGAGAAATGTCTACGTGATTAAGGTGATTTTAGCTACAGTCATGATATGGACTTGACCAAAAAAGCTCAAAAAAGAAAGGAATAGAAGAAACTGGAGAATACCTATACCCAAACAGGGGTTCCAGTTCAAGATAATTATACATTACCAATTTAAAGAGCATATATGAAAGTGACATTCTAAGAGTCGTTTTTACCAACGTTAGATAATAAATAGTCGTCGAATACAATATAAAAAGATAATTATAAAAGGACATGTTTACATTTGTATGGGGAAAATGCCAACACCTTGTACATGTCACTAAAAATAGCTTATGTAAAGCTTAATCGTTTTTAGAATAATTTTCGTCCGTAAAATATTCTACATTTAGGTAATATGTACTTAAATATTTCAATATTTCATGCAGTCTAATAAATCTGTCAAGTACGTGACAGCCAATCAGCTGTGTATAAAGATTTAAAAAGATTGAAAGCGGAAAGCAAAATGACATTTGACAATGACTGATTTACTTTTTTTGCAAGTTTTGACGCGATTTTGGCGTTAGAATAGACAGATGGAGTTACAGGATATCAAAAGTTTATAACTTTATTATTTAAATTACCTGAATATTGTTAATTTAATAAAGATTCCATGTAGTCTGTCTAATTACTTGTATTTTTTGCTATTTTTACAGATACTGTACATGGTCTTGGCATTTTTATAAACATCTCTTCTCATGTAATTGTCAGCAATCTTCTACATCTTCTTTATCTTCTACTTACATCAGTAATTTAAGTTACGGAAGGCTATAAGCTTTCACTTAGAACTCGTCTTCCCACTCATCACCCGTTTTTTATAAAACACGGGTGACGAGAGGGAGAAATTTCATAACGCGTGGACGCATACGCGAGGGACCGCTAGTTAAATAATAAGAGTGGTAATAAAGCAATATTGAAAACCATTCCACAGTCAAAATGAAGAAATTGAGCAAACGCACTTCTGCTATCAGATTTTGTTATAAGTTTTCTAAAAGGTCTCATAGTTTTAAGTTTCTTTTATATTTTTCATATTTAATCTGCGATGCAATTCGGTAGATAGTTGTTAAATCAATCATCGAAAAATAAAACTACTAATTATCAATTTACCAACATCAGATAAGACTTATTCGATTGCATAAGTATGAAGCGACCAATTTTGACATGATATTTACATAAATGATTGCTGACAAATGGTTGATCCTATTCCTGTTGGTAAAATCGACTCTAAGATTCAATTTAGTTACATATTTTTCAGCTTTAATTTACGTCAATGTATTTTTAAAATCGGTCGTTTATACTTATTCGGTTGGATACGTGCTATCTGACGTTAGTAAAATCGTTAATACTTGGACTTGCAATGTCTCGTCATAACCTTGAATATTGTACATGTTTACTATTGCAATGTTTTTGGCTGTCAAATAAATTACAACTCGATTATAATTACAGTCAAGGCCACAAACAGGGATAGCGTTACGTGTTAGAAAGAGACACGCATTCTCGGCAGATGAAACGATATTGAAGTGATATTTTTTTTTAATGTATTATTACTACTTTAGAAGACTGTCATAAATTCGAGTCAGACCTTGATTATTTTACAATCTACTGCAACGAAAATAAATTAAAACTGAGCTTGCCCAAATGCAAAGTTATCGAACTTTAACAAAAAAACTTAACGTCATTAGTTTCCAGTACTCTCTTTGTGACACTGGAGAAAGTCACCGTTATATGAGACTTAGGTATCTTAATGGACTCAAAACTTCACTTCGATGTTCATAATATCAATCACGTCTCAGCTAAAGCCTTCCAATTGTTCAGTTTTGTTATGAAATCGACTAAACCATTTAAATATGTTTTTTCTGATCTGTTACTTTATATAAAGGTCCGCTTTTGTTTTTAGTTTATATCAACAACCATCCTAAAGTGACTGAGCACCAGTGTATTCTGTTCGCAGATGATTATATCAGTGGTAGTATGGACAGATGGCAAATTGACAATCGAGGATCATAAAAATGACATTAAAAATACTGTGATATCTATAATTAATTGGCTTAGGAATAACAATTTGACTATAAATATAAAAAAAACTGTTTCATAAATTTAAATACTACCATTACAAAGACATTAAATATATATTACCAAGGACAACTACTAAAAAATACAACTACAACAAAATTTTTAGGTATAGAAATCAATGAGAGATTAGATTGAAAAAAACAAGTCGAAATTATATGTAATAAAATTAACAGTTTTACGTATGCATTATATAAATTAACTAGGATGGCCTCAAGGAGCACATTTGCATATATTGAGTCAGTTCTATTATACGGACTCATCATATGGGGTAATAGTACTGAGGTAGGAAAAGCTTTCATCGCTCAGAAGAAATGCGTTAGAGCCGCATGTGGCACTGCGCCAGACGAACCGTGCAAACCGCTCTTTAAGCAGCTGAAAATCTTGCCACTGCCATGCTTATACATACTTGAAATTAGTAAGTTTGTTACACTAAATAGGCATCACTTCAAACAAGCAAAAGATATATATCTTCGTAATACACGAAATAGTAGAAGACTTGTACCTGCCGTTATCCCCAAAAGTGTTCAACGAAATTGCTATTGGATGTGCGTCCAAATCTACAATAAGTTACCAGACGCATTAAACAATTGCCATTTAATAAATTTAAGACTGCCTTGTATACATGGCTCTTTGAAAGAATGTTTTACACAGTGAAGGAATATTTGTGCTGTTCCTATGAATAATATGACATAATTTTAAGATTCTAAATATATTTTTCTCATGTGTTACACGACGATTCCCGATCCTAGTCTGCCCCACATATTTACTTAGTTCTATAATACTATACTTCAGCACTAAACCACATACTCACTGCGTGTGACTTACGTAACCCCATTATATTCACTAAATTACACATTCTCTTCGTCATAATAATAATGTTTAATACATTACAATTCATATAGCTATTTAGATTTGAAATATATGATTACCTCACGTAAAAAGAATAACTTGCATTAATCTTTAAGTGATTTAATTATTAGAATTGTATTTAATTAATTGTATATTAATTATTTAAAGATTATTGGGTCAGTTATTAGATTTTTATATCTGCCGTATAACAAATGTTCATTTTGGCGCCAAAAGGAGGTTGACTCTAATTGGTTGGTGGAGGTTAGATTTATTTCAAATATTGTAACTATTATAATAATAATCTAAAAGGCTAACTAAATTCAGTACAATTAATAACTGAATAATTAATGAATTAACATATTTAATTAGCAGATTGTTTATCCCTATAACTAAATATTTTAGTAAATGTAAATACAACTGAATATTTTAGGAAACGGATGTCGTCCCCACTATTTTTTACTGTTGTTTGGGGTTTTGATTTGTATAAAAGCGAGCTTCATGCCAGAATAGAGGCTCTATTTGTACTTTCTATGACTTTGTGCCCTATCTTTGTGCTATTATGTTAAAATAAAACTATTGGAGAAGAACCTGGAGATCTATACTAAGTGTTTATTATTCAAGCACCCCACACACGGTCACACACGATTATCAATAATTTGCTTGACATTTCATATTATAATTTATTAGCTGTATGTATTTAAGTCTTGTAAGACGTAATGAAATTGACATTAAAAAATAAAAAGAATGTTACTAATTAATATGTACCTAACATGATTGTAGTAAAATAATAATACCTTTTCTTAGTAATATAAATAGCTAATTATTGTAAACTTTAAATTTGCATGCTATTTGTTATTGGCTAAATGGGCCGAACATAAATTTAAATGTATAACTTCTGTGTACCCCATTTAAACGCAAATAAATAATTATATTCTATTTCATTCTTATAAGTCACTTGTTAGATCTCAGTTAGAATATGCAAGATCTGTTTGGAACCCATACTATGCAAATAACAAAGAACAAATTGAGAGGATCCAAAGAAAGTGTGTGCGATCAATGCACTTTCGATGCCTACACGCAAAGACTTCCTGCGATGTGCTGCTTCAAAAGTACTCTCTGCCTAAGCTTGAATTGAGAAGAATTATCTCAGATGCCATGCTTTTGCATAATACCTTTCATAGTAATTTTTACTGTTTTGCACTCTCTAATCAAATATACCTGCACATGCCTTATCGCTCGTATGCTGTTCGTCAAACTCGAAAACCTAAATTATTTGCACTTAATACTATTAAGACGCACGCAGATGAGCGTTGGCCTTTGTATAGAATAATGAATTTGTATAACACATTTCTCTGTGATGTCGATCCTTTCTGAAGCTCACCTGCGAACTTTAGGAAATATGTATACACATATGTTGCTGTCTGTGAGACTTTTCGTGTCCTCGAGTGCGATTAGTTTACAAATAAATATGTTTTTTTTTCAAATAACACTCACCGTAATTGCTCTGTTTGCCCAACTGCCGAATGATTTATTATAAAATTTTATACCTATATGTGGACAATGGTGCTGATAACATTATGAGTAATTTCCATACTGATATTTAAGGTTATTCGATTGATGTAATTGTTTATTTTCCTTAATAAAGAGAAAAAGAAAGTGCATTAGCTACTTACTTTGGGATCAGAGAAATGTATGAGTTTGGTTTCCTATATTAATTTAAAAGTAACCCACGAAAAGATCAAACGCAACATAAGTCACTGGTTATTAATACTACAACGTCTGTGACAGCAATTGTGGCCATAACTTTATTAATACTAATAAATTGATAACATTATTGAAATAATAATAATTGTTCGTTCGACCGCAAGCTCCGTCTTATTTTGGAGAATTACTATCACTTTTGTCTCAGATAACTAAATACTTCTCACCTTACTTCCATAAGTAATTATCTGGGAAAGCAGCACCTTTTGAGACGGTTCTTTAATAAAGCTTTACAGTAGTTTGACGACCTCCGTGGTTGAATGGCTAACACGCTGGTTGCAAGCGTCGCCATCTCGTGAGGTTCCGGGTTCGATTCCCGGTCGCGTCAATGTAGAAAACGATATTTTCTATATTGTCTCGGGTCTGGGTGTTGTGATACCACCGTTGTGTCTGATTTCCATAACACAAGTGCATTGGCTACTTACTTTGGGATCAGAGCAATGTATGTGATTGGTGTCCAATATATTTAAAGTACATATTTAACATAAGTTTTGGCGTCTTAATCATCGATTCTTACCAAATTTTATATGCGTATTCAGTAGGTCTGAGAATCGGCTACTATTTATTTTTCATACCCCTAAGTGATAAGGGTTGTTCACCCTTAAAAAAATATTTTTTTATTTTTGGACTAAATTTTTGTTTTATTTTTTTATAATGTGGCATTAAACCCTACCCTAACCCTAAATTTTTACTTTTATCACCAACCCCTATTTTTATAGCCATTTTAGTAATTTGATCATTTTTCATCCCGCTCGATAACTGATCAATTATAGTGTTTTTCTTAACTTTTAAAATTACGAAGATGGGCGAGACGGGGCCGGGGCGGGACGGTGCTAGGGGCGAAGCAAAGTTCGCTGGGTCCGCTAGTAACTTATAATATTGGTAGGCAAATTATAACCCTTTTTTATAAATATAATATCATATATTAAACATTATCACTAGAAATAAAATAAAATAAATACATGGTAAACCAATATCAAATTATACTCGTAGGCATAAAACTAAAAATCAGCAATCTGACATTTCTGTTCGATGTTCGATTTCTGAGTGACGGCTATTGTCATGTTTGAAGGAAACGGCGAAGAAAGATCGATGTGCTTTCTTTTTGGGATTTGTTTGTTTTAGGATGATTAATTCTCTTTAATGCTTGAAAACGTTTTAAAATATCATAATCTATTCAATGTATTTGCTATAGCAGCTTAAAAAATATTGTCCTAAGAAACATGACAATAATCTGCATCAAACAGGAGAAATTAAAAATATTTAATAGCAACACTGAATACTTCTGTAATTTTCGAAAATGTGACATTTGTTCTAAACAGCGTGTCTTTTAGAATACGAATTCAATATTCGGACTAAAGTGAAAGTGAAAGGAAGTGCAACGGTGGATCTGAGACTATTCAACACATAACAGGGGCCTGCAAGGCTTTAGTACAAACAGATTACAAACATCGTCATGACCAAGTTGCCAATATTATCCACCAAAAGCTAGCACAAAAATACAATATGATACCCCAAAAACTAACACCATACTATAAATATGTTCCTGAACCCGTAATTGAAAACGAAAACTACAGACTTTATTTTGACCGAGCTATTCTTACAGACAAAACCACACACTACAATAGACCTGACATCACCTTACATGACAAAAAGAACCAATCTGCTTTCATTATCGATGTAGCTATTCCTAATTCACACAACGTACAGAACACTATTTCAGAAAAACTTTCCAAATACGTAGACCTGAAAGATGAAATTAAGCGCATGTGGCGACTGTCTGAAGTGACTATAGTACCAATAGTTCTTTCAACGACTGGAATCATTCCAATACAATTACACCAATCCCTTCTGACACTTAATCTCTCAAAGTTCACATACATACAACTTCAGAAAGCAGTAATCCTTAACACTTGCCGAATTGTGAGAAAGTTTTTACAACAGGAGTCAACTGTACATACGAATCCAGACCAATCACACCATGCACGCTCCAATCACACTTTTCCAAGCATGTTATCACATCCATCACCATCCACATTAGTAATCGACTCACCAGCTACTCCAGCTGCAGCATCTCTGTCAAACCTAAACTAAAATGTAGAGGCAGCACTTGGCTTAGGCCCGTGTTGACTTGAAAACACCAGAGCAATCTGAGAAGAAAATCTATACACAAATAATAATAATAATAATAATGATAATAATAATAATAATAATAATAATAATAATAATAATAATAACACTAAAACTATAATAATAATAAAACTTTGACACCAATTACAGCTCACACAAAAATCGGAATTAAAATCTATTCAGCGCACCATTAACACAAGTATGACCAAACATCGCAAACACCACCCGCGTTCTTGTATTCAACGACTCACGCTGCCTAGGGTTGATGGCGGTAGAGGATTAATAGACATAGTAAACTTGCACGCTAAGCAAATCACCAATTTACGAACTTATTTCCACAATAAAGCTCAAACTTCTATTCTACACAAAACAATATCACATAACGATATCAAACTAACCCCACTTAATTTAAATGACAGAGAAACTCAACCTAACGAAAAACAGACTGACAGACAGACCAAATTGCAGGAATGGATGAGAAAATCCCTCCATGGAAGACATCTCCAAGATCTTTGCCACTGCAACGTCGACAATAAAGCGTCGAACGAGTGGCTAAGGAGAGGTGAGTTGTTTCCAGAAACAGAGGGGTTCCTCATGGCGATCCAGGATCAGGTTATCGAAACACGCAATTACCAGAAATACATCATGAAAGTACCCAATTTACAGAATGACACTTGTAGACGATGCAATAGTTCCCCAGAGACAATACAACACATTACAGGAGCATGTAAAGCAATAGTCCAAACAGATTATAAACACAGACACGATCAAGTAGCTAATATAATTCACCAGGCTATAGCACTAAAATATAAACTTCTTAAACAAGCACCAGTTCCATATTACAAATATAATCCTGAAACAGTACTCGAAAACTCAACACATAAACTGTATTTTGATCGCGCTATCCTGACAGATAAAACAATTCACTACAATAGACCGGACATCACTTTACTAGACAAAACTAATAGGATCGCACATATAATTGACATTGCTATACCAAACACACATAACCTACAAAAAACCATAGCCGAGAAACTATCTAAATACCAGGACCTGAAAGATGAAATAACCCGCATGTGGAAGTTAAGCAAGGTAATAGTATCACCAATAGTTATTTCTACTACAGGAGTCATCCCAGCACAATTAATTCCAGCGATTAGACGCTTAGATCTGCCAGAGTTCATATACGCAACTCTACAGAAAGCCAGCATTCTCAATACTTGCAGAATCGTCAGAAAGTTTCTGCAATCAACACCAAATTCGTAAATATAATTAAACTGTTTAGAACTGGTATCCACTTGGTCCCGACCCGTGGATATCATAGAAACACCGATGTTCCTTTAACATCGAGATGAAAAATATAAAGAAGAAAAAGAAAATAATAATAATAATAATAATAATAATTTTATAGAATACAATATTTATTTATTTCGCTATCGTACACAAACATTACACTTTATATTATATTAAATTACATTAAAAAGTTTATCTCTCAGAAATCTCAATCCATAATTTCGCCAACCGTCTTACGGTTTTTCGATCAGCCCACGTGTCCTGACGCGAGTTTCACATTTTTCCCCCATCCCACTAAAGTGCTCAACGCCGCTAAAGAAGTTTTCACTTCAAAAATAAACTGCATTTCTTCTCCGTGGTGATTCCGTCGCTAATATACAGCAACTTTTTCTATAGCACCTAGCACTATGGGAAAGTGTATTTGTGCATCACAATTAGCCCCAAGAAGTAATGCAGTTAATTTTGATAGAGCCTATACGAGTATAAGTCACGTCTATCCTTATAAATCAATGTCACCCTAAGCTATGCTACGAAGTTGGTATCCGAACTTGAAATTTGGATAGCATAAAATCGTATTTTTACTAAGGAAACAGTGTGAATAATCGAAACGTTTTTGTGGAGATTAGGTTCTGTAATTGAAATTCTTTTCAGGGCCTGCTTTTGAGTAGATTTATATCTAAGCGTTTTTTGCGCTTAATCAAATCTGGCCTAAGTGTAATTATACTGCGATTTTGACTCTTCCAATTTTACTACATGGGCCTAATAAAGAAGCTCAAAATCACACAACGAGCGATAGAGAGGGCTATGCTGGGTGTTCTCTACGTGATCAAATCAGAAATGAGGAGATGCGTAGAACAACTAAGGTAACGGACATAGCCTTGAGAATCAGTAAGCTCAAGTGATGGCCGTTGGGGCAGAAAAGTTCTAGATTGGAGACCCTTCGACCAAAGTCGCAGCGTAGGACGTCCACCAACAAGATGGACAGACGACCTTAAAAAGATCGCAGGATCAAACTGGATGCAGACCGCTAGTGAGCGGTCACTGTGGAAAGCCGTGAGGGAGGCCTATGTGCAGCAGTAGACATCCTTTGGTTAAGAATGATGATGATGAATGATGATTTAGAGTCAATCTTACCAACGTCAGATAATATATTCGTCAAATACAGTAAAATACGCCTAATTCGAAAACATCACCTATTTGTCAGTTACCATTTACGTGAATGTCATTTTAAAATTGGTCGTTTTATAGTGGTCGGATAAGTCCTACCTGACGTTAGTAAAATCGTCTCTTAGTTAAATCTATGAGTGTAGATAAAACCAATTACCGTCTATATGTTTACTAATATTACGGAGAGATTTTTGATTGTTTGAACGCGCTAATCTTTAAAACTAGGAGCCCTATTTTTATGGGTCAATATAGCGTTTGATATGCTGTGATTAATATTCAATTTTCAAATGAAATTGTGTATAAATTGAGACGGCAGTGACTTAAAAAAAAAGACTTGTTTTGTGTAACTACTCATTTATCGGGGAAGGCTCTGTAAAACAACACGCTACGACATAACGGTAACAGAGTAAAGACCGTCGGTCACATAAGGTAAGGTAATGCGAATATTTAACTGCCTCGATGGCGCAGCGGTAGGAGGGTCGCGCTTTAAAGCGGCGGCTACGCCAGAGATCCCTCGTTTGATCCCCGGGTCGGGCCAAAAAATATGAACCTGTTTTTTTGTATACAAAAACTTTTAATGCAGCCTGGAGTCTGGAAGTTGGTGGTGTTTTATCCCCGCGCCTCGGAAAGCACGTTAATCCGTCGGTCCTGCGCCTGATCTCTCTCCGGTCGTCTCAGATTGCTGTCCCATCGGGCTATGAGAGTGAAAGGAATAGAGTGCGCACCTGTGTTTGTGCACACACTTGTGCTCTATAGCCCGTGCAGTCGCTTTATCGTTAACTGGCCGCCGTTGTCGAAATCGTCGAATTTCAAGGGACTTCTAGTAAAAGTTATCTTTGTCTGATTTCTAAGCTACATTCCACTCAATCAAGATTGCCGTTTCTGTGTCATACGTGTACAGCGCTCTGGTCAATTGGCACATTATCCTTAATCCTTGTTACACAGCGACCTGGGTGTCGATGGAAACACTACTAATATTTTATTGAAAAAAGTCGGAGTCTGGTATTCTTAACAGAAGTAATAATATTCCTACAGGAGCGTAGCTAGCGCCGTATCTGCCGTATAAATTATAACGAAGTGCCTAAACGATAATTAATAGAAAATAAGCAGATAAAAAATTACTTAAGAACTTCGATGGGACACTAGTGGCATACCGTGACGACCAGTGTGGTGTAGTGGTCGAGAAATCGCCTACTACGCAACGGGTGCGGGTTCGATCCCCGCACAATACAAACATTTGTGTGCATGAACATGTATGTTTGTATTGGTCTGGGTGTTTTCTATTATATCATGTATGTATTTACAAAAAAAAAGTATTTAAGTATTATATCCGTAGTCTGGCACCCATAACACAAGCTTTAAGTAGCTTACTTTGGGGCTAGATGGCGATGTGTGGGAATGTCCAAAGGATATTTATTTATTTATTTATACCAACAATCATAAGCGCCGTCAACTTTTGTAATTTTCTTGTTTGTTTAAATTGTAATGCTATTGAGGTTTGAAGGTCAAACCATATTAGAAAAATAGATTTTCAAGGTGGGCGCTTAGCTAAATAAGATAAGGAACCTCTCATGTTCGTCGTAACGAGCCGCGCCGCGGCCAGCGAATGTAAATCTAGCCTAAAAAATCTGGATAAATATATATAAAAAATGCATATCTTTTTCTTTTGTGAGTAATCTTTACCCATAACAAGAGCCCCCAAACTAGTTTTTATACAGGGCCCCACCAAAGCACGCTACGCCCCTGATTCCTTACTTCGAAACCAGACAATAGGTGTGTTGTCTGACGCATATTTGTTATTTATTATATTAAACTTATCGGTCCCAGCAAACTTCGTCCCTCGGATCCTATGTCAACAAAGTAAAATCATGAAAATCGGTCCGACCGTACACGAGTTATTAAGTGGTGTAAATAATACGCCTTTATTTTTGTTATATGCTATTATTTATGCTACATGAAGGAAAATATTACAATTATACTTACCTTAAATTATTAACGCGTAATTTCTTCATCGTTAGTAATGGTCAGCTTACCCGCGGTTTAATATTTACGATTATGTGTGTTTTGGTGAAAAATTACCTTAACCAATGATCATTAAATTAGCTATTATGACATTTGGTTAAGGTTATTATTATTTTAAGTTTAACCATTACTATCGATGAAGAAATTGGGCCTTCGATAGAAAGTTGTGCTGATAGAAAGACATACTTTATTTTTCATAAGAATAAAAACTGGTATTAATATTGTTTGTTGGTCGATATAATCTCAGGAACTACCACTCATGTAAAGTTAAGCCAAACACAGAATATTCCGATCACTAGTAATTACTCGTATTACAACGTAGATACTAAAAAGTCACAAAAATGCCATTTGACCTGAATATCCGTTTATTGAAACACAGTCACATGGCACAGCGTAATCCGTACCTGTGCTCTGACGATATGGAATCGGCTATTCGAGAGGCAAAATGGCACAAATGGAGAATAGAACCCTGGACTGCATATACTGTCGCTTACGGTGGTTATAGGTGTTAGTATCCTATGATTCTAACTAAATTTAGATACTTACTCTATAATTTTGACTCTGTCGCTATCAAAATACAAATACAAATACAAATGCGTTTATTTGCGTAATTTTGGGTGTACGTTACAACAAAGTTCTTAGATAAAACATTCGAGTTCACCAAAATTTGCTACATTAGTTAGCGTGCAATTATAAAATTGATAAAACGATGTTAAAATTATCGATATTGGATTAATTATATTTCTTACGTGTAAAATATTCATTATTATCGACAGGTGTACGAAGGAGGACTTTATGCAAAAAGCATCTTCTGCCAGTCAAACCTTTAGGTGATGCAGGGAGATGGCGATAAAGCAATAAAAATATTATAGTCCTTTTAATAGTGAGTTTCTTGAAGGCAGATAAATTTTCTTGTAAAACTTTTTTGTAGTTTTTAATTATAATTATTTAACCGATGTAATTTTACTGACCCCTTCTTCTAAATGTGATAAACACTTGTCCAAAAATTGCATGAAAATTGGTGCAGCCAAACGCGAGATAATCGCGGACAATTATACAAGTCAAACTGAGAACCATCTTCATTTAATTTTACTCGTGGTGATATATATATGAAAGTAATTCAAATCCCCAGAATCATTATTAACTTCTATAAACTAATGTTACAGATTCCCAAGACACTACATGCCGCCTCAATTGAATCTAAGGGCTACATACAACCGACCCACAAAGCGCCTCAGAGATACACCACAAAGGGAGCTAACCAGTTTCTCAAATAGCTGTCCAGCTCGTATGATGAATGGGGCACTAACAGATTGCATGTCGATTTGTGAGGCAAACTGTGTGTTATGGAAAATCGGTGAATCGGTAAGTTTGATTTGCCATCACTAAAGCAATCGATTCATTTAAGCTTTGGTAACTGATTTGTACAGTCAGTTTAAATATGTTTTTTCAAAGGAAAATTGTGCAGATGAATACCGAAAATGAGTGATGATGACATAGATAAAATATGATTGCGACCATTCACGTGAAAACTACAAAACAATTTACTTAAACTTACAACTACATAGCTTATCAGAATTCACACGTATTTTGATTAATTTGTTAAACTATTTTTAAAACTAAGAAAAAAAGAACCTCACCTAAATCTACATTGCTAAAAGCAAACGCACTTGAGTTACTGGTCGCAGAATACGACCACTAGACCATTAAACAAATTTATTTAGAGTCAGCGCTAGTCTGTGCTAGACATTGATGTACTTAAGCTTGATCATGCACCGACTCATAGCCCAATTGCGCTTTCTCTGAATAAGCGTATACATTGTATACAGATTTTCAATAGCGTAGACAGGCAGACCTATCTTCGTTGTCTGTTCATTAATTTCAACTACTACCACTATGACCACAGCCTAATTAAAACAGCAAAAACATATTAGTAATACCCAGTTAAAACCACTCAACGGTTTAAATTAAAATAAAGTAAAATGTTGGTGTCAGTTCCAGAGTAGAGTTGATTAAACATATAAGAGAGCAGGTACATTCACGGCAGGTAACTATGGTGCAAAATTGGCGTCCAGACCAACTACTTTTTAAATCACTAGACAGTTATACAAAAGGAAATTATTTATTGGATTTTTAGTGGTTAACAAACAATGTAAAAACGATTTGAAAGATTCATATTCGTTATCGTAAAGAGAATCACGTTAAAAAAACATCACGTTGCTTCTTTATTATTTTGAGTTTTAGCGCAAGCGAGCTATGAAGTCAAAAAGGGAAATAATTGAATTTAATTGCATAAAAAGATCGATGACATCAGTCCCACATATATTTTCGGCTGATTTGATGTAAAACTAATAACTATAAACTAACTGATATTTAAGAAACATGTAAAATTGAATTTGAGCTGTGGATTGTGTTGTAATAATAAAATAAATAAAATAAGAAGCGCTTGTAAGGAATCTACTGGTCGGGTGTAATGGCCGGGAACCAAGGCCTAATGTTCACCGTAGTGGTTTATCTAAACAATAGTCGAGTCTAATCTAAATCTTACATATCGCGGTTCATTCTTCATACTTCGAATATAGCGCCATCAATTCGTGTGAAACCGAGTTAGCGTGTTTCGATGATATTAGTACATGATGTTACATGACTCCCTTCCTAAATACCGAAAGTTGATTGAGACAGGGTGGTTAAGCTCAGCAGTCAGTGCGTGGAAGCAAGCAATGTGGCAGATGTCACAACAGAGTATTTGATCATTTTAGGCTGTGTCTGTGGCTGGAAACTGGTCTCAAAGGCTCTCTAACAAGTTTCTGATTGTTTATCAGCCTTAGTTTGCCAGCTTCCTTTGATACATAGCGACGGATGAGAATGATCTGACATTGGCATCCAACCAATCGGCATTCAATAATACTAGAATCTGCTGGCAACAAAAATTATTAAAAAAATGTTATTTTTAATAGCAGTTGTTATAAATTTAACAGAGATATTGCTAGGGTTATAGTTTAGAGAGTGCATTAAAAATTTCATTATTTTCACCTATAGTTTCTTTATTTTATTTTAAACTGTTACTTTTATAGAGATAGATAGATTTTCTTATTCACGAAGAAAAATGCCTGTCTGTTCACAAAATACCAAAACTATTGCAGTCGACGTATTTCTAGGAGATATTCGTCGAAGTTATCTGTTCCTGTAGCAGGTACGATAAATCTTGCCAGAAACCGCCACAGTATGTGCGTTCGTTTATTTAATTTGCTACCGAATTATATTAAAGCGTTTTTAGCGTATTGGTCATGATGGTCAATTCAAACGAATTGTAACTACCTAATACCTGACATGTTATCTATTCATTCTCAATTTGATATCTTATGTGTAATTTAATGACATTACTACGTTATTATTAATATTTTAATATTATTGACCCTATAAATTGTATTTGTTTTAAATTCGTATCAATAGATGAATTGCATGACGAAGAAATGTTTGCTTATCGTTTCATCGATGAAGCATAATTGTTATGTTTTATTATTAAGACCGGATAATGTACTTTTTATCATGTTTCAAGGCAAATAAATCAATATTCTAGTCTTTATTTTTTTACTCAATCTATTTTATTTTTAGTTCAACTTTTTATATTGTGTGAAATTTTGTAAGCATCTAGTTTGGTTAACTTATTTATAATAGTACACACTGTATTATATTATTTGGGGTACACCCTAAGGGTTGCAAACTTGTAATTAATTATGTTCAACATTTTGTTTTTTAAAATATGCTTCATACATCGTTTCTTTAAAATAATGTATATATGTTATTTATAATAGATTTGAAAGTCGAAAACGTTAAAAATTTGGTACGACGACAATTACAAACAATTTTGACCGCACTATTTTAAAATAGTACATTATGATACAAGTGTGCTAAGTTGACCATTATATACAAGGCGATATTGTGTGCGCACGAGCGTAAGCGAGTGCGCCATAAGAAAGCCGCGTATATTATGGTCACAGGCACACGTGTTTCATACGACGTTTTCAACACACTTGCGAGGAAAAACAAAAATCTTCATTTACTAAGTATTTAATTATTAAAACAGTTAGTAAAAATACATTTCACTCGATTTTGATGGCTATGACTTTCGCACGCGTTTTTTACCTCGTTACTGTGTCTGGCGGAGTTAATAATAGGTTTTCTTCATTTTCTTTACTTGAAGTAGACATTTTCATTAATAATAAACTTCATAATCAATCCAAACTTCGTCACAGCCGACAGTTATTATTTACGAAAAATGGCGCATTGTTTTTTTTCCTTGCCGCGATACAGATGCGCGCGCAAGGCTTAGGCGCGAACTAGATCGGCCAAAAGCCAAGATTAAAAATGTAATAATTCGTGTTTAAAAC
This sequence comes from Pyrausta purpuralis, assembly GCA_963924145.1. Taxonomy (NCBI): domain Eukaryota; kingdom Metazoa; phylum Arthropoda; class Insecta; order Lepidoptera; family Crambidae; genus Pyrausta; species Pyrausta purpuralis. Next base: position 16,877,272 of record OZ001660.1, read on the forward strand.
ACAAATCACAGAAAATGTTAAATGAATTTGAGTTATTTATAAGTTATAAATCTGGATTTACCATTTATTGAAATAAATATGTAGATACTGTTATTTTTCGCATTAATACTGTTTGTTGCTAAAATAAAAGTATTGTATAACCCGACTAAATTATATCGCTTCTTCTTCTTACTTACGACTTGGTACTAGGGTACAAATGTAAATTGGTCGGGTTAATAAACTAAAGGCACTAGTGCAATAATAAACTGAAAAAGCACGCGTGTTTAATATCTATGATTATGAGCCAAAAATCTGTGGAATAAAAACGTCGTTTGGAGCAAGTGTGTCGAAAAATATGTTATTTGAAACTTTGGTAAAAGCTAACACGTAAAAGCTTTGTATGATATCGAAACCTTACGCAACATCTATTTTCGTGTAAAACAAAACAATCTTTTAGTGAAATAGAAAGAATGTATTGAAAATCTTCTGCTGACCATTTGAAATTGTAGCGTTTTCAGACCGTCATTTATATGTATACTTTTGTGTGTATGTAGCGAATCAGCCGTTTTTATAACGTCAGTGAGCAGATTTCTTGTCATCTGGGGGGTAATTCAAGCTGGTAAACTCACGGCCACATGGCCGTGAAAGGTCGTCGCGGACTGTTCACCAATAGGTCGCCTAACATTTTGACATCCGCGATGGACACCGCTCCAGTGATGCGTGGTATTCACAACATCGTCGCTGCATGAAATTACAACTAGCAATGTCACGCGTTTTTACCCGCTGATGACTTTCAAGGACGCTATTACTGTCATCAATGTTTCAGCACTCGTGGATGCATAATTTCACGTGTTAATTAATGTTTCTTAATAGGTAGAAAGTCATCATCAGCTGTATACTTATTGCATAAAAACACAATTGTCTTTATTATTTACAACAAACAAACGTACATACAATAAGTAAGTAAGCAAAGTTTTGTCTAACTATAGAGCAAAAACTTGAAATAAAAAGAAAAATAATGTAAAATAAGGTTTAATGTGCTGATCTGAACCCTAAACCTGAAACAAAAAAATACCAGGATTATTTAGTTTAATTTATTTGAAACTCCAATAAATCAACATCACAATGCATTGAATCTAGTTTAATTTTAATTTACCTATTTGCCTACATACATTTTAATGGTGTATCCACACCCCTACCAGCAACGGCTTTGCCGCAGGCCTACACGTCAAGATCTCATGCCGTCAGGCGGGGAAGATACACCACCAGAGACAAAAACCGTTAAAAAAGAAAATACGTTTGACACAAATTATGTGTCATGCCATGGTTTGTTAGGAACCTTGTCATCATATTTATAAAATAAATGAAATTTGACGGAACACTGATCAAGTAAGTAGGTAATCTTTTTTCAGTGAGCCCACGCTGGTAAACTAATGTTCGATGGCCACCAACCAAAACAATAGTTATATATATGTTACATGCATAAATAGTCAACAATGGAAATGTTATGCATGTTTAATAGGTATCGGTCTTAACCTATAGTTTAGCCGCCCAGAGATACTTTTAGTTAGCAACCTACCTATGTACGTATTTATGTTTGTATCTTCTTTCAAGATTAAAGAAAGGTTCCTTATTCACATTACAGAAGATTCAAGAGATTTGATATAAATATTCGAAAACTACTTTCTCAAAAGGTAATGAAAACAAATTGAAGAAAGAACTTGATCCTGCCTTTAGATCGGAGCAAATACTTACTGCGTTTCAGCACAACATCAATGACGATCTGCACCTAACTAAAGTATTTAAAATTGATACAGAATGAATAAAATAATTTACGTTTAAATTTTTTTTATTCATAAAAGTTTTTATATGCCTAAGCACTCACGCTACCTTTTTTTTTATGTGGCTGATCCTTTGTCATTAAACTCATGATCACCCACCATGCTTGACCTAACCGGCTTGTAAGGTTACCTTATTCGTAGTCGTCAGCAGCAATTAAGATCACTTTCTCATATCAAGGAGCTACATACTCTCTTAATGAGTATCTACCGCCAAAAATTCTTAAAATGTTTAATGTCATTTAGAATAGTTCAACGGACATAACCTAGAAAATTATGACTCCTTATGTTTTTCTATTATTTTAGGTGTTTGTTTTTTCTGCATAATAGGTACAGACTGACTATTTCTCGCTCAGAACGTTTTCTAATAAAATCCATTCCTCACGAGTCTAGCAAACGCTCACGCTCTAGAACGCAGGAACCCAAGATGATAAACAGCAACTACTCTCTTAGCGTCTGGACGAAGGAGCATCATAAATTTGCTTGATTGGCATCTTCAAGGACGTTATTTCTAGGTTTATGCTGACCATAGATGAATAAATGCTTATCAAATGACTGCAAAATTAATTTATATGCTTGCAAATACTGCTTCTGATATGTTATTTTTATGTCAAAATCACACGGATGTATTTCATCTCATGCGATGTCATGAATCGGGCGAAGTGCGTCACGGTTGTAGATGCAAAAAGTATTTTAAACGTAACATCGTAAAGTACATTTTTGCATAACCGTGACATCAACAGAGGCGAGGCGAGGGCCACGCGAGGGCCTGAGCGAGATCAAATGAAAGGTGTATTTACCATAGAGAAAAAACAAAAAAATGGTATAATGAAAATAAGGTTTCGATATAAAAGATAAAATCACTTATCAATAATTAAATGATGATGATGATTTCCTTCTCAAAGTGTCCGTCGACAGCGACACTTTTGGGTTGCCTCCTAGCGTGCGCACGAATGTGAATAGCAAACTCGAATTTCGTTTTTAATATGGGGCTATATAATTCATCGAGGTTGTTTCTTGCATAAATGTATCTTCGTACGTAGGCTTCGGTTACATCTTCTTTACGTAACGACGTTTTTCCAGGTCTTCGAGGCGCATTTCTTCGAACTTTTCTACATCTTTCCGGATACTTTCTTGTCACTCAAGTCTTTGCAATGCGAGCCTTTCCCACTTTTCTGGTGATATACCGCGATCAGTGAGGTGCATTTTCAAGACATTTTTGTAACGAAGATATTGGCCATCTGCTCTGCGTTTTCCTTGGATAAGCTCTCCGTAGTAAACTCCTACGCACACGCACTATTAGGTGTCCACACCATCGTGATTGACCCTTGATAAGTAGTGACTTAATGCCAATCATGCCAGACCGCTGAAGAATCTCAATGTTAGGTACTCGATCCTACCATTTTACGCGAAGAATTGCACGTAGGCTGCTCATATGAAAACTGTCTAAGCGTTAAATGACATTTTTGTAAAAGACACAGGTTTCTGTTGCGTAAAGTAAAAAAGATAGAACTATCGCTTTATAGAAAGCCAGCTTGGTTTTTAGCTGAAGATCGTGTGAGTTTCAATATCTAAGACTCGAACCTCCGTAAACGGCAGCTGCTCTGGCAATGCGCGAAGCTATCGTCTCTAGGCGATTATCGCTACGAATCATGCATGCATCCAAGTTAGATGAAACCTCCTTGTTGAAGAAGGAGGAGGTTTTCGATGAAATACATGATCAGTGTTTTTTCAAATCCAGCACAGCCTCCAGATCAAGCCTGCCTCTCCACTAATTTTCAGCTAAAGCTGAACCGAATTAGCTAAAAATTAGTGGGGAGGTAGCTTCGAACTAGGAAAAGGACATAGAATATTTTTTATTCCATTATACGGGGCCGGGGCTGGAGTAAGACAGGGCCGAGGCAAATTGGTTGGGAGGTAGCTTAGACAGAAGAAGAACATAGGATACTTTTTATCCCATTCGATGAGGCCGAGGCTGGGGTGGGATGGGGCTAGGGTGAAACGGTGGAGAGGTAGCTAAGTAACATAAATCAGCGTTCCACGTACTAAATTTTTACCCAGGAGAAGGATATTGGATACTTTTTATCCCGTTCGACAGCGATGTTTCGTTAGGACCTCTTAGCTATTAGCGGCCGGGGCGGGACGGGGCTGGGGGTGAAACAAAGTTTGCTTAGAGCGCTAGTTTGCAATAAGTCTTAGAATTCAGTATTATTCATGTACGGATATTACTACTTCACACGTCTAGTTCAGTAGTTCCACTATCACAATATCACTTACAACTTCACAATCATTCGGCTAAATTGTAAAATTGAGTTGTGAAGTAGTGAGTTATATTGGATGGACTACTGAACTAAATGAACTAGATGAGTGATACATATTTTTGAATTCCACTGAACTATTTTACTCATTTCATTTTAGTGAACGATTTTGCGCATGTTTAAAAACATAATTTGTGCACATTTAGGTGTGTTCACACCGCCCGGCGGCATTGTGTCGATGGTTCTGCCGCTCATACCGAAATAAAAACTAAAAATCTAGGGCTGCAGCGGCATTTTCTATAGAAAATAAGGATACTATGGTTTATGGATACTATTGTATCAAACATTATTGACGTATGGATGCCGGCAATGCCGCCGGGCGGTATGGATACACAATTTTATTGACACAAATGTCAATGTATTTTGCTTTATGGTTGCCATTAGCTATTTCCAAGCATATTTAAAGCTCTAAATTCATCATTATTTCTTCAACTCTAGCCAGCAAAAACTCGAAATAATATCCTTGATGTTGCCAATCAAGTAAATGTTGCTGCGTCGTCAAGACACCCAGGAAGTATGAGCTGGTTTCAGGAACATGTTGTGCTACTCGTAGGCACGCGAGCGCTTGGGTTTAACCAGAAAACGGTCTGAGCAAGTAACAATTCCATAAAGGAACTTGCCATTTATTATGGTACCTAATGGTTTAGTTTGGCAAACAAGTAGTTTGTTATTTGTGAGAAACCTTGAATTAAGTACCTACCTAATTATTGTAATGAAACATGAAACTGAAAATGTAAAAAGGAACGGGCATACACCAGGTCAACAGTGGAAAACAAAAACACAGCAATTGGCACATGTACCAGACCGAATCATTGCTGTTTCGTGTAGTACCTACCTCTAAGTGTATGTTTTAAATAAAAAATGCACTTGGCTAAATGACTATATTTTAAGTTCTTTTTATCAATAAACCTAAGCATTTCACACTAGTATTTCACATTCTCTGCCTTTCTTGTGTCAGTAAAAATACTGGATCACTTACTCAAACCCATAGGAGCTGCTCTACTTAGTTCAATCATCTTGATGGGATTTAGCTCTTTTAGTCTTTACGTTGGCACAAATAATCAATTTCATCTTGGAATAGGATAACCTTAATAACAAAGTAAGAACGTGACATCTGCATATTGTGGACAAACGAAACGATATTTAAGCACTGGGCTGTATTTTGTACTGTACTCACTCTCAGTGATGCTTAAATAAAAATATAAATAGCTTTACATAATTTTTAACATGTCTGATGTCATCTCATAATAATCTACTGTACATAGAATCTGGAACAACATCAAACAATAAATAAAGGTTATATTTTGTTAGCCTACGATATTTTATAAAATTAATTGATTACACGTATCATAATATGCTAAACCAAAGCATTGTTCTATTCAGTACCTTTGGTTAGAGTAGGACCGTAGTGTTAAAGTTGGATGAACGTATCTGCACGATAATGAATCTGCACCACTAAGATTTTCCCTTAAAAAAAGTTGCAAGATATTGCTCCGGCGTAAACTTGTTACTCGCTCAGGCAGTTTTTCTGGAGAAAATGTATATCTCGCATAATTATGCTCCAAGATCCAGCTTATATTACTGTGGCGGCTCCAGGAGTCTTGACGACGCAGAGTAGCACAAACTCAATCGGATTCTTCGAGAGCTTTATTTTTGATGAGCGATGGCCAAATTTGATGAATACATTTTTTGCTTTATTTCAAAAGTATAATATTTTATGCAAATAGGTATTGACGTCTTGATAAATAATCTTGACATGACTCTTCACGGATATATGTCAGACGATGTTGTGAATAGGCGATGTCCGTATTCACAGTGCACTTAATAGTCAGTAGATCCAGTGCAATGTTTTGAGTTTTTGAACGGTATCAGTACATATATTTTTTTTAATACCTATGTTATTTAGGTATTATGAATATTTGACGCTCACAGTATTATTTTTATTCTTATACAAGAGGAAATAAGAAATTAAAAATTTGTTCTTGTTCATTTTATTAATTCTGTTAGCAAGTTGATGGATATTTTTCATGAGGGGTTTCATTCATACGGTTTCTCATCTTCATTACCTTCAAGGACCCAAAAAAAAAATGTTAAGAATTAGTTTGACAACTTTTTTTCCTTCTAAATACTACTTCTCATTTATATACTGTGACATCAACTGAGGCGAGTCTGCAGCTTTGGCGATGCTATAATTTTTCAGCTGCCAAACGCGTCAAAGTCCATAGAAACGTGTCAAATAATTCGCCCAGGTTTAGTTTCAACTCACGCCGTTTGAGGCGATCGGCGCTAGATTCGATGAGAGTTTGTGAATACCAATTTCTCGACCCAGGCGAAGGTCCATATATGGATCAGTGTCGAGGTTGACTTTGTGAATCAACAGGCTGAAAGTTTGTGTTTAACTGTAAATGTGTTTAGGTGATGTATGGACAGGATTTTGTGAAGTTTGATGTTGAGGTTTTTATTTAGAGAATTTTGTAAATGTATGCATTGGTATGATACGTTGTAGTGCGCAAAAACCTCAATGCTATAGATTAAAAAGACACACACTTGTCGCTAGCCGCGATCTGGTGGTCACGTGCTTATATTGCTGCGATATTTATCCCGTAAATACCACTACTGTCGCTCCCTTAAATACTATGGCGAGCGACTAACTAAATTCGACGTCTTGCCCCTTAAAACTCGACGAAAAAGATACGACCTTCTGTACCTTCATAAAATTCTCCACTCTACAGTCGATACTCCAGGTCTTCTCTCGGCTCTCAACGTTAATATTCGTCATAGATCTCGCAATCCCAACATATTTGACATACAGGTGTACAAAAATAACACGTCGTATTACAACCCAATAGCCAGAATGTGCCGTACGTACAACGAGCTGTCCCGCTTAACTCGTATAAGATTTAATGTTCTAGTAGCATACATTAGCAGTAAGTTACCAAACATGTTGTGTATACTATTTATGGGCTACGGTCCAGTCTTTTTTGTGTATTGTAATAATTATAGTATAGGATGGCTGTATCCTATCTGTATACCGAATATAAATAAATAAATAAACAAATAAATAAATAAGTAAATAAGTAAATAAGAAAATTAGTAAATAAGTAAATAATAAAATAAATAAATAAGTACATAAGTAAATAAATAAATGAATAATTATTAAAATAAATAAATATATAAATAAATAAGTTAATAAGTAAATAAGTTAATAAGTAAATAAGTGAATAAGTAAATAAGTAAAAAAGTAAATTAGTAAAAAGTAAAAAGTAAAAAGTAAATAAGTAAATTAGTGAACTTGTAAATTAGTAAATAAGTAATTATTAAACTAGTAAATTATTAAATATGTAAATAAGAAAATAAGTAAAAAAGTGAATAAGTAAAGAGGTAAAGAAGTAAATAAGTAAATAACTAAATAAGTAAATATGTGAATAAGAAAATAAGTAAAGAAGTAAATAGGTAAATAAGTACAAAAGTAAATAAAAAAATTAGTAACGAAGTAAATAAGTAGATAAGTAAATAAATAAATAAATAAATAAATAAATAAATAAATATTAAAATAAATAAATAAATAAAAAAAAGAAGTACATAAACAAATAAATAAATAAGTGAAAATTTAAATAAGAAAATAAGTAAATTAGTAAACTTGTAAATTAGTAAATAAGTAAAAATTTAATAAATAAATAGGAAAATAAGTAAATTAGTATGTTAGTAAACAAGTTAATAAGTAAACAAATAAAAATAAAAAAAATAAAAAAATAAAAGTAAATCAATAAATAAATAAGTAAATAAACAGATAAATAAATTAGTAAATAAACAGATAAATAAATAAGTAAAAAAGAAAATAAGTTAAGAAGTATATAAGTCAATCAGTAAAAAAGTAAATAAATTAATAAATAAATAAAAATAATAATAATAATAAAAGTAAAAAAACAAATAAATAAATAAGTAAATAAGTAAAGAAGTAAAGAAGTAAATAAGTAAAAAAGAAAATAAGTAAATAAATAAATAAATACATATATAAATAAATAAAAAAGAAAATAAAAAAAATAAAAAAAAATAAGTTAATTAACCAATAAATGAATAATTAAAAAAGTTAATTAGTACCTAAATAAGAAAATAAGTTAAGGAGAGTAATAGTTAAATAATTACAAAAGTAAATAAGTAAATAAATAAATAAATGAATAAATATTAAAATAAATAAATATATAAATAAAACAGTTAAAAAGTAAATTATAATTATATATAAGTAAATTAAATACTAATTTTAGTAAAGAAGTAAATAAGTAAATGAGTAAATAAGTAAATAATTCAATAAAAAAATAAGTAAATAAGTTAATAAATAAATATTAAAATAAATAAATAAAAATTATAAGAAAAAGTAAATATACAAATAAATAAATAAGTAAAAAAGGAAATAAGTTAATAAGTAAATTTGTAAATAAGTATACAAGTAAAAAAAGAAAATAAGTGAATAAGTAAATAAGTAAATAAGTGAACTAGTAAATAAGTAAATAAGTTAAAAAGTAAAAAAGTAAATAAGTAAAAAAGTAAAAAAATAAATAAATAAATAATAAAAAAAGTAAATAAACAAATAAATAAAAAAGAAAAAAGTAAATAAGTAAACAATATAATAAGTAAATAAGTGAATAATTGAATAAGTAAATAAGTGAATAAGTAAATAAGTAAATAAGTAAATAAGTAAAAAAGTAAATTAGTAAAAAGTAAATAAGTAAATTAGTTAACTAGTAAATTAGTATATTAGTAAACTAGTAAATAAGAAAATAAGAAAATAAGTAAATAATAAAATAAGTAAATTAGTAAGTAAGAAAATAAATAAATAAGTAAAAATACAAATAAATAGATAAGTAAATTAGTCAATAAGTAAACAAGTAAATAAGTAAATAGGGAAATAAATAAAAACGTTAATAAATAAATAAATAAATAAATAAGTAAGTAAATAAATAAATAAATAATAAAACAAAAAGGTAAATAAGTAAATAAGTCAATCAGTAAATGAATAAATAGGTAAATAAGTAAATTAATAAATAAGTAAATAAGTCAATAAGTAAACAAGCAAATAAGTAATTTGTAAATAAGTAAATAGGGTAATAAATAAAAACGTAAATTAATATATAAATAAATAAATAAGTAAGTAAATAAAATAATAAATAATTAATTAGTATATAAATAAATAAATAAATAAACAGATGTATAAATAAACAAACAAATAAGTAAATAAGTAAATAAGTAAAGAAGCAAATAAGTTAAAAAAAATAATAAATAAAAAATAAATAAATAAGTAATAAAGTAAATTAGTAAACTTGTAAATTAGTAAATTAGTAAACTAGTAAATATGAAAATAAGTAAATAAGTAAATAAGTGAATAAGAGAATAAGTGAATAAGTAAATAAGAAAATAAGTAAATAAATAAATAAATATTAAAATAAGTAAATAAATAAAATAAAAGTAAATAAACAAATAAATAAATAAGTAAAAAAGTAAAATAAATAAGTAAACTTGTAAATTAGTATATTAGTAAACTAGTAAATAAGAATATAAGTAAATGAGTCTATAAGTAAATTAGTGAATAAGTGAATAAGTGAATAAGTAAATAAGTCAATAAGTAAAGAAGTAAATAAGTTAATATGTAAATAAGAAAATAAGTAAAGAAGTAAATAGGTAAATAAGTACAAAAGTATATAAGTACATTAGTAAATAAATAAATGAATTAATATTAAAATAAATAAATATATAAATAAATAAGTAAATGAGTAAATAAGTAAATAAAAAAAAGTAAAAAAGTAAATAACTAAATAAGTACATATGTAAATAAGTAAATAAGAAAAAAAGTAAATAAGTAAATAAGTCAACTTGTAAATAAGCATATTAGTAAACTAGTAAATTAGAAAATAAGAAAATAAGTAAATAAGTAAATAATAAAATAAGTAAATTAGTAAATAAGTAAATAAATATATAAATAAATAAGTGAAAAAACAAATAAATAGATAAGTAAATAAGTCAATAAGTAAACAAGTAAATAAGTAAATAGGGATTTAAATAAAAACGTTAATAAATAAAAAAATAAGTAAGTAAATAAATAAATAAATAAATAAAAAAGTAAATAAATAAATAAATAATAAAACAAATAAGTAAATAAGTCAATCAGTAAATAAATAAATAGGTAAATAAGTAAATTAATAAATAAGTCAATAAGTAAACAAGTAAATAAGTAATTTGTAAATAAGTTAAAAGGGTAATAAATAATAACGTAAATTAATATATAAATAAATAAATAAGTAAGTAAATAAAAAAATAATTAATTAATTAGTATATGAAAAAATAAATAAACCAATAAGTAAATAAGTGAATAAGTAAAGAAGTAAATAAGTTAAAAAAATAAATAAATAAAAAATAAATAAATAAGTAAAAAAGTAAATAAGTAAATTAGTAAACTTGTAAATTAGTTTATTAGTAAACTAGTAAATATGAAAATAAGTAAATTAGTAAATAAGTGAACTAGTAAATCAGAAAATAAGTAAAATAGTAAATTAGTAAATATGTAAATAAGTAAAAAAGTAAAAAAATAAATAAATAAATAAAAAATAAAATACAAAAATAAATAAATAAATAATTAAATATTAAAAAAAAGTTAGTAAACGAATAAATAAAAAAGAAAAAAAGTAAATAAGAAAATTAGTAAACTTGTAAATAAGTATATTAGTAAACTAGTGAATAAGAAAATAAGTAAATAAGTGAATAAGAGAATAAGTGAATAAGTAAATAAGTAAATAAGTAAATAAATAAATAAATAAATAAATGTTAAAATAAATAAAATAAAAGTAAATAAATAAATAAGTAAAAAAGTATAAAGTAAATTAGTAAACTTGTAAATTAGTATATTAGTAAACTAGTAAATAAGAAAATAAGTAAATGAGTCAATAAGTAAATAAGTGAATAAGTGAATAAGTAAATAAGTCAATAAGTAAAGAAGTAAAGAAGTAAATAAGTTAATTTGTAAATAAGAAAATAAGTAAAGAAGTAAATAGGTAAATAAGTACAAAAGTATATAAGTACATTAGTAAATAAATAAATGAATTAATATTAAAATAAATAAATATATAAATAAATAAGTAAATAAGAAAAAAAGTAAATAAGTCAACTTGTAAATTAGCATATTAGTAAACTAGTAAATTAGAAAATAAGTAAATTAGTAAATAAGTAAATAAGTCAATATGTTAATTAGTGAATAAGTGAATAAGTGAATGAGTGAATAAGTAAATAAGTCAATAAGTAAAGAAGTTAAGAAGTAAATAAGTAAATATGTAAATAAGAAAATAAGAAAGTTAATAAATAAATAAATATAAAAAATAAAAAAATATTAAAATAAAATAAAAAAAATAATAAAAAAAAGGAAATAAACAAATAAATAGATAAGTCAAAAAGTAAATAAGAAAACTTGTAAATTTGTAAATAAGTAAAAATTTAATTAATAAATAAGAAAATAAGTAAATTAGTATATTAGTAAACAAGTAAATAAGAAAATAAGTAAATAAGTAAATTTGTAAACTAGTCAATAAGTAAAAAGTAAGGGAGTAAATAAGTTAATAAGTAAACAAGTAAATAAGTAAATAAAAAAAATAAAAAATTGGAAAAAAAAAATCATTAAATAAATAAATAAATAAGTAAATAAACAGATAAATAAATAAGTAAAAAAGTAAAAAAGTAAATAAGTCACTAAGTAAATAAGTAAATAAATAAAAAAATACATAAATAAATAAATATTAAAACAAATTAATAAATAAATACAAAATAAAAAAAGTAAATAAACAAATAAAAAATAATTAAAAAAGTTAATAAGTAAATAAGAACGGAAGTAAATAGGTAAATATGTACAAAAGTAAATAAGTGAATAAATGAATAAATAAATAAATGAATATATATTAAAATAAATAAATATATAAATAAAAAAGTTAAAAAGTAAATAAGTTAATAAGTAAACAATTTAATAAGTAAATAAGTGAATAAGTAAATGAGTAAAGAAGTAAATAAGTAAATAAGTAAATATGTAAATAAGTAGATAAGTAAATAAGTCAATAAAAAAAAAAGTAAATAAATAAATATTAAAAAAAATAAAAAAAAATAAGTAAATAAGTGAACTAGTAAATAAGTAAATAAGTTAATATGTAAAAAAGAAAATAAGTCAATTAGTGAATAAGTAAAAAAGTGAATAAGTGAATAAGTAAATAAGTAAATAAGTCAATAAGTAAAGAAGTAACTAAGTTATTAAGTTAATATGTAAATAAGAAAATAAGTAAAGAAGTAAATAGGTAATTAAGTACAAAATTAAATAAATAAATGAATAATTATTAAAATAAATAAATATATAAATAAATAAGTTAAAAGTAAATAAGTAAAAAAGTTAATAAGTAAATAAGTAAACAATTTAATAAGTAAATAAGTGAATAAGTGAATAAGTGAATAAGTAAAAAAGTAAATAAGTAAAAAAGTAAATAAGTAAATAAGTAAATTAGTAAACTTGTAAATTAGTAAATAAGTAATTATTAAACTATTAAATTATTAAATATGTAAATAAGAAAATAAGTAAAGAAGTAAATAGGTAAATAAGTACAAAAGTAAATAAGTAAATAAGTAAAGAAGTAAATAAGTAGATAAATAAATATTAAAATAAATTAATAAAAATAAAAAAAAGAAGTAAATAAACAAATAAATATATAAGTGAAAATTTAAATATGAAAATAAGTAAATTAGTAAACAAGTAAATAAATAAAAATAAAAATAATAAGAAAATAAAAGTAAATCAATAAATAAATAAATAAATAAATAAATAAATAAGTAAATAAACAGATAAATAAATTAGTTAATAAACAGATAAATAAATAAGTAAAAAAGTTAATAAGTAAATAAGTAAATTTGTAAACTTGTAAATTAGTATATTAGTAAACTAGTAAATATGAAAATAAGTAAAATAGTAAATATGTAAATAAGTAAATAAGTAAAAAAGTGAAAAAATAAATAAATAAATAAATATTAAAATAAATAAATAAATAATTAAATATTAAAAAAAGGTAATAAGAAAATTAGTAAACTTGTAAATTAGTATATTAGTAAACTAGTAAATAAGAAAATAAGTAAATAAGTCAATAAGTAAATTAGTGAAGAAGTGCATAAGTGATTAAGTGAATAAATGAATAAGTGAATAAGTAAATAAGTCAATAAGTAAAGAAGTGAAGAAGTAAATAAGTAAATATGTAAATAAGAAAATAAGTAAAGAAGTAAATAGGTAAATAAGAACATAAGTAAATAAATAAATGAATAAATATTAAAATAAATATATAAATAAATAAATTAATAAATTAATGAATAAGTTAAAAAGTAAATTAGTAAATGAGTTAATAAGTAAATAAGTAAAAAAGTAAAAAAATAAATAAATAAATAAATATTAAAATAAATAATTAAATAATAAAATATTTAAAAAAAAGTAATAAGAAAATTAGTAAACTTGTAAATTAGTATATAAGTAAACTAGTAAATAAGAAAATAGGTAAATATGTAAATAAGTACATAAGTAAATAAATAAATGAATAAATATTAAAATAAATATATAAATAAATAAATTAAGAAATAAGTAAAAAAGTAAATAAGTAAATAAGTTAATAAGTAAATAAGTATACAATTTAATCAGAAAATAAGTAAATAAGAATAAAAGTACAGAAGTAAATAGGTAAATAAGAACAAAAGTAAATAAGTAAATAAATAAATAAATAAATAAATGAATATATATTAAAATAAATAAATATATAAATAAAAAATTTAAAAAGTAAATAAGTTAATAAGTAAATAATTAAAAAAGTAAATAAGTAATTAAGTAAATAAGTAAAGAAGTAAATAAGTAAATATTTAAATAAGTAGATAAGTAAATAAGTCAATAAAAAAATAAGTAAATAAATAAATATTAAAAAAAATGAGTAGTTTTTTAAGTTAATTAGTTAACTTGTAAATTAGTATATTAGTAAACTAGTAAATAAGAAAATAAGCAAATTAGTTAATAAGTAAATAAGTGAACTAGTAAATAAGTAAAAAAGTAAATAAGTTAATATGTAAATAAGAAAATAAGTGAATAAGTGAAAAAGTGAATAATTAAAAATGTAAATTAGTAAAAAAGTAAATAAGTAAATTAGTAAACTTGTAAATTAGTAAATAAGTGATTATTAAACTAGTAAATTATTAAATATGTAAATAAGAAAATAAGTAAATAAGTCAATAAGTAAATAAGAAAATAAGTACAAAAGTAAATAAGTAAATAAATAAATAAATAAATAAATGAATATATATTATAATAAATAAATATATGAATAAAAAAGTTAAAAAGTAAATAAGTTAATAAGTAAATAATTAAAAAAGTAAATAAGTAATTAAGTTAATAAGTAAATAAGTAAACAATTTAATAAGTGAATAAGTGAATAAGTAAACGAGTAAAGTAGTAAATAAGTAAATAAGTAAATATGTAAATAAGTAGATAAGTAAATAAGTCAATGAAAAAATAAGTAAATAAATAAATATTAATAAAAATAAAAAAAGTAGTTTTTTAAGTAAATTAGTTTACTTGTAAATTAGTATATTAGTAAACTAGTAAATAAGAAAATAAGCAAATTAGTTAATAAGTAAATAAGTGAACTAGTAAATAAGTAAATAAGTTAATACGTAAATAAGAAAATAAGTCAAGAAGTAAATAAGTAAATAAGTAGAAAAGTAAATAAGTCAATAAAAAATAAGTAAATAAATAAATATAAAAAATAAGTAGTTTTTTAAGTTAATTAGTTAACTTGTAAATTAATATATTAGTAAACTAGTAAATAAGAAAATAAGCAAATTAGTTAATAAGTAAATAAGTGAACTAGTAAATAAGTAAAAATGTTAATATGTAAATAAGAAAATAAATAAAGAAGTAAATATGTAAATATGTAAATAAGTACAAAATTAAATAAGTACATAAGTAAATAAATAAATGAATAAATATTAAAATAAATAAATATATAAATAAATAAGTTAAAAAGTAAATAAGTAAATAAGTTAATAAGTAAATAAGTAAACAATTTAATAAGTAAATAAGTAAATAAGTGAATAAGTGAATAAGTGAATAAGTGAATAAGTAAAAAAGTAAATTAGTAAAAAAGTAAATAAGTAAATAAGTAAATTAGTAAACTTGTAAATTAGTAAATAAGTAATTATTAAACTAGTAAATTATTAAATATGTAAATAAGAAAATAAGTGAATAAGTAAATAAGTGAATAAGTTAATAAGTCAATAAGTTAAGAGGTAAAGAAGTAAATAATTTAATTACTAAATAAGTAAATATGTAAATAAGAAAATAAGTAAAGAAGTAAATTGGTAAATAAGTACAAAAGTAAAAAAAAATAAGTTAAGAAGTAAATAAGTTGATAAGTAAATAAATGAATAAATAAATATTAAAATAAATAAATTAAAAAAAAGATTAAATAAACAAATAAATAAATAAGACAATAAGTAAATTAGTATATTAGTAAACAAGTAAATAAGTAAATAAATAAAAATAAAAATAATAAGAAAATAAAAGTAAATAAATAAATATATAAATAAATAAGCAAATAAACAGATAAATAAATAAGTAAAAAAGAAAATAAGTAAAGAAGTAAATAAGTCAATCAGTAAATAAGTAAATAAATTAATAAATAAATAAAAAAAAGTATTAAAAAAAGTAAAAAAACAATAAAAAAAATAAATAATAAAAAAAAGTAAATAAACAAATAAATAAAAAAGCAAAAAGTAAATAATTAAACAATATAATAAGTAAATATGTGAATAAGTGAATAATTGAATAAGTAAATAAGTGAATAAGTAAATAAAAAAAGGAAAAAAGTAAATAAGTAAAAAAGTAAATAAGTAAATTAGTTAACTAGTAAATTAGTATATAAGTAAACTAGTAAATAAGAAAATAAGCAAATTAGTTAATAAGTAAATAAGTAACTTGTAAATAAGTAAATAAGTATAAGTATAAGTAAAAAAGTAAATAAGTGAATAAGTAAATAAGAAAAAAAGTAAATAAGTAAATATGTAAATAAAAAAATAAGTAAATAAGTCAATAAGTAAATTAGTGAATAAGTAAATAAGTGAATAAGTGTATAAGTGAATAAGTAAATAAGTCAATAAGTAAAGAGGTGAAGAAGTAAATAAGTAAATAAGAAAATAAGTAAAGTAGTAAATAGGTAAATAAATAAATAAATATTAATAAAATAAATAAAAAAAAGAAGTAAATAAACAAATAAATAAATAAGTGAAAAAGTAAATACGAAACTAAGTAAATTAGTAAACTTGTAAATTAGTAAATAAGTAAAAATTTAATTAATATATATGAAAATAAGTAAATTAGTATATTAGTAAACATGTAAATAAGAAAATACGTAAATAAGTAATTAAGTAAATTAATAAACTAGTAATAAGTAAAAAAGTAAAGAAGTAAATAAGTTAATAAGTAAATAAGTAAATAAAAAAATATAAAAAAAATAAGAAAATAAAAGGTGATCAATAAATAAATAAATAAATAAGTAAATAAACAGATAAATAAATGAGTAAAAAAGTAAATAAGAAAATAAGTAAAGAAATAAATAAGTCAATAAGTAAATGAGTAAATAAATTAATAAGTTTATAAATAAATAAAAAAAAAATAATAAAAAAAAAGTAAAAAAACAAATAAATAAATAAATAAATAAGTAAAGAAGTAAATAAGTAAATAAGTAAATAAATAAATAAATACATATATAAGTAAATATTAAAATAAGTAAATAAAAATATAAAAAAAATAAGTAAATAAACAAATAAATAAGTAATTAAAAAAGTTAATAAGAAAATAAGTAAATATGTAAATAAGAAAATAAGTTAAGAAGTAAATAGGTAAATAAGTACAAAAGTAAATAAGTAAATAAGAAAAAAGTAAAAAAGGAAATATGTAAATAAGTAAAAAAGTAAATAAATAAAAATTAAAATATATAATAAAAAAAGTAAATAAACAAAAAAAAAAGTAAATAAGAAAATTAGTAAACTTGTAAATTAGTATATTAGTAAACTAGTAAATAAGAAAATAAGTAAATATGTAAATAGAAAATAAGTAAAGAAGTAAATAGGTAAATAAGTACAAAAGTAAATAAGTACATAAGTAAATAAATAAATGAATAAATATTAAAATAAATATATAAATAAATAAATTAATAAATAAGTTAAAAAGTAAATGAGTTAATAAGTAAATAAGTAAATAAGTAAACAATTTAATAAGTAAATAAGTAAATAAGTGAATAAGTGAATAAGTGAATAAGTGAATAAGTAAATAAGTAAATAAATAAATAAATATTAAAATAAATAAATTAAAAAAAAAATATATAAATAAACAAATAAATAAATAAGTGAAAAAGTAAATACGAAACTAAGTAAATTAGTAAACTTGTAAATTAGTAAATAAGTAAAAATTTAATTAATATATAAGAAAATAAGTAAATTAGTATATTAGTAAACTGGTAAATAAGAAAATAAGTAAATAAGTAAATTATAAAACTAGTAAATAAGTAAATATGTAAATAAGAAAATAAGCAAATAAGTCAATAAGTGAATAAGTGAATAAGTGAATAAATCAATAAGTAAAGAAGTAAATAAGTACAAAAGTAAATAAGTACATATGTTAATAAATAAATTTATAAATATTAAAATAAATAAATATATAAATAAATAAATATATAAATAAATGTGATAACTATATTCTGGGGTTCTTCACGAAAACAGCCTTCAGACGTTATAAATTATTTATTCCACGAAAATGATTAACAATTGGGTGATAGAGTGAGCGCTCAATAGAGTCTTCAACTGGCAGACTTGCTCCGCCGTGCTGTCGACTCTGCATGAGTGTACTTCTATGTGCCTACAAGAGCGTTCCAATAGCTTGAATGCCGCCTTATAGATCACAAGAAGGTCCTAGGTAGGAGAATACAAATCAAAGCTTAGTCCGAGTCTTTAAACATTGGGAAAAGCCAAGAGTAGCCGCGAGTCAATCGACGGCCAGCGCCATCTAGCGATGAGCGGTGGTACTAAATACGGTACCAGGTCATACATGGGAAAAACCAATGGTAGCCGCGAGTTAACTCACAGGTAGCGCCATCTAGCGGGGAATAGTGGTACTAAATAACTGTGCATCTTACACCCCCTCCCATTTAATTACGAAGTTGTCCCAACGAGGAACTATTGCTTCTTCGGTCTCCCTGGTTTCCGTTGGGATTCCGTTCTTTTTGTTGGTTGCTTGCGTGGCCTTCCTCTCTTTCTCAAAGGTTGAGCAGGCTTAGGTAAGTCACAAGGCTGTCCACGGTAGAGGCTCAAAGCCGATGCATGGTAAATACCCAGTACTTCATCTGGTTTCGTAAGACTTGATATCTCATATGAGGATGCTCCATGGACTCTCTTTATAAGGTAAGGGCCATCTCGTTTAGGTGCGAATTTCGCACTGAAACCTTTGCCGGCATGGCTAAGAGGATGAAGAGTAACCATGACCATGTCTCCAGGTTTATATGCTGGTCGAGGCCGACGACGTTTATCAGCAAGTTCTTTTCTCTTTTCTTCTTCCATTTCATGTACCTCTTTGGCTCTTTCAAAAGTTGTGGCCAGCTGCATTAACTTAGGGGTTATGTCCGGTACAAAATTTTCTGAGAGCACTATGTTACGATAATCATGAAAGGTATCATCCAGTGTCCTTAATTCTCTGCCAAACGTAAGGTATGCAGGAGTATAGGACGTAGACTTACAAACGGTAGTATTCATTGCAAATCTGATCGCAGGTAAGTGTTCTGGCCAATTACGATGTTCACCATCTAGTAAAATTGAAAGCTGCGTTTTCAGGTCTCTATTCTTTCTTTCTACGGGGTTCGCTTCCGGATGATAAACTGGAGTGAAACCGTGCTTAATGTTCAGGCAAAATGAAAGTTGCTGCATTACAGCACTGACAAACTGAGGGCCGTTGTCACCGATCATCCGTCTAGGGAAACCGTAGCGTAGGAAAATTTCATCAATCAGAGTTAGGGCACAGGTTTTTGCTGTCGCATCTTCCAGATCAAATAGTTCGACCCATCGTGAATTGATATCTCCAATAATTAGCACCCAATTCTTCATATTCGAAGATGTTGGTAACGGACCAAATAAATCAAACGAAATCACTTCAAAACGTTGTGCTAACGGATGAGTTTGAAGGAGGCCTGATGGTTTCTGATTGCTTATTTTATAACGTTGACACTTGATACAGTTCTTTACGTAGCTGTCAATGTACTTTCGCATGCCTGACCAAAAGTATCGTTTTGTGATAGCTTGGTGTGTCTTCTCAGCGCCGTAATATCCAGCTGTTGGTTGATCGTGATACAGAGCTAAAATATTGGCCCATTCATGTTCTGGAACTACAAGCTGTGCATTGTCATTTTCTGAAAAAGGGCTGTGCCTGTACAATAGTCCATTATCGGTAAAGTATCCTTTCAGACTCCAGTACTCTGCATTTTCATCGCCATCGTGACTCTCTAATGCTTTGAGTATTTTAGCTAAGTTAGCGTCTTTCATTTGTTCTCTTCTTACATCTCCAGGCGCACGAGTTGGCATATCAACTGTTATGCTGCAAACCCCACAATCGTTTGCATTATTTTCAGTACAAGGTGGTCGTGACAGAGCGTCTGCTACGACATTTATCCGGCCTGGCACATATTTGATAGTGAGATCATAAGACTGTAATTGAAGAGCCCACCTTGCCAATCTACCAGATGGTGACTTTAGTGAAATAAGCCACTTAAGGGCCTGATGGTCTGTCACTATAGTAATGCGTGAACCCTCAATATAACCCGCAAATTTTGACACAGCCCAGACAACAGCGAGCGCTTCTCTTTCCGTCGTGGAGTAGTTTCGTTCAGCTTGTGTGAGAAGTCTACTAGCGTATTCGATAGGGTGCTCTTCCTCGCCCTCTCCTTGAACAAGAACTGCACCGAGTGCGTAACTACTCGCATCTGTTTTGATGATATACGGTTTCGTGTAATCTGCTTGTTTAAGAATTGGAGGAGAACTTAGCAACGCTTTTAGCGTATCATACGCATTTTGTTGTTCTGGACCCCATGTCCATGGCTTGTTCTTTTTCGTAAGACGAGTAAGTGGTTCGGCTATGTTTGAGAAGTTTTCGATGAATCTTCTGTACCACGAACCGGTCTGCAGAAACGATATCAAGTGTTTTACGTTTGTTGGTGGAGGACGTTTCAGGATAGCTCCGGTTTTATTTGGATCAACTTTGAGTCCATCCTGTGTGATGAGATGTCCCAAGTATTTGATAGTTGAGCAGACGAAACGACATTTCTCTTTGTTGACAGTGAAGTTGAACTCCCTCATTTTCAAAAATACTTCCTTTAGGTCCGCCATATGGCTTTCAAATGTAGCTGAAAATATGATTAGATCATCTAGATAAGCTAGCATTTTCACATGACCTAGGCTGACACGAAATGTATCTATTAACCTTTGGAAGGTTGACGGCGCGTTTCGTAACCCGAAAGGCATTCTCAAAAATTTATAGATGCCAAATGGTGTAATAAAGGCTGTCTTGTCTTGATCGGCATCCCTGACTTTTATTTGCCAATAACCAGATTTGAGGTCTAAGGTTGTCATAAAAGGAGTTGGTTTAGCCTCATGAAGAAGGTCATCAATACGAGGTAGAGGGTACGTGTCAGGGACTGTAATCGAGTTAAGCCGTCTGTAGTCAATGCATACTCTAATCTGACCATTAGGTTTCGGCACCAAAACCACTGGAGCAGCCCAAGGCGACACGCACGGTGCGATCACGCCTGCCTCTAACATGTTGTCGATCTCTTTTTCAAGCAAAGCTTTCCTTGGTGGTGAGAGTCTGTAAGGTGGCACCGCAATAGGGGTATGGTCTTTTGTGTCAATACATTGTTCGACTCCTTTAGCGGGCATGCTATTAGGCATAAAAACGTCTTCAAAATTACAAAGAAGCGCGTCAAACTCTCTTTGTTGACGTTGATCCATGACATTCTCATATATGTCAATCGCGCAAAGTCCTATTTCTTCACTACCTTCGTCCGGAAAGAGGGTATTGGAGTTGGGAGACAGTGTGTTTTCTGTTTCCTCGATACTTTGCCGTGCATCGTCCATCATAAACTCTAGACGTGGCGAGTATCCATCAAAAGCCTTTTTAACTTCAGTTCTGTTACTGCTGTGAGGTAGGGCGGGTAACTCTATTGGTATCAATTTGTACCTTTTCTTGTCTACGACGTTCTGGGCTACTGACGCTTCAAAAGTTTCTTCTGCCCTTTTTGTGGCTTTAGGAACAATAGGGCATACTCCATAATTTAGTGCTGACACTGAGTCAATTCCCACCACAGAGGCTTGGGGTGGTGTGAAAACAACTGGCTTAGTTTCGAATGAGAGAAAGATTTCTTGATAAAGTTCATGCTCAATAGATGGGTTATCAATAAAATGCCATGTGAACTGTGCTATATTAAGGATTACACCTGTTTGTTGCAAATACCCGATTCCTAATAAGGTCCGGTTGTCCCGCGATTCTGGCAGAACGACGAATGCAGTTTTAGTGATGCGCCCACAAAGTTCTACTTTTGCATCAAATGTTAAAACTTTCTGCTGCCTGGAAACCCCGTCAGCGAAGGTTACATTAACAATTTCCTCGTTAAAAATCTGTCCCTGAGCTTTAAGCATGTTGTATAGTTCATAGGAAGCAACACTGATTTTCGCGCATGTGTCTATGTATGCTCTACCCTTTATACCATTGATATTCAGGAAAACCATAGGTCTAGGCCGTGTTTCTTTCTGTATGTTTACGGCACAGAAACCTAGGCTAGATTTGTTTTTAGGTAAAGGTACAGGTTTATTGTTACATAACTTGCAGTTGCTTCGATAGACACCAGGAGTACCACAACCGTAGCATGAAAATGTAGCTTTATTGTCCGTGGAAACATTTTGTGGTTGAGCTACAATTGGTTTGGAATCTACGTCTTGTATTTTCTTTCTCTTTCGGCAATCGTCGATCACGTGACCAAATCGTTTGCAAAAATTGCACTTCGGTTTCTTAGCGCGAAGGGGCGCAGCCGGCGTAGACTGTGAATCTTTTCTCAATGCAGGAGCTGCGTCGATTGTTTTTTCTTCGTATAGAGCTTCTATACTGCGAGCTTGCATAAGGAGATCATCAAAATTCTTTATTTTATCCCTCGGCACCTTGTCTCGAATTTTCAAATTCAATAATCCGTACGTGATATCGATTTGCTGTTTTTCAGACAGTTGCTCTCCTAATGGTAATTCCGAAAACAAAAGCCTCTTCTTCATTATAAATGAGTCCGTAGAAACATCTACGTCCTGTTTTTCACCACAAATCTCTAAGTAGATCACGTATTCTGGTTTCCTTGGTGCGAAAGTCTTTCGTAAAGCTGCCTCAAACTTGGCCCATGTTGTAATTTCGACTTTCACGCCTTGCCACCATTTTGCCGCTTCGCCTCGCAGGAGTAATGGTAGGCCAGCTAAGGCTTCAGAATCAGAAATGTCTTCTAGTGATTTAAATACTTGAACCGCCGTCAGGAAGGCTTCTACCGTTTCTCTATCCTTTTGGCCGTTGTACGTAGCAGTGCACGACGTCATACAACCCCTTCGCGGGCTGCTTATGGTCGCAAGAAGCTGCTTAAACTGCTCGTCGGATAAGTTGACACTCATTTTATTGGATTGTCTTCTTTGCTTTTTCACAGGAATTGTTGTCTTCCGACCGTATCGCGTAGTCACAAAGATAGGTGTTCTTGAGCCCGAGTTGGTCGCCACTGCGATAACTATATTCTGGGGTTCTTCACGAAAACAGCCTTCAGACGTTATAAATTATTTATTCCACGAAAAAGATTAACAATTGGGTGATAGAGTGAGCGCTCAATAGAGTCTTCAACTGGCAGACTTGCTCCGCCGTGCTGTCGACTCTGTATGAGTATACTTCTATGTGCCTACAAGAGCGTTCCAATAGCTTGAATGCCGCCTTATAGATCACAAGAAGGTCCTAGGTAGGAGAATACAAATCAAAGCTTAGTCCGAGTCTTTAAACATTGGGAAAAGCCAAGAGTAGCCGCGAGTCAATCGACGGCCAGCGCCATCTAGCGATGAGCGGTGGTACTAAATACGGTACCAGGTCATACATGGGAAAAACCAATGGTAGCCGCGAGTTAACTCACAGGTAGCGCCATCTAGCGGGGAATAGTGGTACTAAATAACTGTGCATCTTACATAAATAAATAAATAAGTAAAAAGTAAATAAGTAAATAAGTTCATAAGTAAATAAATTAATAAGTAAATAAGTAAACAATTTAATAAGTAAATAAGTGAATAAGTGAATAAGTGAATAAGTAAATAAATAAATAAATATTAAAATAAATAAAATAAAAGTAAATAAACAAATAAATAAAAAAGTAAAAATGTAAATAAGTAAATTAGTAAACTTGTAAATTAGTATATTAGTAAACTAGTAAATAAGAAAATAAGTAAATAAGTAAATAAGAAAAATAAAAAATAGGAAAATAAAAATAAATCAATAAATAAATAAGTAAAAAAGGAAATAAGTGAAGAAGTAAATAAGTCAATAAGTAAATAAGTAAATAAATAAATTAATACATAAATAAATAAATATTATCAAATAAATAAAAAAAAAAAAAAAAAAAATGTAAATAAACAAATAAAAAAATAATTAAAAAAGTTAATAAGTAAATAAGTAAAAAAGAAAATAAGTTAAGAAGTAAATAGGTAAATAAGTACAAAAGTAAATAAGTTAATAAATAAATGAATTAATATTAAAATAAATAAATAGATAAATAAATAAGTAAAAAAGTAAATAAATAAATAAATACATAAATAAATAAATATTATCAAATAAATAAATAAATAAAAAAAATAAGTAAATAAACAAATAAAAAAATAATTAAAAAAGTTAATAAGTAAATAAGTAAATATGTAAATAAGAAAATAAGTTAAGAAGTAAATAGGTAAATATGTAAATAAGTAAATAAATAAGTTGAAAAGTAAATAAGTAAATAAGGTAATAAGTAAAATATTAAAAAAAATTCTTTCCAAATTCTGCATGCACCGCGTGATCTTTCTTCCAACCAATCATCTCTTACCCAAATCATAAAAAATAACTGCATTGCGGCTAATATCCCATGCCCATCCACGACTGACCGACCGTTTAGTAATTTTAATTTGTTCCGAAAAGTCGAAGATAAAGTAAGTGATGGTGATTTGAAAGGCGCCGCGCGACTCCTCTTCTCTAGCGACGTGATATCATCTTACAGCCAGGACACTCTTAATGCCCTTATTTCGAAACACCCCCCAGCTTCAGCAACACCTCCTCCTTCGGAACCACTTTCTGATGAATCTTTCTGCTTGCAAGTGGACGATAAGGAAGTCTTGTCAGCAGTATTATCTTTTAGACCTGGTTCAGCTGCTGGTCTGGACGGTTTGTCGCCACAGCACTTGAAAGACCTTATTTCTTTTCAGGCAGGTGATGCTGGTCGAAGTTTACTTTCAGCCATTACAAAACTTTGTAATTTTATGCTTTTTGGCAAAGTTAATTCTGAAATCGTCCCCATTTTGTATGGCGCAAATCTAATTGCGCTAAGTAAGAAAGATGGCGGTGTCAGACCCATTGCGGTTGGTTCCACTTTTCGGCGCATATGCTCAAAGTTATGTGTAAAGTTCCTCACTTATAAACTTCGCGATCATTTTGTACCACACCAGTTAGGCTTTTGTACCAAGGGGGGCTGCGAAGCCGCTGTTCATGCGCTTCGTACTCTTCTTTCACAAAATCAGACGGAGGTGTTGCTTAAATTAGATGTCAAAAATGCTTTTAATTCGGTTCACAGGGACTTCTTGTTGCATGAAGTAAAAATTAACTCTCCAGAAATTTTTAACTTTGTTAATCAATGTTACTATAACCCATCTAAATTGCTATACAAAAGTCATGAAATTTATTCTGCTGTTGGCTGTCAACAAGGAGACCCTCTCGGGCCTGCCATTTTTAGCTTGTGTATCAACCCATTTATTCAAAATTTATTTTCTAAATTTAATGTTTGGTATTTGGACGACGGGACCTTAGGAGGTGATGCCGATACCGTTTTTCTAGACCTGTCAAGAATTGTTCAAAAATTTGACACTATAGGCCTTTCTTTAAATTTTGATAAGTGTGAAATTTTCATTTCAGATCTGCTATTTCCCTCTAGAAAAGCTGAAATAATTTCTAAATTTAATACACTGGCTCCTGGCATAAAGATTTTAACTGATTCAACCCTCAACCTCCTAGGATCTCCGATTTTCGAAAATTCTGTCCCCACTCATTTTCAAAAAATTATTACCAAATTCAATGAATGTTCAGATCGTCTTTTAGAAATCAACGCACATTCGGCTCTCTTCATTCTCAAATCGTGTCTTTTAGTCCCTAAATTTAGTTATTTGATTCGATGTTGTCCGATTTGGAAGTTCCAAAACTTTACAAACAGTTTTGACAGTTTGGTTAAAATACAACTTGAAAAAATTCTGAACATTCGTCTTTCGGAACGGTCTTGGGACCAGGCTTCCCTTCCCATCCGTTTTGGTGGGATTGGAGCTCGAAAAATTTCTAGTGTTTGTTTACCTGCTTTTCTCTCATCATCCTACAGCACGTCCGCTCTCGTTGGTAGTATCCTGCGGCTTTCCACCGCAAACATCGAAGTGGCGTGTTTGGATGAAGCTAAAAATGCATGGCAAGTGGCGTACCCAGATAAATTCCCTTCAGATTACAAAATTCAAAGGAGCTGGGACCAAATTTCTTGTGAGTCCCTTTCTAATAGTTTAATTGAGAGTGCAACCGACAACGGGGACCTCGCCAGGCTCAAGGCTGTCTCTGCAAAAGAGGCAGGGTACTGGTTAAATGCATACCCATCATCGAACGTTGGTACCCTCCTTGATGCAGAGACCCTCCGCGTGGCGATTGGTCTTCGTGTTGGTGCTGAGATCTGTCAACCACACAGATGTCCTTGTGGTTCTGAAGTCAGCTCGTTGGGACACCACGGACTTTCATGTGTTAAGAGCGCAGGCCGATTTTCCCGCCATGCCAGCATCAACGACATCATTTGTCGTTCTCTTGCCTCCATCAACGTGCCGGCTATTCTTGAGCCGAACGGTATCGCGCGTGATGACGGCAAGAGGCCGGATGGCATGTCACTTGTTCCTTGGCGGATGGGTCGGGATCTAGTGTGGGATGCTACCTGTGTCGACACATTGGCAGCCTCCCATCTACCAAGTACAACCCGTGGTGCTGGTTTGGCTGCGTCAAGCGCAGAAAATAACAAAACAAAAAAATACAGCCTGATCGACTCCCGGTATCATTTTGTACCGTTCGGAGTCGAGACATTAGGTTCGTGGGGTCCCAACGCTATCTCTTTGCACAGGCAAATTGCTAAGAGGCTAACTGACGTCAGTGGTGACCCAAGAGCTGGCAGCTACCTCGCACAGCGTATAAGTATAGCCATTCAGCGAGGCAATGCTGCCAGCATTTTGGGCACCTTACCACAAGGGCCATTTTTATAATTTTATTTTAATATCCCTTTCGTAATACTTTTTATTTTATTTTGTAGTTTATAATTTCTATTCTTTAAGTTGTATATATTATTTCATAGATGTATATTTTAGTTAACGGTTTTAAGTATGTACATAATATTTGAATAAATTATTCAATTAAAAAAAAAAAAAATTAAAAAAGTAAAGAAGTAAATATGTAAATAAGTAAATAAGTAAATAAGTCAATAAAAAAATAAGTTAATAAATAAATATTAAAAAAGAATAAAAAAAAAAAAAGTAAATAAACAAATAAATAAATAAGTAAAAAAGTAAATAAGTAAAAAAGTTAACTTGTAAATTAGTATATTAGAAAACTAGTAAATAAGAAAATAAGTAAATTAGTAAATAAGAAAATTATAAAAATAGTAAATAAGTAAATATGTAAATAAGAAAATAAGCAAATAAGTGAATAAGTAAATTAGTGAATAAGTGAATAAGTAAATAAGTGAATAAGTCAATAAGTAAAGAAGTAAAGAAGTAAATAAGTAAATAAGTAAATAAGTAAATAGGTAAATAAGTACAAAAGTAAATATGTAAATAAGTTAATAAGTAAATAAATAAATAATTAAATAAGTAAACAATTTAATATGTAAATAAGTGAATAGGTGAATAAGTAAATAAGTAAAAAGGAAAATAGGTAAATGAGTTCAAAAGTAAATAAGTATATAAGTAAGTAAATAAATAAATATATACTTAAATAAATAAATAAATAAAAAATATGAAAAAGTAAATAAACAAATAAGTGAATAAGAAAATAAGAAAATAAGTAAATTCGTATATTAGTAAACAAGTAAATAAGAAAATAAGTAAATTAGTAAACAAGTAAATAAGTAAATAAAAAAAAAATGAAAAATAAAAATAAATCAATAAATAAATTAATAAAAAAGTAAAAAAACAGATAAATAAATAAGTAAAAAAGTAAATTAGTAAAAAAGTAAATAAGTTAATAAATAAATAAATACATAAATAAATAAATATTAAAAAAATAAAATAAAAAAAAAGTGAATAAACAAATAAAAAAATATTAAAAAAGTTAATAAGTAAATAAGTAAATAAGTTAAGAAGTAAATAGGTAAATAAGTACAAAAGTAAATAAGTAAATAAATAAATAAATGAATAAATATTAAAATATATAAATAAATACGTTTAAAAGTAAATAAGTAAATAAGTTAATAAGTTGATAATTTAAAAAGTAAATTAATAAATAAGTAAACAATTTTATAAGTAAATAAGTGAATAAGTGAATAAGTAAATAAGTAGATAAGTAAATAAGTCAATAAAAAAATAAGTAAATAAATAAATATTAAAAAAAAAAGTAAATAAACAAATAAATAAATAAGTGAAAAAGTAAATAAACAAATTAGTAAACTTGTAAATTAGTATATTAGTAAACTAGTTAATAAGAAAATAAGTAAATTAGTAAATAAGTAAATTATAAAACTAGTAAATAAGTAAATATGTAAAAAAAAATAAGCAAATAAGTCAATAAGTAAATTAGTGAATAAGTGAATCAGTGAATAAGTGAATAAGTGAATAAGTGAATAAGTGAATAAGTAAATAAGTCAATAAGTCAATAAGTAAAGAAGTAAATAGGTAAATAAGTACAAAAGTAAATAAGTACATAAGTTATTAAATAAATGAATAAATATTAAATAAATAAATATATAAATAAATAAGTAAAAAAGTAAATAACTAAATAAGTTAATAAGTAAATAAGTAGATAAGTAGACAATTTAATAAGTAAATAAGTAATTAAGTGAATAAGTGAAAAAGTGAATAAGTGAATAAAAGAATAAGTGAATAAGTGAATTTATGAAAAAGTAAATAAGGAAAGAAGTAAATAAGTAAATATGTAAATAAGTAAATAAGTCAATAAGTAAAAAAATAAATAAATAAATAATTAAAAAATATATAAAAAAATAAGTAAATAAACAAATAAATAAATAATTTAAAAAGTAAATAAGTAAATTAGTAAACTTGTAAATTACTATATTAGTAAACTAGTCAATAAGAAAATAAGTAAATTAGTAAATAAGTAAATTAGTGAACTAGCAAATAAGTAAATAAGTAAAACAAAAAAGTTAATAAGCCGCCCAGAGATACTATTAGGTAGGTAGCAACCTACCTATGTACGTATTTATGTTTGTATTTTCTTTCAAGATTAAAGAAAGTTTCCTTATTTACATTACAGCAGATTCAAGAAATTTGATATTAACATTCGAAAAATACATTCTCAAAAGGTAATGAACACAAGTTAAAGAAATAACATGAATTTCCCTTTAGCGGCAAGGGAGCAGACACTTACTACATTTCAGCACAACATCAATGACAATCTGCACTGAACTAAAGTTTTTAAAATTTATAAGGAATAA
The DNA here is from genome assembly GCA_963924145.1 of Pyrausta purpuralis. Taxonomy (NCBI): domain Eukaryota; kingdom Metazoa; phylum Arthropoda; class Insecta; order Lepidoptera; family Crambidae; genus Pyrausta; species Pyrausta purpuralis. The sequence continues at coordinate 16,906,477 of OZ001660.1, forward strand.
ATACAATCATTAAAGATGAAATAAGAAACCAAAAATTTGCCAGGGTCGCAAATTCTTGGTTTCTTATTTCATCTTTATGAATATAAAATATGACACTGTGAGTGTTAAAAACATTCTAAAGCATTAGATAGCGAAGCGACATCAATTTCCAAGTTGAATTTATTCTGTAAAGAATAACTGCTTGGGCCATCTGTTTCATAAACAGACGGCTAGATGGCGCTAAGCGTCACGCAATTGACGTTTTCATAAGAAACCACAAATTTCGCAGGGTCGGACTGACAGCACGGTAGCTCAATTGGTAAGAGCGTTTGGCCCGGTTTGCCAAAAGGTTGCTGGTTCAAGTCCCGCCCGTGCGCAAATTTTTGGTTTCTTATTTCTTCTTTATGAATATAAAATATGACACTGTGAGTGTTAAAAACATTCTAAAGCATTACAATCATTAACATTGATAAATGTTTTAATTCATAAAAGCTTTTATATGCCTAAATGTGCCTTGTTATGTAGCCGATCCTTTGTCATTATAATCATGGTTACTGATACTTGACCTACCCGGTTTGTTAGGTTTTACCCCTTATTCGCAGTCATCAGCAGCAATACAGACCACTTCCTCATATCAAGGAGCTACTCTCACAATGAGTATCTCCCTCTGAAAATTTTTAACTGTTTAATGTCGTTTTGAATAGTTCAACGGACGCGACGTAACAAAGAAAAATGAGACTCCTTTTGTTTTTCGATATATTAGGTGTTTGTTTTTCCTGCACAAGAGGTACAGACATTCATCGCTCAGAACGATTTCTGATAAAATCCATTGTTCACGTACAAGCACACTATGCTCTAGAACGCAGCAACCCAACAAGATGAATAACAGCAACTACTCTCTAAGCGTCTTGTCGACGGAGCATCATAAATTTGCTTGATTGGCATCTTCAAGGACATTATTTCTAGGTTTGTGCTGGTCAGACTTGAAAAAATAGTTATGAAATGACTGTAAATTGATTTATTTGCTTGCAAATACTGCTAGTGATATGCCGTTTTTATGTCAAAATCTCACGGATGTATTTCATCTCAAGCGATGTCATGAATCGGGCGAAGTGCGTCACGGTTATAGATGCAAAAAGTATTTTAAACGAGAAGCCGTAAAGTAAGTTTTTGCATAACCGTGACATAAACAAAGGCGAGATAGCAAGCAAGGGCGAGGCGAGATCAAATGAAAGGTGTATTTGAACCAAAGAGCAAAAACAGAGAGATAAAAATTAAATATTTTTATTGTAAAATAAGGTTTTGATCTGAATTTAAAAAAACCGGACGAGTGCGAGTCGGACTCGCGCACTGAGGGTTCCGTGCCAACTTTAACTGAATTAGGGAATCCACTTACTTCTCCTAAGTAAAATACCACAATATTTTGCCGACTGCAAATATAACTTTGTTTTTCATAGTGTTTGTATGAAGTACAAAGTTGTGTTTGCGGTTTTTGAAAATGTGCTATATCTCTAAAACTACTCGTTCGATCCCGTCCAAACCAATTTTCGTTGAAAGTATTTATTAAGATCTACATTACATTTTATTTTCAAAATTTACACTTGCTCGGTTTAAAAGTTAGATGGGGGACGGACGCCCATTTTACCACTTTGAAAGCGTCTAGCTATGAAACGTTAGACTTTAAAAGAGAATGGTTCTAGGAACCTCAATGTCATTTTAAAAGACCTACCCACACGCATAGGTTTGACTAAAAAATTTTTTTTTGGTTTTAGTTTCATGTCCCCCCTTAAATGGCATTATTTTTTATTTTTTGTATGAGAATCGGTAAGCGGTGAACAGGATACATCTTCCTACCAAATTTCAACAGTGTAATGCTTATAGTTACATAATAAAATGGCTGTGACATACGGACGGACAGACAGACAGACTTGATGAAACTATAAGGGTTCCGTTTTTTGCCATTCGGCTACGGAACCCTAAAAACGCGTTCTAATAACAATATCTTGTTAAAAAATACACTATCGGTGTCTTTAATCGCCAAGTTAAACCTTCAGCCTTACTACAAATACTAAAACATTGTTTCATGTCTTGGATTAAACAATATTCGAAATTATGTGCTAAATACTGTTTAGAAAAATAGACGGAGCTGCGATGAGGACTGCTATATCAAACTAAATGGTATGAACAGCAAACTCAATTAAAGCCTTGAATTAAACTAGGCAAGTTTTATGTTTTATGTTGGCTGCATGGCTTTAGACCTGGAAACCGTAAAAAGGGAAAAATCATTTGTGCATATTTATTGTGTCCACACCACCCGGTGGTATTGTGTTGACGGCTCTGCTGCTCATACTGAGAAAAATATAATAATCTAGGGCTGCAGCGGCATTTTCTATGAAAAATAACGATACTATGGTATCTGACATTTTTGACGTTTGGACGCCGGTAATGCCGCCGGGCGATGTGGATACACCATTTGATTGACACAAATGTCTATGTCTTTTGCTTTATGGTTAAGTTTTTAATTAGATTTCGCTGTCACCCTCGCCCTAACTATCCGTTTTTGTTGATGTGACGGCTATGGTTAAGCAAAAATAAACTTTACGGTCTTAAACATTAAAATACTTTCTGTATCTACAACCATGACGTATATAAAATACATTCGTGAGATGTCAAATAAATGTATAAGTCTTAAGCAATTTTCAAGCTTTTTAAATATTTCTTCAGCTCTATATTCATCATTATTTCTTCAACTCTAGCCAGCAAAAGCCTGAAAATAATATATTTGATGTTACCAATCAAGTAAATGTTGCTGCGTCGCGATCATCAAGACACTGAGGGCTGGTTTTAGGAGCATGTTGTGCTACTCGAAGGCACGCGAGCCCTGGGTTTTAACCAGAAAACGGTCTGGGCAAGGAACAATTCCATAAACTTGACATTTATATTACGTTACGGTATTATGGTTTAGTTTAGCAAATAAGTATTTTTAATGAAATCTTGAATTAAGTACCTAATTATTGTAATAAAAGGATTGAGCATATACCAGGTCAACAGTGCAAAACAAAAACACAGCATCTGGCACGATTAGTAGACTGAATCATCCATCCATCATACCTCTAAGTGTATGTATTAAATAAAAAATGCATTTGAATAAATGACTTTATTTTATTCAAAGTTTTTTAGCAATAAACCTAAGCATTACACACTAGTGTTTTACATGCTCTCCATTTCTTGGGGTCAGTAGCAATACTGGTTCTCTTCCTCAAACCTATAGGAGCTGCTCTACTTAGTTCAATCATTTAAATGAGATTTTCCCTCTAGCTCTTTTGTTCTTTACATTGGCACAAATAATCAAGTTCATCTTGGAAGTGGATAACCGAAATAACAAAGTAAGAACGTGACATCTGCATATTGTGGACAAACGAAACGATATTAAGCACTGTGCTGTATTTTCTACTCTACTCCGTCTCAGTGATGCTTAGATAAAAATACAGCTTTTCATAATTTTCAACATGTCTGATGTCATCTCATAAAATACACTATACCTACATAGAATCTGCAACAACAGCAAACGATAAAATATAGGTTATATTTCGTATGCCTCCGGAATTTATAAAATTGATTGATTACACGTATTGCGTGCTTAGCCAAAGCATTGTTTTAGGCTAGCTAGCCTTTCTATTTAGTACCTTTGGTTAGAGTAGGACTGTAGTTTTAAAGTTGGATGAACGTATCTTCATTCTCTTTGAGAATCCGCACCACGAAGATTTTCCGTTAAAAAAAGGTCCAAGATATTGCTCCAACGTGAACTTGATACTCGCTCAGGCAGAAAATGTATATCTCGCAAAAATATGCTCCAAGATCCAGCTTATATTACTGTGGCGGCTCCAGGAGTCTTAACGACACAGAGTACTACAAGCTTAATCGGATTCGTCAATAGCTTTATTTTTTGGTGTGTGATGGCCAAATTTGATGAAATATCTGTTTGTTTTATTGCAAAAAATATAATATATTATGCAAATAGATATTGACGTCTTAATAATCTTGACATAACTTTTCACGGATATATGTCAGACGATGTTGTGAATAGGCGATGTCCGTATTCACAGTGCACATTAAAGTCAGTAGGTACAGTGCAATGTTTTGAGTTTTTGAGCGGTCTCAGTACATATATTTTTTAAAATTTAAATACCTATGATATCATTATAGTAGTAATGCCTATGGTATTATGAATATTTGACACTCAAGAATACAAGAGGAAATAAGAAATTAAAAATTTCTTCTTCTTCATTTTATTAAAATACTAGTGGATACCGCATTGATTTTGATTCGATGGCATAAAAAACATATGACTTTTTTGTGTCTGATACTTTCTGAGTTAGTTCTGTTAGCAAGTTGATGGATATTTTTCATAAGAAATACCCTCATTAATGCGGTCTCTCATCTTCATTACCTTCAAGGACCCAAAAAAGGATGTTAAAAGTTAAAAGTTAGTTTCACAGCATTATTTTTCTTCCTTCTAAATAAAATAATAAGTAGTCATTTATATACTGTGACATCGACTAAGGCGAGGCTACAGCTTTGGCGATACTATAATTTTTCATCTGCGAAACGCGTCAAAGTCCATAGAAACGTGTCAAATAATTCGCCCAGGTTTAGTTTTAACTCACGCCGTTTGAGGCGATCGGCGCTAGATTCGATGAGAGTTTGTGAATACCAATTTCTCGACCCAGGCGAAGGTCCATATATGGATCAGTGTCGAGGTTGACTTTGTGAATCAACAGGCTGACGTTCATATCATCGAGAGATAGCGCTAGCATCACGTAAAGAAATAACTTTTAAAACTTGAATTTAGGCACTAGCGGAACCCCGTGACCGCGCCTTTTTTTCGAATCGGACCAGGAGGACGATTCTCGTGGCAATCCAACTGTTTTCGTGCGGTAATTCGATTGCGAGTTTAACCGTTTTACCAAAAAAATTAAGTATAATATTTTCACGTAAAAAAATGTCGCACGAACAAAATTTAAATACAAAGAAAGCTTTTTTCGTATAAGAATTGCGCGAGAAACCTCCCCCCCTCCCCTCTACCAGTAGTACCTGACATTGTCGCGTTCAAACAAACGAACAACCTCTTTAGGTTTGCAATATTAGTATAGATTGTTGCAGAGGGTAATTGCATTTCGCCAACGTAAATAATAAATAGTAAAACGGTACTAATGTATATCTTTAGTGAATAAATGACTTTATTATGACAAAAAATCCTATTGTTTAAAAATCGCACTTTTTTTCTATGGTTTCAGTGAAAATAAATGTTCCTAAAGCTAGAGATATGAGCTAGAGAGCTAGATCATATTAATGTCACAACCATTTGGTTAAATCAGCCAGTAAATTGAATGCCCAGTCTGTTCATTAAACAGTGGCATTTTATTTAATGGCTGAACGTAATCTAGCCAAGCTGTAAAGTATTAAGACCTGATTTTTTTCAACTTTAAATAAGGAATATTCATCGGATAAAGCACAATACGCCTAATTTCAAAACGTCACCTATATTATGTAAATGTCATTTGTCATACTTATGCAGTCGGATAAAAATAATCTGACGTTGGTAAAATCGACCCTAAGCCAAAGGAAAAAGTCATCATCAAAGAAGATACAGGTAGTTGTACAACGCCCAGAAAAGTTCGTGAAGCACTACATAAAAAACTTATGAAATTCAATTTAAATCGGAAAGAGTTGACGTGGATTATTTAAATGTTAAATATGCTTTCGAAGTGTATGAATGAATTTACTTAATATTTCCATTTCCTCCGTAAGTGCTAAGGGATTAAAATATTGCGAGAAGAACTAATCCTGCTTCCACACATTCCATTATTTTACGAGAGATTGCATTATTTTGAAAGAAAGAAAGAAAGAAAGAAAATACATTTATTCGACTCACAGACAAATACAAAAACACTTACACGTAAACACCTATACAATAAAACAGACACACACACTTATTATAGGTACATTTAACATCGAGTATGAGTCGAAAAGGCACCCTCTCAGCATTAATCGTGGCCGCAAGATGCATGCCATGACACTGATTTTCAGAGGGTGCCTTGTGGGTATAGAAACAACAAAAACAATACAATATAATACAATAAAATATAAAACATAAGAAAATAACAAAAAAAAAAACAAACGTAATAATAACAATTAACTAAGAATAAAAATAAAATAAAAAATCAAGAATAACAAAACGCAAGCGCTTACCTAGCTGCAAGCGGCCACGGCAGCCAAAGCGTAGCGGAACGCACCGGTGAGTACACAAATAACAAAATAAATAATTAAAAAAAAAAAAAAAAAATGACAGAATGTTAAATGTCATTTGCATCCCATCCGGTCCGACCGCCACGCCCCGTCCTCTTTACAAAATATGTCGTTTTTGCCACGTTATGTACGACACGTTGACATTAAAAATTTCGTGTATCATTGGGGTATGTATCTGGAGTATCTGGGTGTAGCCAGGTTACAGTCCGTTCTGTTCGCTCAGCGACAAATACAGAGGAAAAATAGCGACCGTATCGCAGCATGGTCTACATGCCGACGCTGACACTGCAAAGCATAACTCGTGTGCGAGGATGGCTCCATTGTAATATGTGGAAGGCTGCATATGCAGATGATTTCTGCCCGGAATTGTTGTCCCCCGGCATGACGCGCATTCTTTATTGGTAAGTGAACCTGTGCTTTTCTTCGTCAAATTGGATTTTCAAAAGGTGTTCTTTTAGGTTATTTTTGAACGTTTGTTTTGTCTTTAGGGCGCGCAACGGCGGGGGCAGAGTGTTCCAGCATCGAGTAGCGGCGAATTTAAAGGAACCCCGGAATGCGACTGTACGATGTCTCGGGGTCAGGAAGACGTTCGTGCACTCCCTTCTCCCACGTCCATCCCTACCTCGTACCAAGTTCTCGTGTAAGTAGCGTGGTCGATGTGTCCTAATGACCTCAAACAGTAGGGTTGCAAGATGAAGCTTTCTGCGGGCTTCCATCCGTAGTAAGTTTGCAGCGTTAATGTATGGTGTAACGTGAGTCCGAGGAGAGATGTGGTAGCAGTATCTAATGCAGGCATTTTGTACTCGCTGGATAAGTTTCGCTGTACGGGCGAGAAGGCATGGGCCATAGACAGTGTCACAGAAATTGAGCTTAGACAATATAAGTGATTCGCACAGAGTTATTCTGAGTTCTTCACTAAGGTATGGCCTTATTTTGTATAAAAGTTTAAGTCGGAAAAAACAGTTTCTTGTGCAATTTGTGATGTGGCTCTCAAATCTCAGATTACTATCGAAGATCATGTCCAAGTTTCTTGCTTTTTCCGCCCTTTCTATTTCCTCCCCATTCACTCTAATCTTTATTTGATTATCTTCAAGTTTAGCTATATTCTTTGGTGTTCCTATTACTATCAGTTTCGATTTTTTAGCATTTAGCGTAAGACAGTTGTTCACGCACCAGTCTGAAATCCTTTTTAGCTCATTATTTATCGTGACTACGGCATTGTGGCACTCTGCAGGGTCAAATGACAGGTAAAGCTGAAGGTCATCTGCATAGATGTGATGCTTACAGTGTAAAATGCTCTTAGTGATGTCGGCACTGTACAAAATGTACAGGATTGGACCCAATATTGAGCCTTGGGGCACTCCTCTTTGCACTATCTGCTGTTTAGAGTGCAATTTTGTGCCATCTGCTCTACTTATCTCTACGTATTGTTGCCTCTGATGCAAGTAACTATGGAACCATTTTATGGCGCCACTGTCAAGCCCATAGTAACTGAGTTTAGACGTCAGTAAGGGGATGTTAATAGCATCAAATGCCCGTGTGAAATCAAGTAGCAGTAAGAAAGTCACATATCCCTGATCCTGAGCAGTCAGTAAATCATTTACCACCTTTCCAAGAGCAGTTCCTGTACCATGGCCCTTGCGAAAGCCAGATTGATGTTTGGGCAGCATATTGTTGTCTTCTAAATATGTTGTGAGTTGATCACATACAATCCTTTCCAGCACTTTCGAGAGACATGGAAGAATGCTGATGGGGCGGAGGTCTTGCATTGTTACGGGAGAAATGGCTTTAGGTAGTGGCTTGACAACTGCTATTTTCCAGCTATCGGGAAAAATGTGTTCCAGAAGAGATCTATTTATCATATCAGTGATATCATCTAGTGAGTGTGGCAAAGTCAGTCTAAGCATATCCAAGGAGATGCCATCATGACCTTGTGCATTCGAGCGCAGTTTATTTATGGTTTTTAGGACCAAGTCCCTACCCACAGGCCTGAGGGAGAAAGTAGCATTTTCATTGAATCTCTGATATTCGAAATATGTAAGTTGAGATATGGTGACCCTCCCACTGCCAGGTACATTCAAAAAGTGTGAGTTTATTTGGTCAGGGTCAGTAAATGAAGGGGGCAGGTCAGTCTCAGTCTTTTTGCTAGGTAGGATAGTGCCTTTGAGGTTTTTCCACAACCTCTTCGGGTTTTTCAGATTGTTGTTTATATGCTTGGCAAAGAAACATGATTTCTCCTTCTCAATGGCTTCAATGACTATATGCTTCATCTTTTTGTAGCTTTCCTTTAGATTAGCAGTGCCATGCTGTTTATATTTTTTGAAATATTTGTCCCTGATGTGCATCATATCTTTAACTGTGTCTGTAATCCAGGGGTGAGGAGGATGTCTAAAATTGAATGTTTTTAAGGGGGCATGTAAATCCATGAGTCCCCTGACACATAGTTCAAATGCATCAACTACCTGATTAACTCCAAGGAGTCTCTTAACGTTAGTCCATGGAACCAGAGCAATATCCCTGTTAAATTTTGCTTAGTTAATAATTTTACTTTATCGCAAGAAAAGTTGTCGCGTTGCGCGAAGCGGGCCGCCAGAAACACAAACATATGGTGAAGTGCAAACTTCAAGCGTTTAAGGAGAAGCATTTTTGGAAGCGTTTATTTGATTTGCAGCGTTGCATGACGCGAGCGTCGCCGCATCGGACGCGGCGGCTAAAGCGGTACATAATTTACTTTGCAAACAATAACTATCTTCAAGCAATATGTCAATGAATACACACGTTTGCTTTTTGTTACTAGTCAAATTCGACTGGCTGGAAGGATGTCAATAAGATGCGAGAGCCGAAGCGGGTGTCGATGTCGGTGGGCTGAGACAGAGGTCGAATTGTGTAAAGCAATCGTATTCTCTTCACAGTTCGAATCGTACGATATAATATGTCATGTTTGACAGATCATAGCTTACGTTTTAAACTGTCAAATGAATACGATTGCTTTACACAATTCCACCTCTGATCGACGCACTATACAACGCGGCGTACAACGCGGCCCGACGCGCCGCGGGAAGCCACGCGTCTCCTTGAAAGAGGCCAAAAGCTGTGTGCTGTTGTTAATACATAAATGGGCATTTTAAACTCACACTTTTCCGTCACTGCTGCCACTCTAGTGTAGCTGGTATGTTCATAACACTACTGGGTACACTGAAAAGGTAAACTTCGATCCCGAAAGTACACAAGCGAAAAAGGGCGACTGGCAAACATTCAGTAATAAAGGAAGCGTGCAATTAAAAATAAATTATATGAAAATAACACACTAGTTGCATCTTAGTCTTCTAACTTGAAAATAATGATATTTGCTCTTTTTTTTGTATAAAAGTACGTGTATGTAGAAATCAATCGTGAAAAAAAGTTGAAGAAGAATGACGTTTATATTTCTTTTTTGGCGCGCGTACTCTGCGCGGCGAGTAGATTGTATACGGGAACTACCTTAAATCATAGAAAAAAATATACGACAACACAACACAATTTGCAGAAAAAATCTTTTAAGTTTTTTACTTTTGATTTGAATAAAATTACGTACCTACCTATATTTATTTCTCTTCGTTTATCACAAATTAGAATAAGTGAGTTATATTTGTCAATCACCAAATTGGTGCTTATTTTGTAACAAACAAATAGTTCAAGAAACTCGTGAAGCGTAACGATCGCGAACATCTTGCGAAATATGCGAGCACTTGACGGGACTAAACGAGCCGTTAACGAATATTATCCCGGTTTAATTTCCATTATATTTTACCGTCAGCTTGTCAGTCACACAAGAACAGATAGTATAAGAAGGTTCAGTAGGCACCATAGCACTTAATCTAGGTTATAAAAAATATTTAAAAAAGCTTAAGTTCTTTTTTGTATCTATGTTACCTCATATCTCAGTCATTTGTCTATGGATCTTGATGCAATAATCTAGAGGAAAATGCTTGAATTTAACCGGCACATTTAGTGTTTTTGTACTATAATTTTAATGAAGAATTGTTGTTACGTCTTAAAGTAAACATTGTATGGAGCTGAGCTGATGGTGGAACTCCTAAACGCTAAAAAGTTCAGTAATTTTAATGACAAAACTAAGATGGGTAATTTGTAGCTTATAAAAGAACAGATGTGCAAAAGGTGCAACCCTTCCTACAATCACAAAAAAAAGCAAATAAGATTAACTTAAAAAATAAAGTAAAAACCTACTCCAAAACCAAAATGCACTAAAAAGTCTGAAATAAACTCTTCCCTCTTTAAAAGAAAGGACTCCATTTTAGGACAATTATATCTTTTTGGAGTCGGTGCCCTGGTAGCTTATGATGCTGATGTTTAAAATGACCAAAGCGTTGGCACCGACTCTAAAAATATCTCACTCACTCAAAATTCTCAAAAAAATCCTCCCGTTTTGGTTTTGAAGTCGGTTTTTGAATGTATATCGCGTAAAATGACAATCCTATTACTAGGTATAAACGACTTTAAGAATGATTAGTTGCATAATTACTGATTCAGACAAGAGCACTGGCTAGTAAAGTCACGGTATTGGCGCAAAGTATTATGCCTTTTTGTAGAATACTTTGCATTATTTTCCTTGCTTAGATCTGGATTAAATCCATAAAATTATAATCCCTTTGGAATAGAATGACAAGAACGAGATGTGACTAGCAGCAAACTGTGTGATTAAAAGAAATGCGATGTAGCAGAACCGTTTTAAGCGGCTGTCATTCAGTTTGGAAGCCCATGAAGGCTCGCTGAAAATTTTTTTAATTTGATTTTTTTAAATGTAAGTGAAATTTTGTATATTTTGAAGAAAAAGTTCTGCTGAGACATGGTGACTTGATTGTTGTTCATTACAGTTAAATAACCCCAACAAATAATCAATCAACAGGTAAATTAGTTCAAATCAAAACCTCTTAATATACGACTTATATTTACCAATGTGCCTCAAATTCAAAGTACGCAGTTTGTTTATTATATTCTATAAACGTTAATTTACGTATACAGAATACAGAAATAATATTTAGTTTTACACTAGAGCTGCATGCTCGATATTTTGTGTCGACAGTTTATCATGCGGTAAACTAATATGTTTAACTTAGGAAGATTGGTATAAATCAGCTGAACGAAAGGTAATATCATTTTAAGCTACAAATGTTACTTACTTAAATTAGTCACTGTCACATTTAAGAAAATCGGTTTCGTTTGACAGCTTTTACTTGTCCTTCTCTTCCGATATAGGAATATTAATTTTTTGATAAATCATAACTCTATTTCTTTGACGTTGACAAAAGACGGAACGAAGATTTATCGAGTTGGCTGGCTCTTGTTGGTTTGAAATGGGTTTGCTCTTGACTCTAGCCTACACCTAATTGGGTTTAGACAGAGTCGACGATGGAGCGAGCTCACCCAGAAGAAGCCTGTTCACTCTGTTTTTAAAAGTTTCCGGGTTATATTCTCTTGGAAACACCGATGCAGGCGAAGAGTTCCACTCTTTGGCTGTGCGCATTATAAAAGATGATGCGAAGCGCTTAGTTCGCAACAGTGGAATATCTACACGGTATGGGTGGTAGCCCGTGGTGCGTCTAGACGTGCGGTGGTAAAATGGGGATGGAGAAATGAGCTCATGGAGTTCCTGTGCACACTCCCCAAAATAGAGCCTGTAAAAGACCGACAGACAGGCAACTTTGCGTCGATGAGCCAGGCTATGGAGTTTGGTGTATATATTTTTATCGCCAATGAGCATTCTGACTCTGCTTTCCATCGTTTCAAGTGCAGCTAGTTGGTACTTAGCTGATCCATCCCAGAGATGGCAGCAATACTCCATGCAGGAACGGACTTGTGCTTTGTAGAGTGTCGAAAGCTGTCCAGGCGTGAAGTATTGCTTAACCCTGTTGAGGATGCCCAGTTTTTTAGCCGCAGTCTGAGCTTTTCGTTCGATGCTAGCTCCAAAGTTGAGGCTAGTTGGTATCATGGTGGTACTGCTGCATCTGGCTACTATTATGGTATTATGCTGACGCAAAACTACCATCTATGAGTCCAACCCCTGATTTGGTGAAGCTAGTGACACTACTGCACATATGTTTATTGTGACACACTTCACATGCGATTAACGACTTAAGAGAAAATTACGAGATTCGCTGACGAAAGTGACGGTGAAGGATTGCCGTAAGGATACGTAGGTAAATTATTAATTAATAACATGCAAATGTTTGTTACATACATTATGTACAAAATTTAATATTCACTTGCTTGTGTACTTACCAAAATAAACTAAAATTATTGACAGATAAATGATGAAATAATAAGGAGCATGTTGGGTGTTAACAGGATGGATAAGGTCCGTAATACCACAAAACACTCCGAAACTGGTATAGTGAATGTAGGCGCGAAGACACATATGTAGGATGCACCCGGACAGATGTGCCCAAATCGTCACGCGATGGATATTGCCGCAGAGGCAGACCCAGAAAGTTAAGCGCTGGTGTGAAGATTTGGTCAGTTTTGCTGAGGAATGAGAGTCGATGGCCATAAATAGAGATAGATGGAGGAGTTTGGGAGAGGCCTATGCCCAGCAGGGGGATAGAATAGGTAAAAAAAATCGGTGAAAAACAAGGTACATTACTTGGGGCCTTATTTTTTAATCACTTGCGTGGATATGGCGAATGGCGTATAATTTATATGTGATTATTATTAGATTATCGAATGGAAATCATTCAAAATTCACACGGCAGGGTTAAAAAATGATAATTAATATTTTGTAACTATGGGCGTCTGTATTAAGCGTGATTTTTGTTACTTTTCGTTGGTTTACGAACGAAAATCACTCGAAATATTAAAGCGATTCAAAAATAGAGCTTCTGATTATTTTAACACAAATACGCACGGTATAGCGATTTTTCCACGATTTCAACCAAGAATATGCTGTTTTGCAAAATTGTTTATGGAGTTCCCATTTTTTTTTAATTTCCTTAATATCTTTCATATTAACCTTCGGATGCTAGCAAGGTACGTTACGGATTAAAAAACCGAAAAATTTGACCATTTTAATAACTAACATCCATACAGCAACACCTATGCAGATTACTCTAACTCGGTTATTGTAAATGATTACAAATATTATCTGTCCCATCTGCAAATTATTCGTGATCTTCATCTCTTAACTACATCGTTCCATCTATTGAGTTTTAACGCGCTTTTGAGGGTTAACCTTGTTGTCACTGAAACAAAAACTCGTTGAAACTTGCATCCAGCCCGTACTTACTTACGGGGCGCAAACGTGGTCATTGATCGAAAGTCAAAATCCAAACTTAAGGTTTGACAAAGAGCTATGGAAAGGAGCGTATTGGGTATTAAAAGTATTGATAGGATCCGGAATACCACAATACGCTCCAGAAGAGAAAGCTGAAATGGGAGTGGGCGGGACATGTGTGTAGAATGCACCCGGAATCTCTACGGGTGCATTCTACACACATGTCCCAAATCATGATGAACCAAAAGATTGGCACAAATCATCACGCGATGGATACCACCTGACGGCTATAGATGAAGGGGCAGACCTAAAAAGAGGTGGTGTGACGATCTATCCAGCTTTGCGAGGGATTGGGAATTGTTTTCTGCTGACAGAGACATATGGAAAAAAATAGGGGGAGAGCTTTGCCCAGCAGTGGGATGATGTAGGTTAGATAAAAAAAAACCTTGTAATACCACAATTCTTGCTACAACCCTAATAAAGTTCTATAATTAGTTACGTAATTCTCAAGTGTAACCGCAAACCAGGCGACTGCAATATGTCAGAACTAATTTATATCCTATTTTACCAATGTCAGATAAGGAATACCTACTCCACAATTATAATACCAAATGCCTAATTTGAAAACGTAACCTATTTATCATCAATCATTTATGTAAATATAATTTTAAAATTGGTCTTTTATACTTTTCTGTCCGATAAGTCTTACCTGTCGTTAGTAAAATCGATCCTTAATCATTCATAAAAATATATCTTTTAGTTTCTATTATATTATAATAGAAACACGTGATTGTACTCGTATTTCTCCAGTCAAGCTCTCGACTTGAAAGGGCAAAAAATATCAAAACACGATTCCAGCTACGACGCAATATAGAAGTATTTGTAATCCATTAGGCAATAACGAGACAATATAAGAGGTTCGTAAGAGGCTTATTTTCCACTCCAAAGTATTCGTGGGCATCTGCGACCCACACAGTACAAATTGAACAAACAACAATAATAACAAATTGCTTTATCATCATTTGTGTTTTGGCGCAACTGTGTTAGGAAGGCATAAAGGAAGCGCATCTTACCGACCGGGTGTTATGGTCGGGAACAAAATCCGATGTTCATCGTCTTGGCTTATTCATTTTTATTTAATTCCAATCTTAATCTTAAAAATCGCGGTTCACGTTCCATACTTCGACTATAGCGCCATCTAGTCGCGTCAAGCCGAGTCAGCTGTTGCAATGATATGTAGTGACAGCGGTTGATCATAGATGTCGCTACGTTGTCACACAGCTTTTAAATTAATGTTGTTTAACGGGCTCTGTGTGTAGGCTTTGATCCATTTTCGCCTTCCAACGGTGTGGGATCCCATGGTCCCGAAATTAGTAAAGACACACATAATAATAATGTTCTCCTACCGATCTTCGGTAACGGTAGCTTCTCTCAACAGAGATAGATCAGGTAAATATGGACAGAATTATATTATCTGGGGTACGGATAAATTAAAGTGCCCAGGTGGGTACGAATTTATACACAAGTGCACTCTCTGTTCCTTCACTCTACCAACATTTTGACTCCGAGCTGTTAACGACTATTTTCAAGACAAATAACCAAGAAATACATTTCGGCCCGACCCGGGATTTGAACCCGAGACCTCTAGGGTAGCAACCAACATACTAACCGCTATACCAACACGGCATCATTATCAAACGTAGGACGTCCAAATGCCGCATCTACTGAGTTTTAATATGCTAAAGCTAAACTCATGCGGTTACGCCTAGCTTTAGCCGGTTAGAACTAGGTGTAGCTACTTACTTGTTTATTACTTGTGTATAAGCCTATTTTATTTTTCCGATATCTCGGTACAGCTCAAACTTTGCCTCTCCGATATCTTGCTGGCAAGAACTAGATTATAACATTTTGTTATATAAATAAGTTAGCGATCTCACTGGACTTCGTCCGCGCGTTTATACAAACAAACAAACTCTTCAGCTTTATAATATTAAGTATAGATAGGTGGGCAAAGTTAACTCTAAGAACTTTTACACACTGCGACTTTTAGCAGCGATGCAGTCACGATGCTAACTCGCGCTGGCATCGATGCAGTCGCAACATGACAGCCTTTACACACTGCGCTACTTTCAGCATCGATACAGTCGCAATTCAGAAGCTGGAACTTGTCAAATTATGTACCGAATTGTTGTGACTGCGTCGATACAAACGCGCGTTATCATCGATGCAGTCGCGCGTCTGCATCGATGCTAACGCCAACCAAGCTAACGATGCTAAAAGCCGCAGTGTGTAACGAGTCTATTACTACTATGACTATGACTACTCATGAAGGTATTTCGGACTTATTCTAGCCAAACCCCCATCAGATTAAAGGTAAACCGCGTTTAGTTCTTTACATAAGCACGATATAAGTCACCAAATGTACTGGTGTTTCTTACTACACTAAAGTACCACCTTTATGAAAATATAATCCAATTGTCCTATCATGGCATTTTAGTTACTAGATTTAGTAATGATCTCTTAAATAGAGCTGACGACGGTAGCTTTGAATACATTTTATTTGATATCGGCTGCGGCTGCGGCCTTTTATTACATACGATTTGGTATGATACGCGGTACACGACGTCAAGCTTTTTGTAACACTATTGTTAGGATTATGTTTTTATACTTGAATTTGGTTGAAAATTATAACTACCTATAGGGGCTTAGCTCAAGCCGCGAAATGAATTTAAAAAACCAGCCAAGTGCGAGTCGAACTCGCGCACTGAGGGTTTCGTGCTAACTTTAACTAAATTAGGGTTCTACTTACGAGTACATCCACTTAGCCAAAATACCAAAGTATTTAGTTGACAGCATAAATAACTTTTTTTTATTTGCGGTTGTTGAAAATGTGTAATTTCTCAAAAACCAATAGTTAGATCTCATTCAAACCAATTTTCGTTGAAAGTGTTTTTAGAGCACATTTTTTTTTCAAAATTGATACTTACTTCGTTGAAAAGTTAGAGCCCCTCCCCCCTCCCCTTTTACCCCTTTGGGAGCATCTATCTATACTAATATTATAAAGCTGAAGAGTTTGTTTATTTGTTTGTTTAAACGCGCTAATCTCAAAAACTACTAGCCCGATTTGAAAAAAAAATTTTACGTTGGATAGTCAATTTATCGAGGAAGGCTTTAGGCTATATAACATAAAGATACAACTCATAAGACCACAGCAGAAATGAAAAATGTTGCGAAAACGGGAGAAAGATATTCCTTTTGAGAGCTTCCGCTGCATACGCTGCGGAAACCGCTTAAGTTACAAAAAAATCATGTATGACAGGATTGTTCAGCATTAAAAGTTCTATAATATAGTCCGCGACAGCATATGTCTATCTTTTATGGTTGACTTACTACAACCTTTTTTATGTTAATAAATATGTAAAAAAATTATGCATTATTTTTAGAGGTGTATAATACACACAGGTATTTATTCTTATCAAAATAAATACATTCATCATCACGAGCATTTCATTTAGAACCAAGTTGCCCTTTATATCATTTGATTTTAATTAATATCTTAGGAGCTATCACAGTTTTAACAAAACTCCGCACCAAAATAATGTTCGCAGCTTAAGTACAACGGGCGCTTGCGCTAATATATTATAAAGCTGAAGAGTTTGTTTGAACGTGCTTATCTCAGGAACTGCTGGACCGATTTGAAAAAATATTTCTGTGTTGGATAGCTTATTTATCGAGAAAGGCTTTAGGATATAAAACATGACGCTGCGACGGGAGGGGAGGGAGCAAACTCAAAACGCGCGGACGAAGTCGCGGGGGACCGCTAGTCTCTCATAAATACGTTAAACTTTCAGAAAAAAATGTTCTAAGAACCTCGATGACATGTAAACCCACTTATTACGAGAAAAAATAAGATCCGATATCAATATGATTTTTGATACAGCGTTTAACTTGCATTAAATTCCAACAAAAAAACGAGAAAAAAAATATATTGACGTCGGAAAAGCGGGAAATGGGTGTTCCTTTTAAGGCCCACTAGTAAATTACGCTACTGTCAGGTCATACTTGTGTGCAGTCGTGAAAATACATTTATTAGCAATTAATTGAATTAATACACAGTGAAATAAAAGTAAATTTAAGAAGTATTTGTTATCCGCTTTATAAGTTAAAATAATTATAAATTTGAAACCTTCTATTTCCTTGGTATGATATTATTCAAAACATTACTTGATGATGCAAGCTTACTTCACATTTGACACAAGTAAATTTAACTTTTTTGTGACACACAACACACCTGAGTCGGTCCATCCTGTACCTGATGATATGGCCGTTGTTATCATAGCGCAATTTCTCTTTATGACTCTTCAAAACTCTACAACCCTTTTGAGTACCTTCTTTCTTGGACGTTTCTAATAAGCTAGTGGCAACGTAGTACTTCTTCTGAAATTCAAGTGATGTTCATCTCCTCCATTATTATTATAATGTTGCAACGAATTATTTACTACCATATCAATACAGTGACATATAAGAGAGAAAAAAACCACTTTTTCTCTGTTTTGTAACTACTTGTGTCACCATTTAGCGTAAATTTCGTTGACTTTTGCAGAATGAGGTAGGTATTATGCGAAAAGGTCTACTTATTTAAGAAAAGTTCATTTCGAGAATAGGTCGTTTTTTTTGGCGTAAGCCATTTTGCGAATTGGTCCAATATCAACTAAACCCAAAATGGGTTCAAAATGAAATGGTTTGCGTAAAATTGAGTCCTTTTAAGACTTTTTAGTATATTTTGTTTTAAAAATAAGTTTTTGCTTTTGTATTTAATAAGGTACAAAGTATTTTACATAAATTCTGGCGTCATAGTCAAAGTCAAAGTCAAAAATAATTTATTCAATTTAGAACTCAAAATGCCACTTATGAACGTCAATAATAAGTGTAATATTAATCAATTATTCCTATATGGGGCTACAACATGTCTCCTTATCTTTTGGGCCCTAAAAGCGCTTCGAGACAAGACACAGACAATCTGACAAAGTGCTGAGAAGAAACGCCGGAACAAACTCAGTCACCACTAGATGCAACAAAAATGATACAAATCAAAATAAACAAGTAGGTACATCATACATGTATAATAACTGAACTTCTAAGCATTAAGGAGTTTCACCATCAGCTTAGCTCCCCAAAATGGTGACTATCAGATGTAAAGACATGTTTACATTGAGATACTAGTACTAATTAAAAACACTATACGTGCCTTTAAAATTGGAGAGTTTCCCTCAATTACACCAATATCCCATCATCAGATCCGGATTTGGCCACAATGAGACCAACTAAAAGGTAAACCCTTTAAGAAGGTAAAAAAAACAAAATCGGTTTACAAATGACTGAGATATGAGGCAACATATATACAAAAAAAATTAAACACGTACAGTCGAATTGATAACCGCCTCCTTTTTGAAGGCGGGTTAAAACATAATTAACATTAATAAAGATGAAATAAGAAACCAAAAATCTGCGCACGGGCGGGACTTGAACCAACAACCTCTTGGCTGTCCGGGCCAAACGCTCTTACCAATTGATCTACCGTGCTTTGAGCTCAATTAGTAAGAGCGTTTGGCCCGAATATAAAATATGACACTGTGCGTGTAAAAACATTCTAAACCATAATTAACATTTTATTTTACTGATTGATAACGCTAACGTTCCGATACCGCATTTTGAATTCAAAAATGCACTTAATTTGCTTCAGTTTCCTAGTTGATAGCTGACAATAATAATTTCGCACAAACCAAGCAATTCTGATCCAATTTGCTGACTGTGAGATTATTATTTAGCGCTACCTTTATCGATAGTTTTTGTATCGAATGACACTCATATTTTCAGACATAAGAAAATAAATTATAAGTACAAAACCTCCGTCCAGATCCATGATCTATATTTAAAAAGTACAATAAAAATACAGTAAAAATAAAAATAAAACTAAACTTAAAGGTACGTAATAAAATGACACGTACACGTAAGTACACGATCAAAGCTTATGTAGCTACACGAAGATACTATAACTTATCACAAGGCCATAACTATCTCTAGTTAGCGCGTCATCAACTGAGTCCTGTCGGTTTCTTGTTCTATCTCGCTCGCACATGCAGATAAAGACGCATATGCTGCATATTCTTATCTCTATAAATATTTTGGCCTTATGACCTAGTTGCTAACACGCCCTATACTTGATATTATGTAGTACTAATAGATTATTCCACCTCGTTTGCCTCACATGGCATATAAACATTGCAAATGCTTTTTTCTTCTTAGCGTATCGATTGTAAATTTGTAGTGCCCAGTAATCAGCGACGCGAATTTCCTTGTCGTTTGCACACATAAGATTTCCCAGAGAGCAAGAATCGGGGCAGCCAAAACAAGAGGAGGGACATGACTTGTGGAGCGAAACTACAGACATAGGACAGGTCAGCTCCATCGGAAAAGCCCCACCTGAACACTTGACACCTGGTGTCCTTGCATCTACCCACCTGGAGTCTGATAAGGGACCTCCACGTGGGCCATGGCAGTTTGTATCCTGGCGAGGGATGTTCAGAAGAAGGAACGAGGGGAGCAGGTGGTAAAAGCCTTTTACAGGACAGGTCTTGCGGTGGAGGGTCCGCGGTCAAGAGGGGGAAACGCACTCCATGAAGCTTCTGCGACTTGTAGTCTTTGAGGGACAGTGTTGTAAGCGTGCATTGCATGTAGTGCAATTATTTTGCTTCGATTGCCACCTGTCTGCAAATGTCTGAAGGTGCGATACCAGCTTGTGGATACAACATTTCTACCAAGGTTGAGACAGCCTATTATATTCCGGCAAGAATCTTTTAGGGATGTATCCACTAGTTACGAAAGAGCAGATCGACCCCAAACTGAACATGCGTATTCGCTAACGGAACACGAAAGCGCCAGCCAGAGCAGGGAGGTCCGCAAAACATCTGGTGATTAAAAACTAAAAAATATATATTACATTTAAAACTGAGGAGATACCAAGAACAGGATTGTAATTTTGCGGCATGTCAGACAGCGGTTATACCTTCTGATTAGTCCCATTGTTGTCAAGTCGGGATCGGATGATGGGATCATGGTGCAATCGAGGGAAACCCTCAAATTTTAAAGGCACGTATAGTGTTTTTGTACCAGAATCTTAATGATGACGTGTTGTTACGTCTGATAGTCAACATCGTGTGGAGATGAGCTAATGGTGGAACTCCTTAAGTTTAGGAGTTCAGTGATTATAGTGACAGAACTTATGATAGGTAATTTGTAGGTTCTTAACAAACTGAGTCATAAGGTCTAAATCACTAACCACCCTTCCCCCTCCTTTACTCACTAAAAATGAAAAAATAAAATTAACCTAAAAAAAAGTTAAAACCGACTCCAAACCAAAATGCACTAAAAAGTCAAATAAACTCTTGACCCATTAAAGGAAAGGAATCCATTTTAGGCGAACAATTTATTTTTGGAGTTGGTACCATGACTTAGGCCATCTCAAGCATCAACTATTAGAGCACCGACTCCAAAAAAAGAATTGTTCGCTTAAAATGGATTCCTTTCCTCTAAAAGGTCAAGAGTTTATTCATTAATTTTTAATGCATTTTGGTTTTGAAGTCGGTTTTTACTTCTATTAAGTTAATTTTATTCCTTCATTTTTAGTGATTAAAGGAGGGGGGGGGGGGGGTTAGTGATTTAGACCTTATGACTCAGTTTGATAAGAACTTAGAAATTAGGTATTATATATTAATTATTATATTAAAATTGATATATAGGCAGAATGAAGTACGTACTCAGTGAGTACGTTTGATTTCGAGTCTCTACATCATATTTTTATATTAGGCATTTTTTATCGATTCGATAGTTGCGGTTAACTGTACAACACTATCGCCGTGTATCGTCGATCATCGGATTAAATCTATTCGTCATTCAGCGAGTTGAAATTAAAGGATCGGCAAGTTTATACATTAATGTTGAATCGAAACACAGTTTCGCATGTTAATTAACATTAATTACAGTTTAGCTATTTACGAGATTTATCACACAACTAATTGGCGTGTTGAAATGCAACATGTTACGTTTCAATGAGTTTGTAATGAGAAAAATCTAGGATTTACGGGTATAAGCAGAATTGAAGCATGCAATTGTTTTTACAGTTAACGAGTAAAATCAATATTTTGCCTTATTTGAACCTTGATTTAAATATCTTTATTTATGTCCTGGACGAACCCGACCACGCGGCTTGTTAATAATGAATTCCTATTTCACTGCCTCGGTGGCGTAGCGGTAAGAGGGTCGCACTTAAAAGTGCCGACTGCGCCAGAGGTCCCGGTTTCAATCCCCTGGTCAAGCCAAAAATATATATCTGAGTTTTTCTGTTCAGAAATTCTTAGGGTAGCCCGGAGTTTGGAAATTGGCGGTGTTTCACCCCCGAGCCTCGGAAAAGTACGTAAAGCAGTTGGTCCTGCGCCTGATCTCTCTCCGGTCGTGTTAGATTGCTGTCTCATCGGGCTATGAGAGTGAAGGAATAGAGAGTGCACCTGTGTTTGCGCACATGCTTATGCACTATAATTTGTCCCGCGCAGTTGGTTAGTCGTTCTGACTGGCCACCGTAGTCGAAATCGGCTAGCGAGACTATTAATGAATTCCAATTTAGACTCTTGCTACGAGTGCAACCCATGTCTACGTCACCATTATGCGTCATCAGAGTATATGTGTTGTGCAAGCGCAATTAAGTGATACCAAAAGTGCATAGTTAGCAGTTTTTGTTCACATTGGAACTTTAGGACAGTTTTCGGGCGCCTCAAGCCTCAATCGCGGAAGCGACAGGACGTTAGTTAAAAAAAGATCAATCGGGATCAAATTGGCATAGAAATATTGTAATTGAGTTAAATAAATAAAATAAACTAAATTGATAAGTTTTAAAAAATCCTACCCGTCGGCCCAATTCCGTATTTCTCTCATAGTGCATGGGCTAGACAATAATTCGGTAAGAAGGTCGAACATTATTATATTTGCAACCTTGCAAATAAATAATTGAAGAGCATTAGCGGGCAGGACGAACTTAGCGAGGTTTTTGGAACACACTCTAACGTCCTGACACGGAGCAGTTTTAACTGATTTCAAAACAGACTCCTAAGACATCTTTGGTGAAGACCAGCTTACAACTTGACTCCTACTAGCGAACATTATGTGATACAGCTAGTCACCGTCTGAGATATATGAGAGGGGTTGGGTGCGAATATTTAAACGCACATGTTAGAGTAGATATTTGTATAGATAGACTGATGTTAGTAGACTACTTTATCAATTTAGGGCCGATTTTACCAACATCAGATAAGACATTAAGTATACAGCGACCGATTTTAAAATGACATTTACATGATTGATTGCTGACAAATAGGTGACGTATTCAAAAAAGGCGTATTATATTTTATTTGTCGAATATAAGGAACATTCGTATCGTTCGTAACTGACGTTACTGAAATTGGGACTAAAACCTTGAAAATAATGAAGAAAATTAAGGCCTAAATTTTCCAACGTCAAATAACAATATTCGCCAAATAAAATACAATACCCCTGATTGAGAAGGTCATTATATACTTATTCAGTCGGATAAGTCTTATCTAGCGTTGGTAAAATCACATTTTTAGAATTTGACAAATTGTCATGAAACTTTACCCAAGGATGACGTTTAATTTGGACCACCTCCATTTTGCGATTGCCTCTCAGACCTACAAACAAGCCTAGTGGCAGTCTGCCAGTTATTGGCCTCACCAGGGCTGCCAAGTCAATTTGCATTGAATTAATTATTTTAATTGTACCTCTAATCTACGTAATAACTATTTTGCAAATCGAACGATTCTACAAAACGTGTCGACGGCTTCTTTTGGTGTCTCTAGACCGATTGAATTCTCACATCAGTAGATCACTTTTGAAAGGCTATGCGGCATGCAAAATTCGCATATACTATGTCTGTGTATGTCGCTTTAACATGGCTAAATGTAATCTTTGATTTAAACCATATTCATAACAGTTTAATTATATTTTACCCTAATTGATTGACAGCCCTAGCACATTGGAGCAGAGTATATTGTTTGGCGTTTATTTAACACAGACGTTGTTTATAGACCTTCATAGTTTAGCATAAATTTAATGCAGAAATGATACAGTATTTGGTTACAAACGGAGCAGCAAATGTCAGGCATTTTAGGCAATGTTCATTTTGCTAATGTGAGTAAGAAATATTTTTTACGAAAACATTACTGTAGAAATGTATTCCTAGAAATTTGGATTTCGAATACGAACCTTTTAAAAAAAAAAAGAAACTTAAGTTACAGCGTTATCAAACTTGCATGTCGTTATTTTGCAACACAATACTCTTTCACCGGTAAAAGTCTTGAAACTCAGGCCATTAGCGAGGAATATCAGCCATCTGCTACTTCGGAAGAATGCTTTAGAACTATCGATACGTAGTATAGTTCTCTGTTTGTTGAGTTTATAAACCTCCTTTATTTTTAACCGACTTCAAAAAAGGAGGAGGTTATCAATTCGACTGTATGTTTTTTTTTTTTTTTGTATGTTTGTTACCTCATATCTCAGCCGTTTGTCGACCGAATCGAAAAGTTTTTTCGCCTACTTAGAGGGTGTACCTTCTAGTTGGTCCCATTTTTTTCATTTTGGGATCTGATGATGGGATCTTGGTGTAATCGAGGGAAACCCTCAAATTTTAAAGGCACGTATAGTGTTTCTTTACTAGAATCTTAATGTTGACGTGTTGTTATGTCTGATAGTCAACATCTTGTGGGGCTGAGCTGATGGTGGAACTCCTTAACGCTTAGGAGTTCAGTAATTATAATGACGGAGCTTATGATAGGTAATTTGTAGCTTCTAAAAAAATAGAATCATAAGGTGCAATTCACTCCCCCCCCCTCTAAGGTAATCACTTAAAATGAAGAAATAAAATAAACTTTTAAAAAAAGTAAAAACCGACTTCAAAACCAAAATGCACTAAAAAGTCTTAAATAAACTCTTCACCATTGAAAGGAAAGGAAAGGAATCCGTTTTAGGCAAACAATTTCTTTTTGGAGTCGGTGCCATCACTTTGACCATCAAGCATCAACTATCACAGCACCGACTCCAAAAAGAAATTGTTTGCCTAAAACGGATTCCTTTCCTTTCCTTTCAATGGTGAAGAGTTTATTTAAGACTTTTTAGTGCATTTTGGTTTTGAAGTCGGTTTTTACTTTTTTTAAAGTTTATTTTTTGTCGATAGGTTGGTACTGGAACGATTCTGACCAAAAGCAACCTTCATTAAAAGGAGTAACAAATCTATTTTTTGTCAATTCTTACCTAAAATACTCTGGGATTGTAAATGAATTCTTTGTTTTTATTAGTCAATTCTGATATCATTTAAAAGCATCCAACAAACCTAATTAATTAATTTTATTTTCCGTATAATATTCGAGATGCTCATAAATCAGTTTAAACATACAGTGGCTGTGTGTACAGCACATACAGGTACGTCGTATACAGGTTACACACTTTTGTTGCAAACTAGCCCTACAACTGAAAAAAACGCATTTATATTTACTCAAGCACTAAGAGCTTATCAACAATGGTAATTTCATTTATACGAGTGTTCTAACAATAATATCATGAAACGGACACAAATTTAAAACTTCGTATTCATAAAGATGAAATAAGAAACCAAAAATTTGCGCACGGGCGGGACTTGAACCAGCAACCTTTTGGCAAACCGGGCCAAACGCTCTTACCAATTGAGCTACCGTGCTGTTAGTCTGACCATGCGAAATTTGTGGTTTCTTATGAAAACGTCAATTGCGTGACGCTTAGCGCCATCTAGCCGTCTGTTCATGAAACAGATGGATGGCCATCGAATCGCCATGGGCTTTACATCATAAAGCTTTTTTTTTGCGGGTAGACGTTAAATAAGTAACATCATAAATTTTGGCTCTCGTTTATTTTAATATTTAAAAAGTTTTAAGTGGTTAAATTTCCAATGAAATAGCACTAACCTGCTTTCATCTACCAGCTATACTCTATCACATAAAATCACATTACACATTTTCATATTTTACTTCCAATACTGCAATGGCACAACTTGCTGACATACAAGCATCCCAGGCGGAAATGGAGGCACAGTTATCCAGACGCATGGCAGACTTTGAAGCACAACTGGAGGCGGCCTCCTCAGCACCAGAGTCATTATCGAAGCTTGCGGGTGACTTTTACACTTTCCGAAGTCTTGTGTGGGGCCTTCTGAAGAGTTTGCGGCAACAAATAACAGACTGCGTGAACACCGTTGATGCTATCGAAATGCGCAACCGACGCGAGGCTCTCCTCTTCAGCGGCATTCCGGAGAATGTGAGAAATGTCACGGATGCAGTAGTCGATACCATCAGGACTAAGCTGGGGCTGGATGACTTTAATGCTTCACAGATAGCTCTGTGTCATCGACTAGGCGATAAACCAGGAAAGCGGTGCAGACCTGTGCTTGTTCGTTTCACAACATATGATTTAAAGTCATCAATCTGGAAACGGAAGACCATGCTCAAGGGTTCGGCGATATCGGTGTGTGAGTTCTTGACCCGGAACAGGCAGTCTGCATTCGTAAAGGCCCGCTCTCACTTCGGCATGCGTGAATGCTGGACCTCGGACGGTGTCATTATGGTCAAGGTCTCTGATGGTGCAAGGCAGAAGGTAAACACACTGGAGGAGTTGCAAGGGCTGATTTCCAGGTTTCCTAAGCCTGCAAACACCGTCAGTTCCCAAGCAACACCGGCGCCAGCGCAGCAGGTAACAACGCGACCTCCTACTCAGCCTACTACTTCGAGTTCGTCGTCTAAGGTGGCAACTCGTAAACAATCATCCGCAGTGAAAAAATAAGTTAGTTTAGTGATTCACTACCAATGTATCTAGATAAGTTGTGTTTTTTAAGGATTTTGTAAGTAAAATGAAGGTATTTTTGTTGCACTGCAGTTTTTTCACGAACGATTCTTTGAAATGTCATCAACTGTCACTGTCAGTGTCAAAGTTTTTTTTTTATCTATCTTCCATGTGGAGTGTGGAATTAGGAATCACTGTGTTGGGCTAATATTGTATTTATTTTAAACTTGTTTTGTACCGAGCTGTGCTCGAGCAGTATAAATGCCTAAAATCTACCTATGTTATTATGTTAAATTTACTTTTTGTTTTTACATCTTTTCTGTTAGATTATTTTGTGATTTTTCAGTATGCACTTATGATGTAAGTTTTTGTACTTTTGTAATAGCTGGTGGGTGATGCAGAAGGCAGGCATTTAGGGTTTACTTACACTTCTTATTTTCTTCTTTTTTTTTAAGTATTTTATTTTTATTCTATTATTAGTATATTAATATTTTATTATTATATTTATATATTTGCAATTATGTCTCTCAACTCGACAAATTCTCCTGCTTCATTTTATTCTTGTAGTGATGATTCTTTTGACTCGGTTTCGTCTGATTTTGAAACACTCGGCATTCAGCTCAAAAACTGTTTTGGAGGGTATCAAAATTCCCTGAATATATGCCAAATAAACGCTCAGAGTATTCCGAGGCATCATAGTGAGCTGTTGGATAGTTTCTCGTCAGATGTAATCCACGCCGTTTTAGTATCCGAGTCTTGGCTTAAACCTTCCTTGTCATCAGTCGCGTACAGTCTTCCTGGTTTCGTGCTTATTAGAAATGACCGAGTGGTTAGGAGGGGTGGTGGTGTTGCAATCTACCTAAGATCGAATATCCCATTCAAAATTCTTGCATCATCTTCAGGCACCTATTCTGCGGCAGCTGAATTTTTGTTTATTGAGATTAGTTTGAGTGGAACCAAAGCTTTGCTCGGGGTGGTGTACTGCCCTCCTGAGATTGATTACTTCAATCAGCTTGAAGTCGCCCTTGAACCACTTTGTACTGACTACTCTCATCACATAGTTATGGGTGACTTCAATACCGAACCTGCCGGAGATCCTCCCCGATCCGAAAAATTTCTACATTTGCTGAGGTCCACTGGCCTGCAGCATCTTCAATTTATTCCCACTCATCACAATATTGGTACCCGTGACACCTGGCTAGATCACGTGCTGACGTCATCAGAACAATCTGTACTTGGTCATGGGCAATTGTTGGCTCCAGCTTTCTCCAGACACGACTTGTTATATTTGGCGTACCGTATTCGACCTCCTCGTATTAAGCCCAAGACGGTTCAGTTGCGTAGCTATACTCGTATCAATTATGAAAACCTCGTAAAAGATGCTGCTATGATTGATTGGAGCCCCGTAGTCGATGCAGCTACCGTCGACCTTAAAGTGGAACTATTTTGCAGCAACATCCTTCACTTGTTTGACCACCACGCACCCGTACATACAGTGCGCATCAAGCGACCGCCGGCCCCTTGGCTAACAAAAGATGTTCATTTGGCTATGTCCAAACGTAATAAGGCGTTCCGTACTTTTAAAAGGGATAGATCTGACGAGAACTGGGCTAAGTACAAAGCTTCGCGGAATCGCTGCAATCAGATGATACGGGCAGCTAAACGTCGTCACATACATGCTGAGATCAATAAGTGTTCTTCCTTAAACGTCTGGAATTTTCTCAATTCGCTTGGGGTTGGCAGATCAAAGTCCGACGACACTCATATTCCTTTGGATCTCAATGACATTAACAAGTATTTTACGAACTTGCTGACTCTTGACGCTCTCGTTAAAGCCAATACTCTAGCATACTTGCGTTCTCTCCCTGCTCCTGAAGTCAATTCCTTCTCATTTACCCCTGTCTCTGAATCTGATATAAGCAAGGCCATTTTTGCAATAACCTCCGAAGCGACTGGAGTGGATGGCGTAAGCCGCTTGATGATAGTGCCTTTGCTAAAATTTATTTTACCTGTTATCACACATATTATCAATTTTTCCTTAGTCACTGGCACTTACCCAGATGTGTGGCGTAAAGCTATCGTCTTTCCACTCCCCAAAGTCCGTAATCCCACTTCACCAAGCCAATTCCGGCCAATTTCTATTTTGCCATTTCTTTCGAAAATTTTAGAGTCATGTGTTCATAAACAATTGTCCTCGCACCTATTTAAAAACCATTTATTAACTCCTTTTCAGTCTGGGTTTCGAGCAGGTCATAGTACTACCACCGCTCTGCTGAAGGTCACTGAAGATATTAGGGAAGGGATGGACTCCTCCAAAGTAACACTTCTTGTTTTAATTGACTTCTCTAACGCATTTAATGCTGTTGATTATGACCTCCTTCTGGCTGCATTATCCCACTTAAAATTTTCTCCTTCTGCTTTGGAATGGTTTTCATCCTACCTGCGTGGTCGCCAGCAGTCAATCAAAACTCCGAACTCAATGTCTGACTGGTACATGCTGACGTCTGGTGTACCGCAAGGTGGAATAATATCCCCTCTACTATTTTCAATTTTTATAAATATTGTCACTTACAACCTTCGCTGCCTGTATCATCTATATGCCGATGACCTTCAATTATATGTTCAAACTGAAATTTCTGAAATATCTGCTGCAATAAACCTAATGAACGAGACTTTAGAATATATATCTTCCTGGTCGCACAACTTTGGTATTTCAGTTAACCCTACCAAGTGTCAAGCTATCATCGTGGGTAGTCCGGGACTGATCTCTAGGCTTAATACCGTTGATCTGGATGCGATAGCTTATAAAGGTACGACAATTCCTTACTCTTCCAGTGTAAAGAACTTGGGTCTTATCATTGACTCTACGCTGGGATGGACTGATCACATATCAGAAGTAAGTCGTAAGGTTATCACATGTCTGAGAAGTCTCTACCGCCTTAAATTCTTTCTCCCATTTAAAACGAAACTTCTGCTTATGCAGAGTTTAGTCATTCCTATCATCGACTATGCTGATTCGTGCTGTACTAATCTCACTGAAGCCTTCACTGATAAACTTGAACGTCTCCTAAATAGTTGTATTAGATTCATCTTCGGCCTCCGTAAATACGACCATGTCTCCAGTTACAGAGCACAACTGAATTGGCTTACCATCCGTCAACGTAGAGACGCTCGAATTCTTTGCATTCTTCACACTATTCTGTATAACCCCTCTGCCCCTTCTTACCTTCGAAATATGTTCCCTTTTTTAAGTCAAACTCATGATCGTTCTCTCCGTTCCTCTGACAACCTTCGGCTAGGTACGCAGGCTCACCGCTCCTCGTATGTTTCAAAGTCATTTACAGTGACAGCTACACGACTCTGGAACTCTCTTCCCCTAGATATAAGGAAGACTGATTCGAGGTTATCCTTCAAGAATAAAGTTCGCACATTTCTGAAAGAGTGAATAATTGCATAGTAATATTGTTATTATATGTATGTATTATTGCTTTATTTATGCTTATGTACGTATAATTATATATATATAATATGTTTAAAGTTAAAGTTACTATTTAAATGTAGGTTTATCTATTTATATAATACATTATAATATGAATATTTATTATTATAGGATAAAATGATTATTGTTACTATGTTCCTTTTTTCTTTAGAAGCTTTTCACTGCACCCGTTGACACCTTTCTGCATGACCTAAAGGTTTGACTGGTAGAGAATGCTTTTAGCATTAAGTCCACCTTTGTACACTAAATTTGTGCAATAAAGTCTTTAAATTAAATAAATAAATAAAGATTTCATCTTTATGAATATAAAATATGACACTGTGAGTGTTAAAAACATTCTAAAGCATTAAAACTTCGTTTTTCCGTATCCGTCGATTTCCGATCTTCCAAGAATCACTTTAAAGTCAGTTCTAAACCGTGGTTTGAAGTCGGCACAAATTCTATTTGGACTTGCCTTTTTCCAGTGAAATCACATTTATTTAGGCCAGTGGCTCTCAACATTTCGGGTACTTTTTGATTACCAACATATCACATAGCTAGTCTATGTTATGCTTATTCGACTATACATATAATTTTATTCAAACATGGGCTACTTAATTAGATTCAATCGTTAAGAAAAACAAAGAAAATACATGTATTAATAAAGGACATCACACACACAGTATTACAGACACGATTTAGTAATACCTGAACCACAAATAATAAAAATAAACAAATAAAATTGAAAAAACAACAGCAAGGAATAACAGAAAGAATTCGAACTAAAGAATTCAAAATAACAAAAACGGATAGGTAAACATTCAATTATCACTTAGGAGGTAATATTTGCGGTTTTCTTTTTTTATTTATTTATAAGGTATTCAAAACAAAATCACAACAGTTGCTTGATAAATAAAATACATTAAAGTTAGTAAGATACAGAGGTATGTGGCGAATCCACCATTATGTACTCACAGCATGATAGGCTAAACATTGATCTATGTAGCAAACTTTCATGACTTTTATGTTGTTTGATTGTTGTTAGTACAAATTATAAGAATACAATATAATAATTCAACTAAACAGGTTGAATTGTGGAAGTCAGGGACGTCGACGCTTTTGTGTAAAAGAGTGTTGTACTGTTACATTCTACAGATCGGGTTACGAGACGGGACGTTATTATTTAAGAACGGAATAAAAAATGGTGCTCGAATCTAGAGGAATAGTTAGGTACACGAAGGTAAAGATTGATAAAATAGCTGTAGATGTTGAGCCATTAAATATTTTATGTAGGAAATTCATCAAGTTTTGTAATTTGCGACGGCTCTCAAGGTTTTTAAGATTAACGTGACGAAGACTTTCCTCATACGTAGTAAGCTCGAGCTTGAGGCCGAATCTGATCGTAAGTACCCTGACTATACGCCTTCGAATAGACTCAAGTAAATCTATATGAGTTTTTTATTGTTGGGACCAGATGCTTAAAGCAAACTCAAGCTGCCTAAACACTAGAAATTTATCAAGCAATCAAAGACTTATCGGCGATTTTAACTCACGAGGAGTCTTACATATAAAGACGGAAAGTTTATTCCACCATATACTGACTCAACTTGGTGATTGAAACTCATTATAGTATAAAAGACAACACCCAAGTCCCTCACAACAGAATTTATTTCAAGGGATGAATTATCGATTACATATTCAAATAAAAAAGGATTTTTGATCTCGCATCAAAAATCCTTTTTTATTTGAATATGTATAAATATATAAACAAATATTTTTTTTATACCGAGACTCATGCTTTTATCTATGCACCGACTTACAGTCACGAACATTCCTACTTGATTGATGCAAAATCTTTTAAATCAAAATTAACTACAACAGTTACTTCCAAAGGTTGAGAAGCTCTAGTATCAAGAAAACCGTGGCGTCTAGTATTGGATTTTACGACGCTCTTGATAAAATATGTATTGCTACCAGTATTTTTTATTCGACGGCAAAGTTATCAACTAACCATAAATATTTCTTCCTAAAACGGGTTTGGCGCAACCGTGTTAAGAAGGCAAAGGGAAGCGCTTCCTACCGACCGGGTGTTATGGCCGGGGACCAAGGTCTGATGGTCACCGTCTTGGTTTATTCATATATAGTTAGTTCGCTTTAATTTTTTAATATCGCGGTGCAGTATCCATACTTCGACTATAGCGCCATCTAGTCGCGTCGAGCCGAGTCAGCGTGTTGCAAGGATTTGAAGTGACAGCGGTTGAGCATAGATGACGCGACACAGGAATCTAATAAAAGTATTAAAAGTCATTGAGTTCTTATCGCGTATTTTTCAACATCGATGGAAAACTAACGCCGCCATTTTTAACAAAGCTTACTTGCACCTCATTCATTCATCATTATCAGCCAAAGGACGCCCACTGCTGAACTAACGCCTCCCCCACGGTTTGCCACAGCGACTGATCACAAGCGGTTGCTTGAGTTTACTGATTCGTAGGGATATGACCGTTACCTTAGTTTGTCTACGTATCTCCTCCTACGTATTTCCAAGTCCATTAGTTTAATAATAAACACCACCACAGCATTTACACAGTGACAGTGCTAGACAGCATAACGCACACAATGACCGAGCACTGCCACCGTCACAAGCACGCATGACTCGCTTGCACCGCTATCGCCCCCCTATACCCCGCAACCACCTCGCAAGCCTTAATAATCCACTACGCGACTGAGTTTTCGCTGACCCTACGGGGGTTTAGGCCGGGAGCAGTCGGTAACTGAGTATTAGCTGACCTCCAGGCATCTAGGGTACGTTAATCAGGATTGAGGCGTCCGAGACTCTGGACCCAGGGGCAGGGTAGGAGCAGTCGGTGGCCGAGTTTTCGCTGACCCTCCGGGGACTTAGGCCGTGGGCAGTCGGCGGTTGAGTATTAGATGACCTCCATGCAGCTAGGGTTCGTTAATCAGGGTTGGAGCGTCTGAGTCACTGGACCCAGGGGCAGTCGGCGGCTGAGTTTTCGCTGGCCTTCCGGGGGGCTTACGCCAGGGGCAGTCACTGACCTCCCGGTAGTTGAGGCACACATCTCTCGCTCAAGTTAGGCAAGGGTGGAGCCAGGTATCTATATGCTGACGAGGCACTCAGGCCGAGCTAGCTGAAAGGGACCTTCGCAACAACACTTTCTAACTATTGACCTAGATAATCGTGAATGGCTATAATATCAAAACAATTGTGTTTCATTTTCATTCCAATTAAAATGTTCTAGTTTCTAGACCATTTCAAATCAAATTGGATCCCTTAACCCGCTCAGCGAGGCTCCGCGTACTGTTATTCTCATTATCTGAAGCAAAATGCAAAGCTTCAACTGCACCAGTAAGGATTGTGACACGCTGAGAGAATTTAGTAGTTAACCGCAATCACCAATAATTCCACAACCATATTAAAAAAAAAAACATTTTAGGACCTCCTTTCATTGAGCATTTTTATTAACGTAAATATTTTGTAGCTCTGTAAATAGTGAAGTGTGCGTCAGTTGATCATAAAAAACTATGACGTCATAGTTTCAAATCGCCTTTTGCCTTAGTAGTTCAATAAAAGAGCTCGGATAAATAAGATTTTTTGGTGCAATATAGTTGTTAATAACTCCACTACCGCAAAAAAACTGCTTAAAGGCAGATTTAACCAGCGTCATATGAGATTTATCCGAATGAATAAGCGACCGATTTAAAATGTCATTTACATAAACGATTGCTGATTGATTGAAATAGGTGACGTTTACAAAAATAGGCGTATTATATTTTATTCGACAAATATTTATTATTTGACGTTGGAAAAATCAGACCTAAGTACTTGTTATTCCTTTCTCTCAGTGTATAACCACCATTTTCAATACAAACGATTGCATTAAATTCTTTATGCCATTTTACATTAGACTTGTTGTAAGTTCTCTTGAAGTTACGGGCGTTGTGAAGTAGTTTACTCGCTTCAGTGTGCGATTTAATAGGCCTTAGCAACAGTGCATTTAAATAAAGTAGACCCTACCAACATCATTAAAGGTTAAATATTAGTAAGCGGGCTATTTTGAAAATAATTGAATTGTACGGTGGGAAAAAAATATACGTAATGTAAGTGTGGCAGGCAAGAGGAAAAACTATCCTATTAGTTAGGGAGGCGAATAGGGGAATTTTCGGTAATACTCGAGCGTGGCAGTTTAAGATATGAGAGATACCTTGGACCTAATAGAACAACCTTGTAAAGTATTTAGCTCTATATATAGTGACGCGCGCCTAGGATAGACGATCAGATTAGTAAAAAAAAATCGATAGTCTGAAATACTCGAGCGCGTCAGATTAAGATATTGGGGGTTGATTTTAGTGTTTTAAGACTAAATTTAACTAATCTGACGATAAGTTCTTGACGCCGCCGAGTGATAGGGTCGCGAACTTGTAAAAAAAACGTTAATCCGGCATTCTCGAGCGCGATTTTTTTTATTTTGAAGAATATAATCTAAAACGCACTAAAAATACAAAATCTGCCGGTTTCCGCATGACCGGGAGTGTGGAGAAGCCATTTCGCCTTCCGCAAAACGCGTTGCGGCATATAAGTCGCGAACGATACATTTTACAAAAAAAAGCTTAAATAAACAAAAAAGGTAATTTTATTTTACACAAAAAAGCTCTCTTTACATTTTTGTCCAAAGTTAAAACTTTTTGACTTGAAGCATCATAAAAACTCAAACTCCCGGTTTTTTGAGTATATCTTGAAAACTGAGGGTGTTAAAAAAATGATATGAAATAACGATGATTAAATTATCCTCAAATTGTTTTTTGGACGTACCGTAAGCAAAACGAAGTGAAGAATCATTAAAAAGAAAGAAGAAAGGAAAAAAAAGAAACCAAAAAACCTTTCCGGTCAGATTAGGAGAACCCACCAACATTTTTGTCAGATTAAAATAATATGCTTTCAGGATACCGAGATAAACCTCCCCTATGAAAATCTGACGCGCTCGAGTATTTCAAAAAAACTTTTTTTTTGCATTTTCAAAAAATTTTCGTAACTTATGGTCACGCCGAAATCGTCAGTTTTTAAAGGGAGCATCCTTGGGGCCTACTTAACACCCCTTCCGAAAATTTGACGCGCTCGAGTTTTTTTTTTCTGTATTTTTGACTACTTTATATGCCTACCCCCACCACGCAAACCGGCAGACTAGTATACCGTTATTATCAGAGGCACTTGGGGCATACGTAACGTAGTATGAATATCTGACGCGCTCGAGAATGCCCAAGTAACTGTTTTCTTTTTACATTTTTGAAAAACCGTACACGCCAAACCCACCGCTAAAATGGTTTTTACCATACGAGTTTTTCTTTTCGAAATTATTTTATCTTTCGATTTTGATAGGTCTCGACAGCGCCGTTGGATTACGCTATTTAGCTACCTCGCCTCCCTAACTATATATCGTTCGTAATTGGGATTAGTTTGGATCCTATAAGAGCCTAGCTTCTTAATTTTATAGAAAGAAGGATAATGTAAGTGTATTTAATTTTTATATCATAAACTTATTATACATAAATTATTATATATTTATTTAAAATTATAATATTCTTTCTTTTTGTTCTTTTTATTATGGCATATTGTATGTATGTTAGTCTGTATGGTATTTATTTTATTGGCCTAATTGCCTAATATGTAATTATTTGTGGCCTGATTATAAATAAATAATATTAATGTAATTCACGAAAGCGCGCGCTACTCTATTGTGATAGAGTAAAGCACAGGCTGCGGGGGGGTGTGACACATATTACAATATTAAGTCATAAATATTTAAGAATTATAGTATAAAATATTGGTAAAAGAAATGAATACAGATATTAAGAACGATTCGAAAGAGTAACAGTAGTTTACAAACATCGCACAGTACTCAATCCCAGCCCGTCCCATATTATGAATCTCCAGATAGAAATAATATTACAATTAGAAAAACTATACCTACTAGTAACAATGAGACGATACATTCTGAAGATATGAGTTTGCCCGGCGATACTCTCTATCAAGACCACGAGTTTCCCACCACTGAAAAAGACCGTGAACTTCCAAAACTCACCCTCAAAAGTTTGAGTGATATCTTTATGCAAAATCTGAAAGAAAATAATGAAAGAATTATATCACGACTGAAAAGTACAATTCAAAAAGAAATAACCAATAGTATGAGATCCTTGAGAGAAGAATTCAACAGAGTTACAAACAATTTAAATGAACAAAATAATGAAAGAAAAATTGAGATTGAAAATTTAACTAAACAAATACAACAACTAATGAAAGAAAACGAATCAATAAAAAAAGAAATGGAAGGTCTAGCACCTGTTACGAAACATAATAATTCGACAAAAACCAACTTCTGTTCCGAAACAAACAGTAAGAAAATTGTTTTACACGGATTTGCAGAATATCATAAAGAGCCTGAAAGTAACTTACATCACCGAATAAATATTGGACACCAATCACATACATTGTTCTGATCCCAAAGTAAGTAGCCAATGCACTTGTGTTATGGGAATCAGTCACAACGGTGGTACCACAACACCCAGATCCGAGACAATATAGAAAAGATCGTTTTCTACATTGACCCGACCGGGAATCGAACCCAGAACCTCACGAGATGGCGACGCTTGAAACCAGCGTGCTAGCCACTCGACCACGGAGGTCTTCAAAATACATTGCCTTTTCCAAAAATTGCTAAACATTGACTTAAGAGGGTACATTGAAGATACCCACAGAATTGGACAATACAACAAGAGTGGAAAACTACGTCCGCTTGTCATAGAATTAATTAGTAAACGAATGACTAAGCATGTTCTAAATAACAAAAACTGTTTTCAAAACACTGGATTATCGATTTCAGAATACTTAGACAAGTCTGCACGATAAGCAAGAAGACTCATGATACAAGAAATGCTCAAGGCACGAAGAAATGGTTTTTACGCTGTAATAAGAAACGATCAGCTGTACATAGAAGGGAAAAAAATTAACGTAGATGACAAAATAAATACCACCACCAAGGAACGCACCGACCAAACCAAAATCGGAAGCAAAGATGAAACACAACCCGAAAATCGCCAAAACCACTCAGCTGAAGTACATACATTTCGTAAACACAGAACAACACTTTAAAATCCTTTTTCAGAACATGCAAAGTCTATATAACAAACATCATTTAATAGAAGAGTTTTTAGATGATTAATCAACTTACCAAGCGATCTGCTTCTCTGAAACCTGGATGACAGAAGAGCGATATAAACTGACCCAGTTCGACGGATATAAGATAGCAGCATCCTTCTACAGAAAGAAGCACTCCGGCGGCGGCGTCTGCATTTTACTTCAAGATCACATTGAATTTGTTGAACTTAGCGATGTTACTAACATGTCTCTTGAATTGAACTTAGAATTATGTGCCGTTGAATTAGTGAAAGAAAATCTTATTTTAATTAATATGTATTAGAATGGAAGAGAGGAAGGTTTATTTTTTACAAATATGGTAAACGAAATATCATTTTAGGCGGAGATTATAACGTAGACTTGATTGAAAAAATACAAAATGTTATAAATATCTTAATTTAATGAGAGAACATAAATTCATTCAGCATATAAAAAACGCAACCCACTTTGTTCAATCTAGAGAAACTTGTATAGACCACATACTTACTAATTTTAAACCTAAAAATCTTCAAACAAATGTAATTGACTTAGGTTTTTCTGATCATTAAGCTACAGTTATGGATTTCAAAATACCTAATGATTTGAAACCAAACGTATGGTTTATTGAAAAACGTATTTTTAATAAAAAAACAATAGCTCTTTTCAAATCTCACCTCATGTCAATAGACTGGAATGAGTTAGTAGACACAAATAGAGATATAAACCAAAACTACGAATCATTTCATACCCAAATAATACATATTTTAAACAAATACATACCTAAATATAAAATAAAATTGAAAACAAAATATAAAAAGTACTGGTTAACAACCGGAATTAAAAAATCATGCCAAAATAAAAGATTTCTAAAATTACTAGCATCAACAACAAAAAGTACGTTTATTACCAACTATTACAAACAATATGAAAAGACTTTGAAGAATACTGTAAACTGCGCTAAAAAATACATTATAGTAATAAAATTAAATCATCTTTCAATAAATTAAAAGCTATGTGGAATGTAATCAATGAAAAAACTAATAAAAAAATCACTAAAGACAAATGTAACATTAAACTAAAAGTTAACAACAACATATGCTCCGACTCAAAACTAGTTGCAGACCACTTCAATAATTTGTTTGCGTCCATCGGGGAACAGCCCGCAGGCCAACGTGCTCCAGGCCGCCCTGTCCTCACTCCCACTGATCATTCCATGTTCCTTCACCCCGTAGAATGCGGCGAGGTCAATAAAATCCTTAAGTCGCTAAAAAATAAAAACAGCCACGGAATAGACGAGATACCACCTAGTCTCTTTAAAGAAGGCGCTGATGAATTAACACTACCATTAACAGTATTAATCAACCAATCTTTTAACGAAGGCACCTTTCCGTATCTCCTTAAAAAAACAGTAATAAAACCTATTTTCAAGAAAAATTCAAAGTCCGATCCATCTAACTACCGTCCAATAGCCTTACTGCCTACATGTTCAAAAATTTTTGAAAAAGCTATATGTGATAGGGTATATAAATTTTGCGAAAAATTTAAGATTTTTGACAATAGCCAAAATGGTTTTAGGAAAAATCATTCAACAACATCAGCAGTATATAAATATACACAAGAAATAGTAAAAACCTTAGATGCTAAGAAATATGGCGTAGGCATTCTTCTCGACATGACCAAAGCATATGATCGAGTTCAACATAATTTACTGCTGCAGAAGCTTTACGGCATAGGGATTCGCGGTTTAGCTCACTCGTGGTTCACATCTTACCTTCGTGATAGGGAACAGTATGTTGAAATTGAACATTTTGACAGCTCAACCGGACTTATCAAAAATATTCGTTCTGAAGTTAAAATAGTGAACGCATCTATACCGCAGGGAAGTGTAGTTGGGTGTCTCCTTTTCATTATCTACATTAATGATCTCCCAAAAATCATTAACGAGCCGTGCGTCATGTTTGCAGATGATATTTCATTATTAACTTCGTGCAATAACAGTAAAGACATAAATTCCAAATTGGAAGAACTTATCTCTAAAACGTCAGAACAAAACAAAATTAATTACATTCAATCCACATCAAAAAGAATCTTTAAACATAAACTTCATTTTTAACAATATCCATATAGAACAAGTCAGTGAATTTAAATTACTAGGTTTGAATATTGATTCTCATTTGAACTGTTGAACTGGAAAACCCATATCCAAAAACTGATCTCCAAAATGTCCAGCTTCGCATATTCGCTCCGAGAGACCAAAAAGACGACAGACCTAGACACCGCCATTGTTACCTATTACGCATATGCTTAGGCTTGGCTCAGTTATGGAATCATCTTGTGGGGAAACAGCACTGATGCCCCCGAGTTGTTCACCAAACAGAAGAGACTCATTCGCATACTAGCCAACATACAGCAAACGGATAGTTGTAGACCGTTCTTCAAAAAATTCCAAATTCTAACTTTGACATGTATATATATTATAGAGATTTGCAAATTTGACCGTTTTAACCCTGACCTCTACACTAAACGCAAATTCACATGCAAGCAATATTATCTCCGGAACCAAAATAAAATAACAATCCCAACTTGTCGTCTTCAATTAACTTCGTCCAGTACATTCAATATGTCAATAAAAATATATAATAAACTACCTGACCGTTTAACTCAAGAAAGCAACAATAGCACATTCCTAAAAAAATTGAAACCGGTTTTTCCAGTTTTAAAATATAAATAATTTAATTAACACTCACTTCCTTTATGCCTCCTCAACGTTCTTTTAGATGACCGCCACATAGATAAAATGTAACGTCACATAGGTCCGTGATTTAAAAAAAAACCAAATCCAAATGACAGAATAGATGTTTCATTTTTTCTTTAAAACATGCACAATCGGAAATATTCAACCACTAGTAATAACATTAAACCAAAGTCTAGTTAACTATCGATCACAAAACCAGCGGGCGAAGTCTGAAGCAAATTTTTTGACATTTCGCGTAGACAATTCCAATTCCACGATTTTCTGATTCATCGATTATCATTTTAACTTAACTAGCTATTCTTTAATAAATCTTAAAAAATGTTTGTAATTTTTTTAAGCCTCGTTGAAATATTCTTCACAATCAATAAATACACGAAAACAACAATTTTGTCTCAACATTTTTCGAACGCCACCTGCAGAGAACCATGTCGAGACTTCCGACACAGGCCTTAGTTTAAGAAGAACCAGCGCAATCGATGCAAGGTATCATGTAACGTGAACTTGAAAAGCCCGGCTCTACCGCGAAGCGCGAAGCTTTCATTGAAGTTAACACGGCCGATCGGCGGGGTAATAACATAGCGTAAAAAAAGCAGACAGATCTTTTTTTAGCAGGCACGTTTCTTTTTATCTTCTTTAGGAATCTTATGTCTTCTGTTTACATAAAAGAAATTCGTGTTAGTTACACCAATTATAAACCGAAAACGACTGATATTAATGATATTTTTTTTGAAGAATTTGTTGGCCGAGGCCGCTAGTGCTTTCATATATAAGCAATACTGATAATAGAAAATCCAGATCACTGGTGGCATACTTTGTACCGAACGGCTGACGAGTAATTTTAAGAACAGTCAAAGTGGAAGTTAAGAATAATCTTAATAACCATAGAATAGGGATATTAAAGGTAAATTGCCTACCATATTCCTTAGTTCGAGCATAAATTATTCTTTATTAAATAAAATGGCGTCAGACAACACTTCAACTTGAATTTATTGGTTTCAGACTAAGGTTTTTTTTCTCAGACAACGATAATGATGGAAGCGTCTCCCGTAAAAATATATCCATGTTTTAGGTACAAATATTTGTGTTCATTACATAAGCATTTGCTCCATTCGGGATTCGAACAACTGTCCCGCAACAACTGTCAGGAGTGCTAACCACTACACCAAAAGCGACATCAAATATTATATTTCCAATTGAATATTACAATTTCTTGATTGTCCGGCCGTCTTTTTTGTACTTTGGCCAAAGGTTAAGTAAGACAATGCCTTCATTTCCTATCGTATCGTACGTGATCACGGCTCGGAAATCCAGATAATACGATGAGATACTAAGTGAGACGTGCCCTCTTAATATTCAAGGGTATTGACATAATGGGAGAGAGTTCAGCTGATCTGCTTTTATTTTATTAATTGTGGCCAATTAACCTTACAAAAAACGGGGCTAAGTGCTTTGTGACTAAACTTTATCGGTTCTTCTTAATGTGTTAAGGGCATTAACTCTCTCTAATCAGATTTCAAGTAAGTCAGCTCCAGTATATTATTAAGATCGGTTTGTGGATGACAGATAATGTCATTGCTGCTGAACATAGGCTTCTTTAGTATTCCAATGTGCAATACATTTCACTAACGCTAATTGAATTAATGTGCATAGAAAATGGCGCATATTTCTGTAACACCACTAAATGAAATACCAATCAAGAGTCATTACAATTTTTTTCATCAAACCATCTTCGGTTTTGTTTGACTGTTAAGCGCGTATAGGAGGAATCCAGATCTGTTGAAGTTAGTACCTTGTTTTAATATAAAATTACAAAATCAGACTATATCCTAACCTAGTTACTACAAATAAGCAAAAACGTTCATTTGGTAATTCCCATTAGAACATTTCTCTTTTCGCCTCCATA
This sequence comes from Pyrausta purpuralis, assembly GCA_963924145.1. Classification (NCBI taxonomy): domain Eukaryota; kingdom Metazoa; phylum Arthropoda; class Insecta; order Lepidoptera; family Crambidae; genus Pyrausta; species Pyrausta purpuralis. The sequence continues at coordinate 16,948,290 of OZ001660.1, forward strand.
TAATCTCGAATATATCCGGCCTGTTCTGGAATTATCTAGATTTGTCCAGATTGGATGGCTGTGAGATAATCACATTAAGATATACAATGATTTATTTATTGACCTTTTTATTTTGATTACTTAGCCGTTTTGAACACCGCTTTCTACCTTTAATATATGTTGTTTCTTCTAACTAATGGTTGTCTGGAAGAGATCGCTTCCAACGACAAGACCGCCAATATTGTACTTGTGATTTTTCTGTTTTATTGTATTTTTGTTATTTGTGTCCTTACTTGTGTAACAACTAAAAATAGCAACAAATTTTATTTATTATTATTATTACTTTGTATTGCTCTTTGATACTATGTTTTATATAGACTCAGATGCGTATGATAAGCGTATACATAATTGTCTGTTTCTAACTTATAGAACCAATGTACTTTCAAAGCCTTCTTTAGGGCTCTTTAAAATAGATATCATACGGTTATATAAGTGTTTATTTCAGCGCCCAAAATTTAAACGAAAAATCAATTTGCTAAATAATTTTACATAAGGGCCCTACGTAGTATTCGTAACAAATGAACACACAAAAAGACGATATAAATGTACGCAAAAAAACATTCAAACTTAAAAACATCAAGTTCACCGCTACATCAACTTTAGAACCAAAATATTTTCCACCTCGCCTGTGGCTGAAGTTTGTCTCTGGTTTGAAGTTCAAGAAGCAATTTCTGTTTAAAAGTGGGAAGGCGGCAGAAACCTCTTAATGCATAAAAAACTGTTGAAATAAGTGAATTAAAATGACAAGTCTTTTTTTGGAAAATTCTGAATTACGAAAACAGTCTTCACTTTTATAAAATGTGTAAACATACAACATGTGAATTTATAAAATCCTGATTATTATGGAGAAGAACTATGGTAACGGACATACCCTGAGAATCACTAAGTTCAAGTAGCAATGAACATGGCACATAGCGATGGCCGTTGAGGCAGAAAAGTTCTGGATTGGAGTTCCTTCGACCCTACATAGCGTAGGACGTCCACCAAGGTTGACAGACGACATTGTAAAGTTCGCTGGACCAAACTGGATGCAGACCTCGGTGTGGAAAACCGTGGGGGAGACCTATTTTTAGCAGTGGGCATCCTTTGGCTGAAAAATCATGAATTCTCTTATATTGCTTAGGTTCGGCCCTTTAATTAGAACGACCGTGATTTGTTGTTTCTGAATTCTTTAAGAGAACCGAAGTTTTATTTAAGGGCTTCATTGGTCTGAATTTACGAGCTTAAAACGATTCAGCCTGCTTTTTTTATTGCGAAAGCTTGTGTACAGTTTAAATTTGTCGGTGACTGGTGAGTGGTCGTTTATTTTAGAAAGTTGATGTTTAAACAGTTTGTATCATTTATTTTACTCTAGGGTCGGTTTCAATACCATCTCACTGTCTAATGGCCTATTCATCGATAAATAAGCACTTACAAATTAATTATTATTCAAATATGGAACATATTTTCTTATGAAGTAATAATAATAGTAACAGTCTCCTTAACCGATTTCGACGCAAACACAGGTGCACTCTCTATTCCTTTCACTCTCATAGACCGATGGGACAGCAATCTGACACGACCGGAGAAAGATCAGACGCAGGACCAGCGGCTTTACGTGCTTTTCCGAGGCACGGGGGTGAAACACCACCAACTTCTGAACTCCAGGCTACCCTAAGAATTTCTGAACAGAAAACCTTGGTATATGTGTATATTTTTGGCCTGACCCGGGGATCGAACCCGGGACCTCTAGCGCAGCCGTTTTAAAATGCAACCCTTCTACCGCTGCGCCACTAAGGCAGAAGTAGAGAACAGATAACGCTGATGGTAACTTAATCAGACATTGTAAAATATGAGCTTCTATTCACGGCTAAGCAGATATTTCGCCTCGATCGCACTTGATGTCAGGTTTGGATGAGGTCTAGGATGGTGCATTGTTGACAATTTTGATAAGGAAATCATATTATACATTATCCGAATTTTTGACTAATACTTTGTAATATAATTTTGACATGTTTTTTCTTTTTAATTGACATTGAATTGTTATGACTTAGTAATACTGTGATTCAACTAGCATATTTTTTGTGTTTGTATTTTGTACGCCACTCATAGGCCAAATATAGAGCTCTACTCATCATGTACCACCTGAATTCGGTCACCTATGTTTTACAAATAAATGATTTGATTTGGTGCATATCTGCCTTTAGGTACACCGCGAAACTGAGACAACTCTGATGTCTTTCATATTATTATCATGAATTAAGTGTTCTCCTTTTAGGTGACAGAAAAATCCTTTAATAGATAAGACTAATGCGGAGTACACCATTTGGTAAGGGAAATGAAAACAAAGGCGTTAACAGATAATAAGTGACGTCAGAATTGTCTCAGTTTTGAGGTCGACGTTTTAAAGCAACCTATTATATGTATACTAATATTTTAAAGCTGAATAGTTTGTTCGTTTGTATGAGAGCGTAGTTCCTTAAAATAACTAAGGAACTACTGTACCGATTTGAATAAATCTTTTTTGTATTGGATAGCTCTTTATCAAGGAATGCTTATAAAACATCACGCTGCAACGAGAGGGGAGGGAGCAAACTCAAAACGCGCGGACAAAGTCGCGGGGTACCGCTTGTTACAAGATAACATAGAAAAGGTATCATATAACTGACTTATTTGAAGATGGACTTCATGTTTAGTGAAACCTCTAGCTAGGCATAAAATAAAATCACTTATTAGGATTCATGTCTGCACCTTTCTATTTATGACGTTGAAGATATGATGAGATAAATAATTGCTACAAATTAAGGGCTTAATCTTTGTGATACGAGATCCATACCTGTTAGATCGTGACTGAAATAACAAAGAGATAGGTAGGCAAGACTGAAGTACACAGTATGTGTGTGATTGCGTGTCCAATTTATTTATTTTATATTGAAGCCACCGCCGTCTCACCAGTTTAAGAGCCTAAATCGCTTGCAATACGCGTCGTTTTATGTTTGAAGTGACGTCCATTTATGAGTAGTGCGTGTGTGCAAGCGATTTCGTTTTAAAAATGTTAAGGCGACGATGTCCGCAACTTAACCATGACAAGGAAATAACCTTCTGACGTAGTCTTATGTTTTGTGTTACATATCAATACACGCCACCTTTCAATATTTTAATTACATAATCATTAACGTGAATCCAATTTTGTTGTATTATAAGTATACAAAGTTTATATATATCTTGTTTGTGGGAGTGAAAAGTCACTCATTACAACCAAATTATCAGGTCATGCACGAATTAATACGAACTATAGCCCTCCGACCTGGTTGTTCGGAGAGCCAGACCCGCCTTGGTAAATTTAGCCGCGTCTCTGCCAAGATAAATTTAACATCAATACTCTACTGCGTCACCGTCAAAACCTTTCAATAGAACAGATATAAACAGTACACTTGGTTACAAAGAGATATTTTGTGGTTCATTTGCTGGTAACATAAAATACAATTAGTAACAATTGTTTTGATATCATGCAATTGAACCACAGAAAATATAATAGTACTAAACTAAACACTCCTGACTACAGAACCAGTGGTCGCGGGTTTGATTCCCACAAGGGCCAAATGTTTGTGTCATCATCATCGTCATTATCAGCCAAAGGACGTCCACTGCTGAACATAGGCCTCCCCCACGGCTTTCCACAGCGACCGATTACTAGCGGTCTGCATCCAGTTTGATCCTGCAATCTTTATAAGATGTTGTTTGTGTGATGAGAACGAACATTTGTGAGTAATTCATGGATGTTATTTATTTATTTAAGTATTTATGGGAGACGTCTTCGTCATAATCGTTGTCTGTTTTTTTGTTACACAAGGAAGAACATTTCTTACCACGTAACCAGACAATTAATGTGTTGTCTGGCAACATATTTATATTAAAATAAAACCTAACTGGAAAGTGTCACAAAAAAAACAAACAAATTTGAAACTTCTTTCCAGGGTTTTTCACATCAAATGTTTTTTTTTTTCAGTTTAAGCTGACGTTTTGAAGTTAAGCAGATAGATAGGTCAGTGGTTTTTCTGAATCTTTCCTTATTGTGTTGAAAAGGGAACTTTGATCGTTAATTCTTATCTTCAACATAAGAGACAAGTCATGTTATGTTGTTTCAATGTCTTTAAATGCACAGTTAACTCTTCGCTCAATCGCCTTTAAAGACGAAATTTTTATTAATGAATGAATGAATGAATAAAAGAAATTTATTTCAGACCGTGGTCCTTATTCATGTTAGTAACAAATTTAAACTAAGCCTATATAGTCCTACTGCTACTACTAGGCGACTTCTGTTTTAAAATTTATTTAAAAAAAAGAGAAGTCGCCTAGTAGAAACCGCCAGCTTTGGTAGCGTGTAAACTAATCCAGCGCTCTAGCATCGGCGAGTCCCACCGGTTAGCCAATGCCGCCGAGACGCTATTTGTACTGTTGCGGAACCGATATACGACTGAGATGATTAACCCAATAACATTTTTTTTTTATAAGTCTAATGTTTTTCACTATACATATATTAATAGGTAATTTTTAATCTATACTAATATTATAAAGCTGAAGAGTTTGTTTGTTTGTTTGTTTGAACGCGCTTATCTCAAAAACTACTGGCCCGATTTGAAAAATTATTCTTACGTTGGATAGTACATTTATCGAGGAAGGCTTTAGGCTATTTAGCTTTTAGCTATTTATTCTTATCAAAATAAATACATTCATCATCACGAGCATTTCATTTAGAACCAAGTTGCCCTTTATATCATTTGATTTCAATAAATAACTAAGGAGCTATCACAGTTTTAACATAACTCCGCACCAAAATGATGTTCGCAGCTTAAGTACAACTTGCGCTTGCGCTAATCTATACTTACTAATATAATAAAGCTGAAGAGTTTGTTTGTTTGAACGCGCTAATCTCAAAAACTACTGGCCCGATTTGAAAAAATATTTTTACGTTGGATAGTCTATTCATCGAGGAAGGCTTTAGGATATATAACATAAAGATACGACTCATAAGACCACAGCAAAAATGAAAAATGTTGCGAAAACGGGAGAAAGATATTCCTTTTGAGAGCTCCCGCTGCATACGCTGCGAAAACCGCTTAAGTAATACAAAAATCATGTATGACAGGATTGTTCTGCATTAAGAGTTCTATAATAAAGTCCGCGACAGCATATGTCTATCTTTTATGGTTGACTTACTACAACCTTTTTTATGTTAATAAATTTGTAAAAAAATAATGCATTATTTTTAGAGGTGTATTATACACACAGGTATTTATTCTTATCAAAATAAATACATTCATCATCACGAGCATTTCATTTAGAACCAAGTTGCCCTTTATATCATTTGAGATCAATAAATATCTTAGGAGCTATCACAGTTTTAACATAACTCCGCACCAAAATAATGTTCGCAGCTTAAGTACAACGTGCGCTTGCGCTAATCTATACTTCTATACTAATATTATAAAGCTGAAGAGTTTGTTTGTTTGTTTGTTTGTTTGTTTGAACTCGCTAATCTCAAAAACTACTGGCCCGATTTGAAATTTTTTTTTGCGTTGGATAGTCCATTTATCGAGGAAGGCTTTAGCATATATAACATAAAGATACGACTCATAAGATCACAGCAGAAATGAAAAATGTTGCGAAAACGGGAGAAAGATATTCCTTTTGAGAGCTTCCGCTGCATACGCTGCGGAAACCGCTTAAGTTACACAAAAATCATGTATGACAGGATTGTTCAACATTAAGAGTTCTATAATAAAGTCCGCGACAGCATATGTCTATCTTTTATGGTTGACTTACTACAACCTTTTTTATGTTAATAAATTTGTAAAAAAATAATGCATTATTTTAGAGGTGTATTATACACACAGGTATTTATTCTTATCAAAATAAATACATTCATCATCACGAGCATTTCATTTAGAACCAAGTTGCCCTTTATATCATTTAATTTCAATAAATATCTTAGGAGCTATCACAGTTATAACATAACTCCGCACCAAAATAATGTTCGCAGCTTAAGTACAACGTGCGCTTGCGCTAATATATTATAAATCTGAAGAGTTTGTTTGTTTGAACGCGCTTATCTCAGGAACTGCTGGACCAATTTAAAAAATATTTCTGTGTTGGATAGTTTATTTATCGAGAAAGGCTTTAGGATATAAAACATCACGCTGCGACGGGAGGGGAGGGAGCAAACTCAAAACGCGCGGACGAAGTCGCGGGGGACCGCTAGTATATTATAAAGCTGAAGAGTTTGTTTGTTTGAACGCGCTTATCTTAGGAACTGCTGGACCGATTTGAAAAAATATTTTTGTGTTGGATAGCTTATTTATCGAGAAAGGCTTTAGGATATAAAACATGACGCTGCGACGGGAGGGGAGGGAGCAAACTCAAAACGCGCGGACGAAGTCGCGGGGGACCGCTATAATACATATCTACAGCAATTCACAGTTTTTTTTAATTACAATCTTACAAGCTTAGCAGTTTTACGGAAGCGTTAACATAAATAAATTAAACCTATTTATTGACTTGAATATGAACCACTTTTTACCGACCCCAAAGGGTTTTTAATACGACCTATGTCACTGTGTGTTTGTGATATTGTTGAAATTGGAAAATATTTAGTACCTATGATGATTTAGTTTTAAGCTTCCGAAAAATGACATGTTTCGTAGGTTTATGTATGTTCATCTACGGACATCTCGAAAACGAAAAGTGATATCGTTTTTTTTAGATCGTATTTAAAACTACAGACTTAAAACTATAGACTCCTGCGCCTGATCTCTCTCCGGTCGTGTCAGATTGCTATCCCATCGGGTTATGAGAGTGGAAGGAATAGAGAGTGAACCAGTGTTTGCGTTTGCACACTTGTGCACTATAAATGTCTTGCGCAGTCGGTAAGTCGTTGTGACTGGCCACCGTAGTCGACATGGCTAGGGGGACTACAACTACTAAAACTATAGATAACGCACCTCCACTAAGATAGAGCTGAAAACGACTGACTTATATTTATTTATTTATTTAATCATTTATTTCAGGCTACATAAGGCCCATGCAATAGATAGATACCTTAAAGACTAACATACATACAATAATATAAAAAATAAAATAAAAACAAATGAAACACTATTTTGCCGGCGTAGTGTTGAGCATCTTGGTTTCCGGTAACCGTCCGCGAAACTGACGATGCAAAACACCCTTCGGCCAAAATTCTTCTTGCATGAAGGTCGATAGCTGTTCGGTCGGAACCCTCACCACAAACGAATTGAAATTCGTATTATGACGAGATTCCAACCGTTCGACCCTCAGTGAGTATTTGGTTTTGATACGGATGTACTCTACAATCTCCTGTAATGAAGCCGGGACACAAGCAAGTGATACTAGTTTTTGTCGTTATCAATCCATCTTTATATCAACAAACATCAAATAAAAATAAAAAAAATTACAACATCCCATACATTGCTCCGATCCCAAGCTAAGTAGCTAAAGCACTTGTTTTATGGAAATCAGAAACGACGGTGGTACCACAACACCCAGACCCGAGACAATATAGAAAAGATCGTGTTCTACATTGACCCGACCGGGAGTGCTAGCCACTCGACCACGGAGGTCGTCAAGTATACTTAAACGCAAAATCTCTAAGTGGTTTATCAAAACAAAACTTAGATTATGCTGTTACACGATGTACTCGTAGACAAGCAATCATTTCTAGTTTTAAATAATTTATTATGATAAAAAAATAATGTTTTGTTATTATCTAACAGAATAAATCGAACCAGCAATGTATTGCAAACGAATGTATCCAGTCATAAAACATAATTTTGTCATGTATCACAACGAATCAGTGATTTTCATATACAGGTCAAACCTAGTTCAGGCAAAAGAACTACTGTACCTACGTGTTAATTTGTAAGCTCTTTGATTTGTTATTGTTCTTGTGAAACTGAATAAAAATTATTTTATTTGAATATTTTATATACATTGATTAGCAAATCTTTGGTTTTGTATATCTCTGAGCTAAAGCATTTTAAGATCAAAAAACCGGCTAAGTGCGAGTCGGAATCGCCCACTGAGGGTTCCGTGCCAACTGTAACTGAATTAGAGATTCACTTACTTCCACTAAGCCAAAATATCACTATTATTTTGTTGACAGCAAACATAACTTTGTTTATCATAGTGTTTATGTAGAGAAAAAAGTTATGGTTGTCGAAAATGTGCTATATCTCAAAAACTACTAGCTCGATCTCGTTCAAACCAATTTTTTTTGAAATTTTTTGTCAAAGTCTACATCATTTACTTTTATCGTCCATCTCTCAAAGGTTAGACTTTTAGAGAAAATGGTCTTAGAAACCTCGATGTCATTTTAAAAAACCTATCCATAGACACCCTAGACGCATAGGTTTTTTAGGATCTAGTTTCATGTGTGGGAGCCTCCTCTTAAATATCATTATGTTTTATTTTTGTTTGAGAGTCTTAAAGCGGTTAACAGGATACATCTACCTACTTAGTTTTTACTGTGTAATACTAATAGCTTCAGAATAAAGTGGCTGTAACTAACGGACGGACCGACAGACAGACTTGACGAAACTATAAGCGTTCTCTGTTTTGCCCTACGGAACCCTAAAAATGTTTCTTATATTACATGCCACACGCTAACAAAAGTGTTATTTAACTTTCTACCTCATCCTTATAGTGCTGCACACGAGGCTAACATACTAAACTGCATTGTGCATAATAGCAAGTTATTTGTAATTTATTAATTCACTAATAGCGTTTGCGTTTTAGACTAATGAGCTTTCGACGTGAGCTCATAAAGCTTATGGGTTGTATTATTATTAGTATAACTGAATATTGAGCCTAGCACAATATTGAATATTAGAGCCGGCCAGTGTCATCTCGCTTCGTTAAATAGGTAGTGATTAAGAGTTATACAGTGACGCGGCTGTCGTAAGGATATATCACTTGTAAACATAAAAGCTAACACGTTTCGTAAAAACTGCTCAGAGGGTTTCGATTTTTATTATATATTACCCAATACATTTCATCGAATACTTACCTATTCTATTTTGTTCTATAAACTCTAGCGTCGCCTTGGAAATCTCGGTGACTTGCATTGGGTAGTTATGCCCGAAGCGCTCGATAGTATAGTGTTCTCTTGTCTTGCAGACTTTGACATACACGTTTGAATAGGCAAATTGAATGCATCTTTTATTATTATTGATAGTTCGTGTATGTGTAAAGTGATTTACTCGTAAATAAACTTAACAATCAAATCTGAATTCGACCGGTAACTAAATCTTACGCTAACATCATGGGTTCATGGTCAGAGCAAATCTTTAGATTAGTAACTAAATGTTTAGATTAGTATGATAACAATTTTCATATGTGACATATACATTCTCAATTAGCAACATAACTATTTTCAGTGTCATTACTTTTAGCTTACTGATTTACTAAGCTAAAAGTGTTTACTTCAATCTACAAAATGTAAAATTGTACTGAAAAGTACTCAAATCATTCTCATAGCAAAGCGAAATGGTTTAGACTTTAGACACATGCATTTATGGTTAATAAATGGTACAATGTTGCCATACGATGTATAAACATTACTTTGTTACCTTACTGCTTTGGAAAACTGGAACGTAAAACGTTTCCTTGTAACTTATTCTGAAGGCGGTCTTTCAGAAAGCGTTGAAATGAAGTTTAAAATTACATAAAATTATGTAAGAATGAAAGAAACATCACTCTATGTACATGTGTGAAATTATTCCAAATTTTCCCATTTCATATGGCAAAAAGGCGTTTTCTTGTTTTGCTCATAATTCAACTAAGTATTTTATAAAATTATTAAACTTTTTTATTATTATTAACGTGTAAATCAAGAATTGTCCAAAAGTAGACAAACGTCTTTGCAATGGTGATAAAAAATGGTATTGTTTGAACAAGGAAAGGCAGATTGGTCTTTAATTCCAAAATTCTTGCTACTCGTATATACGACTACAAAGCTTTGTCCGGTTTTAATTAGAAATTACCACGTGTGTAGTTAATTGTCTACTTACGTTGGGCATTGCTATTTTCCTTATTTAATAATATTAAGCCGCCTTAAAAATTGACTAAAAAGCTTAATGTTATACAAACAGCGCTGCATCGGTCTACATACATCATGCACCGACTCCAAAAGAATTGGTTTCTCCAAAGCAGAAGATCAATGCGTTATTATTTCAAGCTTTTTTTAAAGGTTTTTAAAGGCGGTTTTATTTTCATGATTGTTGACCTTATCTTGATTTGATCTTTAAAAAGCTCCACAAATTGCTCTTTAAGATTGATGAACGTACGTGATGAATCTACGTGATGAACACGTAGATTTTTGTGCTATTCAAGTGCAAGCAATTTTCGTCTGAAAGTGGTAAGGCGTGACCGCACAGTGACCGCGTCCGAACATTATTATAAGAATTGTGCAATAAACGAGTTCTTAGGCGGCATATCCAGTGCCGCCCGCCCGTCAGCACGTTTCCTTCGTACGTGAAGGAATATGACCACTTAGTAAATTTAATTTTGATAAATATATACTAATATTATGAAGCTGAAGAGTTTGTTTGTTTGTTTGAACGTTGAACTATAAGCTTATCTCCGGAACTCTTGGACCAATTTGTAATAATATTTTGATGTTATTTAACAGCTTATTTATCGAGGAAGGCTTTATGGCTATAAAACATAGCGCTGCGATGTGAGGGGAAGGAACAAACTCAAAAAGCGCGGACGAATTATTACATTTTTTTTTTTATAATACTTTATAGACTTTTTTGAAAAGCCCTCTTACTCAAAAAAACACGGTGACCTTATAGTACAGTAAACTTAGGTTTGGACTTCGACTTGTATGATTAATTGAGACCTTTTTCGAATATCTTCCGACACCATCCAAGATGACACTAAAAAAATCCAAAGACATTCCTAGTGGAATATATACCAACAATCAGTTCTATTTGCAGCCGGATTAGGCTGGCAGGTATCTGAAGTACATCTTATCCACTTATGCAACACTTATGAATTTGAGTCGAGTCGTTCAGTATTATTTGTATGTAACTCCATACTTCAACGCACATCTATAAACTTCGTAGCATTTCCACCTTGGATCGAGATCTACTCGGGACCCACTCTCGACCAGCTTTAATCTTAACTCAGAAAATTATTCTAGAAGGCGCTCTTCTTAATTGCTTTCCAATGGCAAGGTGCAGCCTGCTTTGATGTGTGATTTGAGTGATCGGATAGTCGGATGCATATTTACCTAAAGTTAATTTTGGCAAAGATATTATGGTGGTGACTTCTAGTTTTTTGTTTTTTTCTTCAATTATAAATCCCGGGAATCCAGAAAAGAACAATTCCCACCTTCCATACATTTGAAAACCTGATAATGAAAGTTTATGTATAGACCGCAAGTATAGCAGGAATACTGCGTGCTAGATTAGGAAATAATTCCCTGTTTTCACTTTTACCAGTTAAACGCCAGGAATTTTAAAAAATACGAATTACTACTTTGAAGGTTAGGAATTGTCGCGGGCAAATTATCAACACAAATATCTATGGAAATATGTAGGCAGTACATATGTACCAAGTATTTAAAAGTTAATTCATTATATCATTCTACCTATTAATATTATATCATTATTAATACACAAAACAAAATCTCACAGTACACAACGAGACGCAAACGCAAAACGAAAGAGACTGCGCCGATTCGAATATGACAGGCGGCTGTCAAACGTCAAAACAATCCGTTTCACTCTATCATCATAATTAAACGTAAACTGATAATGTTCGTATTATTTTTTACTTGACTTCAATAAATCTTCATAATAATTAACTATATAGGTAAAAGTATTAAGTACTTAAAATATAACAAACAGTAATAAAACTAGTTCAATATTAAAAGTCAGTCTCCAGTCGTCACTCGCCAGCAAGTAAATCGGAACGTAGCTCTACAGGTAACGTTCAAAAACCATAATTTCATTTTTTAAGAAGTTTGTACGAGTTAAAAATAACAAAAATCTTTTTTTCCTGCGTCTCTGATAAAAAAATGATAAGCGTAATGAGTTCACAATAAAATAAGCTAAATTTTAATATTTGTTTCATTTCTATACATGCTCAGGTGAAAAATAGGCATTGTTCTTTAGGAATCCGAAAATAATTTGTAACATAGTAAAGGAACGACATCTTTAGCATGTGGTATTTATATATAAAAAAACAGGACTCCGGATTAAATACTTTAAATGTGTATTAATTTAACTCAAAGTTGCCCATCAATTTATGAGCATGTTGAGTGAAAGAAGAGCAAAAGACAGTACATATACACTCAATAGTACTACATCCGATTTGGTTCTATAATAAAACCACTAGATTTTGGTGATTAACCACTGATTTAGAAATCGCGGGTTTTTGTTTGTTAATGTAAAACTGCATTCCATATTAGCTCACCAACACTTTAAAATAATTTAAAATTCCTACACCCGATTTAAATACAAAAATAGTAAACTTCGCAATAACGCAATCCCGAGATTTTTCGATTTAAAAGTGTACTCCATAATAACAACACCTCATCTTTAGGTAAATATGCATCTGATCATCCGATCACTAGATATTACACAAATATTTTATTTTATGACAAAGTATTCTGCATGCTAATCGTATTGGCAAACATAGTTTTCAGTTCTAGAACATCTACGTCTTTAGTTTTTTAAGTAACCCCTAAAGGATTACACTAGAAGATTTTCTCTCTAGGTTTTGAATACCTACATTTTAATCGGTTAATGGAGTGTGATGTTTTTTCGAAAAACATTTGTTTCCACCCGAGCGCTCGCAGCAACTGAGTTGCATCGCGGTCTTGCTTAATGCACACTTAAGCGGGATTTTGTGTAGAACTATAAACCATTAGAGCGAGCACGTCTGAAAGTTTGTATAAAGTTTGTTTAGGAAACGAAAAATAAACACAATTGTTAGGGGATAAACAAACACAAGTTGCAAATTATTAGGGGTGTATTGCCTTCTTGCTTTAATTCTTTCAAGTTTCAGGCAGTTCAAAACCCACTCAAGTAGTCTAGGCACCAAATTAGCATCATCATCATCATCATCATCAGCCAAAGGATGTCCACTGCTGACCATAGGCCTCCCCCACGGCTTTCCACCACAATACCACACCACCAAATTAGCATAAGATTGAAATTTAGAAAAATTAAAAGTATTTCTGTTTCACTTACTAGTGTCAGTGCTGTACCAAGCTAATCTCCGGAGTGGATTATACGAAATCTCAATACGAATTAGCTAATCCGTAAATCCAGAAGCAGAGCTGCTTAACTGGTAAAGCAACATCGACAATATGAACCCTGATCTTGATGGCGTTATAACATCGTTACATAAAGATGATTTTGAATTTTACTTTAATTTTGTAGTATAATAAGTAGTTCTTTCAAACTTGAAATTTTTGCTCTCTCTAAAAATAATAAGGTCTATGTCAGAAAACGCAAACCCGTCGGCAACGTGGCGGATCAGACAAACTTCCTCGGATTAAACTTTCGTTTTGCGCTGTGCAGCACGCGCCGCCATTTTATTTTAACTCGGGAAGCTATTACGTAACTGTCAGTTTCAAACGATGGCGATGCGATTTCAATCCGCATAATATAGTCTTGACCATAAAATTAATATTCCTATCGGAATAGAAGGACAAGTAAAAGCTGTCAAACGAAACCGATTTAAGATGTCAGTAACTAACATAAGTAAGTAACATTTGTAGCTTTAAATGAGATAACCTTTCGATCAGGTGATTTATAACAATGTTCCTAAATTAATATAGTAGTTTACTGCATGATAAACAGTCCACACAAAATATTGAACATGCAGCTCTAGTGTAAAACTAAATGTTATTTCATTATACAAAATATTCGTCGATATACATTCTGTCTTTATTTTTTACGTAAATTAACGTTTGTAGAATAGAATAATCAAACTGCGTACTTTAAATTTGAAGCGCATTGGTAAATATAAGTCGTATATTAAGAGGCTTCGATTTGGACTAATCTACCTATTAAATGATTATTTGTTGGGGTTATGCCGCTGTAATGCATAACAATCAATCATCGATCAAGTCACCATGTTTCAGACGCATTATTTCTCCAAAATATACACAATTTTACTTTTAAATATAAAAAATCAAATGCACGTAATTTTCAGCGAGCTTCTGCGGGGCGGTCAACTGTTTGACATCTGACAAAAATGGTTCTTCTACCAATCTCTTTTTATCACACAGTTTGCTGCTAGTGACATCTCGCTTTTGTCGTTCTATTCCAAAGGGATAATAATTTTATGGTCTTGACTAAAGGCAACATCAATATAATCAGCTGCAAGACATTCGCTATGTCAGTTAGTTAGGCAATTGTTGAGCCTGCTTTCAATGTAAATCCTGAAGTCCTTACAAAGTTGTCTTTACATCTTGTTGCGGGTCATCCAACCAAGCGTTTTATTGTTTTCAAACCATCAAACGATATTTTTCAGCACTGCCAGTTTTTAATAATGTCTGGATTCCATTTAAAATATAAATAAATGTTTGACATCACACACATTGCTCTGATCCCAAAGTTGTGAACTTGTGTTATGGAAATCAGATATAACGGTGGTACCACAACACCAAGACAAGAATCCATTAAAAAAAAAACAATATCGAACCGACTGGGAATCGAACCCGGGACCTCAGAGCGGCGACGCCTTGAAACACAGCGTGCTTAGCCACTACACCACGGAGGTCGTCAACAAAAAAAAAATTAAGGTGAGTTAGATAATCGTCTTAAGAATAATTGTTGGACAAAGTCCGCTTATCATAAGCATTCTTACGCTGTTTAAAATAAGCTGTTCTGTTTTTAAACTAACACAATTCACGTTATCTTATTTGCGTTATACATAAACCACGCTGTTATACGCCTATTCCATCTCGTAGAGTCGTTGCGATACTTCAACATGACCTAAACTGGCAGAAAATGCTTTGTGCTGTTACTCCCTTGTTTTTTGTGCAATAATATATACTAATATTATAAAGCTGAAGAGTTTGTTTGTTTGTTTGTTTGTTTGAACGCGCTAATCTCAAAAACTACTGGCCCGATTTGAAAAAATATTTTACGTTGGATAGTCCATTTATCGAGGAAGGCTTTAGGCTATATAACATAAAGATACAACTCATAAAACCACAGCAGAAATGAAAAATGTTGCGAAAACGGGAGAAAGATATTCCTTTTGAGAGCTTCCGCTGCATGCGGAAACCGCTTTAGTTACATAAAAATCATGTATGACAGGATTGTTCAGCATTAAAAGTCCTATAATAAAGTCCGCGACAGCATATGTCTATCTTTTATGGTTGACTTACTACAACCTTTTTTATGTTAATAAATTTGTTAATAAAAACATTGCACTCCGGGAGTGCCGGCAGAAGTGAAAACTTGAATATCAACGTTGTACATTTTTGATTTTTTGGAATAGTTAGGGAATAATTTTGAATGAATTGCTCTTATTATCTATATCTATATCTATCTGCTCTAATAATAATAATAATAATAATAATACAATAATAATAATATATTTTTATAGAATACAATATTTATTAATTACGCTATCGTACACAAACATTACAATTTATATTATATTAAATTACATTAAAAAGTTTATCTCTCAGAAAAATCAACTTACATCCATAATTTCGCCAACCGTCTTACGGTTTTTCGATCAGCCCACGTGTCCTGACGCGAGTTTCACATTTTTCCCCCATCCCACAAAAGTGCTCAACGCCGCTAAAGAAGTTTTCACTTCAATAATGCATTAATTTAGAGGTGTATTATACACACAGGAATTTATTCTTATCAAAATAAATACATTCATCATCACGAGCATTTCATTTAAAACCAAGTTGCCCTTTATATCATTTGATTTCAATAAATATCTTAGGAGCTATCACAGTTTTAACATAACTCCGCACCAAAATAATGTTCGCAGCTTAAGCACAACGTGCGCTTGCGCTAATCTATACTAATATTATAAAGCTGAAGAGTTTGTTTGTTTGAACGCGTTTATCTCAGGAACTGCTGGACCGATTTGAAAAAATATTTCTGTGTTGGATAGCTTATTTATTGAGAAAGGCTTTAGGATATAAAACATGGCGCTGCGACGGGAGGGGAGGGAGCAAACTCAAAACGCGCGGACGAAGTCGCGGGGACCGCTATATATTATAAAGCTGAAGAGTTTGTTTGTTTGAACGCGCTTATCTCAGGAACTGTTGCACCGATTTAAAAAAAATATTTCTGTGTTGGATAGCTTATTTATCGAGAAAGGCTTTAGGATATAAAACATGACACTGCGACGGGAGGGGAGGGAGAAAACTCAAAACGCGCGGACGTTTGTAGCTTCTTAAAAAATTGAATCATAAGGTGCAACTCCCCCCTACCCCCTCTTATGTAATCACTAAAAATGAAGAAATAAAATAAACTTTAAAAAAAAGTAAAAACCGACTTCAAAACCAAAATGCACTAAAAAGTCTTAAATAAACTCTTCACCATCGAAAGGAAAGGAATCCGGTTTAGGCAAACAATTTCTTTTTGTAGTCGGTGCCATCACTTTGACCATCAAGCATCAACTATCACAGCATTCATTTTTAGTGATTACATAAGAGAGGGGGGGGGGGAGTTGCACCTTATGATTCAATTTTTTAAGAAGCTACAAATTACCTATCATAAGTTTCGTCATTACAATAACTGAACTCCTAAGCGTTAAGGAGTTCCACCATCAGCTCAGCCCCACAAGATGTTGACTATCAGACGTAACAACACGTCAACATTAAGATTCTAGTAAAGAAATACTATACGTGTCTTTAAAATTTGAGGGTTTCCCTCGATTACACCAAGATCCCATCATTAGATCCCAAAATGGAAAAAATGGGACCAACTAGAAAGTACACTCTCTAAGTAGGCGAAAAATTTTTTCGATTCGGTCGACAAACGACTGAGATATGAGGTAACATACATACAAAAAAAAAATGATAAAAAAAACATACAGTCGAATTGATAACTTACTCATTTTTTGATGTCGGTTAAAAACAACAATAATAAGACGAGCAGTAAAACACAATACATTTGAAAAAAAAAACACGGCAACTTATTCCATACAGCATTAATAACACGCCACCAATAAATAATTAATGTGCTTAAATCACACATTTTGCCCGTTTGTACAGACCCTTAGACAGATGAATCAAAGTACGTCCATGGATACTAAACCGTCCAAGGGAAATAACCTGTGAATTGTGTAAAGTTTTTTTGTGAATCTCGCCTTATTTCTATATATTTCTTTCAAAAAAGTACTTAAATATATGTATTATTATAACTAATATGAAAGTAAAGGCAATGGGTTTACTAAATGGAAGCATATTTAAAATAAAACTCAAAGAACGCGGCCATTGTATTGATACGGTTAACACAATCACTTTTCAAGTTAACTTTAGTTTAGTATTTTCCATATAATCTGTGTTTTGAATAGTGTGTGGGAAAGGCCTATTCTTAAATTTTGTTGTCGCATATAACACTTTTAGAATTAACTAATGAAATACGGTACAATTACGACATAATTCCGAGTAACGACGAAACACTTCAACAAAAAAAGTTGCACTAAGGGAAAAAAATATCTGTAACAAATTTTAAGCGTTAAGTACGCCATCTGTATTTTTTTAGTTTATCTTACATGTCAGCTTGCTTTAAACACTTTCAAAAGTTGGGAACAATCTGTATAGATGGCGATATTTAAACTTTTGTGCACGCACCCATGAAACACTCTGTGTGGATACATAAATTATTATTCTGTATACTCAAACCTATCCGTACATATTTTTTTTGTGCTTACAGCTGCAAAGGTTTAGCTACTATGAAGCATTTATTGACGAAGGATTGAGGTTACAGAAGCGCGCGCCGTCACTTGCAGTGTATGGACGTTATCCGCGAGATTGATCGTGCGAGTCGGACGTATCAGTGGATAATATTATTTTCTTGTTGATACACAAAGATCTGATATCGTAAGAATATAACAATTGTATATATATGACAATCGATATGACAAACGTCTAAGTGTTTTTACATTTAAAATACGAAGAATCGAACGAACGAGACGTAGAGGTTTTACGCGTAGCTTGAAACCTCTACATCCCCCCCGGTCGGTAAAATTTCAAAGCACAGCTGTGAAATTTACCTATCAATAACTTATTAAACCTACCTATGTGGGAATATCATTTACAACACAGCAATGTCTCTTAAGGTTGCCGCTAGCAACTAGTAAGAACGAAATGAAAATAGAAAAATCTTTCAAACTTCAGCATGAGAAAACCCACATAAAAATCACACCACATAATTAACATTTCAGTCTACATATTAAACCAAATCAGACATTTCAATGATTTTAGAAAAAGACCTGTGATGAAATATTCCCTCACTACTCTTTCCCCTCATTTCTTCCAACTGAAAATACAGTAACCCTTCATCTCTTTGCTAAAATCTCCCAAACCTTGCAATCATATATTGTGTATAGTATCCAACACAGACACCACCCAATCGTTATGCGAATACAAAGGGCTTACACATAAATAACCACTAAGCTTACTAACCTAACTACCTCCTTATCTTTATTAAATATCCCATTATTTATATAAAATTGCCCCAAAAATAACACGCCTAAATCTTCCCTACATTCTTGTTTGTTGTTGGGTGATGACTGATGAACCCCTCTCATCACAGCTTGGATCCCCAACGATGTATCAATAACAACATTGATATGAAGTATTAGCTAGAACAAAAACAAGTATTAGAAATTGAATCTATCTACAATGCAACTAACACTAAAACACAATAAGTCACCCTATATTTACATTAACTTATTTCAATAATAATTATATTAAATATTTAACTACATAATTGAATAAAATTAAAAGAAAATTATAATTTACACAATTTACAATGTAAAATTGTTTGTTATCACAACTGACATGACACTGTCAACTTCAAAATCATCTTCTTCTTCTTACTATTTGATGGCTTGGGTTTTAGCCATTTGGCCATGTCGTTTGAATGATCATTTGACATCTTGTCGACATTCCTATGATGCGGCTGTCAATTATTACCAACTAATCCTCAACTTAAATGGTTTTAACCTGTTATGATAAATGATATATTTTCTAGTACTAACATCAGATACCTTTTTAATGAGAAAATTGTTATTCGACAATACACGGAGTATTCGATATGGACCTGAATATGGCTTTGAAAGTTTTCTAGCGATACCTGTGATCCTTCTTGGGTTATAAACCAAAACTAATTCATTAACTCTGAAATTCCTAAACTTCACCTTACGATCATAGCTTAGCTTTTGTCTTATTTGAGCTTTCGTAACGTATGTTTCTCAAAGCTCGTGTAATAAGTGTTCTATTCTGATTCCTGCGTGTTTCTATGTAATTATCGACATTATTATTTAAATTTAACTCTCTATCAGAACGGAATTCAGGTTCTCTAGCGAATATTAATGTATAAGGAACTAGGTTCGTTGAAGACTGTTTTGAAACATTATAGGATTACACCAATCTTTCTGATCATCCTTAACCGCTTGAACGGCCTTGGGTACTAGTAGTACCCAAAACAAAAATTGTAGTTTAGCGGCCTTGGGTACTAGTAGTACCCAAACGAAGTGTTTGAATATAAAGCCTTATTGCTTTCAAAATAAAAATAAAATCGCCTGGCAAAAAATAAGTGTCGTTCCTTAAGAATCACCGGTTATTTCAAAGTATGACAACATTAGAAATCATTCAATCAACTTAAAAAAAAAAATGACATTGCATTGTTTGTGAGCAACAATTTTTATGAAGTTTTGGGAAGGTTTTAAGTAAAAAATATTGTACAACTAGCGGTCCCCCGCGACTTCGTCCGCGCGTTTTGAGTTTGCTCCCTCCCCTCCCGTCGCAGTGTCATGTTTTATATCCTAAAGCCTTTCTCGATAAATAAGCTATCCAACACAGAAATATTTTTTCAAATTGGTCCAGCAGTTCCTGAGATAAGCGCGTTCAAACAAACAAACTCTTCAGCTTTATAATATATAGCGGTCCCCGCGACTTCGTCCGCGCGTTTTGAGTTTGCTCCCTCCCCTCCCGTCGCAGCGCCATGTTTTATATCCTAAAGCCTTTCTCGATAAATAAGCTATCCAACACAGAAATATTTTTTCAAATCGGTCCAGCAGTTCCTGAGATAAACGCGTTCAAACAAACAAACTCTTCAGCTTTATAATATTAGTATAGATTAGCGCAAGCGCACGTTGTGCTTAAGCTGCAAACATTATTTTGGTGCGGAGTTATGTTAAAACTGTGATAGCTCCTAAGATATTTATTGAAATCAAATGATATAAAGGGCAACTTGGTTTTAAATGAAATGTTCGTGATGATGAATGTATTTATTTTGATAAGAATAAATACCTGTGTGTATAATAGACCTCTAAAAATAATGCATTATTTTTTTACCAATTTATTAACATAAAAAAGGTTGTAGTAAGTCAACCATAAAATGTAGACATATGCTATCGCGGACTTTATTATAGAACTCTTACGGCCGGTTTCTGAAACGCTTGTCAAATAATGAATTCGTTAACAGTCAGTCATAATTGACAATCTGTTAAACAACTGTGGGTTGCTGAAAAGCAATTCATCCTAAAATTAGCGAATCGATTGTTAACAGCTGATATTTTTTTTGGTCTGACCACCCTTGCTTAAATCAGTCACCTTCATTCAATGACTCATATTTTGTTTCTGTTTAACGTATACCTTTGTCTCTATTTTTTGACATCAACGTGTAATCTGTGGTGTCAAGAAATTATAATTGACAGATTACAGAATTTTCAAACTTATGGCCAGCAGAACTTGTTCCGCAGCGCTGATGGCATGGTTACGTTGGGTCATGGGTTCCAGATGTGACAGTAATCCCATTAACTAATGGGATGAATGGATGGGAGGGAAAATAATTTTTTTTTGAAATTCTGTAGCGGGCCCTAAATTCCAAATCATTATAATGATCTATTGGATGAATTCGCTCTCTAAACAAGCGAGTTTGCATCAGATCTTCCTCGTCGCTTGTTATGGATATATCATCAGCAGATAAATCAGATGACATTGTATTTTTTCAATTCAGTTCATAAAAAAGAAGTATGCAAAAGTCTTTTGACACTCCGCTAAGTGATCGATTTTCACTAATTAGCTAATTTAGTATTAACAAGAAGTTGACATGCAATAAACTTTTTCGGAAACCCAAATCTTCCATAATTGGCGATTAATGAGAGATGTGACATTTGCAATGACAACCTGTCAATTGGCAGGTTCAGAAACCCGAACTGCGTTTAAATAGAGATTAACGCCTTGTTACGTAATTTTTACGATAACATGCGTTTCAGAAACCGGGTGTTAATGCTGAACAATCCTGTCATACATATTTTTTGTGTAAGTTAAGCGGTTTCCGCAGCGTATGCAGCGGAAGCTCTCAAAAGGAATATTTTTCTCCCGTTTTCGCAACATTTTTCATTGCTGCTGTGGTCTTATGAGTCGTATCTTTATGTTATGTAGCCTTAAGCCTTCCTCGATAAATGGACTATCCAACGTAATAAAAAATTTTCAAATCGGGCCAGTAGTTTTTGAGATTAGCGAGTTCAAACAAACAAACAAACAAACTCTTCAGCTTTATAATATTATAGTATAATGTATAGATACGAATCGGTTATATTTATTTGTTACATTAAGCATGTACATAACATGAATTTTAAACCTTAAAACATATAGGTCATTTATTTGAGAAACCAGGTAAAAATTATCGATGTTCGATATTTGCAACCTATTTTATAAATGAAACAAATAATAAACTTGTTTTTAACTAAAATTTTATCCATTGTTCTTTGAAAAATTGCACCACTAGTCCTCAAACCAAAAGGTAAAACGTTAATTCGTATAAACCTGACGATGTTACAAAAGCTGTTTTATGTTTATCAGATTCATTTAAAGCGAGTTGCCAGTATCCTGAATCTAAATCTGCAAAATATTTAGCATTAGATAAATAAAGAATTATGTCATCAATAATTGGTAATGGATAACTATCACATATAATACACAAAGTGGCATAGACAAAATTACAAGCAAAGCTATTAAATGTATCAAAAACTTAATTTCCGTTCCACTCACCGAATGTATAAACGGATGTACGGCTACCGGTACGTTCCCGGACAGCCTAAAAATTGCAAAAATCAAACCAATCTATAAATCTGGCGATAAGTCTGACCAAAATAATTATCGGCCTATTTCGGTTCTACCAGTAATTTCCAAAGTCTTTGAAAAAGTAATTCACTCACGATTAGAAACATATCTCAGTACTGAAAAAATTATATACAAAAAACAATATGGTTTTAGACCTAGATCGAACACGCTCTCAGCAACAATTGACCTCATCACCAAAATTAAAAATAAGATAGACGAAAAGCAAATAGTTCTTGGGATCTTTATTGACCTTAAGAAAGCCTTTGATACCATCAATCACAAAATACTACTAAAAAAATTGAACGACATTGGTATTGCTGGCAAAGCCCACGCAATACTTACGTCTTATCTTCAAAATCGCAGACAAATCGTCAAAATAGGAGAAAATCAAAGTTCCGCTTGTCCAATAACTTTCGGAGTCCCACAGGGGTCGATTTTAGGACCATTGTTATTTATAATTTACATAAATAACATTCAGCACTTAGGTCTCACTGGCGACATTTCCCTTTATGCAGATGACACAGCTTTATTTTACTATGGAAATTCGATCAAAACAATAACCTCAAGGGCTCAAGCTGATCTAAATCGACTTAATAAATGGCTTTTATCAAATTTACTCACAATAAATACAAGTAAAACTAATTTTATAATATTTGCTGCGAAAAACAAAAAAATCAATGAAATGGATCTCAAAATAAACAATAAAATACTCCAAGAAAAGACACACGAAAAATATCTAGGCCTTATCCTCGATCGGCATCTTAACTGGAAAAAACATATAGAAAAAATTAAAAAAAAACTTACCATTTTAACCGGTATGGTACGGAACATAGCGAATTGTCTTCCTCGTAAAATCAAATATCTCATTTACAACTCTCTAATAAAACCACACGTAGATTACTTAATTGAAATTTGGGGCACAGCAACTAAAACAAACCTAAACATAATACAAATAACACAAAATAAATTAATAAAATCCCTTTTTCATTACGATTTTCGTACGCATAACAAAGATATATATGAAGATACCAAAATAATGACTATTAAACAGACATACATCTACCAGACATGCATATTAATATACAAAATTTTAAATGAACATATCCACACATCACTATCTTTTAAAAAAAAAGGTCGCGTACAAAAAATGAAGCTAAGAAACTCCAATCATTTAATAACACGTCATCCGAGGACAAACTATGGCAAAAAGAATATAGAATTCGAAGGTGTCAAAATATTTAACAAACTACCTGAAGACATTAAAGAGGCCCAATCGGTTATAAGCTTTAAAAGACAACTTAAATTATATATATTAAATGAACTGTAATATCCAAACTCTTAAAACCTAACAAAAAAAAACACCGTAAATGTTAATAATATAATATATAATAATAAAACATATGTGATTGGAGTGTGTATCCGTTTGTATGTACTCACAAATATATTTTTAGTCATGCACATATCAATAATAATAAAATTTAACCTAAATATAACATAAGAATTAAGTATACAGTTTTAAATATTGGAAAGAAAATAATAACTTAGTACAACATGTACCTATATTGTATATATTATTATTTTTTACTGTTCTGCGTTTATTGTTAAATTGCCGCATCCAGTATGCAAGTGCGCTCACTAGCTTCTTACATCCGTGGTTGCTTGGTGAGTTCCAACAATTTACATTTCTACCCGACACATCCTATTATATTAAATATTTTTACGTACGCTCAAGTAGATAATTACTGTAAAATCTATTACTTAGATAGACACTGTTTAAATGTAGAATAGTGTTTGTATAGTTTTTAGTATTATCTTGTTTTCTCTGTAAGTGAATATGTATTCTTTAAGAGAAATAAAGTTCTTCTTAAACCGTAAACCGTATAACCTTTATATTAAGAACTCTATAATCAACACAAAATCAGGACTCAGGTTGGCCGAAGTAAGGAGAACATGGCCAGGTGGGGATTTTCGGCAAGATCCGATGTGGACTGTGTTTGCGGTGCAGTGCAAACTATGGCACACTTAACATCGTGCCCGGCGTGCCCCAACACCTGCACGCCAGCGGATTAAATGAACTGCAGTCGATCCGCAATACAAGTGGCTGAATTCTGGGCTGCAACGATTTAATCCCTCGGGTTCCATCGACACGCTAAGAAGAAGAACACAAAATCTCCAAGAATCATCAGGTTTCTTTACTAAAACAACTGGTGATGCATAAGCACTATTGGATTCTCGATTAATATTCTGCTTAAGCATTTGTTCGACTTGATCTCTAATAATCCTATGTTGTTCATGTGACACCCTGTATGGTGGTCTGTGAACTGGGTTCTCGTCAACAGTTTTAATCTCAACTTCCATTAAATTACAACAACCTAATTGTTCGGATGAAAAAGCAAACTTTTGTTTATATTCATATAATAAATCATTTAAAAGTTCTTTATGTTGCTTTGAAAGATTTACATTAATGTCAAATTTTATTTCATTAAGCTCATAGCAGTGAAATAATTTTTCATTATTAGCAAATTCACAAAAATAAATATAGTCTTGTTTTGTCAAAGGGACAGACCCTGTCTGTTGAATCTCATTAATCTATTCTAAAGAACATGATTCATCATGAGAATCTTTACGACAAAATGGCGCATTTACCTAAATCTACAAACTTATCTCTAAAATTAATAATGGCAGAGTTCTCATTTAAAAAGTCGTGCCCTAAAATAATATTAGTGGCTAGTTTATGTACAACTTAAAAATTAATAACAAATAAATTAGACAGTATTTCACAACTTATGCTTGCTTTCCCAGAAATGTTTAACAAGTTTCCATCTGCACTTCGGAGTAACAAGTTATCTTTAATTAGTAAAAGGTTAACATTAAGTTTTCTACAAAAATCGAATGAAATTGCAGACACAGAAGCACCGGTATCTATAAGTCCTGACACTTCGATGTCATTCACGACCATCTTCAAACTTGGGAAAGAATCTTCCGTCTTCTCTGGACCTTGAGAACTTTCCATTGGTAATAAATCATCATATTGCTTCGGGCATTGAAAACTTTCCATCGCCAATGCAGCCCGGCTCATTGACGGCGATTGTAGTTTGGGTAGTCATCCATACGATTCGGGTTACTTCTTAAATTATATCTCGTTTGGTTTGAGTTCCGATTGAATTGTCCTCTCTGAGGTTGTCCTCTCATAATGGGAGACTCGGAGTGCGGTTGACCTCTTGTAGTGGGAGGGTCAGAGTACTGTTGACCTCTTGTAGTGGGAGGGTCAGAGTCTTGTTGACCTCTTGTAGTGGGAGGGTCAAAGTCCTGGTGGCCTCTTGTAGTGGGAGGGTCGGAGGGCGATCTCCATTCTTGTTGAGACGCTCTGAACGTAGAATTACCAAATGGTGGTCTTGTAGGTTGATAAGATGGCGATGTACGAGGCGTTTGGAATAATTCGCGAGACATAGGGCAATCCCCAGCCGATTGACTATTATTTAATGAACCAGTTTATAATGGTTTTATCTTCTATTATGTCAGCCTTTGAGGCTAATTCCTCCAGTCTATAGAGGTAATCTTAAAAAGGTTCGCCATTATTCTGTCTGGTATTATAAAAATTCGCGATATGGTCTTCTCCGTCAGAAAACTCGAACACAAATTTGGCCTTGATTTCCGTAAAACTTAATGAACATTTATTTGTTATTCTTCTATAAAATGAAAGAGCAGCGCCAGACAAAAAAGCTGCGATTATTTTAGTTTTCGTTTCCTCAGGCCAACCATTGATGGCAGCAATAGTTTCGAATTGTAAAAAAAAGTCGTTAACATGGCCCGAATAGCCGTTGAAAAGAGTAGTCATATTGGCAGTTAGTGTTACAAATTTACTTAGCTTTAAATTCCAGGTGTTCGTTGTAGTGACTTCTTTCTCTCTCTCTCGTGTCCGTATTTGGGCCTTTATTTGTTACCTTTCGTGTTCTATTTCAGCATTCTTCAGCTTCATTAGTTTTTTGGATATTATATTATTGAAATTTCTTTTTCTGAAATCAAAAATAGGTGTATATCGGGTCGGGTGGCGTCTCCACTGTAAGAAAAGCGTAGCGTCGCTGTGATCTTGGAGATATGAATACGAGTTTATGTGTTATGTTATATTCAATGAAAATACTTCAGGTATACTCTGTTTTAATTCCATTAGTTATAATTTGGTATGCACATAAGATTGTTCGTATAATATTATTTTCTTATTGATACACAAAGATCTGATATCGTAGGAATATAACAATTGTATATATATGACAATCGATATGACAAACGTCTAAGTGTTATTACATTTAAAATACGAAGAATCGAACGAACGAGACGTAGAGGTTTTACGCGTAGCTTGAAACCTCTACAGTACACACACGGTGTACGGCGGATGAAAACAATTTAATATGTATAGGAAGATAATTGAGGTATTGATATTTGAGGTGCTCGTAGCGCAGTGATAGCAGTGCTTTGGTAGTGATACCAAAGGGAAGCAACCTACGGCGCGGTCGTGTTTGGATGGGTGACCATTCCGACCATATAAGTGACATATATCACGAGCATCTCCGTGCTTCGGAAGGCGCGTTAAGCCGTTGGTTCCGGCTAATATCTATTGATATTAGTCGTAAAGCCTAGTCAGAGGCCTTATGGAGGCGGTTTGATAACATCCGACAGCAGTGTTTGTCGCTTGCCTTGCAAACACCCGTCCACAAACCCGCACTGAGCCCGAGTGGTGGAGTATAGCTCAAACTACCTCATAGTTGAGGTAAGGCCTTCGCCCAGCAGTGGGTTGTTACAGGCTAACTTTACTTTAATTTTTTAGGAAGATAATTATGAATTCGAAAGTAAAAAGGTAAATGATACAAGATATGTTAATAATATATTATGAAAAAGTTTTAAAAAATCGGCAAAAGGTGACGACCTTCGTGGTTTAGTGACAAAGCACGCTGGGTTCCAAGACGTCGCCGCTCCCGGGTTAGATTCCCGTCTCAGGTCTGGGTTATGTGGTACCACGGTTAAATCCGATTTCCATAACACAAGTAAATTAACTACTTACTTTAGGATCAAAGCAATTAATGTGATTGGTGTCCTATATATCAATATTGAAACTTATCCTCTAGGTATTGTTACATATAAATAAAGCTGTATACTAGTAACTACCTGTCCCCGCGACTGCGTCCCCGCGTTTTGAGTTTGCTCCCTCCCCTCCCGTCACAGCGTGATGTTTTATAGCCAAAAGCCTTCGTCGATAAATAAGATATATCAAACTTTTTTTTTCAAATCGGTCCAGTAGTTTCAGAGATTAGTGCGTTCAAACAAACAAACAAACTCTTCAGCTTTATATTATTAGTAGGTATAGCTTAACAGAAATGCTGCAAAATATCTTATTAATATTTGATACTGATTCAATTTGATTCGCAAATTACCTATAAGTTAATTGCATGTGTTACGGACACCCAATCATGTTTAGTAATAAGTTTAGTTATATTTATTTGTAAGGATTTTTGATGATAATAAATATAATTTTCTGTTAGGGCCATAGCGAGTAAGCATTGTAATTAGCTTAGGGCTCGTTTTATTTCAATAATAAGAAACCTGTTAGTTAGGAATTCCCATTTGCAAATTAGGTAGGCAGGTAGGGTAACAATTAACTAGCTAGGAAATATTAAGAAATATGTAGGTAGTTTGGTACAGGGGCGAGGGAGACCCTAGTAGGCTGTCTCGCTCAGGTGGAGCGAGGCCGGTAAAGCCTTCGAATTTCCTGTCCCCCATATCGCACTTTCTGAGGGTAGGTAGGAAACCCATAGAGTGGATTGTTGCGAATGGGAATTTTATCACGATTAATGTAGGTAGGTTACAAAAACGTTAGAAGGAATACGCAGATGATGTTATGTGTCCGTCCTTGTTTGTAACTAATCTGTATTAGTCGATAAGTCAGACATGTATTTTTGGTTAAATAAAGGGCCGTGAGCGGGCCAGATCGTACGCGCTCTCACGGTCACCGATCTCAAAAAGAAGAGTTTTATTTGGAATCTACAGTCTACACATCGAAGGAAAGATCGTCGGAAAATTGACTCAGCCTGCCTGTAGTCAATATCGTCTGGTCCTTCGAGCCGGATCTCGTCTGGTCCGTTGCGATCCGGATATAAGAAGAAATCAGCAACGCGGCATCGACTTGTGCTTTGGTTAGCACATACGCCGAGGGATCTACGCCGAAGCACAGTGTAACCAGGAGCCGCGAATCGGCCTATACTCCTGTGGAGAGACGATCACATTTACACGGGTGTTCCGTGGCTCGGGCATTCACCACCTAACGGTGCCAAACGGTGTCTGTCTCGGGTTTAACGCCGATTCCCAGGCGGTGCAGTTTTCGGGCGAGCTGCCACATATCGCGCCAGCGATTGTGAACAAGTCCGACCGGCGCCGGTACGGTGTGCGTAAGCGTGGGGGCCGGACTGTAGGCACTGCGGAGGGTTCTGGACATTCCAGCCAGAACTGAGCACCCCACGGATGCGTACACTCTCTGCCGGGCGGTACCTCCCTTCCGATCCTGCACGACCATCCATCCCCAGACAGGCTCCCCTTGGTAGTGTACCTGTTTGGGATTGATAGGAGTAGGGGCAGCAAGTAAGAAGATGCCGACTACGCGCAGCCAAGCTGGGAAAATGGAAGCCGAAGACTCAAGACTACGCAACTTTGAAGAGCCACCCGCATCACCGTCTGTGCAAGCCACCGCGAGTACGTTACGACAGAGTGAACTACCCGCAGAAGGCGGACGAATGGAAACGGCAGCAGAGAGACGTCACGACGCTAACGCCGACGCGCCTAGGATAAGGCCGCCGCCGTCGTCAAATAGGTCAAGCGTCGCCGCTCGTTTAAAGCAAGCCGAGTTGAGAGCAGCCGAGCAGTTGGCGGCTATTGAAAAGAATCTAATTCAGAAGAGATTAGAATTTGAGATCGCTACGATAATGGATACAACAGATGAAGATGACCGTGAGAGCCTACCCGCCGGTGAGACCCTAGCGAGGGTGGATGACTGGTTGGATCAAGCCCAGTCCCGGCGTCAAGATGTAAACATGCAACTACCCACAACCGAGATGTCTTGTAGCGTTCCTACCCTCCGTGAAGAGAGGAATGAAAGAAATAGACATTTGTTTACGCGACGCAAGGAAAAAGATGCGCGTAATATAGAAGTGGATAGAAACCGACATTTGAATTCGCCGAGCATAGAATTAAATGAAGATGTAAACAACATTCAACAAGATGTGCAGCGACAGGTCGAGTCAAACAATGATTGTACAGCGAGACCCCAAGAGTATACGGACGGGGCGGAACGACTTGCTTACACATTGGAGAGGATTATGTCGAAGCGACCGGCCCCACGTCAAGCTATTGAGTTACCGATTTTTAATGGAAACACGAACGACTGGTTACCATTTAAAGCTGCAATGGAAGATTCAACGCGATCATGCAACTTCAGTAAATCCGAGAACCTGGCTAGATTGAGGAATTGTCTAAAAGAAGAAGCCAAGGAGGCAGTAGCGGCGTTGTTATACCGTGCCACCGATCCGAACAAGATCATGCGAACGCTAGAACAATGCTATGGAAGGCCAGAAGTGATCATTGATCGGGCACTGGACGACCTCAAGAACCTGCCGCGAGTTGGAACGACAGCCAGTGAACTGAATTCGTTCGCGATCAAGGTACAGAACATCGCGTACACACTGGACTCCATAGATAATAAAAGCTACCTCAGAAATCCGATGATGACCCGAGAGGTGGTCGATAAGCTGAGCTCACACTTGAATGCAAGATGGTGCGACTACGCAGCGCGGTACGCAAGCTACTCGGAGCCAGAGATCGTGACATTATCGCAGTTTTTGATGGAGGAAGCGAATAAGGCGATTCGATTCGCATACGTGTCGCAACCTAGCAACAGTGCAGCGAAGAAAGAAGTGCAAGCTAAGCAGAAGGCTAACTCAAAGAAGCGAAACACTAGTGTGTACGCCACAGCCGAGGAAAAGGCTACGACGGCACAAGATAAGACGTGTTTATGTTGCGGCGGGGACCACGAAGTGTCGAAGTGCACAAAGTTTAAAACCATGACAGTAAAGCAAAGATGGGATTGGTTGAAAGAAGAAAAGATATGCTTTCTATGCTTGAACAATAAGCACAGGCGAATCAAATGTAAAGCACCGATGTGTAATGAGAATGGCTGTAACCGACGTCATCACAGGCTGTTACACACAGAGCGTGAAAACAGCGAAAGTCAACACAACCAAGAAGTGGTAGCCTCAGTTAGCCATACTGTGGGGGCATCCAAGGTGTTGTTGAAGGTATGTCCGATCGTCATTGAGGGGCCACGGGGTAGAGTAAACACACACGCTCTACTTGACGAAGGGTCTACGGTTACGTTGATCGATCAGGACGTGGCGGAATACGTCGGTGCAGAAGGCCCGCTTCGAGACTTACACATATGCAGTGTGAACACACAGAGCGTACCACACACGAGCAGAGAGGTCGAGCTTCAAATGATCGCCAGTAACAACGAGAAACATTTGGTGAAAGCGAGAACGATGAAGAATCTCCGCTTGAATACTCAAACGGTGGGTCGGAGCTGTTTAGAGTATGGACACATGCGTAACCTGAACGAGAGTGACGTGTGTTATGTAAACGCCAAGCCGCGTGTCCTCATAGGCGCGGACAATTGGCATCTGATAGTAAGCAGGAAGCTGTTGACAGGCAAACGCCACGAGCCAGCAGCATCGCTCACCAGACTGGGGTGGGTGATACATGGTCGAGCGCCGTCCCGAGTCATAAGGGAGAGAGATACGGTGTTGTTCGTCGACGACCATGGGAGAGCTCGGTCTACGCAACCTGACGAAGAACTACACAACATGGTGAAGTCATACTTCGACATCGATTCGCTGGGCATTCAGAAAAAGGAACGCGAGAACCCTGATGATGTGCGCGCCTTAGAAGCCTTTGAGTCAACAGTGAGATGTGTCAATCAGCGATATGAAGTTGGATTGCCGTGGCGCAAGGTTAACACAGTTATGCCGCCGAGCTACGAGGCTGCTAGGCGGAGGCTCACGTCAATAGAAAGGAAGATGGACGCATCTGAAGACTTCAAAGCAAAATACACAGCCCAGATCGAGAGTATGTTTAGAAAAGGCTACGCAGAGGAATGCCGAGAAGCCGACACACAGAGCCCGCGTCTCTGGTATTTACCACACTTTGCCGTGGTAAATGTTAACAAGCCACAGAAGATTAGACTAGTTTTTGACGCCGCGGCCAAAAGCAACGGAGTGTGCTTAAACGACGCGCTACTAGAAGGCCCCGATCTGCTGAGGGACTTGGCTGGAATCCTGTTTAGATTTCGAGAGCGAGCTATCGCCGTAACAGCGGACATCAGGGAGATGTTTCTGCAAATTAAGATTGCTCAAGAGGACCAACCGGCGCAAATGTTTTTATGGAGAGGCGAGGACAGAGCAGCGCAGCCTAAAAAGTATAAGATGACATCAATGATTTTTGGCGCAAAGAGCTCACCGTTTCTGGCGCACAGTGTTAGAGACCACAATGCGAAGCAACATGCAGCAGAGTACCCGAAGGCATACGAAGCTATCACGAAGAACCACTACATGGACGATTGGGTAGATTGTTTCGATACACAAGAAGAAGCAAGCAACGCCGTCAGAGACGTCACGCACGTACACGCGCAGGCGGGATTTGCGCTCGCAGCGTTCAACTCCAATGGAGCGCAAGTCATGCGTAAGCTGCCACTAGAATGCCGTGTTGCGGACGCGTCGAAACAGCTCTGCTCAAGTGGAGAACAGCAGGGGCGTACCCTAGGCCTCGTGTGGAATGCCAGTACAGATGAATTGGGTTTTAACACTGACTTAGTTAGAGTGCCGCGTAAGGTGAAAACGCTAGAGCAAGCGCCGACCAAGCGAGAGGCGTTGAGCGCGGTTATGTCAATATTTGATCCGCTGGGACTGCTCAGTTACTACACGATAAGAGCGAAGATTCTTATGCAAGAAGTGTGGCGCCTACAAACCGGCTGGGACGAGATTCTACCTGAAGAAATAGCGAAGGAATTCAGCGTTTGGCTGCGGAACGTAGAGACACTTAGCAGTCTGCGTCTACCCCGCCTCTACACTTTGACGGGGGGAGTGACTGGAAAGCAGCTGCACGTGTTCTGCGACGCTAGCGAGTCTGCTTACGCGACAGCAGTCTATTGGCTTGTAGAGTACGAGGATGGATCACGTCGTGTGGTATTAGCGGCAGCAAAGGCAAGAGTAGCCCCGATGAAGACGCAGACGATACCACGTCTGGAGTTACAAGCGTGTCTTATCGGAACGAGACTTGCGTCGACAGTAATGGAGGAGCACAGATGGCAGCCCGATAGAGTTACGTATTGGACAGACTCTACGACCGTTCTGCACTGGATTGGGAACGATAGAGTGCGTTACACGCCATACGTAGCGCACCGCTTGAGAGAGATATGTGAGTTTTCAAGACCCGATCAGTGGCGGTGGGTGCCGACGCAAGACAACGTAGCGGACGACGCGACTAGAGTCGTCACAGAGATGAAATCAAATGAAGACAGATGGTTTACTGGGCCATCGTTTTTATACGAACCGGAGAATACATGGCCGTCTCAAGCAGGCTGCACAGAGAGCAGCGAGGAGACTGTATTTAGCGTCGCGACAGAGGACAAATGGAGCGTGCCAGACGCCGGGCGTTTTTCCAACTACGAGCGCCTAGTGAGGGCGATGGCGTATGTGCTTCTATTTATAGATAAATGTCGCAAGCGCGCAACTGTTTTGACCAAGGAACACATAGATAGAGCGGAAAGATGGCTGATGAGGCGAGCGCAGGCAGACTCATTTCGAGAAGACATAGAGCGCCTAGAAAGAGGTCAGAACTTGAAGGCGGGGAGTCGCATCCGAAGACTTGATCCATTCATCGACGAGGAGGGCGTGTTGCGGGCGAGAGGAAGGACGAGGGCAGCGGGTGTGTCTGCCCCCGATACTACGCCCGTAATATTGGACGGCAGCCACCCGTACGCGCGGTTGTTGTGCAATAGGGAACACCGTCGCGCCCATCACTCGCACAACGAACGCGTCGTCAACGATGTACGACAGAGATACTGGATACTGCGATTGCGACCTACTGTTCGGGCCGTGGCCTATAAGTGCGCCTTTTGTCGTATGAGAAAGGCGAGACCTGTGACACCTGTGCTGGGAGACTTGCCACGCGCTCGAGTAGAGGCTTTCACCAGACCATTCTCTAACTGTGGTCTAGATTTCTTTGGTCCCATGATCATAACTGTGGGCCGTCGTCACGAAAAACGGTGGGGAGCGTTATTCACATGCCTCACTACGAGAGCCGTGCATATAGAGTTGGTAGCGAGCCTGTCGACTGACTCGGCTATCATGGCGTTGCGGCGTATGGGAGCGCGACGAGGGTGGCCACAGAAAATGTACTCAGACAACGCGACGAACTTCAAAGGCGCAGACAAGGAGCTACGAGCAGCGAATGAAGAATGGGAGCCAGCTCTACGAGACTATGCGCTCACCCAGCGCATCGACTGGCACTACATAGCACCAGGGGCACCGCATCAGGGGGGAGCGTGGGAGCGTCTCATTCGCTCTGTCAAGAACGCTCTACGAGTCACTCTACATGAAAAGGCACCGAGAGAAGAGGTACTGCAAACTCTACTGGCGGAGGTCGAGCACACCATGAACGCGCGACCGCTAACACACGTGCCGGTCAGCGCTGACGACCCGGAGGCGCTCACCCCGAACCACTTCCTACTAGGGGGACCGCGCGGCCTACCCATCATCGGGCCGTGCGAACCAGCGTCGAGGAAGACGTGGAGGGCGGCGCAAGCGCTAGCCGACGAGTATTGGCGCCGCTGGCTTAAAGAATACCTACCGGACCTGGTGCCGAGAAGAGGAGCCCGAGATGTCGCCGAGGTTGCTATCAAGCCCGGTGATCTAGTCGTCGTGGTGGACCACACACTGCCTAGAAACGTGTGGCCACGAGGCGTCGTCACAGAAGTACATCCTGGACCTGACGGAGCAGTGAGGAACGTCAAGATTCGGACCAAGGGCGGCGTGTTTCGTCGACCGGCGTCGATTGGCTGTCCTGCCGGTGGAATAAGAAGAGGTTCGCACTTCGCAGCGCTTCACCGGGAGGAGACTGTTACGGACACCCAATCATGTTTAGTAATAAGTTTAGTTATATTTATTTGTAAGGATTTTTGATGATAATAAATATAATTTTCTGTTAGGGCCATAGCGAGTAAGCATTGTAATTAGCTTAGGGCTCGTTTTATTTCAATAATAAGAAACCTGTTAGTTAGGAATTCCCATTTGCAAATTAGGTAGGCAGGTAGGGTAACAATTAACTAGCTAGGAAATATTAAGAAATATGTAGGTAGTTTGGTACAGGGGCGAGGGAGACCCTAGTAGGCTGTCTCGCTCAGGTGGAGCGAGGCCGGTAAAGCCTTCGAATTTCCTGTCCCCCATATCGCACTTTCTGAGGGTAGGTAGGAAACCCATAGAGTGGATTGTTGCGAATGGGAATTTTATCACGATTAATGTAGGTAGGTTACAAAAACGTTAGAAGGAATACGCAGATGATGTTATGTGTCCGTCCTTGTTTGTAACTAATCTGTATTAGTCGATAAGTCAGACATGTATTTTTGGTTAAATAAAGGGCCGTGAGCGGGCCAGATCGTACGCGCTCTCACGGTCACCGATCTCAAAAAGAAGAGTTTTATTTGGAATCTACAGTCTACACATCGAAGGAAAGATCGTCGGAAAATTGACTCAGCCTGCCTGTAGTCAATAGCATGCAAGAAGCTCCAAAATCAAAGGAATCAGTTTTGAGAGTAGTGCCAAAACAACATTACCAAAAGGTGTTCCAAAAATGACAATCCATTTTTTGGTATACGTGACTCATATAAAACCTTTGCTCTTTATATTGCTGTTATTTTGCGATAGCCGAAATGCAAATAACGAACCTAGAGCTCAATTTCAACTTTCGCCTAACAAAGTGTAATGGAACCTATTGTAGCTGTGCTTTATGGTGTAACGAATATTATCGATAGTAACACAATTATTTCAGTGCTAATGTCTGTGCACTATAATCTAGATTTCTAATCATCAGTAGAAACGACGCACTTGCCTCCTAGATATTTTTGGTCCGTCAAAAGTTCGAGACCAGTTGCTGTGAAGTTGAATTTAAGACAAAGTGTTCTTAAGGTTGAATACATCCATCGTTCTTTCGAACTTTTGGCGGATCAAAAAAATCTAGAAGGCAAGAGGGTCATTTCTACGTATGATTAGAATTCTAGATTAATGTTAACAGACATTGGACATTGGGAATTAGACAGAAATAAATTGAAGTCAGTCATTTCTTGACTGTAATACTGGATTTCGAAGTTTAAAATTGCGATTAACTGTAGCCCTCAAGTACAGAAACGCGACTCAGGTTAATGCGAAAGTGTGCCACATCGATACACATCATTTCGAATGTTTCCCACCGCGATGCACGTTAGTGCGAAAGTGCGCTAGGCCGATACACATGGTTTCGAATGCTTACCACCGCGATGCTTAGTGCGAAAGTCCAATAAATGCGGAGGCTTGCCACATAGACAGACAGTTTCTCTAGACACACAAATTCTCTGTTAACTCGAAATCTACCAATAAATATAAAATAACTAGCAAACCCCGCGAACTCCGTTTCGCCACCAGATGGCTTCGTTTTATGTACCCAACATTTCGTTTGGTGATTAAAAGAAGATTTTTTTTTGTTTTATATTTGAATTTTCTTTGCTATTAACCTCACGAAGCCCGAGACCTTTCCAACGAATGCAAAACCGTGGAAATCGGTTTGTGCGTTGTGGAGTTATAGCGTCAGGAAGGAAAACCCGACTTATTTTTATATAGTAGATATAATGGCGCCTGATGCATTACAAGCATTTTTTTTTCGCGGCACTGTCATCAACAAAATTATATAGGCGCTACGTAATTAATATTCTGATTATTTGTATATTTCCTATTCATTACTCATTCCTATTTTGCGAGAAATAAATATTATATTGTAATGTAGGTACTATTATTTATATATAACTATTATGTAAACGTTGGATTACGAACAAGGTAATAATTAATAAACAGCTACAATAGTTAGTTCGTAATTTATTATTGACAATTGTGGGTAGATAGAATTTGACGACCCGTCTGGTGTAGTGGTCGAGAAATCGCCTACTACGCAGCGGGTGCGGGTTCGATCCCCGCACAATACAAACATTTGTGTGCATGTGTGCATGAACATGTCTGTTTGTATTGGTCTCGGTGTTTTCTATGTATATTATGTATGTATTTACAAACAAAAAGTATTTAAGTATTATATCCGTTGTCTGGCACCCATAACACAAGCTTTGAGTAGCTTACTTTGGGACTAGATGGCGATGTGTGGGAATGTCCGAAGAATAATTAAAAAAATATAAAAAATATAAAATATGACTTAAAAACATTCTAAAGCAACAGATTGGTTTTTCAAAATTTACATTGGTGGAACATATACACGAGTGCCAATAAAGTCAAAAAAATGTACGCATAAATTTCAGTTAAAAAGGACGCCTCCTAGATTTTCGCCGCGAGTATGGTCAGTTTTCGATTCGATTTAATGTAAATATTCCGACAACTCAGAATGCTATTGAAAACTGGCACAATCGCTGGAATAGCCTCTTAAACAGAAAAAAAGTAAATATTTACAAAACATTGAATGAATTAATTAAAGAGCAGAAAAACACGACACTTGAAGTAGCAAGGATATCTGCCAGGATAAAGAAAACTAAAAGAAGTATCTCTAACCACACAAAAAAAATAAGAGAGCACATGTCACAAAAAGAATCTATGGATTTCAAAGGCTATCTTAGCGGTCTAGCACATCTAGCTTACATGAAGGTTTAATTTTACTAGATTTAATTATGTTAGTTTATACTCATCACAAGGGCCATTGTTTCTAATTCTTTGTTAATACAAAAATATTGTTTTGCTGTTGTAGCTTTTTGTTACTTAATTGATAAATTAACTCATGTACTTAATCGATTTTTGTTGGTTTATACTACAAGGGCCAATTGTTTCTTTTTCTTTGATAAATATTAAAATATTGTTTTGCTGTTGTAGCTTTTTGATACCTACTTATTTAATAAATTAACGGGAACCCATCACTTAATCGCAATTTTCTTCATCGATTTTCATTTCCCATAAAACGATTCGCAGATGTTTCAAAATAATATTCAACAAATTCTAGAACCTTTTTACATCACAATTTCATTTACTCGAAAGCTTATTATCTACAAACTTACTTCATCGTTACTTCTTTTCATAAATTACGTATTTTATCGAAGTAACGTTAGCTTTCTATTTTGTTACCCATAATTTTATTTCCACGTAAGTTTCAATATGCAGAATTCTTGAAACATCGAATTTTACTTTACTAAAATCCGTATTTCCAAACGAATTTGTTACTTATCTTATATTGCATACTTTATTAAAAGACAATTTAAAGCATAACTGATATAAATATGTAATTTAAATTGATCTAATAAATAAACTGCGTTAATCCCGACTCGCCGTGGTCTCCTCGCCGTGGTACTAGTCTGCACGATACTAGAGTGTAATTTAAAAGCCGGAGGCGCGGAGGGAGAGCAGCCTCCGACGAGGCTGCTATTTCCGCAGCGCCGGAGACGAGGAAATCCTTATGCATGCTTCTTATTTGCATGCCTGCTTGCTTGCTGCATGCATGCCTGTTTGCTTGCATGCATGCATTTATGCATGCCTGCTTGCTTACTTGCATGCATTAATGCTTGCATGTATGCCTTCTTACTTGCATGCGTATGCATGCGCATGTCTTCTTACTTGCATGCGTATGCAAAAATATATGGGGAACGTTACACATTGAAACAAGTTTTTATGAAAGGTTATATCGATAACTTAATAATTCTATGAAACATTAGTTTGGTATATCGTTATTCTGCTTAACAAAACAGTTGCGAAACATTTTTTGGTAAACTGTTATTCGATGTTATGAAACGACGATGAATAACTATTCGATTAAACAAGAAAAAAAGATATTAACATTCATTGAATAGTTTTCTGTGAAATGAAATTCGATATCAAAAATTTCTGTGTTATGATAGATACCCCTAATCCCCAATCTCTTATAATTGGAAACTATGCAATGGGCTACTAGAGTGGGTCGCGGCTCTCAAAAATACGGCCAACAATTAAAATTATAAGGTTTCATTGTTGGACTACGGAACCCTGAAAAGTATGTATGGCTGGCAACCCAATATTTTAATTATATTGCGATTTACGGTAACCGCAAAAAAAGAAATACGATCTAAAGGTCTTTATTGAAGAGCAGTCTGTCTTACTAACAACGATTACGCTTACGATGTAAGACCATCGTTTCAACTTTTCCCGCAATCAATCTAGATTTCAATGTTAATATTTATTTATTTATATATTCTGTATTGCACAAAAAAATTAAGTACAAATGGCGGACTTAATGCTTTAAAGCATTCTCTACCAGGCAACTATTGGGTGCGGACGAAACAGTTGAGGCGGCGTAAAATAACAAAAAAAGTAACATAATTAAGAATGAACTACATATACATACATTATTACTTTTTTATTAAACCTACATAAATACAATAAAATCCAGACTTCACGCTTAACAGATATCATGTTATTTTTTATGTTATGTCTTGATCGTATCAGAGAGGGAGTTCCAAATGTTCAATGTTTTTACATTTCTCGATATCGACAAAAAGAGTTTTACCACTGCCACGCACAATGAAAACTTTTGTTTTTCATGCTTAATCCAATAGTTTGTTTTGCAGACTTTTCAATTAGACGGGCGAAATCTTTTTACTTCCTCATTACGTTGAAACTGTTGCATTTTCCGAGTAACACGAAAAAATCATTACTTTTGAAATTATTTCTTAAAGCGTTTAAGATAAAAAAATAAAGGCTAAGACAATTGCAGCTAATTCTAATTAATAATAGGTTCTCGAGTTTAAATATTGTCTTTTGAACACTATTGTTATTAGAATTTGCAAAGACGCAAATCGAAATCAATATTTTCCACGTTTATATTGCGTGTTAATTGCTATAAAATAGCAGTTAATTTAGAAACTTCAAACCATAGCTCAACAAAATCACACAGTTTTACAAGTGTTATGATTTGTTGGGTAGGTTTAATATACATATTAGTTGTATTGATTTATAGCTATAATGATTCTAAGCGTCTATACACGTGTCGCCATCTATTGACAAATTTTAAAGACTATGTAACTTATATACCGATTGAGACCCCGTGTAAGAAGATAGACGACCTCGGTTGTGTATTGGCTATAAGCAGGTTTCAAAGCGTCGCCGCTCCTCGTTCCCGGGTTCGATTCTCGGTCGGGTCAATGTAGAAATCATAATTTTCTATACTGTCTCTGGACTAAGTGTTGTGGTATCACCGTTGTCTCATTTCCATAACACAAGTGCATTGGCTTCTTACTTTGGGATCAGAGTAATGTAAGTGATTAGTGTCCAATATAATATAACTCGTAGATAGATATAAAACCAGCCAAGTGCTAATCGGACTCTCACACTATGGGTTCCGTGCCACCTTTATCTGAATTAGAAATCCACTTACTTTCAATTAGCCAAAATACCACATATTTTGTTTACAAATAAATATATAAGCAAATATAAATTTGTTTTTCATAGTATTTGTATGAATAAGAAAGTAATTAAATTAAATTAAAATTCATTTATTAAAATTCATTTATTTCAGGTTTCTAGGACCCATAATCGTGACCATTAAACATTACTATTAAAAACAATTAAATTACATAATTACTATTGAAAATCTAATACATAAGAAAATATTAAAATTGTAACGTAACATAAAATATAAAATTAGAAATCAATAAAAAATAAAATGTAAAATTTAAAATTTAAAATCCCCGCACAAAAGGTTGAACGGGGGCATGCCTGCCACCACAGTGCCGCATGTAGGGGCAATCGAGCCTACTGGCGATCATCGATAAGATTGCGTTGGGGCTGGCCCGCACTCTGCGCACCAGGGAGGCACTACGCTTGCGCATAGTAGTATAAAAGCAGGCGGTGCGCGCCTCTGCGAACATGCCCGAGGCACTGCAGAAACGGGGCAGCCCCACAACAATCCTGAAGGCATTGTTATAAAGGACTCGAAGGTCATTGTAGCTCTTCTGTGTATAATGCGCCCACAGGCTGCAGGTATAAAGTGATGTACAGTAGGCTTTAAACAGTGTAATTTTAACTTCTTTAGAGCATCTTGCGAACCTGCGGGCCAACATATTGGCTCTTATGGACAATGACCTCCGTTCCCTACGACATTGGTAGGGAACGGAGGTCATGGTCTCTGAGGTCAGTCGTGAGAATATGTCCCAGATACTTGTAATTATCCACCCTCGTAAGAGGTTCTCCATTCAAGCATATCGGAGGGACCGCACGGGTATCTGCTGAACCAGCCTCAAAAACCATAAACTGACTCTTCTGCACATAATATCTTAACCCGTGGTTATGTTTGCGGTTATGGAAAATGTGCTCTATCTCAAAAACTACTAGTTCGATCTCGTTCAAACCAATTTTCGTTGAGTCTTTATTAAGATCTATATTATATATATTTTTCAAAATTTACACTTGTTTAGTTTAAAAGTTAGATGGGGGAGGGGACGCCCATTTTACCACTTTGGTAGGATCTATCTCTCAAACGTTAGACTTGAAGAAAGAGAGAAAATGGCTTTAGGAACCTCGAAGTCAATTTATTACACCTATCCATAGAGCATAAGATGCGCAACACTACGCCGACAAAATAGTGTTTCATTTGTTTATATTTTTAATATTATTATATGTATGTCAGTCTTTGAG
The DNA here is from genome assembly GCA_963924145.1 of Pyrausta purpuralis. Classification (NCBI taxonomy): domain Eukaryota; kingdom Metazoa; phylum Arthropoda; class Insecta; order Lepidoptera; family Crambidae; genus Pyrausta; species Pyrausta purpuralis. The sequence goes on from OZ001660.1 coordinate 16,989,678, forward strand.
GTATTTATTATATGGGCCTTTGTTGCCCGAAATAAATAATTAAATAAAAACATAATAGACACCCGTAGGTATGACAAAAAAAAACAGTTTTAGGTTCATGAATGGGAGCCCCCCTCAAATATCACTATTTACAACAGGATACATCTAACTACTAAGTTTCAACTGTGTAGTACTAAAAGTTTCAGAATTAAGTCGCTGTGACATACGGACGGGCAGACAGACAGACTTAATAGTTTCATTAATAAGTAAGGGTTCCGTTTGTTGCCATCCGGATACGGACCCCAAAAAAGATACGAGATAAATATTGGTGTAAGATAAAAATTTACAATTAAATTATTGTATTTTGAGTCTGATAATTATTTATGGGAATCGACTGATCCTAAGCCATTGAAGGACTGGCTGAACAGATTACGGTGTGTAAACTTGAAACGCAAAGTTTTAAGCGGGCTTCTGGTAATGGGAAGGACAGGTCCTAATGGTCTATGGATTGTCATTTAACCCTGAAGTGTCTATCAAATTTATACCGGTTTTAACCGGATCATAAGTATAATTTTACTGGGCCAAGTGTATGAGCAGTTTGGGCTTGTTGACGAAATATTTAGAAGTTAGTGTTGTAGTAATGATTTACAGAGCTATACAGGGTGACTTTTTTTATCAGTACTTACCGAAATTTTGTGTAAAGACTTCACTGATGAATATGAACAACTTTTACTACATATGGGGACAATAGTGAAATCGAGAAAAAAAAACAGCTGTTCCATACATTTCGACCGCGCGCCAATTAAACTTTAGTATGGAACAGCTGTTTTTTTTCTCGATTTTACTATTGCCCCCATAGTCAAAGTTGTTCATATTCATCAGTGGAGCGGTACTGATAAAAAAGTCACCCTGTATGTATAATGTATAATGGAAAGTCGTGTTACACCACTTATATCTCGAGAACGGGTGGGTGGACTGATTTTCATGATTTATACTTAGTTAGATTTGTCTTGTCCCCGAATAGGTTCATAACTCGTGATCGGATAATCGGATAAATATTTTTGAGGTGTTGGCTATCATGCAGTGCTCTTTTGAATCGAATAAATCCCGTGATTGCGCAATTGTTTTTTTTTTTTACTTTGGAATCAAATTGAGTGTTGGTATTTTAATGTGTTGGCTAATATAAATTGCAGTTATACATCTTAATAATCCCAGGATTTTAATCAATTTATCTAGTGTTTTTATTACACACCCAAATCGGGTGTAGTAGGTACTATTGTGTGTGTATGTACTGCTAGTTGCTACTGTTTTCTTACAATCAAAATACTCATAAATTAATGGGGATATTTAAATAAACTTAATACACATTAACTAAAATAATCCCGGAGTCCTGTTTGTTTTAAAAAAAAATACCACATCGTCGACTCTATATTTTTGGAAACATTTATTCCCTTATTACCTTCGTTATATTAAATTGATTGTATTTTTTCCAATCTAAGAAACTTTTCAATTGTCTGTGTCTAGGGACTGGGCCCAGAAATGGGCATATCCTTAAGTTTGAAAAGTTCGATATGAATGTCATATTCAGCGCCTTAGCAACCATAAAATTATTATTCCTTCCGATAGAAATATTAATTTTATGTTAGCAACAAAGTCATGAGGCACTAATGGCACTTGAGATCGGAATGTACAGCGCGCCGCTTTATCTTTAAGTACAAGCAAGATTGACATAACACCGTCGAGAGTTGACTGGACACAGTCGGTATCGATTGCAGACGCCAATAGCGCACACTATAACTAAACCAACATTCGTCTAAGTAGTCACGTAATATTAACTCTCAGTCCCAGCTGTAGTCGACAAAACAATAGCTTGTTTGTTGGCGTCGAGACACGTCCTATTGTGGCCTTACAATCGAACCGACAACGGGCTTTGCGCTTAAGGCACAGATTCTGTATTGATAAACTATATATATCTACAGAACACGTAACAATTGCTCATCCCTCGGGTACTATCGAGGTCACCGCAACCAAGTGTCCCTATATACACGGTAATGGGACACCCACACCCGGCCTACGGTAATAGGACACCCAATGTCTCCATTACCGTAGATGCACCGTAATCTGGCATTCATCTACCGTCTAGGTAAAGATATATTACCGTGATCGTGTCATATATTTTAACCGTATTACCATTCTTAAGGCGCATTTTCATTAGTCGATACGCGTTCGTTACAACGCCTGCGGGGATTCCCCGCATGCATTATACCGACCGTGATATCGACCAATGAAATTCATCAGTCATGCTTGATCATATACAGCTTGCTTGCGGGTCTTGAGTCAAATATTTCCTAATTATATTTAAATTAATAGGGTTATTAGTAAATCTATCGCACTCCGCATGCGGACCCTATCGACGAATGAAACCGGTTTCCCGAATGCGGGCCCTGTAGCATGCGTCCCAGAAATCTCCCGCACGCCACATGCGGACCCTATCGACTAGTGAAATCGCGCCATTAGTTAAGTTGTTGAAAGTCTGCGCAAAACGAATCTCTGTCTGGAATAGTGCTTTTATTTCCCGGGATTCCCAAGGGGATTGCTAAAATCCTTAATTTCGGTAAAAAAAAATGGCTAAAACTAACTAGTGTTGACAAAAACGTTGATTTTAGGTCAACTAACGATATGTTGTCAAAAATAAACAAATCTATTAACGAAAATAACAACACTATCTACTTGGAGTACTTGGAGAGTCTGATTCAGTCAGATAAAATTTGTCATTTGGCATGTTTCATGTATCCCTTGTCAATAATTTCAAAATCAAATATAATTCAGGCTGGATTTAGTTCATATTGTTATTGTTACCTTTGAAAAAATTACAACCTAGGTAACCTTTAAGCAGATTCACCGTAATTTTGCTTAAAATCCCGGTATTCATAAAGATGAAATAAGAAACCAAAAATTTGCGCTCGGGTGGGACTCGAACCTGCAACTTCTTGGCTAACCAGGCCAGACGCTCTACCAATTGAGTTACCGTGCTGTCTGTCCAACCTTGCAAAATTTGTGGTCTTTTACGGATACGTCATAACACGTGACGTTAAGCGCCATCTAACCGTCTGTTTAGTTAACCCGGTATTGTTAATCTTGCATCACGGTGATTCTTGATTCACATATGGAGTCACTGCCGCAACCTAACCACCCCCAAGAGTCAAGATCGCATGAACCTGGCGTATTGCGAAAATTACTCTTTCGGTATTAGTCCTTTGTAAAAACAAGCAATCATGTTTTTTTGGGCATAACAAAACACAGGATATTGTGCTTAAGTGAGTGCACAATATACAAGAGTACTCTATTTGTTGACCCCTATAATTCGGCGAGACGATTATCCGACATTACTGATAAAAAATCCAGGCACGAGACCAGGGGCGTAGCTAGTAGCGTATCTGCCGTATAAATCATACGGGGCCTCCGGGGTACGGGGGCCCCCGAAGTGCGTAAACAATAATTGGATTTATTTCGCAGTAATTCAACAATCTCTACAAGGATTGTAGCTAGAAGCCTTGGATTCTCCCAGTGGATGGTTTGGTTTACCTTGCATACAGCAAGATCACATCCCTACCACTACCCACCGGTTCAAGCTCTGGAAGAAGGTGATACAGCCCGACGTTCCATTCGTCGTTTCATATATGCTAAATGCCGATATGGAAGACCCTCATTTTCTTGAGAAGATTATGTGTGACGGTATCACTAATAATCATAATGTACATTATTGGGCGCCGAAAAAATAAACCCAAAGATGAAAAAAGAAAAGGCACATCAAATAAAATTATCTGTGAACGTTTGGATAGGAATAATTAATGGCCAACTGATTGGACGTTCTTTTTTCCTCAAAATTTGAATGTTTCCCCATTCAAATTTTGAGGATAGTTATGAACTTATCCTCCAAAACGAAGTGAATCTTTTGTTGAGAGACGTCCCTTTAGACACAAGAAGACATCTTATCTACCAACATGATGGCTGTTCAGCTCAATTTCGGCTCAGTGTACGCCAGTAGATGAATCAACAATATTCTCTTCGTTGGATTGGGCGCGGTGGACCTATTCCTTGGCCAGCCAGAAGCCCGGATCTGACCCCTTGCGATTTTTATTTATGGGGTCACATGAAGGGTCTTGTGTATGATACCCCTGTAAACAACGAGCAAGAGTTTTGTGAGCGCATTCAGAGGGCAGCTCAAGATATCAGGCAAAGTTTGACAGCAAGAGTCACAAAAACAGAAGTGAGAAACAGACTTCGAGCTTGTATTAGAAGACGGGGCTGACAGTTTGAGCAGGACTTAAAATAATGTACCTAGATAATTAAGCAATAAAATAATTATCAAAATGTTAAGTTTTTTATTTATTTAGGCCCATAACTAGTTGTTTGTGTGACCCTTTTATTAATTTTTATATTAACTAAAGTATCTACTAAGCATTTAAAATTCAAATAAAAAACACCCTATGTAGTGTTTGTTGACACCTGTACTTTTTTGAATAGCTAATAAATCAAGGAACAAAATTTTGTAATTTGTACGCAACATGCCATACCACTTTTTCTTAGGAAAAACTTCGTTTATGTACCTAAAAATTTTTTTTGCAAAATGATACATGTTTTTTTAGCTTTTACTTAAGTAATGACGATTCCTAATTGCCAATTTTACTTTAAAATGTCACTCTTATTATTTAGCTATACGAATACAACAAAAAAACCTTTATTTTGTATTACGTTTACATCAACTTATATAATAGATACAGGGAGTTGTTTTGGTCAGTGACATCAAACTCAGGGATGATAATATGAGTTACTCTTATCCTAAAAAAAATGTTTTCTTTAAATTTCGAGCAAGTTTTATACAAGAAAACCTCTTCACAATATTAAAAAAAAAATACAGAACTAATGGGAAAACTCGCACCCTAGCGCGTAGCTAGCGCTTATCTACGAAATAGTACGCCGTAGCTAGTAAGCTACGAAGAGGCTACCTGGTGTTGGTAGTTTTAACTCGAAGGCTGTACCGTAAAATGATTATGCGAGTTTTTTCCATTTAAAAAAAAAATATTTTTTTGGCATCAGTATCGTTTGTACAGCCACCCCTGAGTCGCTCGTCGCTGACCAATACAACACCCTGTAAATATCAATATGCACCAGACAACACACCAACTGTCTGATTTCGAAATAAAGAATTTCCTTCCTTAAGTTACAAAATACCAAACAAAGATTATGACGAGGGTGTCTCCCGCAGATACATATAAACATCCACGACTTAGGTACAAATGTTCGTGCTCATCACATCAACATTTGGCGCTTGGTGCATTCACACCAATGACCGCTGGCTAGTAGTCAGGAGCTTTTCTTATTATTATTTTTATCTTAATGTTTTGAGAGGGATTTTGAACATTTAAAATCCCTCTTAAATGCAAAAGGTAAAAAGAATTTTTAGTTATTTTTACCTTTTAATAATAGTAATAGTCCCCCTAGCCGATTTCGACTACGGTGGCCACAACGACTAACCGACTGCGCGGGACATATTATAGTGCACAAGTGTGTGTGCAGACACAGGTGCACTCTCTATTCCTTTCACTCTGACACGACCAGTTATAGATCAGGAGCAGGACCGACGGCTTTACGTGCTTTTCCAAGGCACGGGGGTGAAACACCGCCGATTTCCTAACTCCGGACTACCCTAAGAGTTTTTGACATAAAAACTTCATCTTTATGAATAAAAACTCAATCAGAAACAAACTAAACAAGACACAGGGATCGAACCCGGGACCTCTGCCGCAACCGTGTCTTAAAACTGCGATCCTCTCACCGCTGCGCCCCTCAGGTAAATTTTTATGCCTTTTAATATCATGAGATTGAATAATAATATATCTTACGTCTTGATAGAAATGTATTACAACCCTAAATTTTCCCTCACTGATATATTTAGAGCACAGTGTTATTATTGAAATGAAAGTATACATTTCATTATGGAGAAAAGCGCTAATGATCTTTATTAGTTATATATGTATATTTATTATACTAAGTAGTGAGATATAACAGAATTATATATATTATAGGACATATCAAGAGTCATTCCGATTGAATTTATTATTATAGCTGGAATAACCTGTTGTAATTTTATTTTATAAGCTTATAAAATAAAAGTAACTTTAATTGTAAATATAGTGTATTAAATCCATTTTCTCGTCATATAAACCATTGATGATTGTGTGAAAATTCCAACTTCCATGGAAAAACTTGCAAAAGATTTTTGATACTATTTTGGTAAGCATAAAATAAATATTAATATGTTTTGAATTAATATATGATATATTTATATAATTTATGATATAAATCAATAAATGTTATCAACCCAAAATAAGATAAGAATTTCTTTAAATAAGCAGAAAATCAGATTTTCCTATTCCATATCAAGTAAAAAACATATTTGTAATAAGTATCATTTAGTGATCAACTTTGTTATTTATAGAAAAACTTCTGTAGTACATAATATAGTGTGTACAACATGTAAATAATAATAACTAATATAGTAGTCATAAATGTATGTAAATTTAAAGATTCAGTCCAAATACGTCTTAAAGTTACGTTATAGAAATAATACAGGTAATCTTAGAACTAAATATTATAATACCATATCAGCAAAATATCGAAACCAAATATTGTAGAAATAATATGGTATATAGGTATTGTATTGAATTTTAATTTAATATGTTTAAAAGTCATAACTGTCATAGAAATGGTACTCGTAAGATGTCATTTTTTCCTTTCTTTATTTTGAACATTTCGCATTGCTTTAAACGATACTTTTGCTTGAAGTATAAATTTTATTTTTCAAAATATGTTTCTGTTTTCAGAATTTTATTTTAATTAGTCGTATTCATAGGTCGACCGTTAAACTGAGACATTTACTACGACACTTTTGTCGGCTTCGTTTTCATCAAACTATCTTTTTTATACCTAAAAGAAGAACATTTAATTCATAATAATAACATTAAGTACATAAATAACAAGGAGAAGACTGCAAAAGTAACGCAGTAAAGTCTCAGTTTCTCGGTTCACCTATTAATTATCTCACAAAAAACAAATTCAAATCTAAAAATGAATTTGGTATCACTTTGACGTGCATACAACAAATATTGATTACCTTATTAAGAAATACAACATTCTTGACACGGTCCTTTATGAAAACATTCCTATCTCCTCACCTTTGCTATGCTTGGAACTATCCAACTTTAAGAGAGAAACATAAAGATTTATCAATATTTTTTCTGTGAATAATGTTTTCTATCGTCTAACTGTAATCACGATGTATTTAAGGTTCCTTAGGGTGTAACACAATCGATGGTATTTATTTATTTATTTATTTAAAATTTGGTACACAAACAGATCATTGTCATTTACAGAGCCACAAAGCTAAAATAACATTATTTAACAAGACAAAGATCCAAAATTAGCGTACACAGCATGCTTAATATTAAATAAAGTAATGCAACACTATAATATAACATAACTTATATAATATAACTTAAATTAAATTAAGAGAACATTAATCTAGGTATATGGTAATATTAAGAGTTTCTAGTCAGAAATAAAGTAATTTTAAAGAATTTGGTTGTATCATTTTATTTTTAACCGACTTCATAAAAGGAGGAGGTTATCAATTCGTCTGTGTTTTTTTATTAATTATTTTGTATGTTTGTTACCTCATATCTCAGTCGTTAGTCGACCGATTCGAATTTTTTTTCGCTTACTTAGAGGGTGTACCTTCTAGTTGGTCCCATTGTTGTTGGTGTAATCGAGGGAAACCCTCAAATTTCAAAGGCACGTACAGTGTTGTTTTACTAAAATCTTAGTATTGACGTATTGTTACGTCTGATAGTCCACATCTCGTGGGGCTGAGCTGATGGTGGAACTCCTTAACGCTTAGGAGTTCAGTAATTATAATGACAGAACATATGATAAGTAGTTTGTAGCTTCTTAAAGAACAGAGTCATAAATAAAATTAACTTTAAAAAAGTAAAAACCAACTTCATTAGCAAAATGCACTAAAAAGTCTTAAATAAACTCTTGAACATTGAAAGGAAAGGAATCCATTATAGGGAATTAATTTCTTTTTGGAGTCGGTGCCATCACTTTGAAAATTCAGCCTCACCTGTCGCAGCACCGACCCCAAAAAGAAATTGTTTCTCTTAAATGGGTTCCTTTCCTTTCAATGTTCAAGAGTTTATTTAAGACTTTTTTGTGCATTTTGGTTTTGAAGTCGGTTTTTACTTTTTTAAAGTTATTTTTTTATTGCCATAACTACAGTGGTGAGTAAAAGGTAACTATTTCAAGTAATTATTATTTTTATTTTATTAAGCAAACTAAGTTTTACAATAAATAACACTAGTCCCACAAAATTATTTACATAGTTTGTCTATGGGATATCACGAGAATTTTATTATTTATTATTATTATTTAAATATTAAGTAAACTACGTTTTACAATAAATAACACTAGTCCAAAACTATTTACCTAGTTTGTCTATGGGATCACGAGTCCCTAACATCAAAACTCAAAACTTAAATACTAAGCTAAGTTAGCTTAAAACATACTTTTTAAGTTCATAAAGATGAAATAAGAATCCAAAAATTTGCGCACGGGCGGGACTTGAACCAGCAACCTTTTGGCTAACCGGGCCAAACGCTCTTACCAATTGAGCTACCGTGCAGTTAGTCCGACCCTGCGAAATTTGTGGTTTCTTATGAAAACGTCAATTGCGTGACGCTTAGCGCGATCTAGCCGTCTGTTTTTTATGAAACAGATGGCCCAAGCAGTTAATCTTTACAGAATAAATTCAACTTGGAAATTGATGTCGCTTCGCTATCTAATGCTTTAGAATGTTTTTAACACTCACAGTGTCATATTTTATATTCATAAAGATGAAATAAGAAACCAAAAATTTGCGCACGGGCGGGACTTGAACCAGCAACCTTTTGGCTAACCGGGCCAAACGCTCTTACCAATTGAGCTACCGTGCTGTTAGTCCGACCCTGCGAAATTTGTGGTTTCTTATGAAAACGTCAATTGCATGACGCTTAGCGCCATCTAGCCGTCTGTTTTTTATGAAAAAGATGGCCCAAGCAGTTATTCTTTACAGAATAAATTCAACTTGGAAATTGATGTCGCTTCGCTATCTAATGCTTTAGAATGTTTTTAACACTCACAGTGTCATATTTTATATTCATAAAGATGAAATAAGAAACCAAAAATTTGTTGCGAAATTTGTGGTTTCTTATGAAAACGTCAATGGCGTGACGCTTAGCGCCATCTAGCCGTCTGTTTTTTATGAAACAGACGGCTAGATGCAGATGCTTCGCAGGGTCGGACTAACAGCACGGTAGCTCAATTGGTAAGAGCGTTTCGCCCGGTTAGCCAAAAGGTTGCTGGTTCAAGTCCCGCCCGTGCGCAAATTTTTGGTTTCTTATTTCATCTTTATGAATATAAAATATGACACTGTGAGTGTTATAAACATTCTAAAGCATACTTTTTAAGTTTTCTTTTAAAAACATTAATTTTATCTTGTTTTCGGCGTATAACCATTACGTGTTGACAAAAAAGGTTTTTTAATGTTAAAAAGTATTTATTCAATGCATTACCTACACACCGATTGTAAGAGTGTTTGACACTCACAATTTTATTTTTATCACACATTTCATTTTATAACAGTGCTATTTTTTCTCAATTAGTCAAAAGTTACTGGTTTTAAAATCAGTTCGTGCACCAATTTTTATTTCTTATTTCATTTTGTTATAAACCCGATCAATGCAATCAGACAATGATTATTAGAATTTCAAAATACAATTTAATATTGCTTCGATAACAACTGATATTATTTGCTTGAATTTCTGAAGTCTTGATTCAAATTCCTGGGAAACCGCAGCATATCATTGGCATTTACTGCTATATAGTTAATAGAGCGGTTTTAGTTGTCAATCAATCAAAGCATAGAGAAATCAGCCAGTGCGCAATATTATAATGTATGTGATTGATGTCCACTATCAAAAAAAAAATATCAAAATCTGAAATGTAGTGAATAATTTAATTGATTAAGATTTACGATGGGAGCTATGAGACAGAACAATTCCATTTAAAAACAAAAAAAAAACTAAACTACAATTTGAATTTTACAAAATCAACTTTACTCGTAATTATTTTATTTATATTATTTTTAATTCAACAATATTAATTCAATTTTAAAAAAAATTAGTTAATTTGCCTCGCAAACCACTTTCGTGGTTGACTGCGAGTGCGAATCTCGCTTAGTTTCAGTATGTAACTAACTAAACAATGAACATTATATGTATAAGCAAAGTAATGCTATGCTAGTTTAAAAATATCCTTTACCTGGTTTTTAAGATGCTTTATACTTTATACGTAAATAATATGTCTAAACTAACAATTACAAAGGTATATATACCTATGAATAATTTCAAATATGTATTTGAAATATGCTCAGTATTATGTTTCAAGCAAAACTCACGAATCGTGCTGAATTTATGAACTGCACGTTTGCTCGCTATTACGCAAATGCCTCATTGAGAACCTTTATGTAGTTATTGTGTGATGACGTTGCTACGGGAGTTCGTAGCACGTTCGCTACGGATGCTACGAATATGCTATGCGTGGTAGTTCGTAGTAATCATGAACATGCGGCCCCTAAATGTTTGGTAAGTAAATATAATATGCTACTTAATGTACAGTCGCCAGCACATCAGGTGACACATTTTTGTTGAAAATTATCCCTTATTACAACTACATAACGTACCGCAGTGCTTACCTTGACGTGCTGTTGTCTGTAAAATGCTTTAACTCAGAGTTATAGCAATTCAAAGGTATTATCCCTAAGCAATGTACAACTAAATCACTAACTCGTTGTATTAAATGTCAATTTCAAGTTCTATGACTAATTTACATTTGTTTCCACTGCTGCTGATTTAATTTATTTTCTTGGGCAATAAAAACAATGTATTTTTTTAATTTTCAATAAACAAAACCATTTAGAATGGATTACTAGTTACTTAAGGGTCTGCACTTAAAAAAGTGACTATTAATGCTACAACCCGAATATATTCCATCCTGATAAAAAATAAACAATATTTATGAAAATATATAGCTCGCCGTCAGAAGTTTTACGTTATGAATATAAAATAACTCGTCACCCGTATTGCTGTGGTACAAAGTACAGAAAAGTAAAAACCAACTTTAAAACTACAATGCACTAAAAAGTCTTAAATAAACTCTTAACCCTTTAAAAGAAAGAAATCCATTTTAGGCGAACAATTTCTTGCTCTGATAGTTGATGCTTGAGATGGTCAAAGAGATGGCACCAAAAAGAAATTGTTCGCCTAAAAGGATTTTTTTTCCATTAAAGGGTTAAGAGTTTATTTAAGACTTTTTAGTTTTGAAGTCGGTTTTTACCTTTTTTTAAAGTTAATTTTAATTATTCGTTTTTAGTGATTACAAGGGGGGGGGGGGATTGGACCTTATGACTCTGTTCTTTCAGAAGCTACAAATTACTTATCACAAGTTTCGGTCATTAAAATCACTGAACTCCTAAGCGTTAAGGAGGTTCACAATCAGCTCAGCTCCACCCAATGTTGACTATCAGACGTAACAACACGTCAACATTATGATTCTAGTAAAAAACACTATACGTGCCTTTAAAATTTGAGGATTTCCCTCGATTGCACCAAGATCCCATCATCAGATCCCGACTTGGCAACAATGGGACCAACTAGAAGGTATAACCTCTAGGTCAGCGAAGCATTTTTCAAATTGGTCCACAAATTACTGTGATATGAGGTAAAACAGTCACAAAAAAAAACACAGTCTAATTGATAACCTTTTTTGAAGTCGGTTAAAAACAACACAAGTTTAACACTGCGGCATCATATTATGTAGATGTAATAAGGGTTAGTTTTCAACAAAAATGTATGGCTTAGCATGGTGGTGACTGTATTAAAGTTTTAAAGACATTTCAATTCTCTAATTAATCGTAACCCAGAGATCAGAGAGCCGACCAAACGGTTAATTGATTGAGGGAATCCCAAAGGGATTGAAGTACTTACTGGAAGTAAGTTTCTTTACGCAAATTCAGGCTACTGTCAATTTTGTTTGATTATGAATTTTTGAGCTTTTTATTCAGTTTTATGAAGGCGGTTAAATTTGTATAATTATTTTTTTTATTGTGATGATTAGGGTTGTTTGTAAATACGATAGACGATTGAACAGTAGACTTAACGCCAAAAAGCATTTTCTACAACTTTTGCCAGATAGAGAAAAAAGATAAATGAAAAATTAGCTGGTGTTTGATATACAAAAAAAAACAGTTTACTTGTTTAGTTATAACCTTAAATTACACTTTTTTTATTACAGGTACAGGTAGACTTAACCTAATTCAATCGTTTAAAACAAATCTATACTTATCCTATTTACGAGTACCTATTACTTATTACATATAATGCAGCTCTTGCGAAATCACTCAGCGGACAGTCATTTCTTAATATAAAAAATATTAGCTAGCATTTTTTTAACAATAATGTTTGCTGATTAAGAGTTGCTTCCGGCATTTTTAGGGTTCCGTAGCCAGATGACAAAAACGGAACGCTTATAGTTTTAAGAATAATTGGTGTTACGATCGTGGTATATAACATCTTAAGATCTTTTTTTGGCTAATATTATAAATATCGGCACTGTGAAAAAATGTTTTTTTCAAAGACATTGTCTTTGAAAAAAAAGCATTACTTTTTTTTAATAAATGTGCTAAGGGATGTCAAAGCAAAAACGAGGATATCTACAATTTAACCTCTTCGTCTGCTTACAAACGTGTTTTCACAGCTAATGTATTTTAAATTACACAAATAAAATATTTGCGACAAACATCCATTAAATGCAGTTTCATATAAAAAATAAACTTTAGGTGGCAAAAAAGAAAAAACTAAACTTCGAAGAGTTGAGTCCGACGACTACAGATAGGGTATGAAAAGGGGGTGTATTCTAATATCCTGCTGTCAACGAGACTAATATAACCTACAGTGTTGTTTGTTCAATCGATGTTTTGAATCTATACTTAATATTATAAAGCTGAAGAGTTTGTTTGTTTGTTTGTTTGTTTGTTTGAACGCGCTAATCTCAAAAACTACTGGCCCGATTTAAAAAAAATATTTTGACGTTGGATAGTCCATTTATCGAGAAAGGCTTTAGGCTATATAAAATAAAGATACGACTCATAAGACCACAGCAGCAATGAAAAATGTTGCGAAAACGGGAGAAAGATATTCCTTTGAGAGCTTCCGCTGCGTACGCTGCGAAAACCGCTTAAGTTACACAAAAATCATGTATGACAGGATTGTTCAGCATTAAGAGTTCTATAATAAAGTCCGCGACAGCATATATCTATCTTTTATGGTTGACTTACTACAACCTTTTTTATGTTAATAAATTTGTAAAAAAATAATGCATTATTTTTAGAGGTGTATTATACACACAGGTATTTATTCTTATCAAAATAAATACATTTATCATCACGAGCATTTCATTCAGAACAAAGTTGCCCTGTATATCATTTAAATTCAATAAATATCTTAGGAGCTATTACAGTTTTAACATAACTCCGCACCAAAATAATGTTCGCAGCTTAAGTACGACACGTGCGCTTGCGCTAATCTATACTAATATTATAAAGCTGAAGAGTTTGTTTGTTTGTTTGTTTGTTTGTTTGTTTGTTTGTTTGAACGCGCTAATCTCAAAAACTACTGGCCCGATTTGAAAAATTATTTTTACGTTGGATAGTCCATTTATCGAGGAAGGCTTTAGGCTATATAACATAAAGATACAACTCATAAGACCACAGCAGAAATGAAAAATGTTGCGAAAACGGGAGAAATATATTCCTTTTGAGAGCTTCCGCTGCGTACGCTGCCGAAACCGCTTAAGTTACACAAAAATCATGTATTACAGGATTGTTCAGCATTAAGAGTTCTATAATAAAGTCCGCGACAGCATATGTCTATCTTTTATGGTTGACTTACTACAACCTTTTTTATGTTAATAAATTTGTAAGAAAATAATGCATTATTTTTAGAGGTGTATTATACACACAGGTATTTATTCTTATCAAAATAAATACATTCATCATCACGAGCACTTCATTTAGAACCAAGTTGCCCTTTATATCATTTGATTTCAATAAATATCTTAGGAGCTATCACAGTTTAAACATAACTCCGCACCAAAATAATGTTCGCAGCTTAAGTACAACGTGCGCTTGCGCTAATATTTTATAAAGCTGAAGAGTTTGTTTGTTTGAACGCGCTTATCTCAGGAACTGCTGGACCGATTTGAAAAAATATTTCTGTGTTGGATAGCTTATTTATCGAGAAAGACTTAAGGATATAAAACATGACGCTGCGACGGGAGGGGAGGGAGCAAACTCAAAATGCGCGGACGAAGTCGCGGGGGACCGCTAGTAATATTATAAAGGTGAAGAGTTTGTTTGTTTGAACGCGCTTATCTCAGGAACTGCTGGACCGATTTGAAAAAATATTTCTCTGTTGGATAGCTTATTTATCGAGAAAGGCTTTAGGGTATAAAACATCACGCTGCGACGGGAGGGGAGGGAGCAAACTGAAAACGCGCGGACGAAGTCGCGGGGGACCGCTAGTTATTAAATAAGTAAACAAGGCTACCGAGTGGTTATAGAAAATTATGCTGATAGCAAAGTTATTAAAAAATAAAACTACATTTAACTTTAGGTAAATATGTCGCTTCATTTTGTAACATACCTTATTAACTATTATAACTTGTTTTTTTTTAATGGAAAATTTAAATGGGTTCTACGACGTATCTTTACTCATATTATAAAGCTTAAAAGTTTGATTGTTTATTGGTTTGACTGAACGCGCTAATCTCAGAAACGAATGGTCCGATTTGAAAAAATATTTTTACGTTAGATAGCCCATTTATCAAGGAAGGCTTTTCTTTATAAAGAATCAATAATCAACTCATAAGTCTAGCGCCGCAACGAAAAATGTTGCAAAAACAGGGAAAAAATATTCCTTATGAGAACTTCCGCTGCGTACGCTGCGTAAACCGTTTTAGTTACACAATAATCATGTATGACGAGATTATTTTGAATTCACAGTTCTACAATAAAGTTTGCGACAGCATATATCTATCGATAATGGTTTACTCACTACAACCTTTTTTCTATATTAATATTATAAAGCCCAACAGTTTGTTTGAACGCGCTAATCTTAGGAACATTTGGTCCGATTAAAAAAATATTTTTGTGTTAGATAGCTTATTTGTCGAGGAAAGCTTAAGGATAAAACATTACGCGGTGACGGGAGGGGAGGGAACAAACTCAAAACGCGCAGTTGAAGTCGCGGGGGACCGCTATAAGTTATATTTTCCCGGAAAAAATTTGCTAACAGAAGTAAAAGGCACGAGAAAGATTTTTAAAATCAGCTCATGATTATTTGCTCTTAGTGTAGTCTTGTGCGACGTTGCCATCTTACTTCATTCATAATACTTGCAAAAAAAATAACGGGTATACCGGATTTCATGATTTTTACTTGGTGAGATTCGTCACCGTCCGGCGTAAGATTATGATAATTAAAATTAAAGAGTCAGGGCGGGACGGGGCCGGGGGCAAAACAAAGTTTGCTGGGTTTGCTTGTTTAATACATTTTTCTTGTTGACTCGCTGTAGCAACTTAATTATTCAATGAACATTTTTATGCCTTAAAAGATGAATATATAAAGGGCTGGTAGAGGATGCCATATGGCATTAAGTCTACATTTCGTACAAATTTTGGATGTGCAATAAAGTATAAATAAATGAATTTAACTCGTGATGTGCTTATTATAATCGATGACATCATTTTCTTCTGTGTTTGTTTTACGAATAATCGATTATAATGACAGCACTACTGATCGATACTGTCCGTGTCCCGTCTGACCGCTTGTAGTGACCTGGAAGACGCGTTTATTTTTACATTATTCTATATGGAAATGGGTCGCCGCCTTCGACTGGTCATTTGCCTACACGGATTGCTTTTCAGGTAAACGGTCTAAGTTATTGAATGTTTACATTTAGATACGGTACAGTTAAACCATGGACAAAGCTAAAATTATCGGACCTGAGGTGGAATTGTGTAAAGCAATCGTATTTATTTGACAGTTCAAAACGTACGGTATGATCTATCAAACGCTTTGTTCTTTGTACGTTTTGAACTGTCAAATGAATACGATTGCTTTACACAATTCCACTGCAGACTTCTTCACATTATTAAGTTTGAGTGACTGAATGATCTAGTGATTGGGGCCAACTTTCCTTATCACACTAAGAGTATAACTTTATTTTATTTAACTTGCACTTACTATAAATATTTTATTATTTTCTTTTCTAATGTGATTTCTTTAAACGTAAATAAAGAAATAAATGTAATTTGAGATTTTGACAAATTAGTCGTAAGCGATGTCGGTCTAAGAGTCAATTCGACCATTCTAGAAAAAGTCAGTATAAATGCAATATTCTAGAACAGTAATTGATATAATGACTTAAAGTAATATTTGACACCAATCACATACATTGCTCTGATCCCAAAGTAAGTAGCTAATGCACTTGTATTATGTTAATAAGACACAACGGTGGTACCAAAACACCCAGACCCGAGACAATGTAGAACATTTTGATTTCTACATTGGCCCGACCGGGAATCGAACGCGGGACCTCGGAACTTTCGGATAACTAGCGATTTATTCCAAGGTTAACATTAAATATTAAGAATATTAGGTTAGGTATAAGGAAAGTTGGCGCCAATCATTACATCTTTCAGTCATTCAAACTTAATGATGTGAAAAAGTCAGATCATTTTAACATTAAATGTTAACCTTAGAAGTAATAGCTAGTAATCCAAAAGTATATCAATTTTCGATTCTATCAACTGCTGTTCTAGAATATTGCATTTATATGGAATTAACTCTTATACCCACCGTGTTACAAAAAATAAGTACTAATCGAAGTTTTTCGTAATGACGTCTGCTTGCCATATGATTTATGTCATCATGTCAGAATATTTTGTCAAATTCAAAACTTCTGACAGCACGATACTTTCCCACGATATAATACGACATCGTAAATTTGACAGGATTTTTACTTTCACACCATACCGCTTTGGTATAGCATTGCCTTGCCGGATAATAAAACAGTTCAACCATTCGTTCTGTTTTGCAAGTTTAGTAATTGCTATTACAATTTTACGTCGAAAAACGACTTTGAGTTATACAAATATAAAATTGACGGACAAAATTATATTTCGTTAGTTTCCAGCACGTAAGCCTGTGTTTGATCGGATCCAACTTTTTTTTTTTTTTTTTTTGGTTTCGCTGGAAAATGCTTTACGCATACCTGCCGCCCTCGGGGGAAGGCAGCGGGTTATGTGGGACTCTCCCCGATCGGGGCATACCCACTAAAGACCAGCGGCGTTCTCGGGAGCCATGAGTTCGGGGCCACGAGTCAGCGCCATAAGCACACATCCGCGGCCCCTCACTGACTAGACCGACACACGGTCTCACCCGATCTGAAGAGGGCAAGTGCCCCTGCCTTCAGCGCCAGAGGAGGTTATCCCCCGGCTTGATGTCCCGACGATGCGTAGAACGCATTACACACCATCGCGCCTCTTAGTGGGAAGCGGACGCCCCCGCGTCCACGACCCGAGGCACAGGGAGGGGCATGTGCAGGTGGTGGAGGTTCCTCCTGCGCCCAGTACGCCTTCGGCGCATAAGGAATGCGTCAGCCGCAGCCTCTCGCTCTCGCTCCGCGCTCTCCTTTTCGGCGATCACCCGCTCGCAAAATGCGGCCATGGCTCGCCATGCCTCCCTGTCTTCGACCATACGCCGGACTATAGAGCCCAGGCTGAAGTCGGTCCCCACGTGTGCTCGGAGGGCACGGCGGTCAGCGACCCAGGCCGGGCACACCTCGAGGGTGTGCTGTGCCGTATCCTCCGGAGCATCGCAGTGCCAGCATCGGGTTGTGGGTTCCCTGCCTATGCGGCAGAGGTATGACCCAAAGCACCCGTGGCCTGTAAACACCTGTGACATCCGGTATGTCACTTGGCCGTGTGGTCGCTCGACCCATTCTTTGAGAACGGGGAGTACGGCTTCAATGACCCGGACGCCAAAGTGGCTACTGGCCAATCTACGGCGCCACTGCTCGTGGGCTAGCTCTGTGAGCTGTGTCCTTTCCGATTCCACCTCAGTCGGTGCGGGCGATCGAATCCAACCTAACTTAGCTGCAGCAACGCCAAAACTTACGGTTAACGGTTAGTTGTTTCATTTTAAATTTTATGTAAAAATGTTTATACGAAGGTAGTCCAAAATAAGACCCTTAATAATAAATCAACGTCCATGTCTAAAAAACAAATGCCGTTCGTTTCGTTCGTTCCGCGGGCGAACACCAAAAAGCAATGTCGAAACTTCAACATGTCACGGAGCGATGCTGTTGCGATGCAAATTGATTTAGTTTTAGAAATTCTGTGGGCGACCGCGATTTTAGAGTTGTTTTTTTATGTCAAGTTACGTCCGACTGTAGTTTTTTAAGTTATGCATATTTTGATTGTAAAACGAAAATATTATACTGCTGGGCACAGTTTTTCATTCCCGATGATTTGGCGTCAGACATAATGCCACTCGTATGTTAAAACGTTTCCTCCGCTCCACTTATACTCATCTCAACCTTAACTCATCCGATCGGTATTCTTAATTCCTCACGGATTTGTTTATCAACAGTCTTTTGTTATGCCTTTGTTTAGATGATCCGTGAGCGTCTACATGGTAATAAAAATCCTTGACTTAAAGTTTTGGTCAATCGAGGTGAGGTGACGATTATTAAACTCGAGGTTACTCACGAGCTACCTTAGGGAATACTTATCTTTTGTCATGATCTACAAAACACGTCAAAAGTGAAGTGTCAAAATAGTCGTTCGTTTTTGACTTAGGTATCGATTTGGAGTATACATCGAAGGTTCCTTGAGGGTTCCGCAGTCGAGTCTAGTAGTAGTAGTCGAAGTCAAGGAGTTTCAAGGAAACATCTGAACATACGGGTATCAATCATAAAGGCTTTTGTAAAGGAAAAGATGGTGATTTTGCTATGTGATCATTTGATATTTTTTTTAAGCTTTCAGGTTGATAGCTTAAAGTTCATTTCGCAGTACCAAGGTGGTTGGGATAATAAACAAGAAAACATCAAGAAATTGATCAAAAATTATAGTGTTTACTGAATGAAGAAGAAGTACGATAGGTACTGATCTGGGGGCACGGCAGTGCCCCCACCAAGTCGAGCAAAAAAGCGTCACGGCCGTACCATCCTTTTCTCGAAGCAATTCAGACCATTTTCGACCCCCTGTAACTTCGTTGTGGATAAAACTAGAAGACTGAAATTTTCAGGAACCATGCAGCATTGTAAAGACACGGTATACTTCAAATTTCATTCAATTTAAATTTGTATTTTAAGAATTATAACGGGTCAAAATTCTTAATTTTGTCACTCACTGACTCACCGATCATCAAAATTCTAAGGCACTTCTAGCAGACCTAGAAGCTTCAACTTTAGAATATAAGTAGTGTTTGGTGAATGATTTCAGGAAAAACTAAAAAATCTAGAAAAGACCGAAAGAAAATTAAGCCCATACAGCCAAGTCTTCAGTTAAATTTTTCAATATGGACTTTATTCGTTACGATGTTTTACGGCAGTTATTATTATTGCGTGAGAAGCCGCGGGCTTAAGCTAGCCCCATATAAATATAGGCGCATGGTAGTGCCCCTGCCAAATCGAGCAAAAAATGGGTATTCCCGTCATGAAAACACGTGTAAATTAAATTATTTAATGCAAAAAACGTACCTACGTGCGTATTCGTACTTATTACGAGTGCGTAAGGTTGTAAATTAATTATTATATCACGCGCTGCGATGCTAGCGAGTGAGCGCGGGCCGTTACTACGCGCTGCGCGGTGCTATAATATTAAAATTCTTTAATGTTTTATGTTAATACGAGGGTCAAACTGAAAGTTCTTAGAAAATCAAAAACTGATTACATTAGCCAGTTATTAGTTTTATTATATCTTTTCAAAATATTGTCCATTGACGTCAATACACCGCTGCATGCGATGGAACCACTGGGAAAAGCACTTTGCCCACTCGTCCTTAGGGGTCTCTTCAATGGCATCGCGATACGCAGCCACCGCTTCTTCAGCATTCATAAACCGCTTTCCTTTAAGTTTTTCTTTAATTTTTGGAAATAAATAAAAATCACAAGGCGCGAGGTCGGGGCTATACGGCGGGTGACCCAGTAATTCAACGTTTGATGTCGCCAAATAGTCGATCGTTCGCTTGGCGGTGTGCGACGAGGCGTTGTCGCGGTGAAGGAGGATCCTACTGCGAGGTCGTTTCTCTCGAACTTTTTCCAAGACAAGTGGCAAACAATTGGTAGTGTACCATTCTGCAGAAACTGTTTTTCGATCCTCTAACACAATTGTTGCGAAATGACCTATCCTTCCAAAGAACGAGGCCACCATTTTTTTTCCCGCACTTCGATCTCTCTTCACTTTAGTTGGCAACTCCTCGAAAGGAAACACCCACTGAGCAGATTGTCTTTTGGTTTCAGGATCATAACAGTAAATCCAGCTTTCGTCACCTGTTACTATGTCGAACACAGCATTTGAGTCACCTCCGTTAAATCTTTCAATCATTTTACGGCACCAATCCACACGATGGAGTTTTTGAGCCTTAGTCAAATTATGAGGTATCCACCGGGCGCAAAGCTTCCTGACCGCTAAATGTTCGTGGAGGATTTTGTGCACTTGACTCTTACCGATGCCTAAGCTTGTCCGAATCTGCTGATAGGTCACTCTTTTGTCAGTCTCTATCATACGCCGCACAACACAGATGTTATTTTCAGTCGTCGCCGTAGAAGGCCGTCCCTCACGTACATCATCAGTGAGATTAGTGCGACCACGTTTAAACTCATTAAACCAGTTGTAAACAGTCGCACGAGATGGGGCTTCATCGTGAAAGGCCAATCGTAGTCTATCATAACTTTCTTGTTGACTTAAATGACATCGAAAGTCATAAAAAATCATTGCACGAAAATTTTCTCGTGTTAAATTCATGTTGACGTGACACAGACAATTTTCAATTTGCCGCCAAATCGTAAAACAAATGACAAATGAATGAAATATATACTCAATAATATTGGCAAAGAGTTCTATTTTCAAATTTTAGAATATATTTTTTATTATATTGTTTATAAGTGGCCAGTTCTAAGAACTTTCAGTTTGACCCTCGTATATTGAGACTTGGCCATCGCACTAAATAATTGAATTTACATGTGTTTTCAGGCGATTGAATTTACAC
The DNA here is from genome assembly GCA_963924145.1 of Pyrausta purpuralis. Taxonomy (NCBI): domain Eukaryota; kingdom Metazoa; phylum Arthropoda; class Insecta; order Lepidoptera; family Crambidae; genus Pyrausta; species Pyrausta purpuralis. The sequence continues at coordinate 17,011,145 of OZ001660.1, forward strand.
GTGTTTTCAGGCGATGGCCAAGTCTCAATAAATTTACATAAAACATTAAAGAATTTTAATAATGATATGCGTCACTATAAGATGCTGTTAATTATTACGTAACAACTTAATGCTTCGAGTATGGAGATTCCAGACACAATTGATTTTCAATTGTTATGGAGCACGATCGTGATCTTAGAGACTGGACGTATTAAGACAGAAAGTCGCTTAAGTAGAGACTGAATAAATTAATAACCGACTTGGTATTACATGGATATCACAACTTTTTACCGCAGAACAACTAAGTTGCGAGACTTGTTTTTTTTGACAAGTATTGTTTTTGATGGGATTAGCTTTACGTAACTACATTAAATCAAACGATGCAAACAGGCAAAAAGCATTCGAGCAAAAAATTACATGAAATGTGATGTTATGTGCCCGAAAATTTGTGACATTCCTTTTGAATTTGTAAACGTGATTCCACCATTTTCAGTAAATAGCATCATATAATCAAATCTCATTCAAAGAAATCACAGGTCTGCATCAATAACCCTTTTTACATGACCGAAAAAATATTTCGGGCCGCATTTGGGTTGTGTCATACATACATGCAATAATTCATCCCATGCTATTCATAGCTTAACTGGCATTTCGATAATAGGGCAGGCGGCTATTTTCAGATAAGCCTGCAATCGTATGACGTCATTTGAGGGACTGAATCAATATGTAATCAGTTTTGGACATTCTGCCCCAATGAATCTAGTGTTTTCTTACTTAGTTAATAAGTGAATTGATATTTTGTTATCGTACTTTAAAACCAATTTTTAAAAGTCGACTGTATTTTTTTTGTATCTATGTTACCTCATATCTCAGTCATTTGTCGACCGATTCGAAAAAAAAATCCCCTCCATAGAGGTTATACCTTTTAGTTGATCCCATTATTATCAATTCCGGATCTGATGATGGGATATTGATGCAATCGCAGGAAAACGGGTGCGGAAGCGGGGGCGTCCGCGAAGCTCGCGCGATTTGATATTTATGCTTAAGTGGGTATTAACCGTTCTGGAGGGCCGCGGCGCGAGCGGCGGGCAATAGCCTTGCCGCTCGTGCCGCAATCGCCCCCGCGCCCGCACCCGCGGCCGTCTAGTTTGCGGCCTAAAAGGCACGTTTAGTGTTTTTTTACTAGAATCTTAATGAAAACTTATTGTTGCGTGTAATAGTTGAAATCGTGTGGAGCTGAGCTGATGGTGGAACTCCTAAATGCCTAGGAGTTCAGTGATTTAAGTGTCAGAACTTTTGATAGGTACTTTGTAGCTTATTTAGGAACGGAGTCGAAACGTGCAACTTCTCCTGTAATCACTTAAAATTAGAAAATAAAATTAACCTTAAAAAAGTAAAAACCGACTTTAAAACCAAATGTGTATACGGCGACGTCTTTTTCTGTCGCCATTTTGGCCACCAGAACGATGTGGGTCAACCACTGTGCATGGTCCGAGTATGCATGTTTTTTTCCCCAAATATTTTTCAATGGATTTTTTATTAATACATTTAAAATTGCAGTTTACTGGGTACTATTGTTTACTGGGATTATTCGTAGTTATTTAAGGCACTTTAAGTAAATGTGTAACAATTCTAAGGTCTAATGATTAATCACTAATTGAAAATTGTTACCAGTATAATATTTTTGGTGAGAATATTATCTGATTTAATGTCCATTATTGAACCATCACTTAAATATTATTTTTTTATTAGAATCGCACGTCTTCCAATCAATGCTCATTCAGAAAACGTAATAGTTGCCATAAATGATTGTTCATCTAAGTATTTAAAAGCTTTCGATTGTAACGTAAATAGAATGAAACTTGCTGACTGAGCTTTTAGAGTGATTTTATTAAGTTGAGACATCAATCGAAATAATAATTATTGAATCTATTTGTTATTGTCTAACAGTCAATCGTAGATATACTTTTTAAAAGAATATAATTTATGACTTTGAGAATATCCTAACAATACAACTTTATTTCTGAAATGAAATATACAAGATTGATTTCTAAATAACATGTATAAAAAGCTAGGTCTGACTAAGTTGGTCATTGCAGTTGTCGAAAAAATACGATCTTCAGTAGTAGTATTATATCTGTGATTGTGATCAGAAGTTCCCCTTAACCGGTGGTTACTACGGTGGCCAGTCACAACGACTAAACGACTGCGCGATACATATTATAGTGCACAAGTGTGCAGACACTTGTGCACTCTCTATTCCTTTCACTTTCACAGCCCGATGGGACAGCAATCTGACACGATCGGAGAGAGATCAGGCGCAGGACCAACGGCTTTACGTGCTTTTCCGAAGCACAGGGATGAAACACCGCCAACTTCCAAACTCCGAGCTACCCTAAGAATTTCTAAACAGAAAAACCGGGGATCGAACCCAGGACCTCTGGCGCAGCCATCGCTTTATAGTGCGACCCTCCTACCGCTGCGCCACCGAGGCAGTCAAATCGAGATTGAAATCTACACCCTGTATGAATTAACTACATATTATTAATTTCCGAGCAGATTATTCTACTCACAAAGGCACCCGCTGAAAATCAGCGTTGTGGTATGCGATCCGCTGCCACGACTTATGCTGAGCCTTTGCTGAGAGCCTTTGCTGAGCTAGGTGCTGTTTTGTCTCAAGTAGCCTGCTTTTAGTATGTTAATAAATGATTTTAATATGTTGATTGTAATTATTTCAAAAAAAAAACTTTCTTTCTAAGGTCAATGAAATCGAAATACCAGTAGAGAATCTGTCGATTAAAATCAGTTAACTATGCTTACCAAACTTTGATATCAAAGTACTTACGTACCTTATAAGACTCCATACTACCTACTTACCGTCTGTTTATTGGTTGCAAAACTGTTGAAAGGAAAGAACGACCCAAGTTTTATTTCGTTTTGTATGTAGTTGATACTCGTATATACCGAAAACTTTGCATGGTTTCATCAAGCAATGACACAACAATAATCAATAATAATAAAGGATGTGAGGTTGTTTAAATTCGAACTCTATGCTTCACCTTTTCAGGCTTATGAAGTAGGTATTTACATTTTAACTAAAACTTAGTGTAAGAATAGTTAACAAAAAAGTTTTTCATGAGTGCAGTTTTACATAAATTAGTGCGAATTAGGGGTCTTCTTGGGCGAAGGGGTCGGTTAGGTGTCTCCACTAATGGAAACAAGTCCGGATTACACTTAACAAAAACGCAACATTCCAGTATATACAGACATGGCAAGGTTAGCAATTTTAAAGTTCTAAAATATGGCTCACAACTTTCTATACGTTTTAGATTGCAAATTGATCAAATGCACTGCTTCTGGGCGACAAATAAGGTTTATTTATGTTTTGAATTCCCCCAAAACACTATACCATAACGCAATGTAGATGACACAAATGCGTGATATGCCGTTAAAACTGTGCTTCGATCTGCTATTTTTGTCAATTTATATAAAGCATAAGAAAAACTGTACAACTTTTTACACACCTTCATTGAGTGAGAGTTCCACGCCATATTACTGTCAATATAAATACCTAGGAATTTAGTGAAATTTGTTTCATAAATTTTATCATTTTCGTAATTTATTGATAGCACCGGGTTAGTCATCCTTTGAGAGAATTGCATAATTAAAGTCTTTTCCAAATTTACTTTCAAATTATTAGATATCAACCATTTTATAATGTTATTTAGAGTAATGTTTATATCTTGTTCATAATTTTCCCTACTATTACATTCAATAAAAACAGTACTATCATCAGGAAAGAGAATCATTGGATGCAGACTAGATTTAACAATATCATTAATGTAGATAATAAATAACAAAGGGCCCAATACACTACCCTGCGGCACACCACATTTCACCACTCTGTGCTGTGATGCATATTTTTCTTCAAATTTTGAGGACATACAAATTTGAGTCAATTCAGTGCACTGCTTTCTATTTTGAAGATATGATCCAATAAGATTAAGGACATTACCACGAATACCATACCTATTTAATTTCACCAATAATACCTCATGGTCTACGTGATCAAATGCCTTCGTCATATCCATGTATACTGCACATGATGGCACCCCCCTATCTAGACTATGTATCACCCTTTTTACTAGGTCATAAATTGATATATTTATTGATGTGTTCTTGCGAAATCCTTTTTGTTCTTTGATTAGAATAGAATGTTTTTCCAATAAGTTATAAAGCCTGTTATATATAGTCCTTCCAAAAACTTTTAAAAACACTGGCAGCAAAGCTATCGGTCTATAATTATTTATAATGCTTTTACCTCCTTTTTTGAATAAAGGTTTAACTACAGCTGTTTTCAACCTATCTGAATAAATACCTGTAGTAAAACAAAGATTAATAATATGACTCAATGGTAATGCAATTTGCATACTTATATGCTTTATTACCTCTGTACTTATAACATCATAGCCAACACTGCTTGTATTTCGTAATGACTTTATTGTATTGTAAATTTCATCAGGTGTAGTGGGGCCCAGGAATAGAGACTCTAAATTATTACTATCTATTTTAATATTGTTTTTCCTTGAATTATTATTATTTTTTAAGTTATCAATAAAAAAGTTATTAAATAAATTGGCAATATCTTTAGCATTAGTTACATATTTATCATTAATTTTTAACTTAAATATTGGTTCTTTCGGCATTTCCCTTTTTACTTTATTAATTACGGACCATGTTGCTCTTGATTTATTTTTTGAGGTATTAATATAGTAAGCATTTTGAGCATGTTGAGTTAGTCTTATTATCTTTTTAAGTCTAGTAGAATATTCCTTTAGTTTAATTTTACTTTCATTATCATTAGTTAATCTACTACGCCAAAGATACTCTCTTTTCTTTCGACAGCAAGTCTTTAATCCTCGCGTCATCCATTTTTGTTTCTTTTGTGTTGTTTTTTTTAATAATTTTATATGAAAAGCAAAGATCGTACAAACACTTAAAAATATCAATGAATGCGTCATAAGCCATATTAGGATCATCAGTAGTCAAAATATCATAGAAAGTTAGGCTTTCATCCTTATTTTCTCGGTTAATGTCCCTACGTTTAATAAACCATGATTTTAATTTGCATATTCTCTCAACCGGACATGTAAAAATCTGTGCAGTATGATCCGATAATGCTGTTTCACTACTTCACCCTTAGAGCCTCCTATATTATGTACAAAATTATCGAGACAAGTTCCACTAGCCACTCTTGTTGGTTGTTTGATTGCAAGATTTAATTAATGTTGTAATAAGAGAAATTTGAAATCACGGCTTTTGGGTGTTTCTTCTAGTATATCCATATTAAAATCACCACCAATAATAAGCTTTTTGTCTTTGAATTTACATACAAACCTAAGAATGTTTTCAAGAGTTTCATGAAAGATATCAAGCCTACTTTTATCTTTCCAGGGGTTTCTATCTAAGCATATTACAATCAAATTATGTTCAGGAAGTTCCATACCACAACATTCCGTAATACATTTAACAGAAAGTTTTTTTTATGTTATCTAATATTTTAAATTTAAGTCCTTTCCGAACAAGAATACATGCTCCGCCTCTTTTCTTATCCCTTGAAAAACTTGTTGCTAATGTGAAGTTTGGCAGAGTTAAATATTCTTCAATTTCCGGTATCATGTTATGTTCGGTTACACATATAATATCAATAACCTTTTGCTGTCTTTCAAATTCATCTAAATGTATCAGTAGTTCATCGCTTTTACTTATAAGTCCTGATATATTTTGATGAAGAACATTTTAAATATTATGTTTCACGAAAAAACTGGTCCTCTTTAGTAGTATTAGCCTTTTGAGTACAGCTTGTATCATAAGTTACATCAAACTTATCTCGCATTTTTATGGCTGTGATTAATTCAGAAACATTCCTAAGTATTATTTTCACTCCACTATTCAATATAATTCCTGAAAATTCAGGGAACATTTCAAATGTTAACTCCCTATTGGAATCAATGAGGTAGCCACACCGTTGAGTTAATATATCATGATTAAGTAATTCGTTAAAAGCCTCTACTCTGTAATTATATAATGGTTTGCCACACACATACGTCGGTGCGACCAATATGATGTTTGTGTGACTAATATCTTGCAATTTTTTGTTAATGGAAGATACTCAAATTCTGTAATCTTGCAATATCCGAAAATCCGTGTCACCAATAATAATAATGCAAAAATCCTGCTTAGTATATCCTTTTAACTTCTTATTAATATCCTTCATTAAAACCTCAATGCCAACATTTGGTGTTAAATAGTGACTGTACTTAAAATCGTTAAATGTGTTATCGCTGGATATGTTTCGAAGAACTTTATACTTCTTATTGCTGGATATAATGCATAATCTATTACTCGTTCCCTCTGCTGGTTTGTTTGCATCAGTCTGGACATGTATATTCTTTGCTTTGCATATATCCCGATCTCCATTAAGCAATTTGGTTCTCAATTCTAAAAGTTGTGTATTCATATTGTCGATTTCACGTCGCGCTTTTAATATTTCCTGTTCTAATTGAATAATTTGTTTTTTTAAGAAATTAGTTTTCGGTTCTTTTTCATCAGTACAAACTGGTCTTAGGTCAGTATGTACCTTGTCACCGGTACTAACTGTAATCACTGGAGTGGCTGTTCCAAATTTTGTAGCTACGGAAACGGTGCTAATGATAATATATGGTACCATTCGTCATTTCAAATTGCTTTTTATTCTGTTTGCCTAACGACAAACGACAAACTATGCTGTTGTGTTTGTAACACCCGGTCAGCAGGTAAAGCCACAGAGCACATTTGTGTGCAAGAGTTCAATTAACATTTATCGATATTTCAAAGTTTGATCGAACTTACAATATGACCTGTTTCAGCTTCGGATAAGTAAGTACTAGGTAGTTGGGTAATCCGTCAGATACTCAATACGAAATGGTTATTTTTACTGACTTCAAAAAAGGAGACAAATCAATTTGACCTGTATGTATGTGATACCCGCAGAATCGAATAAAATTTTAAGTATGTTTATACTGGGTGAAATTTTAATCACTGACCGAATTTTGTGTGAAGACTCCACTGATGAATATAAACAACTTTTACTACGGGAGCAATAGTGAAATCGAGAAAAAAATATCAGCTGTTCCATACAAAAGCTCAATTGGCGCGCGGTCAAAATGTATAGAACAGCAATTCTTTTTTTCTCGATTTCACTATTGCTCCCGTGGTAAAAGTTGTTCATATTCATCAGTGGAGTCTTCACTTAAAATTTGGTCACTGATTAAAATTTTACCCTGTATATTAAGGTTTCCTAATAAATGCAAATTTTGTAAGGGTATGTATTTTTATAGGTTTATCTCAGGATTTCTCGAAAACGAAAAGTCATAGTGACATAATTATTTTTTAGTTTATTCTAGTATAGTAGTAGTAGTATTAGGGTACAGTGTAAGTTATCACAATCGGTCTCGTAGTTTTTGAGATATGAATATAAACTAAAATCGTACAATAAAAAAATGAAAATATTTTGGTAGCGGTTAACGCCTTAAAAAACTGACTTAAAAGCTTTTAATAAACCGTTTATCTTTTATTTAAGAGAAACATATTATTTTGGAGTCGGCACATACTGTGTATAGACTGTTGGTGTAGGTAAGCCATTTTTTTTCATTATTTTGGGTTGGGTAGTGCTTACTTTTTGATTTTCAATTGGTATACGTTTTAGAATGCCATCGGCCGAACGACACCAGTTTTCTCACTCCTTCAGATTATGTGATACCTACATTTTAGCCAAAGGATTTCACTGTCTGGTTTGACTAATGTTTAAAAAGTGACCTAACGTTTGCTGCTTCATGCTATCAAAAAAAAATCTATTACCGTCAATTATCATTTTACTGTGGAAATATGTTCTCCCTCTGATTTGCTGTCATGACGTGGATAGGTGACAAACTTAATAGCGATCACAGTGTGTAAATAATAATACGAAATGTTTTTAGCAACTTCAAAAAAGGAGGTACAGTAAAAACACCAAGTCGCAAACAAGCTTAAACACAATTAATTAACAATATACAAAAATAATCATGCAAAAAAAACATATAGTTAAATGCCACATAAAATTATGTTATTGTAATTCTGATGTATCATTGTAGCGAGTTTTCTTAGTCTATGTTCTGACTAGACATGACTTACGCCAGACTGATGTTGTAATAACGTTCCGTCACTACACACAGTTTTAAAATAGTAGATTATTCACTATGGGAATAAAGTAATGTCTTACGGCACGGGCGCCATCTTGAGTCACGAGAGAAACGAGAGAGATACTTTTTTTAGATCCTCGCTTACGCTCGGGCGGTAAAATAAAGCCCTGAGTGTAGCGAGGGATTTAAGCTGGCCCAAGACGAAGACAACTTTATACCCGTGGTGAGTACTCTGCTTTGCGCTTCTCTTTGCGCGGCTATTTATAAGTTTATCTACTAAGTTCATACTAATTTTCACTTGAACGAACACAATTCGCTGTATTTACTCGATAGCTACCATTCATGAATAAATAAGATTCAGTTTATAGGGTTAGTATTATGATCTAAAAGATACTGCCCGCCCACCCTTTTTCCAAACGTAGCGATTACTTGCTCAGTGGTTAACAAATCAAAAAGATGTCACCTAACATTTTCTACTAAACAAACTTTTCTTTACCATAAACACACATCAGTAAAAACATGCTTCCAGCATTACCCAGACTTGTAATATCACGTAAAATTATGCATATTTTTCCGTTCATTTTTAAGGTTCTTGTCGTTCTGTATATGCATACTTTTAGGGTCTTGTAGTATTGAAAACCCTTAGTATCTTTTTTTTTCGATACCTAACCTATGAGATTGTTAACGGGGCTTACTATGATTTGACCTTTATTAGACATTTGCCATTTTTTACCCGAATGCGAAATGTTAAGCGAAATTTAAAAAAGTTATACTGTATAACTTTTTTCTTGTAATTTGTATTTAATTTAAATTTTATTGTTCTAAATAAAATTTGTTTTCGTTTTCATATTGAAACACCGTAGCCCGCCTGCTGCACTTATGGCACATCTTGGAGGTTTGGTTTTGGTTGGTTTGGTTACGTTTTGTTAATTTTCGTTTATAAAAAGGACCAACTTAAAAAAATGTGCTGGATACGAATATTATCTTTTAATCGAGGAATGCTTTATAAAACATCACGCAACATCATATCGGGACATCATCATAACTTAAAACGCGCTAGTGTAATATCTATACATGTTGAAACAAAATTAGTCTTTACGTCTATTGCCACCTTGCTTACAGCGTAGTTATTTTTCTGTTAATATGGATCAATCTAGTCATATAGAACCCAATGTAAAATTTCTAGTTCACCCTTATCAGATATTCGCCGTGCTTTTTAACATTTGAAACAGTCTGCACAGTTTCCTGACTTTCTGTTGCATGCAGTGAAAAGAAAATGTAAATTCAAAAGATATCGGACTCTTTATTATGTAAATGAGCTGGTTGGTATTGTAGAGGTTTCGAGCTACGCGTAAAACCTCTACGTCTCGTTCGTTCGACTCTTCGTATTTCAAATGTAGAAAAGTTTCTTTATAAGTAAATTTTGATAGACGTTGGTCATATCGGTCATATCGATTGTCAGTCAAATCTTCGCGTATATCATTATAATTTAAGAATCTTGTGAAACTCTAAGTATTGATTAAGAAGATATCAGAATAGAAAATCTACTTGAAGCTTAAAAAGTTTTATTATTCATTTATATACGTAGAAAGTTATCATAGATTACAGCAACGCTACGCCTTCCTACAGTGGAGGCGCCACCTGACCCGATATACACCTATTTTTGATTTCAGAAAAAGAAAATTCAATAATATAATATCCAAAAAACTAATGAAGCTGGAAAATGCTGAAATAGAACAAGAAAGGTATCAAATAAAGGCCTAAATACGGACACGAGAAAGAGGGAAAGAAGTCACTACAACGAACACCTGGAATTCAAAGATAAGTAAATTTGTAACACTAACTGCCAATATGGCTTCTCTTTTCAACGGCTATTCGGGCCATGTTAATGACTTTTTTTTACAATTTGAACCTATTGCTGCCATCAATGGTTGGCCTGAGGAAACGAAAACTAAAATAATCACAGCTTATTTGTCTGGCGCTGCTCTTTCATTTTGTAGGAGAATAACAAATAAATGTTCATTAAGTTTTACGGAAATCAAGGCCAAATTCGTGTCCGAGTTTTCTGACGGAGAAGACCATATCGCGATTTTTTATAATACCAGCAAAAATAATGGCGAACCTATTTTAGATTACCTCTATAGACTGGAGGAATTAGCCTTAAAGGCTGACATAGTAGAAGATAGAACCATTATTAACCAATTCTTACGTAGCCTATCGAATTTCCACAAAAATAAACTCAGCTTCTACATTTTGACGTCCATAAAAGATTTAAAAATGGCTCTTATGCAGTCAGAGCAGTTATTTACCAAAAATCATGACTTTACAGTCAATCTACCTATTAAGTTGACTGGTTCATTAAATAATACTCAATCGGGTGGGGATTGCCCTATATCTCGCGAATTATTCCATACGCCTCGTGCATCGCCATCTTATCAACCTACAAGACCACCATTTGGTAATTCTACGTTCAAAGCGACTCAATAAGAATGGAGATCGCCCTTCAACTCTCCCAATACAAGAGGTCAACAAGATTCTGACCCTCCCACTACAAGAGGTCAACAGTACTCTGACCCTCCCACTACAAGAGGTCAACAGCACTCCGAGTCTCCCATTATGAGAGGACAACCTCAGAGAGGACAATTCAATCGGAACTCAAACCAAACGAGATATAATTTAAGAAGTAACCCGAATCGTATGGATGACTACCCAAACTACAATCGCCGTCAATGAGCCGGGCTGCATTGGCGATGGAAAGTTTTCAATGCCCGAAGCAACATGAAGATTTATTACCAATGGAAAGTTCTCAAGGTCCAGAGAAGACGGAAGATTCTTTCCCAAGTTTGAAGGTGGTCATTAATGACATCGAAGTGTCAGGACTTATAGATACCGGTGCTTCTGTGTCTGCAATTTCATTCGATTTTTGTAAAAAACTAAATGTTAACTCTTTACCAAATAAAGATAACTTGTTCCTCCGAAGTGTAGATGGAAACTTGTTAAACATTTCTGGGAAAGCAAGCATAACTTGTAAAATACAGTCTAATTTATTTGTTATTAATTTTTAAGTTGTACATAAACTAGCCACTAATATTATTTAAGGGCAGGACTTTTTAAATGATAACTCTGCCATTATTAATTTTAGAAATAAGTTTGTAGATTTAGGTAAATGCAAAGCGCCATTTTGTCGTTAAGATTCTCATCATGTTCTTTAGAATTGATTAATGAGATTCAACAGGTAGGGTCTGTCCCTTTGACAAAACAAGACTTTATTATTTTTGTGAATTTGCTAATAATGAAAAATTATTTCACTGCTATGAGCTTAATGAAATAAAATTTGACATTAATGTTAATCTTTCAAAGCAACATAAAGAACTTTTAAATTATTTATTATATGAATATAAACAAAACTTTGCTTTTTCATCCGAACAATTAGGTTGTTGTAATTTAATGGAAGTTGAGATTAAAACTGTTGACGCGAACCCAGTTCACAGACCACCATACAGGGTGTCACATGAACAACATAGGATTATTAGAGATCAAGTCGAACAAATGCTTAAGCAGAATATTATTCGAGAATCCAATAGTGCTTATGCATCACCAGTTGTTTTAGTAAAGAAACCTGATGATTCTTGGAGATTTTGTGTTGATTATAGAGTTCTTAATAAAAAGGTTATTTGTGATAGTTATCCATTACCAATTATTGATAAATAATTCATTATTTATCTAATGCTAAATATTTTTCAGATTTAGATTTAAATTCAAGATACTGGCAACTCGCTTTAAATGAAACTGATAAACATAAAACAGCTTTTGTAACGCCGTCAGGTTTACACGAATTTAACGTTTTACCTTTTGGTTTGAAGACTAGTGGTGCAATTTTTCAAAAAACAATGGATAAAATTTTAGCAGGCCTCAAATATAAGAATGCAATTGCTTATATTGATAACATCTTAGTTTATGGTTCTACGTTTAACGAGTTTTACAATGCATTACAACAGGTTCTAAAAAGAATTAAACAGGCGAATTTAACTTTGAAATCAACGAAGTGTAAGTTTGGGTTTGAACAAGTAACAGAGTTAGGATATGAGATTTCAGCAGAAGGAATTCGTCCCAATAAAATTAAAATGTATGAGATTAAATATATTAAAACACCTTCTAATATCAAAGAACTTAAGTCAGTTTTAGGTTTATTTTCATATTATCGTAAGTTCATTGATGATTATGCTAACATAGCAATGCCATTGACAAGTTTATTGAAGAAAGGAACTAAATTCGTTTGAAATTCAATTCAACAATAATCATATTCGATATACGAATTTAAAATCCACCATTATTACGTCATTTTTCTAATAATGTGAAGGTAACTAGATTATATGTTGATGCTAGTGATGTGGCATTAGGAGCATGTTTGATGCAAGGAGATGAAAGTTTATTACCGGTAGCATTTGCCTCAAGAAAGTTATCTGATTGTGAGAGGAGATATTCTATAACGGAAAAAGAATGTTTAGCAATATTATGAGCGTTGAATTATTTTAAACATCTATTATGGGGTATGAAATTTGATGTTATGACAGATCACAAGGCTTTAGTGTGGTTGAAAGATAAGAAGGATATGAATGGTAAACTCGCACGATGGGCCCTCGCAGTCTAACAGTATGATTTCAATATCGTACATTGTTCTGGAAAGGCTAACGTAGTAGCTGATTTTCTCAGTAGGAATCCATTATTAGATGATAATAATAAAGATGAAAACCAGACTTTAAAAGAGAGTATAGTTGAGGATGGGATGGAATTGTTTAGAATAGATGTTGTTAGATTTGAGACAGAACAACAAAATGATGAATTTTGTATACGTATTTGTAACAGACTACGTTCAGGACGTCGTCAGAATTATAAAGGATTTTATATTCAGAATAATAAATTGTATCATAAAATCAAAGTTAGTAATGATTATAAAAAAAGTATTGTTGTTCCAAAAAAGCTTTTTTTTTTTTTTTTTTTTTTTAAATAAATATTGGACACCAATCACATACATTGTTCTGATCCCAAAGTAAGTAGCCAATGCACTTGTGTTATGGAAATCAGACATAACGGTGGTACCACAACACCCAGACCCGAGACAATATAGAAAATATCGTTTTCTACATTGACCCGACCGGGAATCGAACCCGGAACCTCACGAGATGGCGATGCTTGGAACCAGCGTGCTAGCCACTCGACCACGGTTTGCATGAAGTTCATGATGATAAATGGATGAGGGGACATTTTGGTTCATGTAAGACGTTATATAAATTTCGTGAAAGATATTATTATCCAGATGCTGAGAAAGAGATTGAAAAATATGTTGAAAGTTGTAAACTGTGTTTGGAGAGAAAAAAGAGTGATCTAATAGCACCATTACAAACTATCGAAATTTAGGAATTTCAGTTTTTCAGGTCCATATCGAATACACCCTGTATTGTCGAATATCAATTTTCTTATTAAAAAGGTATCTGATGTTAGTACTAGAAAATAAGTCATTCATCATGACAGGTTAAAACCATTTAAGTTGAGGGTTAGTTGATTATAATTGACAACCACATAATAGGTATGTCGACAAGATGTCAAATGATCATTCATACGGCATGGCCAAATGGCTAAAACCCAAGCTGTCAGATAGTTTTTTAAAAAATTGAGGGATACGAGTTATCTATGATTTTGGAAAAAAAAGCGCGGGAAACGTCGTAATCGGTGGTCGAGTTTTTGCTTAGCTCTTTTTGATTAATTATTCATCCTATTAATTCTTCAGGTTTTTGAGGAGCGAGAATGGGGAAGAAACGCCCCAAGAAAAGAAAAAGGCCGGATGAGGTGGGCAGCGACGGGGCAGATCCTACTTCAGCCGAGCGTATGTCGTCCAACGAGGGGTCCGGATCGGGAGACTCCAGTTCAGAAGACGAGCAATACGAGTCACGCCACACAGATAAGTACAAGGAATTTAGAGTTCCCTCATATACGAGGCTGTATCCAGAGAGCGGTGGCAATTTTGAATATATTGTCTTTTTAGAAAGTACAGTAAATGACAAACCCATAGGAGATCGAGATCTTATGTCGCTCTCAAATGGAGTAAAAAAATATAATAAAGGCGTTAAGCAGCTCATAAGAGTTAATCGCTATAAGGTGGGTGTCATTTTCACTCAACCTTCCCTTGCTAATGCCGCCATCAAAAATGACAAATTCTTAGAAAGCTATCATATAAAAGCTTCCATACCAGCGTCAGGGACTGAAGTTACCGGAGTCATATACCATGTGCCAACAGATATGAGTAATTCCCAGATTTACAAAGCTATTTCATGCTCACACAAAGTTGTCAGTGTCAGACGATTCATGAGAAGAACACAAAAAGATAATGGTTCTGTATTCTTTCAGCCCACCAAAACCGTGTCGATTACCTTCTCCTGCCCAAACCTGCCAGAAAGCGTCGATTTGAACAGTTGGAGATTCCAGGTGAAAACATATGTTCCACCTGTAAAGCAGTGTCTCAAGTGTATGAGGTATGGCCATATAGCTAAATTCTGCCGTAACACAGATTGTTGCTCAATTTGCAAGGGACCACATAACTATAAGACATGCTCTGTACCTACAACTGAAGCTGTATGTTACCATTGTGGTGGAAAACACATTTCAGTGTCATCGGAATGTCCAATAAAGAGAAAGAAAATGGAAGAAAATAAAAACAAATTTGTAAACAGATCGTATGCAGATGTATTTAATAATAGATCCTACCCAACAATGAAACCATCCAATCCCAGTCCCTCCCCTACAGACCAGTTTATAAATTTACTTAATTCAGACCAAATTCTAAATGCAATTTTACACTCAATTGTTACAATAATTTCACAAAACAAGAGTAATGAAAAATCTATAAATACTCAAAATATAAAAGATGTTCTCCTGCAGACATTTAACAAAAACAGACAAAAGGGCTCCAATCCATAAGTTTTTAAAAAAAAATGGATAATAAGTTAAACATAGTGCAGTGGAATGCTCAGAGCATTTTAAGTAATCAACATCATTTTACTTATTTTCTTAAGGAGAATAACATTCATGTTGCTATTATTAGCGAAACATGGCTTAAACCTCATATTAGATTTAACTTAAGAGATTATACAATAGTTAGACTAGATTCTGGTAATGACCATAATGGCGTAGCAATTTTAATTCATGATAGTTTACACTTCAGACAAATACCAACATTTTATGATGATTCTTTACAAAATATTGCTATTAGATTACAATATGGAGACAAAGAACTTTCTATAGTTAGCTTTTATAGCCCTAATAATTGTGTTCCAGCTTTTTCTAAAACCAAGTTAGATAACTTAATTAACAGTATTCCAGGGCCTATGCTGATAGCTGGTGATTTTAATGCCCACCACACGTCGTGGGGTTGTAGTAGTATTGACATAAGAGGGCGTGAGGTTATTGAATGCATTGATAATAATAACTTGATTATCTTAAATACTGGTGAGTTGACTACTGTTGGCTCTGATAGATGGCAGCAAAATGCACTTGATCTAACTATTGTTTCCCCCTCATTGGCTTCATCCTGTGAGTGGGCAGTATATGATGATTCCCTTGGAAGTTATCATTTCCCTGTAATCACAAAAATAATATATGATGTTAATTGTAGCATTCCAGAGTCAACACCTTGTCAATCTAATATAAATTTACGCTATGTTAAATGGGACTGTTATCAAAAAATATTAGATAAGCTTTTGTATAATTTCCAAATTGATGAATCTGACCCATTAAAAAACTATTTAGATTTAGTTAATATTTTAATTGATGCAGTTAATTTGTCTACACCTGACTATGTTAAAAATAAAAAAACAGTTGAACTGTCTCCTACTTCAACTAAGAAAAACCGCTGTCCACTTCCTTGGTGGAATGAAATCTGCTTAAAAGCTGTTACTGACTCAAAAAATGCCTATTTAAAATTTAAGCAAGATCCTTCAACTGAAAATTATATTAACTTTAAGAGACTACAAGCTTTAAAAAAAAGAACCCTAAAATCAGAGAGATATTTAAGCTGGCTTTCCTTTTGTGAGTCTCTAAATAGAACTACACCCATCAGTTACATTTGGCAAAAAATTAAGAAATTTAATAAAAAATGCACTTACAAACACAATTTCGACAGTGTAAATTGGGTTATAGATTTTCTTAAAAAATATACCCCAGACACTGCTGAATGCCCATAAGGTTAAAATTAATGATAGTAACTATTTAACAAAGCCTTTCACTTTGCAAGAGTTTTCCTCTGCCATTAACTCTAGACGTGACTCTGCTCATGGTATGGATGGCATCCCATACAAAATGATAAAATTTACCTCAGATTATGCTAAAATATATATTTTAGAAGTTTATAATTTATTGTGGTTACATTCATTCATCCCTTCTGATTGGAAAAAAGATTGTATTATACCAGTATTAAAACCAAATAAACAAAAAGGAGAGCCAGATTCATACAGACCTATAGCCTTGTCATCTTGTATGGGAAAGCTATTTGAACAGCTTTTGAAGCAGAGACTTGAATTTTTTATAGAAAGAAACTCTCTTTTACCTTCAAATCAATTCGGTTTTCGAAAGGGTAAGTCATCCAAGGAAAGTGTAGCTCATCTTCATCTTGATATATATAAATCCTTTAAATCTGGTAATGTTTTAATAGGAGTATTTTTTGATATTGTTAGTGCATTCAATAACATCAACCATCATATTCTAGCGCAGGAACTTTCTCGGCTTGGTATTCCTGAAAAAATAATAACATGGATTTTTCACTTTTTACACAGTAGGGAGGTATATGTAAAAGTTAATAACCAACTACTGGGACCTCGGCGATCTCATATTGGGGTTTGTCAGGGCGGCATACTCAGTCCGTTGCTGTACACACTTTATATTCATAGACTCAACTATATATTAGGATCTGAAGTTCTAAATCTACAATATGCTGATGATCTAGTAGTTTATTATTCTGGAGATAATGTCAAGACTGTATCCTTTAAAATTAATGAAGCTTTAATCCGACTTAAGGGGTATTTTGAATATTTAAACTTAGAAATTAATACTAATAAAACTAAAGTTGTTATTTTTGGCAAAAAAACACATAATACAAATATATTTTACAACAACCAAATTTTGCCTACAGCTACCGACATCAAATTCTTAGGTATTATTTTTACATATAATCTGTCTTGGGTAAAATATGTTGATTATGTAATTGGCAGAGCTTCCCTAGCTTTTAATATTATAAAATGTTTATACAAATCTGACCCTAAAGTATTATTAATACTATATAAATCTTTAGTGCGCAGTCATTTTGAATATGGTTACTTATGTTTTGGGTCCGATTCTAAACTTGTTCAAAAATTGGAAGTAATACAAAATAACAACATAAGGTGTATAACCGGTGCAATGAGAACATCTCCAATTAATTCGCTTCAGATTGAATGCTGTGTACCTCCACTACCTCTAAGATTCAAGTATTTGAAATACAGGTTTCTCTATAAATTCTATTCTATAAATAATCATCCTTTATTAAATAAAGTATCTTCTTTTAATGAGCAGCTACATCCTCCTAAATTATCTAACACACCCTTTATCTTTCATGATTTTTCTGAACTTGAACTTTTAGCACATGAGTATGACATTCATAAAGACAGGAATTGGACTTGTTACTCTAAAAGTTATTGCAGTAACTACTATAAAATGAATATAGAGATAGATTCAGATTTGAAAACGAAAGAACAAGTTTATGCTCAAATTCAAGATCATGTTGATTTTATCACCCTTTACACAGATGGGTCAAAAAATAGTAAACATGTTGCAATGGCACATTACATACCTCATATCAAAATTGGACATGGAGTTAGGTTGCCAAATACAATGACCATCTTTTCTGCCGAAGCTTTAGCAATCCTATCTGCTTTGCAATATATTGACGCACATAAAAGCGATTTCCAAAGGTGGCTTGTTATCTCCGATTCCATGAGTGTCTTAAGGGCACTTGATAACCCCATTTCGAATGTTAATACAAATTATATATTGTTTGAGATAAAGCAGCTTTATTATGAAATAATCACCAAGACAAACGTTACTATTGTATTGATGTGGACTCCGGCACACATTGGGGTCGTTGGAAATGAAAAAGCCGATAATTTGGCCAGATTTATTGTCGAAACCGGAAGTGGAGTAGTTCCAAATGTTGCTATACCTTACACTGATATTTTGTCTGAAATTAAAAGTCGCCATTACGAAGATTGGACAAAATTCTGGCATGAAACTCTTCAGATTAAAGGCACTTGGTATGCAAATATAGTGGACAAAATTAATAAAACCCCATGGTTCGTATCATCAAAATTTTACAGAAGCAAGAAGTTTTATTCCATTTTAATTCGCCTTAGGTTGGGACACTGCAGAATTAATTCTCATTTACATAGAATGAAAATTGCACGCTCGGCCTTATGCACAGACTGCAATTTAGAAAAGGATCAGACCCTCAATCATATTATATTCGACTGCCCCGCCCACAATATACAACGAATCATCCTTATTGACAACTTATTGAAAATTTATAAAAACCCCAATGAAATCCCGCGTGATATTACTGATTTACTAAAAAATTTGGAATCTTATTTGCCCATTTTTAACTTTATTATATCATCAATACATACTTTGTGAAAGCAGTTTCAATCATGAAGAGCAGAAGTTGATGCTGTGCAACAGGGAAGCAAGAGAAGAAGATAACAGAAGTTAATAATTTCTTCGACTTCTATTAAAGAATTTACATCAGACATGGCTGTACGGACATATGTCTTTTGCCGGTCCAATTCAATGGACGAAGAAGAGAAAAAAAAAAAAAAAAAAAATATCTATGATTTTGACGTTGACAAAGTCATGTCAGTTGTGTTATCAAACAATTTTCATTATAAATTATATTTTTCTTTTAATTTCATTCAAATATGTGAATATGTAATATAATGATTATGAAAATAATTTAATGTAAATATAGGGTGAGTTATTGTGTTTTAGTGTTAGTTGCATTGTAGATATATTCAATTTCTAATACTTATTTTTGTTCTAGCTTATACTTCATATCAATGTTGTTATTGATACATCGTTGGGGATCCAAGCTGTGATGAGAGGGGTTCATGGCTACCAGTCATCACCCAACAACAAACAAGGATGTAGGGAAGATTTAGGCGTGTTAGTTTTGGGGTAATTTTATATAAATAATGGGATATTTAATAAAGATAAGTAGGTAGTTAGGTTAGTAAGCTTAGTGGTTATTTATGTGTAAGCCCTTTGTATTCGCCTAGCGATTGGGTGATGTCTGTGTTGGATACTATACACAATAAATGATTGCAAGGTTTGGGAGATTTTTAGTAAAGAAATCAAGGGTTATTTTATTTTCAGTTGGAAGAAATGAGGGGGATGAGTCTAGTAAGGGAATTTTTCATCACAGGTCTTGGATACTCAAACGGTTGGATGTATTATCGGATTTACTGGTTTCACAAGTTGTCAATATTTAATATCAAGTCTGACTGGTTGATTTATTCAGTATAGTGTTAGGTAGGTAGATTTTTTTTTTCTAAATCATTGAAATGTCTGATTCGGTTTAATATGTAGACAGCAATGTTAATTATGTGGTGTGATTTTTATGTGGGTTTTCTCATGCTGAAGTTTGAACGATATTTCTATTTTCATTTCGTTCCTACTAGTTGCTAGCTGCAACCTTAAGGGACATTGCTGTGTTGTAAATGATATTCCCACATAGGTAGGTTTAATAAGTTATTGATAGGTAAATTTCATAGCTGTACTTTGAAATTTTACCGACCGGGGGGGATGTAGAGGTTTCGAGCTAGTCGTAAAACCTCTACGTCTCGTTCGTTCGACTCTTCGTATTTCAAATGTAGAAAAGTTTCTTTATAAGTAAATTTTGATAGACGTTGGTCATATCGGTCATATCGATTGTCAGTCAAATCTTCGCGTATATCATTATAATTCAAGAATCTTGTATAACATTTATAAGTATTGATTAAGAAGATATCAGAATAGAAAATCTACTTGAAGCTTAAAAAGTTTTATTATTCATGTATATACGTAGAAAGTTATCATAGATTACAGCAACGCTACGCATTCCTACAGTATTTAGTATTCAAAATGCAGTTTGTACGAAACTTACCAGAAAACGAAATTAACGCTGTAAAAAATGAGATTTATAAGCACTGTCGTTGATTAAGGAATACTGTTTCGTTTTGATCTCTCACCGGTCATATAGGATCTACCGTCTTACTAATTTAATGAGAGTCAAGGAATAAAGAGAGCACTTGTGCATTGCGCACACATCAGAGGTGGAATTGTGTAAAACAATCGTATTCATTTGACAGTACAGTAACGTACGATATGATCTGTCAAACGTTTTGTTCTTTGCCATTTGACTGATCATATAGTACGTTTTGAACTGTCAAATGAATACGATGGCTTTAAACAATTCCACCTCTGGGCACTATAATATCTCCTGCGTACCTGGAGGGACAATCGTTCAATTTGTATACGAAGAAAGTTCACCGACCGAATGTTCTCCGTCGAAGAAAAAATAGTTTTTGATTTCTCAGGGCCACGATTTCTATGTATTTAGATTTTGTTCGTGCGATATTTTTTTATGTGTAGATATTTTATTTCATTATTTAAGTAAAACGGTTAAACTCGCAATCGAACAACCACACAAAACAAAATCGATTGCCGCGAGAATCGGCGTCCTGGCCTGTCTCTGTTGGCTGTTGCCACCATTTCCGAAAAATTGGTAGGGTTTGGTTGACTTTTGCTGATTTAAAGTCTTTGTTATCACCTTGCTTTGATTTCGCTGATTGTATTTTTCGAAACCACTGCTAAAATAGCAGTGGATTCGAAAAACACATCCAACCATTGTATTTCTGCTACGCCTGATCACGTTTTGTACATTATGGACCAATAAATATTGAAATTGAGAATTGTGATCACTTTCGGTCATGCTGGAGCCGTATCACTGAACTATGAAAGCAGGAGATCGGATGCACTATGAAATCACATACACACTTCCTATTCTACGTTGTAACGATGTAAGAAGGAGCAACATTCTTACAATAAAGTTTTGTGGAAACATGATTAAAGCCATTTTATGTTAGACGTGTAAAGCAATATCTGTCAAAAGTTTATTTATTACTTTTGGTTTTGACACACACGAGTGAAAAGTTGCTTTGGGAAGTAAACAAATGTTTAACTTACATATTCACAAATATGTTAAAACTTAAAAGTTTTTTTGTGCGAATGTGTTAATCTCAGGAACTACCAGACATAGGTTTGAAAAAGTGTTCTTGTGTGGGATAGCTTATTTATTGAGGAATAATACAGAGGCTACAAAACATCACGAATAAATAACCGTGTTCATGAAAACCTTTAAAAATAGTACTTTTTTTAATCAAATTTATAAACATAAAAAAGTTTGTAGTGAGTAAACCATATCAGATAGACATATGCTGTTGCGGAGTTTATTGTAGAACTTATAAACCGGAACAATCTCGTTGTAAATTAATAATTCTGATGTATCTTAAACAGTTTTGGCTCCAAAACCATGGAGCCAAATCGTCACGCGTTGGATACCAGCAGATGGTTATCGCCGCAGAGGTAGACCTAGAAAGCGCTGGTATGACGATTTGGTCAGTTTTGCTAAGGATTGGGAGTCGTTGGCCAAGGATAGACATAGATGGCGGAGTTTGGTGGAGACCTTTGCCCAGCAGTGGAATGGTGTAGGTAAAAAAAAAACTTAAACAGTTTACGCTGCGTACGCAACGGAAGCTTCCAAAAAGAATATTTTCATCCGTTTTTCAACTTTGTTGAACGGTGCGATTCACGCTGCTTACGCAACCAAAGCTCCTAAAGGAATAATTTCCCCGTTTTTCACCATTGTTGCTGTTATGGAGATTATGAGTTTTCGTAATAAAATTAAGATAATAATGAAGAGAGGAACATATGACCTCAACCTGTTGGAGCGAAGCGTTTTGTGGGAGCAATGATATTGTATTAAGAACTAGATCACCGGTGAGAGGCTAAAGGTGCGCTTACACGGGCAACTAAAATTGCAAAATTTCAGTCAATACTCGTCAACTATGACGTCAAGCAATTTACGGCAACGGCAACAAGCATCAATACTGCGCAATACAATATTAAGCGACATGGCGCAACTTCATCAACCAGGCAATACTGTCCTACACGAGCATTTCAGTGGCGCAACTTCATTAAGGCAATACTGTCCTACACGAGTATTTCAGTATTCGCTCGCTATGGACGACATTGTTTTTGCTGCGGCGGCTTGTAGCGCTTTTTTTATTATTATTCATCAAAAACAAAAAAAGAAAGAAAAGGAATAGGCGTATCTGGGTGCAATCGTTAGTGGCAAAAAGGCCGCAATTTTCATTTAAATCTATGTAAGAGTAGCCATACTCATTTTGAGTTTAGACATTTAAAATACAGTCACATTTCACAACAAACAGAGGCGACTACCTGATGACGCCTTGCCGCGCGCTATCCTACTTCCACCCGACCTCTCGCTCTCCCCGCGGAAGCAAGATGGCAAGCCGCAAAACATACAAGTGAGAACGAGATGCATACAAAAATTGCCTAGAATTTCCAAGCCCATTGGATATTCGTCAATTCGTATCTGCGACATTGTGCAATATGTAATATCTGGAGCAACTATAAGCAATATCGCCGCAATAATTGCCGCAATTTATTTATTTTGCTCCATATTGCTCTACTAATTGCTCCAGATCGGTCCATTCGTGTCACCGAGCAATTATTGCCCTCGTGTAAGCGCACCTTAAAAGATGGCTCAGCTAAACAACATCTCAATTCAAATAGGGGTCATAATTTTGACGTAGTCTGTTTTTGATGACGTCAGTGTCTTAATGCCTCAGTGCGCCTTTAAAACTGCAGAAGCACCTAACTAAATAAAACAAAACAGTCCGAATATCATATTTTCGTTAAGTAAATTGTATTCAATGATGCCTATCATTCATGATTAAAGTATTTTCAATAAAATTTGTGGGTTTTGTTTCTTAGCCAACCCACGGACTAACATGGTCGATATTCTAAGACAGTGCTATACATGGAGTAGTTTGGTACTATATTTTTTTAATAATAATTTAACGACCGTCACAGTGTGGTGGTTTACGTTCCGGACTACAAAGATAAGCAGTCGCGGGTTCGAATCCCGCACGCACGACCCTAACAAATACGTCTATGGAAATGTATGTTATATGTCTGTTATATAACTAAAAATTACACCTTCAATTTTTTTAAAAAGTAACAGAGTAGACGCTCATGGATAAAAAGGTCACCGGCACTCGCGTTAACAAAAGTATAACAAAAGACTGTTGATAAACACATCTGTGAGGTATGATGATCCTCACGACTGTAGAAAAAAATATGTACGCTCACTATTAGCGTGTTATTTAAAGGAATCATCCTGTTTACATGATGCCAGATAGCTATGGTGTATTAATAAATATTTATTTATTAATTAAAATAAGGACTGTAAATATTTCAATTAATTTAATTTGTAAAAAATATACATGTGGTCACGTGATCGTGAATGCCTAGCAGTGAACGTGACTCTGATATTGGCGTTTCACGTGGGCATTTCTTCAGAAAGTGTTCTTCACGTCACCTTCGTGGCGAAAATTTATACTGATATTATTCCAATAAAAAAACCCTACTTTAAAAAAGCTATCAAACTGTAACAAAATCTGTTAGAATCATGAAAATCGGGTCATTATTCATGTAGATATTTAATATTGCAATATCGTCAGCCACGAAAGTTACTCACCGTGACACGAAAGTTACGCAGCGTCTTTTTGGATAGATAATTAGGTAATAAAAGTATCAATTACTTGAAATATTACCTCATATTGAACTTTATACATAACTAAATCCTGCATTTATTATACTTACTGCTAAAAAGATAATTTGATATCACAAAATGTTATTATCGGTTCATTAGCCTTTACAAACTTACAAACATTATTATAATAAAAAAACTAAGTACATATCCACAAAGGACATTGTTCCGAGTCCATATATCGTTCGCCTAAGAACCAACAGTGATGAAAATTACCTTTCTAGGTTCGATATGACATGCATTTGTATGTAAGAACTATAATTTTGGACGGACACTTCTATAAGATCATAATAATAGCTTGAATTGATCTTGAATTTTAGGTTATGTTTTTTTAATATGAAACATTATTTTAATTTCATTATAACAGCTATCTTATCGTCATACTAAGTACTGGCAGCTTGTTTTACCTACTTTTTTATTTCACAAACACGATGTTCAATAATACCGTAATATCATAGCACCTACCTACCTACATGAACAAATTGGGCGCCTTACTTTCTCCAAGGTTCCCGCCCTTTTTTTCTGACTTTGTAATGGTTGGGTCACTCCTGTCATCTGCCCTTTTTTCGAGGAACAAAGCTGATTAAGCCAATGACGGTACAATAATATTGTTTTTTATAAATGAACAAAATTGAATTTACAGTGTTCTATTTTCCTGAGGCACATAATAATTTATGTCTTTTAAGCCTATTAATTAACTAAAGTAAGTGAGTGAAGACTGTATTGTGGTATTGGCCAAATCACAAAAGCCCGTACAGATCAAAATAGTATAAAAAAGATTATGTAAAGAGTTCAAAATCAAAAAAGTTATTTCAAAATTGATTTCACGAAACAAAAGTGTCCGTTACAATCTAATGAATGTTAATTAATGCAAAAAATAAGACATGAATTTTGGTAATTGAAAAAATTGTGTTGATTCTTAGGCGAGTTTTATCAATGTCCTTTGACTGGTTATTTTACAGCGATGAGTATCACATTATTAATTTAAATGTAGATGAGGCAAAAAGTGGTTAGCTATTACTCGTAAATATATTTTTAAACATTCATGATGAACAATAACATAAGAATAGTTTGTTACCTTTGACATTAATACTATGTACCAAATTATTTATGAGTATCCGATATTTCAACCCTGTGGCAAGTGCCATGATCACAGGGTACCTAAGTAAGACTGTTGCGAGTGAGCTGTTCTTGGCAGACTTAATCTTCTTCTTTTTCCCTCCTTCGAAGTCTTTTATTGCACTCACTTGCGGTATCACTGACCTTAAATTCACTATTTACTCGCATTTGTTCACTTGTTGACACACAACACTGACAGTATCTGTCAGCGATAGGATACTTTCTTAAATTTTAGGGTTTTACACTTTCGAATTAGTGGTATTTTGACAATAAATAATTTAAACCCATACTCACGATCGATTTTTGAGTATTTTGGAACTAAATACACTTTCTTGACCAATCTTGGTAAGTTCGCATATTCGCATTCAGTCGAAATTTTCTGAGGTTATATAGGTAAGGGTAAACTAAGTTACACGGTAGCAAATCTGTAACAATCTAATTTTTAACCTTTCAAAATAGTGCCTCACTTTACATATAGGTAACCCTGCAATTCAGTAGTTAGATATTTGCCGGCTAGTTATGAGAAGAGATCAACTCATTTCCAAAGTCCAATGCATAAGGTTATTCCCTTCATAAACTTTACAAGCAATAAATTAGTCTTCCAGATATTTTTCTTGCCTAAAGTGAGACTATTGAGACTACTAGCTGCTGAATCATAGCTGTAAGAGCGTTCAATATATAACCTTTTCTTATTCAATAAAGAATTAAACTATTTTTATCTAATATCTTTGGAAATAAACACTAGACGTCACGCGTTAATTGTCAAACCTTGAATGTTATAGTATCAGTGTTTATTATATTTTGTCCCATGAAGCAAACTCATGATTTCAAGTCTTAATCTAGTATGTAGCTTCAAAGTCGACTCTTTTATCGGTCTAGTGGACAATTTTCCAGCCTTAGACCGGGCTCAAATTTTAGCCATGCTGCTTGGTTGATTAAATTAAGACAACTGGCAATAACTGCTATCATTCTTATTAATGGCAAAGAATTATTTTCAAGGTTTGCTTTTGTGATATATATTATTTTCTCATGTAAACTACTCAAACTGAGGTAATTACGAATAGTGCACGAAAATAAATTAATTAATTAGCATATTTTTTCAGAATAACATACTGTGATTACTTTACGCTGTTATATTATTGGTAAATAGATTGATCAGGCGATTCAAAGCCGAATAAAAATCAAGATTTTAGACGTCATGTTCTACATATTTTTCGAGTAAGCTACTTTATTTCCATAAATCATATCTGTGCCTCTGGAAACTGTCTTAGTAGAAAAATTCAAGTTTAAAACGTTATGGCGGTTACTTTAACAGCATTGACAAACCATAAAATATGAATTCTAGTGAGATCAGTACACTTTGATAACCTTTCGTGGTATGATTTGTAACTTTCGTGGGAAATTGACCACGAAAATTGTGCCACGCAAGTGACGAAAATTTTCAATTTCAGAAAAAGTAAATTAAGTAACTAACGCTTATGTAATCTAATCAGCTCAAATGAATCTTGATTATGAGTTTTATGATTCAATAGTAGACATTTATTCGTAACGCTGATTTATAATCTTAAAACATCACCCATGAAGGGTCACATGAACTAGGGTCTTAAGAAAAATAAAATAAAAAGCAAGGAGCTGTAATAAGCTATATCATTGCTGTGAGGTATTTATTTGTCTTCTATTGGTGTTTTGACCCGTCTGAAGTTTCTGCGCACCTATGGTTTGTGTCGATAGGTTTAACATTTTTGAAGTTATTGATGACATATTTCATTAAAATTAAAGGCTATCTGTATGTTTAAGTGTTTGTGTGTGTGTGTGTGTGTGTGTGTGTGTGTGTGTGTGTGTGTGTGTGTGTGTGTGTGTGTGTGTGTGTGTGTGTGCGTCTGTATGTGCGTGTGTGTGTGTGTGTGTATGGATGTGTGCGCGTATGTGTGTGGGGATGGGTTAGAGGGTGGGTACGCATGTATGTACATGTATATGAAAGGGCGTAATGAGAGAGAAAGAGTGTACACTATTATAACAGATATATATTGTTGTACGAGTAGATATATATTATTGTAGAATTATTCTAGTCACACTGGCTATGTTATTCTAGTCAAAAGTGTTTCAACTTCGTCATAAGTTAGGGAAACCAACCAATGCATTACAGATTTTTTACAAAAATATGTTGGCATAGGGTATACTTTAAGAATTCTATTCAGTTTATTATATATCAAAGCTGATTGAGATGGGTACTGTCTTTGAGCAAATACGGTATGAACTAGAGGTGAGGGGGCAACAATATCATTTCGCCTCTTTCTTTGTAGGGAGTCATTAAACGGTAAAGATTTGTGCCGCTTTACGATTATGTTAACCACGTATAATTTTTGAATGGAGAGAAGTTTAGTAGAAAGATATAGGCCCTATATCTTTCTACTAAACTTCTCTACGGATGCCCTATATTATAGGGCATCCGTAGAAAATCTTCGTGGTCTAAAATGAGATCTTTGGGCCCGTTCAAGAATTAAAAATTCGGTTTTATATGCACCTCCCCAAACGGGAATACAGTAAGTCATTATAGATTGAGCTAAAGCAATATAAATTTTATTCAGAAGAGAGCTAGTCATAACTGATCTTAACGTTTTGAAAACCCAGATTAGCTTTCTTATTCGAGTTGATACTGTTTCCAACTGCGGGTACCAGCTAAGCCTCTGATCAATAATAATTCCGAGATATTTCGTTTGGCACACTTTATCTATAATAGGACAGTCACACAGAGAGATTTCAGGATTAGCGCAGCTGTGGATTTTGATACAAAAGTTGTCACAGGGCTGAGATGACGTATAAGAAGCAAAACACATGTAATTTGTCTTTTGAACGTTCAGAGTTAGAAGGTTATCACTCAGCCACTTTGAAACGCGCACCATACCAAGCGTAGCCAACTCATGAACAGTTTTCCAAGTTTTAGCAGTAAACACAATAGCCGTGTCATCAGCGTAGGAGAGTATCCTTCCTCCGACTTCCTTCAGGTTGCACAATTGATTAATGTAGATCAGGAATAGAGTCGGGCCAAGGACACTCCCCTGTGGAACACCAAATTTTACCACCTTTTTTATCACTGACGAAGCAGCCTATCTTTACCGCCTGAGTTCTGTCAAAATGCATTTTTTTTAGGGTCATTACTCTATTAAGACTCTGTTCCGAACCTGATGTCTGATGTGATAGATGTCAATCCATTGACATCCATTAATCACACGGTGCCATATTTGTGTACTCTTTTAGTTCGCGAGGCGTCATCTACTTCTATATACAATATCATTGTGTGGGAGCTAAACGTCCTTTGCTTATCAATGTCATCATCAAATTACCTTGTTCTGAGTACTAGCTACTTCTCCCGACGATTATTGTTTTTTGTTAAATATAAACTTTAAATAACCCTTTTTTTGATTTCGGTAAAAAAAAGCATAATATAGATTAATTTACAACAATTATATGTAGCAACAAGAAAAAGGTAACTAACCAAGCAAAGGGATAATGGTTTCCCGCATTTTTTTTAGGGTCATTAGTATTTTTCAGGAACCTGTTGCTGAGGAATCAAACCGGGCATTATCCAAAACCTAACTCCATTTGCAACAAATTACTTCCAGTACTTCTCTGCGGCCTAGTTAAAGGTTAAATAAAATAGTAAATAATTCAGCGATATTATATCATTTAATCGAATATGAACCATGTTGCTTTTTAGTTACATAAAAACGTAAGGCCAGTTAATAAGATTGTATTTTTATGATTTTTTTAACATTGAGAATATAATAATTGTCGCGGTTTCGAAGTAAGGAATTTTCTTCCTTGTGTGACGAATACCAGACAACGATTATGAAGGGAGCATCTCCCATAAATACTTAAATACATAATAAACATCCATGACTCAGGTACAAATGTTCGTGCTCATCACACAAATATTTGCTCTCCTTGCGGGATTCGAACCCGCGACGGCCAGTGTAATAGTCAGGAGCTCCCACCAATACACCAAATGCGTCGTCAAAGTATCATATTCTGACAGAACAATTGGCGGAACTGTCTACATTTTCTCTCAAATTATGCTTGTGTTCAAACGTACAAGCTTAGTTTTGGATGTATGAAAACTATTGAGACCAAATTTGTCTCATTCCAAAAAGTTTACGGGTTGTAAAACGCTATCGCCCGCAAGCATATATCGACGGCAAATGAAGGCAAATCCGCCAATTACTCCGCCTGCACACAATTTTCTTAATTGTAAAAGCGCATACTAAACTGCTTACCGTACGAGGGTCAAACTGAAAGTTCTTAGAAAATCAAAAACTGATTACATTAGCCAGTTATTAGTTTTATTATATCTTTTCAAAATATTGTCCATTGACGTCAACACACCGCTGCATGCGATGGAACCACTGGGAAAAGCACTTTGCCCACTCGTCCTTAGGGGGGCTCACAATCAGAAGGTCTAAATAGCAAAACGTCCAATAGCGCGAAACGCCTAATGAGCAATAAGGCTAATTAGGAAAAGGTCCAAGTAGCAAAACGTATAACTCTCATATGGTCCGTATAGCAGAACGTCTACTTCGCGAATCGTCATACTCGCAAAATGTCTGGATACTCAGCAACATAATTTTTATATCATTACTTGTATCATTTGCTACATCTGGAGCTTTATAGACAGATTTGTAGGTACGTATATACTGCTTGGTCCATCATTCACGTAACGTTTATCCGACTTCAAAAAAGGAGGAAATTGTCAATTAGACTGCATGTTTTTTTTGAAATATCTCTTATCTCAGTCATGATGATATCAATATTTTTTTTATTACCTAAAGGATGTTCTCTGATTGTCATTGTCATTTTCAGTTATATATGCGTAGTACCTGACAAAAGTCAAGAAAACTACAAACGCTTTTTTAGTCTTATCATTATCAAACAACATTTTGAAATAGATATATGGCCATTAAATGCCATTATGATCTTATTCCCTTTCATACCAAGATTCCTAGCGAGTCTCGCATGGGGTCTTGGGGTAGGCTGGAGGGCCGCACAAAAAGGCTCAGCGGTTGTATAGCTGCACTAGGATGGTAGAGGCCATGAATGAATGAATATAAATCGAAGTCAACCCTGCTACTATTCCATAAAAGCTCTCAGAAAAGAAGCCTTATGGCAAGATCTCAAATATAAGAATATGTCATTTGAAGGAATTAAGTGCAGAAATATCGATATAATGTTTAATGCCAAGTACAAGAGGAAGCTGCAAAAGCTTGACACCTTTGAATTTTTGGTAAACATTGGATATCAAAAGGATATTAGGTGCATAAATTTTGGGGTCTTTTTCCTTCATGGCATCCGTATAATTAAAAAAAAAAATGAGCTTTGTAACAAATTTATTAAAAAATAAAGAAAGAATCTATCTAATGATTTTATTTTCTGTCATGAGTGTACACCTTTTAAAATAGTCGATTTGCTAAGTAGACGTTCTGCTATACGGACCATCTGAGAGTTGGACGTTTTGCTAAGTGGACCTTTTCCTAATTAGACTTACTGCTCATTAGGCGTTTCGCGATATAAGACGTTTTGCTGTTTAGACCTTCTGATCGGGAGGGCTTAGGGGTCTCTTCAATGGCATCGCGATACGCAGCCACCGCTTCTTCAGCATTCATAAACCGCTTTCCTTTAAGTTTTTCTTTAATTTTTGGAAATAAATAAAAATCACAAGGCGCGAGGTCGGGGCTATACGGCGGGTGACCCAGTAATTCAACGTTTGATGTCGCCAAATAGTCGATCGTTCGCTTGGCGGTGTGCGACGAGGCGTTGTCGTGGTGAAGGAGGATCCTACTGCGAGGTCGTATCTCGAACTTTTTCCAAGTCAAGTGACAGATTTGAAGCCATCAGTATTGAATCAGACAACAGATAACAGATTAAAATCAAACAACAAGGAATCATTTAGACCGTTTATGACTAACGTAGAATACGAGAAAACATGACCAGACAGAAGGCAAATAAGATCGCGTATTTGTGGCCCAAAAGGTGACCCTTGGAGGATACCAGTAATTTTATAACAAATGTATATTTTTTTCTTCTTAACCTTTGCTCGGGATCAAGATACATTCAAAAGAACAACAGTTAAGGATACAAACTTTATATAGCCACAAGTGAGTGGCTGTGGTGACCAAGGCGACAGACGTCACACTCGGTTGGATTGAGTAGAGTGACGGAGAAGAAAACAAATGAAGAAATTTTGTCTATGGTTAGGGAAAAAAGGAGATTGATGGAAACAATCGAGTGTAGGAGGGGACGAATGTTGGGCCACCAGATTCGACACGACAATTTTATTAAAACGACAATTGAAGGAAGAATAAAAGAAAAAAGGAAGCGAGGAAGACCAAGAATAAGCTACATGCAGCAAATAAAGGAAAAGATAAATGTCGGGTCGTATCAGGAGGTTAAGAGAAAGGCGGAAAGCAGAGAGGAATGGAAAAAACTCCACCGACAAGAGCCTAGCTCTTAAATTGGATGATGATGAAATTCATGTTGACGTGACACAGACAATTTTCAATTTGCCGCCAAATCGTAAAACAAATGACAAATGAATGAAATATATACTCAGTAATATTGGCAAAGAGTTCTATTTTCAAATTTTAGATTTTTTTTTTTATTATATTGTTTATAAGTGGCCAGTTCTAAGAACTTTCAGTTTGACCCTCGTACTAAATAATAAAGTACGTGATTACAGTTTTGATTGCGTAACCAACTATTCCTGTAAATATTTCCTATTCCCTTTAATATCGTACAGAACTGATCATTATACTACTCCAAAACTGATTCACTAGTTTTACGATACGTTTTCCTGCTGTCACATTTTATCGACATTTTATCACTCGCACAGTCCCCGTCTTATACAGAGTATCACTCCGAATCCGGCTTTATGCGTGTTTTATCCCGGCCATAAAGTTACATTCAGTCATTGGGCGTACACAAAGTACGCAAAAAGCGCTTGCTAGCCGTTGGCAGCGCATACAGAATGTAGTTTTAGTCAGCTACGCCAGACTCGGGGGTGGTTGTATAAGCGATACTGAAGCCAAAAAAAAGGAAAAAAACGCAAAGTCAATATATTATTGCGATACTAACAAGCGATTTAAAACTACCAACGCCAAGTCGCCTCTTCGTAGCTTACTAGCTACGACGTAATATTGCGAGATACGCAAGTGTGTGCGATTTTCCCCATTCATTTTGTGTTTTTTTGGAATTTGTGGAAAGGTTTTCTTTTATGCAACTTGCACATAATTAAATAATATTTTTTGTATACCTCAGCCTACCTCATATGTTTCTAAGCGGCATTGATAAGTTACTGATTCTGAGTAGCTTCCTTCATTCTTAGCGGTAGGTTTGAAATACCTTGTTTAATGTATATATATGCAAACCGCCACCGTCAAGCGTGTCCAAGACTTGGCTCAATTCTGACGTGCCACCAACTGAATTTGATGTATTTTTTCTCTACAAAACAATCGAAAAGGTAGTGACAGACACTAGACAACAATATTATAGTAACGTCAAAATATTTTTTTTATGAAATTGAATCAGTAACGACTCTTATCTAAAACTGGAGTTGCTACGCAAAAGCTCAAACCAGCTGTATTTTTTAAATATCTCAATCAATGTTTACTGTTTCTTGTCTTTTTCTGAGCGGAATAAGGTGAATGAATCGTAGCCACTAGGAACTTAAGAATTGTGTCTATTTTTTGAGTGGTTTCACCGTTTGCTTTTAATTTTGTTTACAAAATGACTGCCCGAATGACAACTGACATTCAACACATTAATAAAGTACCGCTTTTCTGCTTGAAAGCGCTTTCTCGCTTGCTCAAACACATTCACTCAGGAATTCAATGTCTCCAGAAATGTACTGATGAATTTATATGACATATGATTTTTCGTCTCAAAGTCATATTGTATGTTGCGAGGAGGAAAATGATGTGAGGTTTTTAGTGTGATATCCGAAATACACGGTGACTTTCTTGTCATGTCAGGGTTTTATATTGCGCCATCAGTCACACACGACTGTATACAACGTATCTAAAAAAATATGTAATTTTATTTTGCTCAAATGATTTATTTATATATTTCATCGACTCAGAAACACGTTCAAAAGCGTTTGAATGCTTTACTAGGTACTATCAAAAACCTATAGGCAATTTTTCCATAAAAACGCTAAATGATTCTTAATTAAAAACGGAACCAAAGAATTCTATTTTATACAAGAAATAGGAAAGAAACAAATTTTAAATCCGTCATTCAGTTCATTGCTCAACTTAAATAAGCAAGTCATTCGCCCCCAATTTTCATAGAATCACAACATTTCTTGAATTCAATGTTTTTATGTTAATTTTTATAAGCCGCAGACTCGTCGGAAACACTTGACGAATTTCTTCATTAACTTCCCACAAATTCGTGATCTAATAGCAGTTGCCGGGTAACATAGTGTAGGGCTTTCAAAAAATTTGGTTCTGTCGGTTTTATACAAGTTAATGTACGTAGGACGACCACAGATAAGATAGACACTACCATATGAAGATCGCTGGATCACACTGGATGTAGACGGCTCACAACCGCTTTCGTCGGAAAGCCCGTTCGTTGGTGTGGCCTTTAATCAGCAGTGGGCGTCCTTTAGCTGATAATGATGATGATTATGATGATAATGCCACATTTCTAAAACTTAATACAATCTTTTATAGTTATTTGTTCTCCGAATGTATACATTTTCAGTGTATTTTTAGTAATTTTCTATTTTTCACGCTAGTTACTAAGCAAAATGGGAACTAAGTCCGGTATAATCATGAAAAATAATTGTGAACCATCTAGTTGTCACATAGCTATTAGTGTTAAGGTAATTTATTTTTAAGCCCCTGACGCAAAAAGAGTGCTGTTATAAATTTAACGTGCCCTTTAGTGTATTTGTCCAAACGGATGAACCGATTTTCGAGTTTTTTGTGTAATTATATAATTTTATACCGAGTGTTCTTAGTTCATCCTCCCTGCTTGCTTAGCCATGTTTCATAAAAATATGATTAGCCGTTTTTTTTTATTTACGGCGGGGTCTGTTTCATTTAGAATTCAATGTTATAATAAAATTGTATTTTACTAGTCACAAAGTTAAAGTACCCTAAAAGGAAAATTATTTTGTACTATTCCATAAACTCTGATATTTGAAGCGAGAATATTAAACTATTGAATAGGCGTATTACAAATTGAAACGGCATCTTGAGGAAATTAATTTTTATTTGACTGTAACAAATAATTCGGGATTACAAGAGATTTATTGATAAAGTCTGTTATGAAACATTGGTACCGAATTCGGGAGACTTTATTAAAACATGGGACTTTGTGAATTGATCTTGACTTTGTTAATAGCTTGATTATTGACTGAATGCAAATTGAATTTGAGCGCAAATGTCGTATTTTGTATGATTGGTTCGTTCTTTAATACATCTTTTTTTTTTTTAACGATGGTAAAGATACTTTTAAATTGTTTATATTTAGGCTTAGACGAAATTAATTCATTGCCTACGTACCTACATAGTAAAAAGATGTAGGAGAGAACGAGGCACCTCAGAAAATCGGCATATTTGAACATGTTGATTTCTGATCGCACCATATGTTAATCTTTGCTGGAACTTCATTTGAATATTGGCAACATTGACTGTGGCAAACGTAAAAACGAGTAATAATGAACGTTATGACAACGCGGTGAGTAAAGCAGGAGTTATAATCTGTCGTCGTATTTGAACCGGGTTTACAATTGTAAGTAAAGGGTTCCAATCCAATTTGTCAACTTGTTTAACCAATTTTTACTTACTTATAAATACATAAAATTTTTACTAATAAATACTACATATTTTGAGAGATTTCGAGTTTGAATTAAAAAAATTCACCTTGTTAATATTACTTGTCAGTTATGTCACATTTTTTTGTAAATTTTAATTTTCAAGTGACTGTGTGGCAGATTTGATCAAGCAAACGGGGCAGATTTGAATAGAACGTTTGATAGGGAAGATTGATATATTTTTTTTTTATGTGTCATTTTGCGTCTGAGGTAGTATTATATAATTATTATAACAATAAACTAATACTCTTGTTCTTTATTATGAATTTTTTAACAAAGTGTATGCAATAAAATAATATATTTTTGTGACTGTAGTGCAACACTTACCTTTCTCCTTTTTTTTCCCATTTTTCAAAACTGCCCCATCATCATCATTATCAGCCAAAGGACGTCCACTGCTGAACATAGGCCTCCCCCACGGCTTTCCACAGCGACCGATCACTAGCGGTCTGCATCCAGTTTGATCCTGCGATCTTTATAAGGTCGTCTGTCCATCTTGTTGGTGGACGTCCCACGCTGCGTCTCTGGTCGAAGGGTCTCCAATCTAGAACTTTCCTGCCCCAACGGCCATCAGTTCTTCGCGCTATGTGCCCTGCTCATTGCCACTTGAGCTTACTGATTCTCAAGGTTATGTCCGTTACTTTAGATCTTCTACGTATCTCCTCATTTCTGATTCGATCCCGTAGAGAAACACCCAGAATAGCCCTTTCCATCGCTCGTTGTGTAATTTTGAGCTTTATTATAAGGCCCATAGTAAGAGACCATGTTTCGGATCCGTATGTCATCATTGGTAACACACACTGGTTGAAGATTTTCGTCTTCAGACACTGAGGTAGATGAGATGAGAAGACACTCTTGCGTAATTTCCAAAACTGCCCCATGTTGATTTAAATATAACCCGCTGTTAGGATGAAATAAAGAAAAAAAAGAAAGTAAACATGTTTATTTAGTATCACATAATTTAAAAAATAGAAAAATACTTGTATCTAAAAATGCACTTACACAAGATACTGAAAAGGTGGGCCGGGCCACTCAGGATAGATGTTAGATTTGAACGATTTTTAAGTTAAAATATAACACACTTTTCTCTTTAACGTTATTGACAAATTTTAATAAGGGAAGAAAAATATGTTTTTTAATTTGTCTTCACAGTTGATTTTTTACTAATCCAAATATAAAAAACTAGCGGTCCCCCGCGACTTCGTCCGCGCGTTTTGAGTTTGCTCCCCCACTCCCGTCGCAGCGTGATGTTTTATACCCTAAAGCCTTTCTCGATAAATAGGCTATCCAACAGAGAAATATTTTTTCAAATCGTTCCAGCAGTTCCTGAAATACGCGATAAAACAAACAAACTCTTCAGCTTTATTAGCGCAAGCGCACGTTGTACTTAAGCTGCGAACATTATTTTGGTGCGGAGTTATGTTAAAACTGTGATAGCTCCTAAGATATTTGTTGAAATCGAATGATATAAATGGCAACTTGGTTCGAAATGAAATGCTCGTGATGATGAATGTATTTATTTTGATAAGAATAAATACCTGTGTGTATAATACACCTCTAAAAATAATGCATTATTTTTATACAAATTTATTAACATAAAAAAGGTTGTAGTAAGTCAACCATAAAAGAAAAACATATGCTGTCGCGGACTTTATTATAGAACTCTTAATGCTGAACAATCCTGTCATACATGATTTTTGTGTAACTTAAGCGGTTTCCGCAGCGTATACAGCGGAAGCTCTCAAAAGGAATATCTTTCTCCCGTTTTCGCAACATTTTTCATTTCTGCTGTGGTCTTATGAGTCGTATCTTTATGTTATATAGCCTAAAGCCTTTCTCGATAAATGGACTATCCAACGTAAAAATAATTTTTCAAATCGGGCCAGTAGTTTTTGAGATTAGCGCGTTCAAACAAACAAAAAAACAAACAAACAACTTCAGCTTTATAATAATAGTATAGATCATGACGCAATGTCAATTCATCAGAAGGGCCTAGGTAGTAACGGGCCGTAAATAAATAACTGTTTCACAGATTTTGATAATTAACGAAATATATATTGGGAAATAGTTAGTTTAAGAAGTTAATATCTACTAATAACTTTACTAAGTCCCAATTTCTTCATCAAGCAATAGCAATGGTAAAATCTCGTTACCAGCGTGAATAATTACGATTGTGTGTTTAAAAGAAAAGTACCTTAACCAATAGTCATTAAAATGGCAATCTAGACATTTAGTTAAGGCAGTTTTTCTTTAAAACACAGAATCATAAAATTCTGACCGCTAGTAACATATATTAGTAATTAATACCGATAATAAAATTGGGCCGAAGTAACGTCATAAAAATTGCCTGTAAACAGCCCACTGCTGGGCGAATACCTCACCACAAGTAATAATTACTTGTTGCGAGGCCTTCTCCACTGCACTGGAATAGACAAAAAATATTTATATTCTCGCGTCATTTACATTTCACAATAACGTGACACAAAGCAAGCCTTCAAAACCTGGCATACCTACGCGATTTGCCAACTTAACACTTAACAATAAGGTTAAATTTTCATTACCAAACAAGGAAATGTTAGTATCTAATCTGGATGGTGTCAATGTATCACTTAGCAAGTGATCGATGGCCGCCTTTGGTTTTTGAATGACAAATCGTTTTTGGCGAAAACCGTAGCTGGCGATTGATGAAATGTCAACCTTGCTGTTAGGTAAATACGGTGCTAAATAGATAGCAAAGGTGGTGATAAAAATCAGCTTTACTTTTATTCGGACATAGCCTTGAGAATCAGTAAGCTCAAGTGGCAATTGGGCAGGGCACATAGCGCGAAGAACTGATGGCCGTTGGGGCAGGAAAGTTCTAGATTGGAGACCCTTCGACCAGAGACGCAGCGTGGGACGTCCACCAACAAGATGGACAGACGACCTTATAAAGATCGCAGGATCAAACTGGATGCAGACCGCCAGTGATCGGTCGCTGTGGAAATCCGTGGGGGAGGCCTATGTTCAGCAGTGGACGTCCTTTGGCTGATAATGATGATGATGATGATGATGACTTTTATTCTAGAGTCAAATCAAGAACCATATTGATCTGAAAGTTATTTTGCAACAGTTATATAAATTATGCATAGGTATGTATATGAGGTCTATCGTAATATCTTCCTAAACCCTTAGAGCGCTTTCACACTTAGGCGACTTTAGCAGCGCTTCGGTCGCACGATAGCCACGCTGCTGATAATTTCATACATAAATGACAGCAGTAAGCCTTTTCATTAGGGCTCTTATGGGGAGGCACAGTTAACTAGGCCGCAGAGAGATGCTCAAAAAATTAAGGGTTGCATATTGATTTACGTTTTGGATAAGCCCTGATTGATTTCTCATGAACGAATTCCTGAAAAAATACTGATAACCCAATCACATAGATGTGGAAAAACATAATCCCTGTGCCTGGGTAAGGACTACCTTTATCTTTTCGCTATATTTTTATATAATAAATCTAAATTACGCTTTTTTATACCGGATTCAAAATAAGTTAAATATTTTATGAAAGTTTTTAAAAGTATTAAAAAAAATCGTCAAAAAAGCTAGTACCTATTCAAATGTCGGTAATTTGATGTTGACATAAACAGGCAAATGACGTATATCTGCCACAAAACGCTACGATCCAACAGGCTAAGTTCGTACGTTCTCCCCATAATTTTCCTTATTGTACAAAACCCCTTAAGAATCACCACAAAAATAAGAAATTCCGATTAAGCAAACTCAAAATCTCCAGCATATCAAAAAATTGCATGAGTTATCTTTCTTTTTTAAGCCGTAATCGATGAAAATCTCGCACATTAACCAAAAAACACCTGTCAGTCAGTCGAATCTCAAATGGCTGCCAGTGTCACACACGTTCGGATACACAGAGACGGCGAATTGGGAACGATAGAACGCATATACAGGGTGTGGCGTAAATAGTGGTCCAAAGCAAAGGTGTGGATACACTGTACACTGAAGCACCACATACCAGTATTTAAAAAATGTATGTAAAGGGTTTTAAAAAATAAAAATTATTTTTTTTAAAAATCGTTACCTTGCCTTACATATTTCAGTAAAAGTTTTTCTGTCACTAAAGTAACCTTAAATTTAAGAAAGAATTGAATAATAGGTCCAGAAAAAATTACAACACTTGTAATGTACCTAACTTTAAAAAAAAATGACTTTCGACTCCTCTTCGACAGAGCGTCATTGGCAGAGCAAGAAATGTTCAGAAGTTAAACTAAAACACTTCATAAAACCTTGAATATTTTTTTTCTTTCAGAATTTGATCAATAAAATTTATAATCATTTGAGGTATCTGAGGTTTTGCTCATAAAATATTAATCGTTGCATACTCAGGATTATAATAAGACAGATTGTGGGCTTTTTTCTAGCTCCAGTATCAAAAACTATACAAAAGACACATTATATGTCCGCGGCCTGCTTAAGGGTGAGAGTGAAAGGAATTAAGAGTGCACCTGTGTTTGCGCGCACACTCGTTCTCCATAATATATCCTGCGCAGTCGATTAGTTGTTGTGACTGGCCACCGTCGTCGGAATTGGCTAGAAGGACTGAAACAAAAATTGATATCAAATTGGATTGTTTTTAACACTCACAGCGTCATATTATTTTATATTCATAAAGATGAAATAAGAATCCAAAAATTTGCGCACGGGCGGGACTTGAACCAGCAACTTCTTGGCTAACCGGGCCAAACGCTTTACCATTTGAGCTACCGTGCTGTTGGTCCGACCTTGCGAAATTTGTGGTTTATTATGGATATGTCATTACGCGTGACGTTTAGCGCCATCTACCCGTCTGTTTATGCAACAGTGGGCCAAGTAGTTATTCTTTATCGAATAAATTTAACTTGGAAATTGATGACGACTTCGCTATCTAAAAGTTAAGAATGTTTGTAACACTCACAGTGTCATATTATTTTATATTCATAAAGATGACCAGAATTTTTTGAAATTCGCGTGTTCAAATAAATTCTTCAGCATTAAACCTTTAATATTAGTACAGACTTGACCAAATAAATAAAACATTGCATCAGCTCTAGCACGTATACAAGAAAATGAAGTAGCAAACGATGAGGTGGAAAACATGAAAATAAGGCTTAACCTAACAAATAAACAGTAAACAGTGGTTTCGTGACTTTTACGGGTCAAGCTGGCTTGCAGCTGGATTAGGAAGGAAAAGGGTTAAGAACATAGATGTGTGTCTAAGTAGAGGTTGCGAGTTCTGCACAACACAGAGTGGCGTGAAAGTCCGCGCAACAAATGTTGTTAAAACCTGTTGAGGACGAAGTCGCGGAAAAGGCTAGTCAAAATATGAAATTCCATTATAAGAATGGTACAGGTTACTGGTACTCTGTTTCAGGATACAAAGAAGGACAAACAACGTGCACTTTAAAATAAAAATAATCATGACATGCAACAAATGATATTATAATAGAACATGACATTTAATTTGTCACCGCACCACCATGACGGTTTCACAAAAGACCTTTCAGAAAAAAAACGACCATTCAAATTCAGAACCACACCTGAAATGGCTTCTCCATTAAAATTCTGAATTATAATATCCGAGGCCGACGCGTTTCAGGAAGCAAGGCTGCAAATCAATATTAATGGAATTTTCTTAAACGCTCCGAAGATAAATGAGCTTCAATAATGACAGGGCGTGTAGGTGATAGATTTAACGAAAGACCATGTTACAGTTAGTCATCTTTTACTAGATGTTCTTTGTCATGGCACTTACAATTATTAATACTCTTACATGCTTTTGTCTACATTTCCACACTTTTAATATCAAATCTGTCCAGTGTCTAACTTTATAATATGTTAAAATACATCAATATCGGTTCAGTTGTTTTTGCAACAAAACGGAACAGACTATATGCTCACACAATACACACATTAACATATTTACGGTCTCACAATGTTCTAGTAAAATTATCTTAACGTTATCTGTCTGATTATTCGCAGTCTTTCGCGCGCACTCGCACGCGCCGGATCGTTTTCACTACGTACGTCAACGTAAACGTAAACAATGGCCACTGCAACAGTAAAGTGTACTCAGTGTAACATTGTGATCGATGAAATGTTAAGTTTCATACAAAATAAGTTATCTGTCATGGACGACGATAGTTTGATTCGCATTTGTGTGTCTTCTTTTACCAGTGACGATATCAAAAAGTCAAAAACGTTACTTTTTGAATCAGTGCCAACTAACAAGCGAAATACTTTGCGTAAACAAAAGGGAAAGGAAAATCGTGACCTGGCGGATATTATTTCCCTATTAAAGGAAGTCGATCCAGATGTAACCCCGATCTTTGTGGCTCGACAGCTTGAAAAACTGCCTCCTGTGACGTTCGACCATCTTGATGTCACTAAACTCTTAAAGGATCTCACCATTTTTAAGAACCAGGTGGATAAAATAAATGAGTCTTGTTACTCAGGACCAGCTAAGGATGGAGATAACCAACGATGGTAGTCGCAGGGCGGATGTATGGGACACTCATGCGACACTGGATGTCACTACACGCACCGGTGCCCAGTAATAATTATATTTACTAACATAGTTACTAAGCAACCTTTGTTACTAACAAACTTGGACTGATTGTAATTGTCTGACATTGAAATAAATTATTATTATTATTATTCATACGAAATGGCAAAAATAATAATTATATGGGAAAGATTTGTTACTATAGGTTCTAACAAAGCAAATTGAATGATTTTAAAGATGGGACAGTAAGCAAGGTGATATTAAAAATGGTAAGTAGGTAGACACTTTATTTGTATGTCGTTGAAATTTTATATTAATCTTATTTTTATGTTGACTTCTAAACACGTGTGCTGAATTTCGTAAGTGTATGTTTGTATATTTGTATGTTTGTCCAAGGGATCTCGAAAGCGAGAAGTCACAGCGAGATGTTCTTTTTAGTGAACGTAATTGAATAGACTTTGGTTTAATGACTTTTCGTTATGACAGCCAGTCATTTGACATTTCAACGTTTGCCAATAGTTTGTGAGGCTGTCGTCGCGCACAGTCCAAATGCAATAAAGAAATAAGTTAACAATAAGATTAAATCTCAAACAATTAAATTTATCAATCCCACTGTGACGTCACTCAGCGTCATTTCCGGGTCGGTTGCCACGTCTGCTGCGGCGGATCGCAGACCCAATTACTGGTTAATGAACACCTGCTCTCGTAATAGACTAAAGAAATAAGCCATTTCAGTCTAAAAGATAATGAGTACGTTCTAATAATATAAATAGGTAACGGTTGTTAATCCTGGCTACAGCATCGACGGACGAAAATAGTTACTAAAACTTTTTTCTCAGTGTGAAACATTATTTTCTGAAAAACGCATCAAAATCGCTCCAGTCAAACAAAAGATACATAAATACATACAAACATACAGATTGAACTTAGAACCTCTTTTATTTTAAATCGGTTAAAACTCTAAGGGACGCATAATTATGTTCACGGCCTTCTTAAGGGTTAAATTTTTATACTCCTATTCGTACCCACGGATGCTATAAAACATTTGGAATTGTAAAAATATGCATTAAAAAGAAATGTGCGCAAAAGAAATCCTTAAAGTGTTTTTTTTTTAAATAAATAGTATTCGCTCGAGCTCGTTCCTTCTTCGATTCTGTCTTGTACTTCTTCACACTTAGCTTGGTCTGGAGTCAAGAGCAAACCGATACTTTATACAAAAATCGCATTTTTTGGGTTCCGTAGCCGAATAGCAAAAACCGTAACCCTTATAGTTTCGTTAAGTCTGTCTGTCTGTCTGTCCGTCCGTATGTTACAGCCATTTTATTCTGTAAATATAAGCATCACACTTTTAAAATTTGGTAGGAGTATGTATCCTGTTAACCGCTTTACGATTCTCATATAAAAAATAAAAAATAATGCTTTAGAATGTTTTTAACACTCACAGTGTTATATTTTATATCCATAAAGATGAAATAAGAAACCAAAAATTTGCGCACGGGCGGGACTTGAACCAGCAACCTTTTGGCAAACCGGGCCAAACGCTCTTACCAATTGAGCTACCGTGCTGTTAGTCCGACCCTGCGAAATTTGTGGTCTCTTATGAAAACGTCAATTGCGCGACGCTTAGCGCCATCTAGCCGTCTGTTTATGAAACAGATGGCCCAAGCAGTTACTCTTTACAGAATAAATTCAACTTGGAAATTGATGTCGCTTCGCTATCTAATGCTTTAGAATGTTTTTAACACTCACAGTGTCATATTTTATATCCATAAAGATGAAATAAGAAACCAAAAATTTGCGCACGGGCGGGACTTGAACCAGCAACCTTTTGGCAAACCGGGCCGGTTTCTTATTTCATCTTTATGGATATAAAATATGACACTGTGAGTGTTAAAAACATTTTAAAGCATTAGATAGCGAAGCGACATCAATTTCCAAGTTGAATTTATTCTGTAAAGAGTAACTGCTTGGGCCATCTGTTTCATAAACAGACGGCTAGATGGCGCTAAGCGTCGCGCAATTGACGTTTTCATAAGAGACCACAAATTTCGCAGGGTCGGACTAACAGCACGGTAGCTCAATTGGTAAGAGCGTTTGGCCCGGTTTGCCAAAAGGTTGCTGGTTCAAGTCCCGCCCGTGCGCAAATTTTTGGTTTCTTATTTGATGGCGCTAAGCGTCGCGCAATTGACGTTTTCATAAGAGACCACAAATTTCGCAGGGTCGGACTAACAGCACGGTAGCTCAATTGGTAAGAGCGTTTGGCCCGGTTTGCCAAAAGGTTGCTGGTTCAAGTCCCGCCCGTGCGCAAATTTTTGGTTTCTTATTTCATCTTTATGGATATAAAAAATAATGACATTTAAGTGGGGGGCTCCCATACATACAACTAAAACCAAAAAAAAATTTTTAGTCAAACCTCGTATAGGTTGAGTGTGTTGAGTGTCTATAGATAGTTCTTTTAAAATGACAATAGGTTCCTTAAACCATTTTATTTTAAATTCTAACGTTTCATAGCTAGACGCTTCCAAAGTGGTAAAATGGGCGTCCCTCCTATCTAACTTATAAACACATAGCGTAGTTAAAAAAATATAATGTACATCTTAACAAATACTTTCAACGAAAGTGGTTCGGGATCGAACTAGAAGTTATTGAGATTTCATTTTCAACAACCGCAAACATAACTTACTTCGTACAAACACTATGAAAAACAAAGTTATATTTTGCTGTTATTTTACTAAGTGGAAGTAAGTGAATTCCTTAATTTAGTTAAAGTTGGCACGGAACCCTCACTGCGCGAGTTCGACTCACACTTGGTCGGTTTTTTAAAAGCCTGTGATAGATTTATTGCAATAAATAGTACTTGCTAAATCAAACATTCTTAAATTCGTAGGTACAGATTGATCAATAG
This sequence comes from Pyrausta purpuralis, assembly GCA_963924145.1. NCBI lineage: Eukaryota > Metazoa > Arthropoda > Insecta > Lepidoptera > Crambidae > Pyrausta > Pyrausta purpuralis. The sequence continues at coordinate 17,055,746 of OZ001660.1, forward strand.
AAATCCTCGCATTAATTGCTTTTACCCATCATCATTATGAATTTCAATCTAACTTGTACTGTTTCTTCTATCCGCGATATCACTTCCTCTACCTTGTTGGGTTCAGATACTTGGCCAAATTACTAACAGGGGTTCTTAAGGACATTCGGTCCTTAGAACTACACTATGTTCGCTTGTAATTTGAGACAATCAGCTTTATCTCTTTGGCACAAGTGTCATTATCGGTGTAATGAGTATTTACGAGAATTTTAGTATTATATTGTATGTTATCTGCTCTATAAAGGGGTAGCTTAAATATTGTTTTGTTGTAAAACCAAATATTATAACATATTATTGTGTTTTTGTACAGCTATGTTAGCGTACGATAAGGAACTCTGTTTTGTAAGCCAGTAATAGTTCGCTGCATCTTCTTCTGTTAACATTTAAGATTTATTGTACAGTGGCCAGCACATCAGGTTACCTACTTTTGTTAAAAATAGCCGTTATTACAACTGGTTAAGATACCGCAGTGTTCACCTTGACGTGCTGTTGTCCGTACACATGGGCAAATGTTATCAAATATCGCGATTATAATTCGACCCTTACGTCCTTCTGCTTCAGACCTATGTAGGTATCACTAAGAGAGAGGGGGTCTTTGAGTAAGCTTAAAAATGACAATAGATAACATTATCATTCATAGGTAACATATTATAAGAAAAGTAATTTGAGGCCCTATTTTTTATTCACTGGCGTCAAGAAAGCGCGTGATAATCGTCGATTAAAGTCCAACTATTGAATGAAAGTCATTTGAAATCAGCACGAAAAGGATTTGAAAAAAGAAAGCTTAGTTTTGTGAGTACTCGAAAGTCTATGTTTCGCGTAATTTTCGTTGACATTTTATCAGTTTTCGAAAGAAAACCATACGCCATATCCAAGCAAATGATTCATAGGGCTTCTAAATAAATATCTGAGCACAAGTTCATAAAGATGAAATAAGGAACCAAAAGTTTGTGCGCAAATTTCTGATTTCTTATTTCATCTTTATGAAAAAAAATGACACTGTGAGTGTTAATAACATTCTAAACCATTAACACAAGTTTAAAATATCACTGCGTCTTACTATCATAAAACCCGTTTTTGAAAGTGATCCTGCGGCTCAGTTGAGCGAGATCTTCCAAAAAACGCTCGCACATTAATGACACAAAACCACTGGTATAATAAATAAGTTTACTGCCCGCTGCTACTCCCGTATAGCCAGGATGTTCAGCATGACCTAATAAAAAATCCCAATCAGTTAAGTCTAGGAAGTCCCAGATGAGAGTTCAATTGTACGACACAAAACCAGGCATCAACTCAAACAAAAGACGACGAAAGATGCATTTTGGCTCTATACCGTTACCATGAGTTTACAGCGGTTTTACTCGCTAGCGACGATGTAATAATAGTTTATGAATTTTTGAGTTTTGCAAGTGATCACTAGAGGTGCTGTGCAATTTTCCATAGACATTTTTTACGTCGTTGCTAGTGAGTAAAACCGCCGTGGGAAGGTGGCGGTGACCTACATCAGACTATGTAGTAACAAGCAGCTAGGTGTTTTGATTTATTTGTATTCATAACACGTTTTTAAGTGACAGATAACTTGAAATATTAACACCAATTCCGAGTCAAGGTGCAACGGATTCCTGGTATAAATCAAAGCAAAACAACCAATAAATACATCAATGCCTGTCTACCGTCGACCAATATTTATTGAGGCGAAGAAAAACAAACTTGAAGCGTTTTGTTATGGAAATTATTTTCTCTTTAATAACATCAATATTTATGGTGTTTTGAATTGAAAGATTTGAATGTTTATTAAAATATCTGAAGAAGAACTAATTGATTAATGTTTGTTGGAAGACATTTTGTTACGTTAATTTTTATGAACTTAAAGTAAAAATAACTGGTATTATATGTATACTCATAAAGCCTGACCTATATATAACATACTAGTGACAACAAACAGATATACAATGTGTTCCTGGGTAAAGTGCAATCCAGATAGGAGGTAAAAGTGGACCTAAAATTAAACAAAAATATAATACTTATTTGTTCAAAATGTTCTATCATCATTATTTTCATTTCATCGAAATTGACTTTTTTCGAAATCGAATTTTGTCATTTTTTGCACATAGCGTCCCAGTTTTTAATGATGATTTTATTGTTCAATATAAGTTATCATCACCATCATCATTTTCAGCCAAAGGACGTCCACTGATGAACATAAGCCTCCCCCACGGTTTTCTACAGCGACCGATCATAAGCGTCTGCATAGTATGATCCTGCGATAAACAAGGTCGTCCGTCCATCTTGTCGGTGGACGTTTACACACTGCGCTGTTGGTCGAAAGGTCTCCAATCTATGTGCCCTGCCCACTGCCACTTGAGCTTACATTAGTCCCTATAAATTATCATAGTGATATGTTCGTTACCCCCTTAGTTCTTCTACGTATCTCCTCGTTTCTGATTCGATCTCGTAGATAAACACCGAGCATAGCCCTCTCCATCGCTCGTTGTGTGATTTTGAGCAATCAATCAAAATCAAAATGTCTTTATTTACTTACACATACATTACATACATATTAAGCAAGACACAAGCTTGTCGTTCCTAACTTCAGATTAGTTAAAACTAGTAATTCGTTCATAGGAAATTGTATACAATTCTTTAATAATATACCACACAATCTTGTCGAATTGCCGGTTGATAAATTTAAGAAACACGTTAAAAACACGCTTATGTCTAAAGGCTATTATAAGGTTCAAGACTACCTGAACGAATGTGTGGTCCGTCCAGCCTGCACCGACTGATGTACTTACCTTTGATGATTTTGATTTTACGGCAGCTAGTGGTGACTGAGTTTGTTCCGGCGTTTCTTCTCAGTACTTGCCTAATTGTCTGTGTTCTGTCTCGAAGCGCTGGTAGGGCCCAAAAGATAAGGAGACATGATTCGGCCCCTTCAGGGCACATTTATTTTTATTTTATTTTTCACTGTACATTTGACGTTCATAAGTGGCAAATTGTGTCCTAAATTGAATAAACAATATTGAATTTTGAGTTTTGAATTTTGAATTTTAAGTACTAATAAAATAGTTATACGTGTTATATTAAAGCAATGTAAGTGCAAGTCTGATGCCTATGCTAGGTATCGAATACCTGTATTACAGGACATTACCCCAATCACGAACTTTTGCCGTATTCGTAACGTTAGCGTAGCGAGTTTACGCAGTACAACGTTAGTCGGCATCACGAAACACTCTCGTGTCGTGTAGTAAACTCGATAGCATTGACGGAGATGACGTCATACTAACGTAAATATGGCTGTTGAATGTCACGTCCAGAAACAAGTTAAGCGTTCTATTTTATGCGAATTATTGAAATACAATATGAAATTCGACTTAAATCTGAGAGAAACCAACGAAGGAACAAAATTACGATCAATATGTTTGAAGTTAAAGGAAGTGAATGTAAATATCGGTCGATAAAAAATGTAAGACCTTTTTTTCACGAATGTTTTGATTTTCGAACGGTTGAAATGACAACTGACAATTAGTTGTGGTTTGATATTTTGTGGGAAATTTTAAAGGTTTACTATTTAAAATAATAGTTTAAGTTTATTTAAAATAATGAAGACCAGTCATTTTCATACACTGGTAGAATTTATGGAAAAGTAAGTACGCCGAGATGAAATACATAGATTTGTGATATAAGTAGGTTAATTGGGCTGTTACAGCGCGGTATGTTTTCAACCTATACTTTATTTTTAAGACATGACGACTTATCGAAGCCCTCGGGAGGTCCAAGAGGACGCCACTTTATTCAAATTAAATGGAAAGAGTTAACCAATAACTTAAACAGCGAATGAACAGGCGAAAAACTCTTGATCGGAGGAGAAATGGCGGAAGGTGTGGCGAAACGCCGCTGTGCCATAGCCATGTGGACTGTGCCGCCATCTAGGATGTCGATGGATCACACTCTGTTCGGGCACCTACTTATATGGCGCCAGCTACAAATTATTGTCGGACTTATAAATAGTTGATGTTATATCGCTGAATAATATTAAATACTTCGTCTCCTAGCTACCAGTGTTTATTTGTGGTACTACCCAAGATGTATCCTTGTTGTGAAATATTGAAATGAATAGACCTGTACAATGTCTATACTGGTGACCTGCGACGTGCGTGAGTAGAAATCCTGCACAACAACATACGGAAGAGAACATCTTCATGGACCTAGTACTGCATTAAAACAACGAAGACTACGTGGTATGTTATTTACAATATATCCTGCTGCATCCCGACAAGGACAATCTTCGTTTACCCTAAGCTTTCTTGGACCAGTCAAGTTGTTTCTACTGCATAAATGATTGGAGTCCGTGGAAACCGGTAATTGGGTGCTAAAGGTATTCTGAAAGAAAAGTCTACATCGTTCGAGCAACAAATGTGATACGCAAGTACATATTCATGTGTTAGAATCTCTTTTCCCAAGTTTTTTTCCCGCCATTTTGTTTGTTTACATCCAGTTTGCGCGCGATGAAGAAAACGTTCCGTTCTACGTGATATTAATTTACAGTGTCTTACCAAAGTTTTTTTTTCTCTGTAGACCATAGACATTAAAATTGTTATCTATTTAATTTTTTCACGTGTTTAATGCTTTGAGTGCTTAGTTTTAATATTTGTATTGGTTTGTTTTGTTTACGTATTTTGTATTAATTTGAAATATCAAAGCAGTCCCGGGCTATTGTATTAAAACAATATTTGCTTATATGTGATAAAAAAAAGTTATATCTTATATTTTTCGTAACTTTCAATAATGGCGGAACTGAGGGAACTACACAATCGGCTCGAACAACTCCTCATACAGAATAATGCACTTATGCAACAAAACGCTGATTTACAAAATAGACTCGCTTCCCAAACAGGTGCTGCTGACCGAACAGAATCTACCGTTGGTGCTTCTGCGCCTAAATCATTTGCAGTTAGTCCAAAACTAGCTCCATTTTGGATAGACCGTCCTGCTGCCTGGTTCGCGCATATAGAGGCGCAATTTGCACTTTCTCAAATAACTGTAGACGAGACCAAATATAATTACGTTGTAGCCCAAATAGACTCCAGGTTAGCGAATGAAGTTGAGGATCTTGTGATTAATCCCCCTTTGAAAGGCCAACGGTATGAGTGGATAAAGGAAGAAATGATACGCAGATTTTCCGTATCCGAGGTACAACGTGTAAAGCAGCTTATATCTGGTGAGGAAATTGGCGATCGTAAGCCCAGTCATTTCCTACGGCATTTGAAGTCGTTAGCGGGAACTTACCTTTCGGAGGACAAAATTTTGCGTGAGCTGTGGCTGCAAAGGTTACCTTTAAATGTCCAAGCCATTTTGACAATCCAAGCTGACTTACCGCTAGAAAAAGTTGCAGAAATCGCGGATAAAATCATCGAAGTCTCACCAATCAGCGTTAACTCTGTTAAATCTTTCGCACCGTGTTGCGATTTAGCAGCGATAACCTCTCAACTTCAACGACGCGTCTTCAAGTGGAATTTTATCATTGCTGATGTTGACATAGCAATAATAGGCTCCGATTTTCTTGCATATTATAATCTTCTTCCAGACTGTCTTCATAAACTCCTCCGAGATGGCCAAACTGGTTTAGCAACTACTGCCAATATTAGTTGTCATAGTCAAAGTAGCGTCAAAACTGTTTTTCAGAACGATTCCCCATTCGCTGATATTTTACGAGAATTTCCAGAATTGTCCCGGCCACCTGGTCTTCCTAGGTTAGTTAAGCACAAAACAGTTCATCACATTCTAACAACCGATGGTCCTCCAGTTAGCTCCCGTCCTCGCCGTCTCGCACCTCAAAAGATGTTGGCTGCAAGAAAGGAATTTGAAGATATGGTAAAATGTGGAAGCGCTCGTCCATCTTACAGCCCATGGTCCTCACCTCTGCTCTTAGCTCCTAAAAAAGATAATTCATGGCGTCCTTGTGGCGATTATCGAGCATTAAATGCACGAACTATCCCAGACCGCTACCCAGTCAAACATATTGAAGATTTCAGTCACAATTTAGATGGTGCAACAATTTTTAGTAAGATCGATTTAGCTAAAGCATATCATCAAATTCCGGTACATCCAGACGACATTTGCAAAAATGCAATAACAACTCCGTTTGGACTGTACGAGTTCCCTTATATGACCTTTGGACTAAGAAATGCTGGGCAAACGTTTCAAAGATTCAAATCAAATCAAATCAAATCAAAAGTAATTTATTCAATTTAGGACACAAAATGCCACTTATGAACGTCAATAATTAGTGTAATATCAATCAATTTTGGCCCGTATGGGGCAAGAACATGTCTCCTTATCTTTTGGGCCCTACTAGCGCTTCGAGACAAAACACAGACAATTTGGCAAGTGCTGAGAAGAAACGCCGGAACAAACTCAGTCACCACTAGCTGCCTCAAAAATGATACAAATCAAAATAAACAGGTAGGTACATCAGTTTGGTGCAGGCTGGACTGTCCATACATTTTCGTCATTAAGATAGTCTTGAATTTTATAATACCCCTTCGACATTAGGGTAGTTTTGACATGTAACTTAAATTTGTGAATAGGTAGTTCGATGACATTATTAGGTATATTGTTGAAAAATTTAACACAATTTCCCAGGAATGAATTCATTGTTTTGGCTAACCTGAAGTTTGGAATGACAAGTTTGCTTTTATTTCGTGTGTTATACGAATGTATGTCACTTTTTTTCATGAAAACATCTAAATTTTTACGTACGTACATGATATTATCAAATATGTATTGAGAAGCGACAGTGAGGATGTTAATTTCCTTAAAGAATTCTCTCAGGGATTCGCGGGGACTAAGTTTGTAAATGGCACGAATGGCTCTTTTCTGTAAAATAAAGATGGTATCGATGTCCGCAGCAGAACCCCACAAGAGAAGACCATAAGACATTATACTATGAAAGTAACTAAAATACACAAGCCTGGCTGTTTCAACATCAGTCAAATGTCTAATTTTTCTAACCGCAAAGGCAGCTGAAGCGAGTCTCCCAGCCAGAGCGTCAACATGTGGTCCCCACTGCAATTTCGAATTCAATGTAATGCCCAGAAAAACAGTGGAGTTTGATAGATCTAATTTTTCACCGTTAAGTTCAATTTCTGTGGTAGGTTGCTTCACGTTAGGCATGGTGAATTTAATACATTTAGTCTTTTTTGTATTAAGAAGCAAGTTATTGCTAGTGAACCAATTTGATACCTTAGAGAGAGCTCTGCTAACATTGTCAAATGATTTTTCGCCTCTTCTTGATTTAAAGATTAAAGATGTATCATCAGCAAACAGAACTATCTCACAGGAGTCCTTTAAATAAAAAGGAAGGTCATTAATATAGATCAAAAACAGCAAAGGTCCCAATATTGAGCCCTGGGGCACTCCCATTTGAAGCGGGGCACCTGAGGAGTTAATGCCATTAACGTTTACTGTTTGTAGTCTGCCTGAGAGGTAAGAATTCAACAGTTTTGACGCATTATTAGATACACCGTAATGTTCCAGCTTGATAATGAGTGTTTGATGATCGACACAATCAAATGCCTTCGACAAGTCACAGAATACACCTATCGCATCATGTTTATCTTCATAGGCATCCAAAATGTGTTTGACGAGTGCCACCCCAGCATCTGTTGTATTTCTACCTTTGGAGAAACCAAACTGTTTCTCATGCAGTAATTTATGAAGTTTAAAATGAGAGAGCAATTGATTAAATATAACTTTTTCAAATATTTTGCTAAATGCAGGTAGAATGGAAATTGGCCTGAAGTTGCTTGGGTCACTTTTTTCTCCTGACTTAAATAAAGGTATAATTTTACTATATTTCAGTAAAGTAGGAAATTGACCTTGATCAATACATTCGTTGAATATATGTGCTAAGTGAGATGCTACGAGAGGTATAATGGGTTTTATTGTGTCAGTTGATATTCCCCATATATCCTCAGTTTTTTTTTGTTTTAATTCCTTGAAAGTTTTAACGATCATCAAAGGGTTAATATAAGTGAAATCAAATGAGGAGTTACACCTGTCAACACACGATACCAGCAGTGATTTAGCATGCAGAGCGCACGAATTAAGTTGTTTTGTGGTTTCGATGGGTATATTACAGAAGTACTTCTCGAAGGCACCTGCAACTTCATTGTCAGATTTAATATTTTTATTATCAATTTTTAATGTAAACGTATGATCACGTGGTTTATTTTTACAAGTTTCTTTGTTTATAATATTCCAAGTCTCTTTAATTTTATTACTGGATTTATTAATTTTCTCACGTATATAATTAGATTTAGCTACCATGCAAACATTCTTGAATAACTTTGAGTATTTTTTAACATATTCTAAAAATATTGGGTCATTATTTCTATATACTTTTTGATTATATAATTCAAACATTTTTTTCCTACTGATGTGTATACCTACTGTAGCCCAGTCACTGAATTTTTGGTTTTAGGTTGTTTATAACTAATTTCTTTGTAGGAAAATTTTTGTCAAATTCACTTTTAATTAATTCAAAAAAATACTTATATTGGTTATTAACATTGTCATTAATAAAAGGCAAAAGCGGAATTTTATCACTTAAGTTAGATTTAAATTTTTCTTTACGGTAATCAGTGACTGGTCTAAATTTAATTTCATTTTTAGTCGGCACAAAACGGTGTTCAACCGTGACTGACTGTCCACAGTGATCGGATTTTACAAAATTTACTATAGATTTTTTAATCACACTAGAGTTACAAAATATATTGTCTAAGCAAGTAGCTGTTGTAGCAGTAATTCTAGTTGGTTCAGCAAAAACAGGAATTAAATTAAAGGATTTGAAAAGGCTTAAAAACCTCACTCGATAGGTTTTTTCTTCATCTATAATATCGACATTGAAATCCCCACATACAACTACTTTCTTTTTATTTGTAAATAATTTCCTGAGTGAGTCCTCCATAATAGACTCAAATAATTTAAAATTACCAGTAGGGGGCCTATAAACACAAACAATTATGTAATCGTCCAGCTCTGCACATGATATCTCAATAGTTCGTTCAACAGAAAGAGATACAATATCTTTGCGCTCTTTACATTTTAAATTATTATTGATTAATATAAGTGACCCGCCATGGATGGCTGTTTCCCTTGAGAACGAACTAATAAGGCTACAATTTTCTATAGACAACATAAGTTCATACTTTTTGAGCCAGTGCTCAGTAACACACAAAACATGAATATTCCTTTCTTGTATGAATAATTCTACTTCTAATTCCTTCCCGGATAAGCCTTGGATATTTTGATGCACTATGTTTAAATGATTTGAATTTTTTGAGCTCGCTAAGTTATGTTCTAAGCAAGAGTTTTCCTCTATTGTCTGAATATTTAATTTAAATAATTGTTAATTGGAACGGATTCCAATGGTAGAATATTCATGTCAATGGTCTGCTCAATAGAAGCAGACTTGGTAGCCAAGTTCTTGGCTGAACAATCTATACAATATGATAGCGAAAAAGCTATTTGTCTTTTGAGATAATTATTCACATAATATTTATCTCTCGTCAGGTAAATCTTATTTTTAAAATAATTATTAATGTCAATTACATGGAATTTGTGAACATTATAGAATGTCAATTTATGCATGTCTAGGTTTATTTTATACCTGTGATTATTTTCTTCGTCTGGCAAGCCGCTGCTATATGGTAAGGTAAACAAAACTATTTTACCTATATTTAGAAATTTTAAACTTTCAAAAATATTTATGAATTTCCTTTTGTTTACATTACCTCTATTTCCTATAAAAATTATTAGGGTAGAATTTACACTGAATTTAAAACTAAGTATTTTATTGATAATAACATCATAAGATGCTCCAGGCATGCAGTGATTTATCACACTTTGTCCCATATATTGTGCAAGTATGGGCCCCATGTTTTTACCAATCTCATCACTAAACATAACTATATTATTTGTTGATTGGTATGGAGTTTTGTTAGGCAGGAAACTGTTGGATTGTACACAGGACAGTTTGAGAGGGCTTGTGGTTGATTTGTGAAGTGATGATGACTCATACCCGGACCCAACAAACATCAATGGGCTGGAATTTGATTTAGAAGGGTAATTACAATCGCAAGAAGTTATGATGTCTGTTAACATCTGGATGTGTTCACCACACTCTTTTTTGGTACATTTATATGTCTCAGTCATTATTTTTAATGAGAGTTTGAGATTTTCTAATTCATTTTCTAATTTCAATATGTCTTTTTCATATTTTGTCACACTATTTTGTAATATTAAAGAACATGCATCTAACTCATCGCCAAGTTGCCTTCTCTCATTTATATATTTTACTTTAGTAAACAAACAATTTTGTTTTTTAACTAATTTATTTGTTTTTTTTATAAACCTGTTAATTCTAACATATTTCTTAAATTTGTTTTTACTGCACCTTGAAATCCCTGTAGAGGTTGTGGTAGGGGAATCCGTTGTTAAATCTATAGTTACAATAGGTGGACTTCTAGGTGCAGTTTGGATCTGGCTGGGCGCACTACCAACTAACTTGTCAAATAAAAGGCTGGTTTGGCTGTCAATGTAGTTTTGCTTCTCCATCTCCAAGTGGTGAATATGATCTCGGGCCTCCTCAAGATCTTGTTGAAGGGCAGTTATGCGATTGAGGTTCTGCTCGTACTCCTCACAGCACTCACCGAACCCACTTATGACGGATTGCAGCTTGTCACGTTCGTCAATTAATAAGCCGTAGTTGGTGTGCAGCTCAGCCATCTCTTTCTTCAATTGACTGTTACTATCCAGCACATCCAACAGTATCCTCTCATTGTCTTCGCTTTCCCTATTCAGTTGCTCAATCCGTTCCTTGGCCGCCTGCAGTTCCTTCAAAGCCAGTAGGAGTTTGGATTCCTCCTGGCGAGCATAGGCTTTGCGTCGTCGTCGATTCGTCGACGAAGTCGTTAGAGGTCTCGATTTTTGTTTTGCCTACGTAGATGATAATTTAGTTTATTCAAAAAACATTTCTGAACACCAAAAACACCTCAAAACATTGTTAAAGAGGCTCAACGATTACGGCATGATAATAAATCCTACCAAGTGTGTTTTAGGAGCAAAGGAAGTAATTTTCTTAGGTTACTCGATTAGTGCGAATGGAACTCGCCCCCCTGTTGATCGTATCAAAGACCTTCGTGACTACCCTCCTCCAAAAACAGTTCAAGGTGTTCGGCGTTTCCTTGGCATGATAAACTTTTACCGTCGTTTTCTGCCAAAAGCAGCCCAGCAGCAGGCACCTGTCGTCGATGCTCTTACAGCCATAGGTGGAAAAGGTTCAAAAGCTTTTACATGGACAAACGAATTACTTCAACATTTCGAGGAATGTTAAAAAGTTTATGTTCTGTCGTAAGTTTAGCTCATCTTAAATCAGGCGTTCCTTTAGGTCTTTTTACCGACGCTTCTAATACCCATATAGGTGCTTGTTTGCAACAGAAGGTGGACGAAGATTGGCAACCATTGGCATTCTTTAGTCGAAAATTATCAAAGAAGCAGGCCATGCTGCCTACATATTACAGGGAACTCTTAGCAATGTACGAAAGTGTTCAGCATTTTCGACACATTTTAGAGGTACAGTACAGCACACCACAATATACACTGATCATAAACCAGTTCTTTATGCTTTTACACAAAAACGAGAAAAACTTCCGCCGCCTCAACTCAATCAACTTTCTTTCATCGTACAATTTACAACTGATATACAATACATAAAAGGACAAGAAAACGTTGTTGCAGATGCGTTTTCCAGAGTTGACGTTATTTCCTTATCCCAAGATTATGAAGCTCTTGCTAAGTCCCAATCGTCAGATCCGGAGCTGTCTGACCTTTGCAAATCCGGTTCTAGTCTTCAACTGACTAAGGTGGTTATCCCTGGAACAAGCGTTTCACTGTTTTGCGACGTCTCCACCGGTAAAGCGCGTCCGTATTTGACAAAGCCCTTCCGACGAGCAGCCTTTAATGACTGCCACGGATTAAGTCATCCTGGTACGACTGCCAGTGCTCGGCTCGTATCAGATCGTTTTGTATGGCCCGGAATTGATAGAGACTGTCGCACGTGGACAAAAGAATGTGCTGCATGCCAGCGAAGCAAAATAAGCAGGCACGTAAAAACTCCCCTTGGCTCTTTTACCGCTCCAACAGCAAGATTCAGGCATATTCACATGGATTTAATCGGACCTTTACCGATATCCTGTGGTTTCAACTACTGCTTAACGGTAATAGACAGATTCTCACGTTGGCCAGAAGTTTTTCCAATGCAGAGTATCACTGCTGAAGAAATCGTCGATCGTTTCATGCATGGATGGATAGCCAGTTTCGGTGTGCCAGCAACAGTCACCACAGATCAAGGTCGACAATTCGAATCAGCTCTCTTCACCAAACTAATGTCTTTAGGAGCTATTAAAAGAATACGAACTACAAGCTACCATCCTCAGGCAAATGGTATGGTAGAACGTTTTCATGGGCAATTAAAAACAGCTCTGATGTGTCACCAAGAGTCGTGGTATCGTGCACTACCTTTAGTCCTCCTTGGAATACGTTCGGCACTTAAAGATGACCTTCAATGTTCTGTGGCTGAGTTGGTTTGTGGTGAACCTTTACGATTACCGGGAGAGCTGTTAGCCCCTGCGAATCAGCAATTCATAGATTCCTCAGACGATCTCATCGCTAATCTGCGGTCAATCATGACAAAACTGCGTCCGACTCCTGCGTCGAATCATGCCGTACAAAAATCTTTCGTTTTTAAAGACCTATCGAAATCATCGCATGTATTTCTACGCGATGATTCGGTACGCAGATCACTTCAACCGCCTTATACAGGGCAGTACAAAGTGCTTGGACGAAATGATAAAATCATTAGCATAGAAATACAAGGTAAAAAGCATGATGTTAGCATTGACCGTACTAAGCCAGCATACGAGGGTCAAACTGAAAGTTCTTAGAAAATCAAAAACTGATTACATTAGCCAGTTATTAGTTTTATTATATCTTTTCAAAATATTGTCCATTGACGTCAATACACCGCTGCATGCGATGGAACCACTGGGAAAAGCACTTTGCCCACTCGTCCTTAGGGGTCTCTTCAATGGCATCGCGATACGCAGCCACCGCTTCTTCAGCATTCATAAACCGCTTTCCTTTAAGTTTTTCTTTAATTTTTGGAAATAAATAAAAATCACAAGGCGCGAGGTCGGGGCTATACGGCGGGTGACCCAGTAATTCAACGTTTGATGTCGCCAAATAGTCGATCGTTCGCTTGGCGGTGTGCGACGAGGCGTTGTCGTGGTGAAGGAGGATCCTACTGCGAGGTCGTTTCTCTCGAACTTTTTCCAAGACAAGTGGCAAACAATTGGTAGTGTACCATTCTGCAGAAACTGTTTTTTGATCCTCTAACACAATTGTTGCGAAATGACCTATCCTTCCAAAGAACGAGGCCACCATTTTTTTTCCCGCACTTCGATCTCTCTTCACTTTAGTTGGCAACTCCTCGAAAGGAAACACCCACTGAGCAGATTGTCTTTTGGTTTTAGGATCATAACAGTAAATCCAGCTTTCGTCACCTGTTAGTATGTCGAACACAGCATTTGAGTCACCTCCGTTAAATCTTTCAATCATTTTACGGCACCAATCCACACGATGGAGTTTTTGAGCCTTAGTCAAATTATGAGGTATCCACCGGGCGCAAAGCTTCCTGACCGCTAAATGTTCGCGGAGGATTTTGTGCACTTGACTCATACCGATGCCTAAGCTTGTCCGAATCTGCTGATAGGTCACTCTTTTGTCAGTCTCTATCATACGCCGCACAACACAGATGTTATTTTCAGTCGTCGCCGTAGAAGGCCGTCCCTCACGTACATCATCAGTGAGATTAGTGCGACCACGTTTAAACTCATTAAACCAGTTGTAAACAGTCGCACGAGATGGGGCTTCATCGTGAAAGGCCAATCGTAGTCTATCATAACTTTCTTGTTGACTTAAATGACATCGAAAGTCATAAAAAATCATTGCACGAAAATTTTCTCGTGTTAAATTCATGTTGACGTGACACAGACAATTTTCAATTTGCCGCCAAATCGTAAAACAAATGACAAATGAATGAAATATATACTCAGTAATATTGGCAAAGAGTTCTATTTTCAAATTTTAGAATATTTTTTTTATTATATTGTTTATAAGTGGCCAGTTCTAAGAACTTTCAGTTTGACCCTCGTATATTACATTTGATAGTCCTCCCTCAGTTCCAGACATTCAGTCACCATCATTACCTGTAACACCGTCATCTTTAATTCGTCCTCATAATATTGCGGCAGATCGTGATATCCGAAAACCTGTTACTACTAGATCTGGACGAACAGTTAAATTTAAAACTCCTTTTAGTATTTAGATTCAAGTGTAAATGTTTTTTTTAATTTAATTGTAAGTAGGAATAATAAATATGTTTTGTTATAAGAAGTAATGTATCATAATAATAACTTACATGAAATGTATAACAATAACATTTTGTTCTGGTTATGTATATTGTGTTTGGTGAACGTGAAATTGTAAATATCTTTATAATATTTTTTAAGTTTTACTAAGTATTTTTGTTTCAATGTCTTTTAGAAACTTAATTATTCTTATTTTACTCCGTGGGGGGGTAATGTGGCAAAACGCCGCTGTGCCATAGCCATGTGGACTGTGCCGCCATCTAGGATGTCGATGGAACACACTCTGTTCGGGCACCTACTTATATGGCGCCAGCTACAAATTATTGTCGGACTTTTTATTATAACTAGTTGATGTTATATCGCTGAATAACTACTATATCGCTAAATACTTTGTCCGTTGTTAGCTAGGAGCTACCAGTGTTTATTTGTGGTACTACCCAAGATGTATCCTTATTGTAAATTATTGAAATGAATAGACCTGTACAATGTCTATAAAGGTATGCGATCTCCAAGTGGTCTATTGTTTTCTTCTAGTACTTACTAGCGGTCCCCCGTGGCGTCGCTCACGTTTAATTCAGATTCTTTAAAATATTTCAACGCAAAACACATATTTTCATTGCAAGTTAGAGGCCAGCAACTATAGCGGTTAGGTCAAGCTCGCGTTGTTCTTGTAAGCTGCGGGCATTATTATGATGCAAAGTTATATTACAACTGTGATAGCTTCAAAGACATTTAATGAAATCAAATAATGTAAAGGGCAACTTTGGTCGAAATTAAATGCATGTCAAACAAACACAGTATAGATGCGATTTAAGTCATTTAAGATCGCGAAGGTTTAGCCAATACCACAAATAAATAATTTATTGTTTAATGGCTCTAATGTTTTTAATTTCTTTTTGTGGCAAAGGTCTGGAGCGATTTAAAAAATAACACGAATAAAAGGTTGCCAAGATAAATAGAGCTGCAAGGGGCACTGGTGGTGGACCTGCACTCCAATTACATTTGACTGACCTGGAAAATCGAGTCATGAACATAATTGGAGTGCAGGCAGCCACTGGCATGATGGTAGTGGAAGCTGGCTTTCAGCAGGTCTGTATTAATTTATATTAGTCTAATGTAGTTTAGGTATAAACGAAATTTTACCTTTATATAAGAAATATCTCTTATGCGTGCGAATAATATTTTAAATAACGTATTTTAAGAATGAAGATAGACCCAAAACGCCTGGCAGCCTAGATGATATCATCATTTTATACGAAGACGAGAAACAATCTGGTAAATTGGTAAAAGTAATATTATAGTACAGAAAAAAATGACTTATTTGGTAAATCAGTTTGTTTATATGCAATATAATTACATTACAGAAGCCGATTAGAACATGCCTAGCACCAGGTGCCAGCCCACTGTGGCGGCTACCCGAAGTCACGACAAAGAAACAGCTACTCCACCCTCCTTCTCCTCAAAAAATGAACATTGGAATCCACCGCCACAAAAAAAAGAATAAAATTGATGTAGCAAAATTATTTGTAGATGTAGATAGGAGTGCAAGAGAATATGCAAGGGAGCGTGATTTAGCATTTGAAAGGTTGGAGACGGAAAGGCTGCGCGTATATGAGTATGAAGTTCGTGAAAGGGTGCGACAGACGGACCAAGAGCTTGATTTACAGGCTCAATGGCTCCAGTTTATGAAAGAGGCTATGGACGTTATTGTTAGAAAAATTTGAAAAGGAATATAAGTAAGTTAATGGGTAATTAATATACAAACAAGATACATGACTGTGTGAAAGGAGTAGATGTAATATTCAGTGAATGTGATAAGATTGTATGGAAGACAAAAAAAAAATTAAAAGAAGGTTATAAATTGAACATGTGTATGTATGTGAAATTGTTGTAATTTGATATCAACATATTGATGTATAAGGGCTTCACGCGTGCAAAGTTTCGTAAGTTTATGGATGGTGTATGTCAGTCCACAAATTTCTCTAAAACAAGAAGCCATAGCAAGAATATTATTTTTGGTTCGTAGTAGTAGTAGTAGAATATGTATTAAAAATAAAACTTCATAAAATACTTACGTTACTTTTATTGAAAATTAAAATAACAGCTTTTCAACCGGCTAGATGCCACATTTTGAGAAATTTTATATTAAGATTTATTTATTTAAAAACTTTATTGCACAAATAAAAGTGTACAAAAGGTGGACTTAATGCTAATAGCATTCTCTCCCAATCATACCTTTAGATCATGCAGAGAGATTGTTATGGGTGCGGGAGAATATTATAAATAATTATTAAAATTGCAATAATTACTATTGTGTAAAATAATAATATTTTATACATACCATAATATACATAAACTAAATAAACAGTATAAAATAGATTAGATACATAACATCCAAAAACATACATAACTTAAATATACATACATACATATTTTACAACAATCGCTTTCAATCAAAA
Source organism: Pyrausta purpuralis (assembly GCA_963924145.1). Classification (NCBI taxonomy): domain Eukaryota; kingdom Metazoa; phylum Arthropoda; class Insecta; order Lepidoptera; family Crambidae; genus Pyrausta; species Pyrausta purpuralis. The sequence continues at coordinate 17,072,736 of OZ001660.1, forward strand.
TCGCAACTTTTCGCAATCATAGAAACAGAAACCTTCGCAGTTTGTTTTTGAAACACAGTTTCGTCTCTGACCTCCTGTTCTCAAGAGGGAGCGTATTCCACAGCCGCGTAGTTGTCACTGTAAACGACTTGGATTGATAGGAGGAGCGATGAGCCGGTATGCCTAGCCGGAGATCTTCGGAAGAACGTAGAGCAACGTAGAGAACGTAAGATTATATGTGTAGCCTATTTATCCTACCAACCAATACATTTCTGATAGCTCGTCCCCTTCCCAAATCGTCTGCAGCCTCACCTTCTTGAAAATCATTCATTGTGATTGGTGGTTCAGATGTAAGGTGTTCCTCTGGTACAGGCACATTAAAATCTTTGGCTAAGTTGTGCAGTACACTACAAGCCATTATTATATTTGCACACCTTTTGGGTGTGTAATGTAGTGTGCGGTCCTTGGACAAACATCGCCAACGATTTTTCAACCGGCCAAAAGTGTTTTCGATGGTGACCCTGGCTTTTCCATGTAAAAGGGTATATTTTGCTTCGGGGCTTCCTTCAACAGCATCATTTATGGGAGTCATTAGCCAAGGTCGCAGGGGATATCCAGAATCACCTATAATTAACATACAACTATGATTGAAGGAACTGACGAAATAATAAAAATATTTTTACTATTGTAGGCGCAGTTTTTACTTTACAGTCGAATACTTTATTGCACTTTACATTCATTGACTGATAAGGGAAAACATTATTTGTATCAGGTAGTCACGAGATAACTCTTTATTGCATATCATGAAGTAAAAATAGTAACAAATATGTTTGCAGGAAAATAATAATTTGACGGTCTTTTAGCTGAAGGCGATTTCTCTTCCAGGCAACCTTTAGGTAAATGGCTAAAAAAATAATTTATACAACAAGTGTTACAGAACTTTTTTATATTATAAATATTTACCTAACAACCAAACTTGTTCGTTTTGCCGGTGTAGATCTTGCATGAAATTATAATAGCCATGCTATTTTCCCAAATGAACGCATCGTGGGTAGCGCCACCATACTTTGCGTTAACATTGAGAATTCGGCAATCACTATCGCATATCTGAATCCAAGTTAAGTATGTTGCAAAAAAAAATAATATTAAACTGAGTCGTTATTTTATACCTGCCACCGTTATATTGTACAAACCTCAAGATTATTTAAGATTATAATCAAACGGTTTTATATTCGTTGTTGTAATCTGCCGATTTATTGTAATCAAACCGAACAAGGTCAAGAATTTTATGTTTTTTTAGTAAATACATGACAGCCTAACACGACCCTAACCTGTAATTTTTCCCAGTGATCCGTTATATCAATTTACATTATAGTGAAGTTTGGTGTAGTTCACAATTAATCGACATATTACAATCTACACTAAATAAAACCGTGAGATTGTAATCACGCGGTTTATACAATTTTACGGTCACATATCCCATACTTAACAGGTATGTTTGTATTACCATTTGTACATTTATCGAATGGAAGTGCTTTCTACAGTAGAATAAATGTTCCACATTTTTTTTGGGTGTAAAGACATGGAAATGGGATGCGTAGATACACCCTACGACCCCAGGAATGCCGAACTTTGCGTAGAATCTGTAGAAAATAAAAATGACATTACTATTTACTTAGTTATAATAAAATATAAAATTATTTTAGAATCAAAGATCTTACCGATACTTAACTGCATCTCTCTGCTCTCTCGTCGCCGGAAATTGAATATAAAAATTCAATATTGGCGGACTAATGAGTGCGACGGTCACTTCCCGCACGTACTTAGAGACCGTACTTTGTCCTAAATTTTTCGCAACTCCGACTAATCTCTGGTATGACCCAGTAGCATAGAAGGACAATGCACAAAGAACCTGTATGAACGAAATTAGAAATAGCATATTGATTCTCTTACTAATTGTTTAAATTGACCTTAACTCTTTAGTTAACTCACCTTAAGTTCCAAGCTAATACGTTTTGTAGACTTTAAAAAAGTGTGTAGGCGTAATTTCTCACACAGGAAGGTGAAAGCTTCTTTGCTTAAGCGAAACCTATTTTTAAATTCGGTTTCGCTAAGGTCTAAAAGATTGCAATTTTTTCTTTGCGCACATTTATAGCTTACGCCCCTGTAACAGGATTAAACGAATGAAATAAAAATTTATCTGATAAATAAGTTGCTATGCCAGGTTTAGGGCTTCGATAAGCCTTTTGTTACACTTTGTACAATCTTAGTACACTGTATATTATATGTACTGGCCTGGTTTCTCTTTGCTCATTATAATCGCTCTCAAGTAATCTTGAAGCGAGATAATAAAATGATGCACTTCGTTCAACTCCTACCCTTCGCGCACCTTGCATTTTAACGAAAATGATTAAAAATTCAGAAAAAATGTTTTCTATTTTCCACGCAAGTTGTCACCTAAGTTTGACAACTTATTGTCACTATTGTTACTCACGATACTATACGTCAAAGAAAGGTTCGTGCTCGCAAATCCAGTTTAATACTATAGAAAATGTTTACGCACAATAGATGTCATGCATTCGTACTGCTAAATTTAGTTCGTTTCACGTCCGATGGAGGCGCTTTCAGATTCTCATACAAATGATTACGTTACTATACGAATACTTTGACGCAAATTATTCGTGATAGGGGTACAGGCTCTCATCACCTCGAACGCTATAGGAAATTAACAAGGCTGTTGGAAAAGTGGAAACCTCAACTATACAATAAACAAAGCATAACACAATATATAATTAATATACAGGGAGACAGCATTATTAACATGTAAAATTTTGTTAACAATTTATAGTGTGTGAGTGTAATTGTGTATGGATGATGTGCGTGCAGATGAATGAATGTGTAAGAGTGTGTAAGTGCGAGTATGTGTGTGTGTGTGTGTGTGTGTGTGTGTGTGTGTGTGTTCTTGTCTATGAAAGAATCAGCTCGCACCACAATAAGATAAGTAATCAAAACTACAGGTGTGATTTTGAATTTAATTGATTAATTTTTCAGTTTCATCATAATTGCGATCCAGAAGCCACCCCGTGAATAATTTCTTTACCCTACGTTTTAGGAGCGGGTAAATGTTAAGTAAAGCATTGAGCTTATTATACAAACGAGGGCCTCGGAAGCAGAAGAATCTGTGAGCGAATTTTCTTTTAAATCGCATATTGGTGCAGGCAATATTATTTCTGCGCTAATTTTGAACTAGCTGTAGTTCATATGGAACCATAGAATGTTTACGCAGCACTACTGCTAAAATAAAAAGCTGTCTAACAGTTAAAACCCTCCAATGTCTATAGACATCAAAAGTCGGGTGCAAACGCGGAAAGAACGCACTGACTTTAAGTACCGCTCTTTGTGCTCGTTCAACTCTTATGAAATCTTATGAGAGTGTTAAAGACACAAAAAGTCTTTGCAGCACCACCCCATGTAGTGATGCAGTAACCCAAAAGGGATTGACACAGAAATAGAAGTGACAATAATAAAGTTTTATTTTAGGTCTGCTTTCACCACTTTGATTGCACTTTAGGCGGAGACACTGTACAATTGTTGTCTACTCTTTGATTTGTTCGTGATATGTCTAAATAACACCTACTGAATAAAATATAAATTTACCTCATCACTAGTCTCATCTGCTATGGCTGTTGTTTTAGTTCATTCTTGTGGTTTATTATTATAGGGTTTAAAATATAACAAATGGAAAGGGAATATCTGAATTGACATAATATTTGATGAAAATATTTTATTACGTACTTTGTTACAAAAAGTATGCAACGCAGTAACATAGAACTCTCATTGTTTATTAACTCTTGTAAAGAAACTCGAGTATTTATTAAAATGTTCCTGTTTTGCACGAAAGTGCTCAGTCACCATCAATCAATTTAAGGGACGAGTAAGAAACACAGTCATAAGCACGCTACAGATGTAGCAACTTGTTCTGGGGACTGGCAACACTGAGCAATTTGGTTTGGGCCCCGAATACAAGAATACTTTGTTACATGCGCTCACATTGTTTTTCATAGTATTCGTATGAATAACAAAGTTATGATTGCGGTTATTGAAAATGTGCTTCATCTCAAAAACTACTAGCTCGATCTCGTTCAAATAAATTTTCGTTGAAAATCTTTGTCAAAATCTACATCATGTACTTTTTTCAAAAATGTATACTCGCTTAGTTTTAAAGTTAAAATATTTTACCACTTGGGAAGCGTCTATCTCTCGAACGTTAGACTTTTAGAGAAAATGGTTTTAGAAATCACAATGTTATTTTAGAAGACCTATCCATAGACACCCTACTTGCAAAGGTTAGACAAAAAAGTTTTTTTTGTTTGTTTAAAATGTTTTTAACACTCAGTGTCATTTTTTATATTCGCAAAGATTTTTGGCCCGGATAGCCAAGAAGTTGCTGGTTGAAGTCCCGCCCGTGCGCAAAATTTTTAACGTATGTTTTACTGAGTTGTCCGGTTTATTTAATGGACATCGTGTAAATGGGAGAAATATTCAAATAAGGAAATATTCAATTAAGTGTAGGACTAAAGACGAAGGGTAACTAAATTTATCTCACCGGTAGGTATGTAGTTAAATGTCAATTCTTGATGACTGAATGACATATGAAAGTAACGAATTAAAAAGTTCTAGGCTCAGCAGACGTGATTAATTAATCAACACACGGGATTTAATGCAACGATACACTTATTTATAAGGTAGACATCGTATTTACCTTCCCGACGTTTCGAATCGGTTACACGAGTCATGGTCCCGGGGTGACTGAAGCAGCTCGGCGTCGTCTGCTGGTGCGCGATGTATTATGTTCTTCTACCCGCACACTTTCAATATTTGCACTAGTACAGTCAGCTCTGCAAAACACACTAGCAGTATCTGGGTTTCTTGTGGACTGCATAACACGCGCTTCGCACTTTGTTTTCACTGGATTCCAAGCTGTTGATAAGTGAAAACCATCATCCCGATTGACCTTATAAATAAGTGTATCATTGCAATAAATCCAGAGTGTTGATAGTTAAGTACAAAATGCAACAATTTTTTTATTCATGTAGCAGACGTAACTGTATAGAAGTCGAAGATGTGAGAAAAAACAATCGCCGCGTGCTGCCTAGAGTTTTAAGTCTAATGTAGCCTACCAATAAAATTATTATCCCTTTCCGATAGGGGATAGTACTTCTATGAACCTACCTAAGCATTCAGTGCGGATTCAGCTTTCGCAGATTTAATTTATTGTATTTAGGATGAATGCTTGTGGTAAATAAATATTCTTCGATGTAAAATTTAAATAAGTAGTGGTCTTCTAACAAAAAAAAAAAACTATTAATTTGTACCGGAATAAGTTTCTTAAAAAAAGAATTGTTTTTTTCAGCTCCAAACGATCGCGAGACTTTGTATGTCCCATTTGGTACTTTTCCAAATGTTCTCAATATCATCACTTTTATCATTCATAATTTTGTGTTTATTAAGTTTATGTATTCTATGTATGTTTATTAGTCTTTTGCTTATGTATCCTATTGTATATTTGTGTAATATTAGTATGTATTTTTATGTTAGTGCATTTTACTCCTGTTTTGTACCACTCTTCTCACTTATTATTAATATTTCGCCACTGATTAAACTCTCTGCTTTACCAGGTGGTTGACTGGTAAAGAATGCCAATGAATTAGGCATTAAGTCCGCCGATTGTACAACTTACAGTGAAATAAAGTTTAAATAAATAAATATTTTTTCCCACGCAAGTACATTTCATTTCTACGAAAGGTTACCGAGCGTTTTGGAAGGATTCGGAAGACCTACAATACTAGCGCTGGAATGATGTTTTCTATTTAGGGTTCCGTAGTCCAAACAGTAACCCTTATAGTTTCGCCACGTCCATCTATCCTTCTGTCAACAGTACAGCGCAGAGATCTGAGTCCTTCATAGCTAAAAATAGCTCTAGATATTGCTAAAATTAACTCAAGAATTTCTTGGAATTTCCTGCGGGTTAAAAGTTTGTACCATATTTCTATTGTGTTAAGTATCGGTCGACTTGGACATTTCACTGATAATAATACTACATTTTGTTCGAGTAGATTCTATTGAGTCAGTTTCTAACTCATTCTTTATTTTGTATTAGTCAATAGGAATATACTGGCATTTCATAAAATGATTGAAACGCTAAGAAAAATAAGTTAGTTCCTAACACTTTTTATTCAGAACGCCTAACAATTATAACAATGAGCCTGATGCTGTATGTGCAAATTTTTAAAATGAAAGCACCGGTTTCTTTCTCTTCTGAATGAATGAATGAAAAGAGACAGACTACAAAGATTTAGTAACAGAAATATACATTTTTTTGCGTTGTTTACTGTAGTTCATGGACAATCAAGTAGTGACCCTTAGTATCTGAATTCCCACCTTAATTTCAACAACCCTATACGCACACGCGCCATGGCACAAAACCGGCTCTGGCAGACGACTGCAAATAATGTGTACGGCCAGCGGACGGCCTCTTACCAGGTACCGCGTCTAATTAATAGTTTACCTTCAGCTGTATGCGAAAAACTATCACAAGAAAACTTAAAAACAAAACTCAAAAGTTATTTCTTATCTAAATGGTAGTTATAATTTTGTAATTATTACCAGTGCACATTGTTGGATATGAAATAAACCTAAGACTTTATAATGATCTCTAAAGTTAGATTTAAATCCTAAACTCAGCCTGACACCTGCCTGGTTCTTGTCAACTATACAATACATAGTATATTTTTTTATGTTTTACGGTATTACCGATCTGCTTATCTATACTAATATTATAAAGCTGAAGAGTTTGTTTGTTTGTTTGTTTGTTTGAACCTGCTAATCTCAGAAACTACTGGCCCGATTTGAAAAATTATTTTTACGTCAGATAGTCCATTTATCGAGGAAGGCTTTAAGCTATATAACAAAGATACGACTCATAAGACCACAGCAGCAATGAAAAATGTTGCGAAAACGGGAGAAAGATATTCCTTTTGAGAGCTTCCGCTGCGTACGCTGCGGAAACCGCTTAAGTTACACAAAAATCATGTATGACAGGATTGTTCACCATTAAGAGTTCTATTTTAAAATCTGCAACAGCATATGTCTATCTTTTATGGTTGACTTACTACAACCTTTTTTATGTTAGTAAATTTGTAAAGAAATAATGCATTATTTTTACAGGTGTATTATGCACACAGGTATTTATTATAATTAAAATAAATAGATTCATCATACCGAGCATTTCACTTAGAACAAAGTTGCCCTTTATATCATTTGATTTCAATAAATATCTTAGGAGCTATCACAGTTTTAACATAACTCAGCACCAAAATAATGTTCGCAGCTTAAGTACAACGTGCGCTTGCGCTAATTGCTATGGTTGCTGGCTTCTTAGTTACAATAAAACTGCGTATGTTTTGCATTAAAATATTTTACTTTTTTTATTCGAACATTATTTTTGAAGGTGTTTTATACACACGGGTATTGATTCTTATCAAAATAAATACATTCATCATCAAGAGCATTTCATTTTGAACAAAGTTTACATCATTTGATTTCAATAAATATCTTAGAAGCTATCACAGTTTTGAAATAACTCCATATCAAAATAATACTCGCAGCTTAAGTACTTACAACGCGAGCTTGCGCTAAGAATGGTTGGTGGCTTCTCGCTTACATTAAAATATATTATGTGTTTTGCGTTGAAATATTTTCCTTATACATACCTATTAGATTAATTTAGTCGGCTCCCTACGGAACGGTTGTCCCGCGCAACTGCTTTTTTTGCGATACTTCAAGTGATTTCAGCGCGTAATACATAGTTTTCCTTTCGCTACTGAGTAGTAAAGGACTTGAGCTTATTATTTTGATTGCAGATATTTTCTATTTGGTAGATTCAGTAATACTTTTGGTTAAAATTCTTTCTTCAGATTTATGCAGGTTGAAGTTTTCTTTTCGCCACTGAGTAGGTTTTAATTTTGAATGCATCTATTAATTATAAAATTTAATAGATTTAGTAGGTAATTACTTTTGTAATTCTCTCTTCTAATTTATGCAGGTATAAGTAACTGCGATAGCTCATCTCAGCATGTAATATAAAAAAATCTTGACTTAATAATAAGTACCATTTAAAGTGGGTAGGAGGTAGGTATTAAATCTAAATGTGCATTTATAATTTGATTTGATACTGTTCTTCTTATTCTCTCTAAGTGATTGTTTACATTAGTTTAATGCTTAATTAATAGGTTGGTTGACCTAATTTATATTCACCAATCAAAAATTTTTAGTCAAACCTATGCGTGTGGGGTGGCTATGGATAGGTCTTTTAAAATGACATAGAGGTTTCTAAAACCGTTTTATTTAAAGTCTAACGTTTCTTGGCTAGACACTTCCAAAGTGGAAAAATGGGCGTCCCCCATCTAACTTCTAAACTAAGCAAGTGTAAATTTCGAAAAAAATATATAATGTAGATCATAACAAATACTTTTAACGAAAATTGGTTCGGACGGGATCGAACGAGAACTTTTTGAGATATAGCACTTTTTCAACAACCGCAAACATAACTTTATTCTTCATACAAACACTATGAAAAACAAAGTTATATTTGCTGTCAACAAAATCCCATCAAAAACAATACTTGTCAAAAAAACCAAGTCTCGCATCTCGTTTGTTCTGCGGTAGAAAGTTGTGAGATCCATGTAATACCAAGTCGGTTATTAATTTTTTAAGTCTCTACTTAAGCGACTTTCGGTCTTAAAACGTCCAGCCTCTAAGACCACGATCGTGGTCCATAACAATTGAAAATCAATTGTGTCTGGAATCTCCGTACTCGAAGCATTAAGTTGTTACGTAATAATTAACAGCATCTTATAGTGACGCATATCACTATTAAAATTCTTTAATGTTTTATATAAATATATTGAGACTTGGCCATCGCACTAAATAATTGAGTTTACATGTGTTTTCAGGCGATTGAATTTACACGTGTTTTCAGGCGATGGCCAAGTCTCAATATATTTATATAAAACATTAAAGAATTTTAATAGTGATATGCGTCACTATAAGATGCTTTTAATTATTACGTAACAACTTAATGCTTCGAGTACGGAGATTCCAGACACAATTGATTTTCAATTGTTATGGACCACGATCGTGATCTTAGAGACTGGACGTATTAAGACAGAAAGTCGCTTAAGTAGAGACTGAATAAATTAATAACCGACTTGGTATTACATGGATCTCACAACTATTTACCGCAGAACAACTGAGTTGCGAGACTTGGTTTTTTTGACAAGTATTGTTTTTGATGGGATCTCATTTCTTTTTGTATTTTGTAGACAGTTCTACCTTTTTTCTTTTCGGTACCTTTTACTTATTGTATATATATATATATTTACCAGCAACGAATTTTCTTAAAGCCCTCTCTCTGACATATGAACTTTTCTTATTTTTGTAGGTAGCCTTCCGTTTTCTCTTTTCCGGTACTACTTCTTGAGTTTCAGCTACAGAGAAATTTATAAATACTTAGGTACTTAAAGTATCAATATTTAATTTAAATTATTTATCCGAACAACGTCCAAATTGTAAGCAAATAATATCAGTAAACCAATGAGAGTAGCCTTTAGTCGTCAAACTAATATAGCAATCGAAATTATCAATGAAAATCGCAAACTTATAGGTAAGAATTCTGGGCACATCCGAACAGCATGAGTTGGTTGCTGCTCGCTCGGCGACATTCACCTTTCCGCGCGCCTCGCCACTGTCCCCGCCCCGCGCCCTCGCGCTAGCACCGCGCAGCGCGTGGTAAAATAATTAATTTACAACCTTACGTACTCGTAATAAGTACGAATACGCATGTAGGTACGTTTTTTGCATTAAATAATTTAATTTACACGTGTTTCCATGACGGGAATACCCATTTTTTGCTCGATTTGGCAGGGGCACTACCATGCGCCTATATTTATATGGGACTAGCTTAAACCCGCGGCTTCGTACGCAAAAATAATAACTGCCGTAAAGCATCGTTACGAATAAAGCCAATATAGAAAAATTTAACGGAAGACTTGGCTGTATGGGCTTAATTTTCTTTGCGGTCTTTTCTAAATTTTCTTAGTTTTTCCTTGATTCATACACCAAACACTACTTAAATTCCAAATTTGAAGCTTCTAGGTCTGCTAAAAGTGCTTTAGAATTTTGATGATCTGTGAGTCAGTAAGTGACAAAATTAAGAAATTTGACCCGTTATAATTCTTAAAATACTGGTTCAAATTGTATGAAATTTGAAATATACCGTGTCTTTACAATGTTTGCTTTACAACTTGGTGGGGGCACTGCCGTGCCCCCAGATATTGTGGTATTTTACTAAGTGGAAGTAAGTGGATTGCCTAATTCAGTTAACGTTGGCACGGAACCCTCAGTACGCGAGTCCGACTCGCACTTGGCCGGTTTTTATGACAAAATTGTTAAGTTTTGTTTATCTTCTCACCATTTTTAAATTATCTACCAAATCATAATTTTTAATGAATAAGTACCTACTGAATTAATTAGTGGAATGCCTAGAAAAAGGACTCGGCTTTCTCGGCAGTCTGCCACGTCTACAACGTCCAACTGAATGCTATTTTTTGAGAATATTGCTGCAACATATTCGCGGTAAATCTTATTTGTAAAATAATTAGCCTAAATAATTAAAAAAGTCACTATTCCACGCGGACGAAGTCGCGGGCACAGCTAGTCTCACATAATTCCATTTGTTATTGGCCTGTTTATGTTCTTACTGACCTAAATTTAACTCATTAGCATCACAATAAACCTCCGTGGTTTTTAGATATTAATATTTCCTACATATTCTTGTAATTTTGGTAATATGATAAAAAAAATTAAAAACATTTTAAAGACTTTATTGCACACATCATAGTGTAGAAAGGTGGACTTAATGCTAAAAGCATTCTTTGCCAGTCGAACCTTTAGGTCATGCAGAGAGATGGCAATGGGTGCAGCGAAAAGAAATTTTGAGAAAAACAACAAAAAGTAACAATTAACTAATATTTATAGTAACAAATAAACGTAGTTTAATTACTGCAAATTATTTTATATTCATTAAATATACTTAAACTTACATAAAATAAATACAATATATAAAAAATATACATAAATAATACCCATAATAAATAAATATTATTTTGCAATTTTCTATTCTTTAAGAAAATGTCGGACTTTCCTCTTGAATGATACCTTCGACTCGCCCCTCCCGACATCCATAGTAGTTAGGGAGGCGAGGTAGCTAAATGGCGTAATTCAACGGCGCCGTCGAGACCTATCAAAATCGAAAGATGAAATAATTTCGAAAAGAAAAGCTCGTATGGTAAAAACCATTTTATCGGTGGGTTTGGCGTGTGCGGTTTTTTCAAAAATGTAAAAAAAAACAGATACTTAGGCATTCTCGAACGCGTCAGATATTCATACTACGTATGCCCCAAGTGCCTCTGATAACAACGGTATACTAATCTGCCGGTTTGCGTGATGGGGGTAGGCATATAAAGTAGTCAAAAATGCAAAAAAAAAAACTCGAGCGCGTCAGATTTTCGGAAGGGGTGTTAAGTAGGCCCCTAGGAAGCTCTCTTTAAAAAAACTGACGATTTCGGCGTGACCATAAGGTACGATGAATTTTTGAAAATGCAAAAAAAAATGTTTTTTTGAAATACTCGAGCTCGTCAGATTTTCATAGGGGAGGTTTATCTCGGTATCCTGAAAGCATATTTTCTTAATCTGACAAAAATGTTGGTGGGTCCTCTTTATCTGACCGGAAAGGTTTTTTGGTTTCTTTTTCTTCCTTTCTTCTTTGTTTTTAATAATTCTTTACTTCGTTTTGCTTACGGTACGTCCAAAAAACAATTTGAGGATCAACAGGCTACTGAATAATATACATACATGAAACTGTACATGTTAATAATACTTTTGTATACAGATACGCGTAACTTTTTCCGAGTCCACGAAAATTGTCGAGAAGCTTTAGAAAAAAAAATTGAGGTATAATAAAAGTAACATAATTTAATAATCGTCATTTCATATAAATTTTTCAAGATATACTCAAAAAAACGGGAGTTTGAGTTTTTATGATGCTTCAAGTCAAAAAGTTTTAACTTTGGACAAAATGGAAAGAGACCTTTTTTGTGTAAAATAAAATTACCTTTTTTGTTTATTTAAACTTTTTTTTTTGTAAAATGTATCGTTCGCGACTTATATGCCGCAACGCGTTTTTCGGAAGACGAAATGGCTCCTCCACACTCCCGGTCATGCGGAAACCGGCAGATTATATATTTTTAGTACGTTTTAGATTATATTCTTCAAAATAAAACATAAAAAAATCGCGCTCGAGAATGTCGGATTAACGTTTTTTTTATGTTATAACAACGTTATAACTCAGCGGCGTCAAGGACTTATCGTCAGATTAGTTAAATTTAGTCTTAAAACACTTAAATCAACCCTCAATATCCTAATCTGACGCGCTCGAGTATTTCAGACTAACGTTTTTTTTTTTCTAATCTGATCGTCTATCCTAGGCGCGCGTCACTACACATAGAGCTAAATACTTTACAAGGTTGTTCTATTAGGTCCAAGGTATCTCTCATATCTTAAACTGCCACGCTCGAGTATTACCGAAAATTCCCCTATTCGCCTCCCTAACTATAGGAAGAGAGTTCCACAGTCGTGTTGCCGTGACTGCAAATGACTTGGAGACGTACGTGGAGCGGTGTGCCAGCGTGCCCAGCCGGAGATTGTCGGAGGAAAGGAGAGACCGATCGTGAGTTTGGCATAAAAACGGGAACATATCTTTAAGATAAGTAGGCGACGAGGGGTTATTAAGAATAGCATGTAAAATGCAAAGGATTTGAGAGTCTCTACGTTGTGTCACAGTCACTCCCGGCTAGTGTGGACAAAGGGTGTTTAAAAGGTACTAATATTCGAATGAAATAAAGAAATCCGGGTATAGCATTTGGCAACAAAAGTTTATTCAAATTTGCTATTTCACAATTACCTTTTAACAACTTTAAAAAAATCAAATACAAAAATAGCTCAGAATTCAGTAGAGACTAGGTTAGGTTCTTATTTAGTTATCTATACTTATACTATTACAAATCTTTATGTTCACAAATTTCTAATTAAATAAAGATAAACCACCAATTTAAGCCTTTAATTTCCTAATTGATTCCAAAATTTATCCCCAAAGGGATTCCTAAGTTATGCTTAAATTAATAGCTAAATTATCCCACTTTTCACTAAAGTTAAAGTAAATACAAAGAAAACCAACCTTGGATTTCAACGGAGGTTACTATTTCAAATCTTTGTTGCATCAAACTACACAACTCTGCAACGTTACCCCAAAATTTCACCGATACCGGTCCATCCTTAAAACAGCAGACAAGAAGCAAATCAATCTATCAGGAAAATCTGGCTTCAAAAAAATAATCCAAATGAGGTCTAAGTAAGGTCACTGAGATTACAACATGATCACCAAATTGAGACTGTACAACTTACAGACACATATCAAAAGCGAAACCTGCAACAGCTGGCTCGCCATATAAATTTTGAATTGGTTACTAAACATTTATGCTAATTATTCTATTTGAGACCATTTTCCAGTCATTTATATCAAATCATTTTCGAAATTAATTCATCCAAATTGACATGTTGGCGGCGTCAGGAATAACTATTAAACTACAAAATAATTTGGGGCGTCGGTGCCCCGTTATCAAAATTTTTACTTTTTTACATTTAAACACACGTTCCACTCCGACGCACGACCAACAGTGGCGGAACCGGAAAAAACAGCAGCTGTCACACTTGACAAATGTCAGCGTCAGCATCCATCATATCTATACCAAAATATGGACTGGACAAAACGACGAACTTAGACAAAAATATACAACGTTACAGTTGACGGATAGGGAGCCAGTTAAGCTGTGCTCTAAAACTGGAGATATGGTCATATTTACGGAGGCCGAAGATGAACCTGATGCAATTGTTGAGGAGACATTCAAGCTTGTCGATAAGGGCTACAGTAAGATTAGTGCAGCAAGAGTCTGCGTAGTCTATGATAGGGATGACAAGAGCTTGCATAAGCAGAAGCTTCGTCTTAAATGGGAGAAAGAATTTTAAGCGGTAGAGACTTTTCAGACAGACAATCATCTTACGGCTGACCTCAGCTATGTGAACAGACCAGCTAAGCGTAGAGTCCATAGTTAGGCCCAAGTTCTTGACACTAGTAGAGTAAGGTATAGTGGTACCTTCAAACACTATTGGGTCCAGATCCATGACATTAAACCTAAAGACAAGTCTCGGAGTACCCACAATAATGGCCTGACACTTAGTAGGGTTGACAGAGATTCCGGAGTTTTGTGACCACGATGAAATATAATTTAAAATTTCGTTCATAAGATGAATTGCAATAGGTAGTTCTGCAATTTCACTTTGCACATACAATTGCAAGTCATCAGCATACAGATGATACGAGCAGCGAAGATTAAGGGTGATAAGATTTATAAAAATAGAGAAGAGCAAAGGAGAGATTATGCCTCCCTGTGGTACACCAGATGACAGATTGTACCAGTCAGAATGGGCGTTAGGAGTTTTAATTGACTGCTGGCGACCACGCAGATAGGAAGAGAACCATTTCAGGGCTGAAGAAGATACTTTTAAGTACAAAAGTACGGCCAGAAGGAGGTCATAGTCCACAGCATTAAAGGCATTAGAAAAGTCTATTAGAACAAGAAGTGTGACTTTCAAGGAATCCATCCCGTCTCATATGTCTTCTGTTACCTTCAGCAGAGCAGTGGTAGTACTATGGCCTGCACGAAATCCAGACTGAAAAGGATTCAGTAAGTTGTTCTGAGAGAGATGGGAGGATAACATCTTTAAGTACACACGACTCAATTACTTTTGAGAGAAAAGGCAAAATGGAAATGGGCCGGTATTGGTTTGGAGAAGTGGGATTATGAACCTTAGGCAGTGGACGGACGAGAGCTTTACGCCAAACATCTGGATAAGTGCCAGAGTCCAATGACAAATTAATAATGTGAGTGAGAGTAGGTAAAATTATTTTGAGCAATGGCACTATCATCAGACGGCTGATGCCATCCACTCCGGTTGCTTTAGATGTAATCGTAGAAATGGCCTTGCTGATGTCAGCATCGGAGACAGGGGTAAATGAGAAGGAAGTAATGTCAGGAGCAGGGAGTGAAACTATGTATGCTAAAGTATTCGCTGTGGTGAGAGCATCAAGAGCAGGAAGGTTCGTGAAATGTCGTTGAGATCAAAAGGATTATGGATGTCATCAGTCTAATTATTAAAATTGGCACAAACACGGCCATTATAGCCATTTATAGATCTCCCTCCACTAAAAACTGTGACATATTTTATGAGTCATTAAATAATACCCTAAAATCATTAAGTTCTTTTAAAAACATAATTTTAACAGGGGATATTAACATTGATATAAGGCCTGAAGGGCAGCATTATGATAGTGAAGGAATTCAAGACTACCTAAGCCTATGCTCATCCCACGGACTCCACCCAGGGCATACATTGACGACGTTTCAGACTGGGTCTTGCATCGATCATATGATAGTTAAATCTAGGCTTCCGTATTTAACACTTGTGACTAACTCAACAAAAACTGACCACCACGCTGTCCTACTAACCCTAGATTTAACGCTGCATAAGCAAAAACGCATCGTGAATAAATCCAAACTAAACATGCACAAACTTGAACGTGATTTATGCAACATTGACTTTAACCCAGTTTACAAAACTGCTGACGCAAATCAGTTACTAACGTATATCATTACAAAAGTGCAAGAAGCAATCTTACGTAATACAACAGAAGTAACTCTTAATAATAAAAATCATAATATACGACCCTGTATTACACCTGGCCTTATCCGTTGTATACGACACAGGGATAAACTTCACCTGAAAGTCAGAAAATATCCAGATAATATTAATCTTCAAACCACTTACAAGCGATACAGAAACTTTTGTAACGGATTGTTAAAGAAATTGAAATCCACTTACGAAAAAAATGAACTAAATAAAGTTCGTAACAACAGCAAACTACTTTGTAAACACATCAAAACTGTTACTCTAATGACAAAACAGCGTGAATCAAGTTCGGATTTGTTACTTACGCACTCTTCTCCTTAAGTATCAGCCGATAATGTAAATAGCTTTTTCGCTAACGTAGGTAAGACCCTTGCTGAACAAATTCATAAGCAAACTCCCCAACAATCAATATCCCTCTCTAACTGCCCACACAGTTTTGTCCTATTAGATACAGATGAAGAGAAAGTATGCCAAACTATTTCGAAATTATGAGATGATTGTGCCGCTGGGTGGGATAACATTAGCAATAAGATACTCAATTGATTGAAATAAATCTTAGTTCCACCATTAACACGTATTTTCAGTATCTGCCTCTCTAAAGGAGTGTTTCCTAAATGTCTTAAGAAAGCGGTGGTCATACCAATTCATAAAAACGGAAGAAAAGACTTAGTCACCAACTACAGGCCAATATCTTTGCTTTCCTCAATATCCAAAATCTTGGAAAAAATCATAAATAATAGACTAATAAACTATATTGAAAAACATAAGCTTTTCTCTACAGCGCGAATTCGGATTCAGACAAAAACTGTCGACGGCGGACGCAGTACACAGCCTAACGGAATACACCACAAAAGAACTCGGTAGAGGAAACAAAACCATAGGAATATTTATTGATTTAGCAAAGGCTTTCGATACAATATCCATTCCAATACTTTAAAAAAAACTGGAAGCACTGGGTGTAAGAGAAACTCAGTTAAATCTTTTCTCTGACTACCTAAGCGACCGATCGCTATGTGTTAGAATAGATAAAATAGTAAGTGAGGAGTATAGAAGTTCTGGCTTCGGTGTTCCTCAAGGAAGCATCCTGGACCCTACTCTGTTTCTCGTGTATATAAATGACCTGTGTAAATTAAATCTAGATCATGGGAAAATAATATCTTACGCTGACGATACTGCACTCATTTTCACGGGGAAAACTGATAAAGATCTGTATGAAAATGCACAAAAAGGATTTGATATTGTTAATAACCGGCTTCGCTGTAACTTACTAACATTGAACGTCAACAGACCAAATACATTCGCTTTAGCATGCGCTGAACACACAACAAAGACGCACACACATTGCATGCACACCAATGTCATGACCCTAAAGTCGACACTATATGTTGTTGTCCCTCTATTGTTAGCACTTGCACCGTAAAATATTTAGGAGTAACCCTGGATGAAACCCTTTCATTTAGAACGCACATACATAATTTAGCTCTTAGGGTCCGTAAATTAATATATATTTTAAAAAAATTACGATCTATCGCTGATATAAAACTTATTACTCAAGTATACCAAGCCTTAGGTCAATCTATAATACAGTACTGTATTACATCCTGGGGTGGAGCACCCAAAACTGTTTTGATGCCTCTGGAGCGTGCCCAAAGAGCTATTTTAAAAATCGCCAACTCCTTACCTTTTTTATATCGAACAGATTTGCTTTACAGTTTCTGCAAAGTGCTTACTGTGCGCCAACTTTTCATCCAGCACACCATATTAAAACAACACGCACTGCTCCCTTACAATGCCAAAGTAACTAACAAAAGAAGGATGGATAAAGTCTGCAATCCACAATGGACTTCGAAATTTACTTTTACTAATAGGTTCTTTAGTTTTATTGCACCATTATTGTATAATAGATTAAACGGTTTACTAAACACAAGTTTATTCGTATAAACGAACTTAATTACCGTAACTGTAAGTTAAAATTAGATTTGTATCTTAAGAAACTGTCATATGATGAGACTGAAGACCTGTTTGTCATCATCCAGTAGGTAGAAGGGTATATTTATAATTAATTGATAGGTTTATTTGTGTCATCTTAGTAAGTTTATTGTAATTTGTTTACTGACATAGTTCTTTTTTATAGTCTGAAACACAGGTCCAACCTAGTTCAGACAAATACTATAATAAGACTCTAAGCTTAAGTCCTTTTATGTAACCATAAATACCTATTGTTTATTAATAAATATTTTATTATATTATTATTATCAGACTTTGATCTGCCGACCCCAAGTGAATTCAGAAAATTCTAGATGTTAGAGGAAGAGGACTTATGGATCTCAGTATAAATAAATAATAAATAAATATAAATATCCTTTGCACATTCCCACACATCGCCATCTAGCCCCAAAGTAAGCTACTCAAAGCTTGTGTTATGGGTGCCAGACAACGGATATAATACTTAAATACTTTTTGTTAGTAAATACATACATGATATACATAGTTAACACCCAGACCAATACAAACAGACATGTTAATGCACACAAATGTTTGTATTGTGCGGGGATCGAACCCGCCCCCGCTGCGTAGTAGGCGCAGTATGTATATGATGACGTTTCGCTGCACGTATCATCTGATTGCTACGGTTACGCGCCTTTTTGTACTGGGCCCAATTTTCGTGTGATCTATTTCCTTTGAAAGTACGGAAAGTCTTATTGCGTCTAGACATAGCAAGTTTGATATCCTTTGTCAACCAAGGAGCTGGCAGTCGCCTTATGCGGACTGTGTGCATGGGCGCATGCTTATCAAATAAGCTAATAATATTGCTACACAGCAGCTCCACTTTAACATCGACCGTGCCAGCAGACATAACAGGGTTCCAGTCTATCGTAGCAGCATCTTTCAACAAGCTTTCATTATTGATACGCGAGTAACTTCACACCTAAGCTGTCCGGGGCCTATTTCCAGGAGATCGAATACGGTAGGCTAAGTACAACAAATCATATCTAGAGAAATATGGAGCCAACAACTGACCATGGCCAAGCACGAACTGTTCAGACGAGGTCAGCACGTGATCGAGCCAGGTATCACGGGTGCCAATATTGTGATGAGTGGAAAAAAAATGCAAGATACTGGAGGCCAGTGGACCTTAGTAAATGAAGAAATTTGTTGGAACGAGGAGGATCTCCGGCAGGCTCGGTATTGAAATCACCCATAATAATGTGATGGGAGTAGTCTGTATAGAATAATTCAAGGGCAACCTCAAGCTGGCTGAAGTAATCAATCCCTGGAGGACAATACACCACCCCAAGTAAAGCTTTGGTACCACTTAAACTGATCTCAATGAATAAATATTCTACTGATGCAGAATAGATAGCTGGAGATGGAGATATATATATACAAGTATTCCTAAATGCAACGAACGTTGTCCTCTCCGAAAACGCGGTTATCAGATGTAGTGTAGCCAAATCTCTCCAATCTTTTGAGGGAGCTTTTTCCATTTTTTCTAATGTGTCCCTGATGTTTCATGTTTGTTACACTTTTGTTTAAAATATATTGATTATTTTTAAATACCATTAATCTCAACTGCTTAAACATATATTTTTATAGTTTTTATACAATTATTTTTCGTTTTAAATCGGTGAAATATACATTTTAAACTGTACCATCATTCTTATGCTAGTTATTTCTGAACTCCTTGAATCAAGGGAGATTTTTGCAACAGCTACCCTGATTGAATGCTAACGCCTCCCTGTAAATTTTATTTTATTTAATTTTATTTTTTTATTTTTAGGGAAACATACAGTTATAATGAAAATAATATAAATAACACTTAAAGATAACACCAAAACCAATTAAGTTTCCTCAGACTAATATTACATTACATTTTGAGCAAACCAAAACCTTCAAAATAACAATTCGAAAGAAAATATTTGAAAAAAAAAAGTGAATAAGTCATAATAAAGTAGTCCACGAAAACTATTGACAGTCACCTGACAGGTCGTGGATTTGCTTTTTAAATTGAAATAAAGTTAAGGCAAATATATCGACTCCTTGATACCTGTCATTGTGACTGCGGCAAGTACGCGGCAGGAAAGTGTTACAAACATATTTAGTCCTATATGTAGGCACATAAAAAATACTTTTATGACGTACACTAAGTCGGGTACATCGTAAACTTATTTCGCTCAAAAGAAAAGGAGAGTCGATAAGGTTGTGCAGCAATTTATATAGAAATAATTGATCTCTTTCAATGTGTCGGCTATGCAAAGAGGGCACGGACTTCATATGGTTACAAGAGTCAGGTACATGACATCTAAACTGTAGATGTTTTAAAAATTTAAGACGAATCCGTTCAATAAGTTCAACATACTTTTTATAATGTAAGGCTCCAAACAACGGACGCATATTCAAGAATAGATCGAACAAGGCAGTTAAATAAAAGTATAAGGGTCGAGCAACAATGAAAGTCATTCCCTGTCCTCAAAACGAACCCCAGCATACGGTATGCTTTAGAAGATATTGAACTAATATGAGCATCGAATGACATTTCATGGTCAAGGAGAATACCCAAGTCCCTGATCTCATAAACCCGGTTAATTATTTTGTTAGCGATACAATAATTAAAAACAATTGGCTTACGTTTACGGGTAAAAGTAATTGTGTTACATTTTTGGATATTCAAATAGAGACAATTATCGGAACAGTATTGGGTCAAAGCGTCGATATCCCTCTGAAGGAGTAAACAATCCGATTTATCCCTAATGATTCTGAAAACTTTCATATCATCGGCGTATATGAGGACATTGCTATGTCTAAAAATGTTCACGATGTCATTGATAAAAATATTGAAAAATAATGGTCCGAGGTGGGATCCCTGGGGCACACCTGAAGCAATAGAAACAAAAGAGGAGACATAACCCTTAACTGTGACAGCCTGACTGCGATCTCGTAGGTAAGAAATAATCCATCGAAGAAGATCGCCGTGTATACCGACCATGCACAGCTTATTAATCAAATGTTCATGAGAAATTTTATCAAAAGCCTTTGAATAGTCGGTATACACCGCATCGACCTGGAGCCCCCGATCCATAGCACCAGTAACGCGATGAACAAATTCACAAAGGTTAGATTCCGTTGATTTCCTACCAATAAAACCGTGCTGCTGATCTGCGATTATTGGTCGTAAAATAGGGTAAATATAGTCATAAATATTTTTTTCAAACATTTTGGCAATTGTGCACAGTTTTGAGATTGGTCTATAGTCCTGGACGTTATGCTTATTACCGGATTTAAATACCGGTACAACAAAAGATTGCTTCCAAACACCAGGCATAACACCTGATTTTAAAGATAGTGAATACAACATAAAAATTGGGATCGCCAAATTTTTATAGCACATTTTTAAGAAAAAAGGCGGTATGTTATCAGGCCCACTACCCTTATTTGGATCTAAATTCTTTAAATTCCTTTCAACGACTCCGGAAGATAGATCAACGGTCTCAATCGAAACGGAGTTTTGACTAACACCAGCATTGAGTATTGTAGGTCCATCGGTTCCAGAAACAAAAGCAGACTGAAAATAATCGTTGAATAACGAGCAAATTTTAACACCCTCAGATGATGATTCTTCCCCAGAAAATAAAGTGTCGGGAATATTATTAGTGGACTTCTTGGATTTAACAAAATTCCAGAAGAATTTACTATTGTACCTAATCTTTTCCTCAGAGTATGGGATATAAGCATCATAGCACTGTACCTAAATTCGCTTCTGCCTATCACGCAATAGACATAAGGTATTATAATCACTTACTTTACCGAATGTCTTCCATTTCTTGTGATATTCAAGTTTCTCAGATATAATCTTAATTAGAGATGTAGAATACCAGCAAGGATATTGAGTGCTATTTTTAACTGTTTTAGTGGGAACATGGAGACTAATAATACCATTTGAAACTTTATAAAAACAGTCTACGGCATCATCAACAGATTTATCACTCAGCAGATGGACCCAGTCTACCAAAGCAATTTCACGATTAACAGCATCATAATCAGCAGCACGGAAATTAGGTGAAATTCGCGGGGTTGAGCGTAAGGTACGAGGACTAAGCTTAGTCATCCTTATTAAGAGAGCTGGATGGTGGCGGTCCTCACGGACAAGAGGGTAAGAGCTACGTTCAACTAAACAAATGGTATTGCTAATTACCAGGTCCAGGTATCGGCCCTTTTTATCTGGAACACAATTGTATTGTGAAAATTCATTATAAATCAAGAACGACCCTACGGCGTCCACCAGATCCTCACCACAATCGAGATTAATTAAGTTCATATGTGTATCTACTGGAGTCTATTTACCTTTAGTTACATTCAAATCACCCAAAATAATAAATTTATCGCTTGGGTGACGACAGATATCATCAGATATAGACTCGAAACAATCACAGAGCACTTCACAGTGTAGGGCGCAGTGGGGAAAGTAACAACTATAAATATGTAGCAACTGACTTGGGTTTAGCTGCAAAGATACTCTAATCACATCAGCCGTCAATCAACAATCCTTAAGATGAAGTGGAGACATAGAGGTTACAGAGAATTTACGATTGACCGCCACTAAAACCCCTCCACCCTTCGTATCGCCACGCGCAGAGTAATCGCGATCCAACCTATAAATATTATACCGGTCGTCAAACAGTTTCCTATCATATATTCCTTCCAAGAGCCAAGTCTCACTCAAACAGATAATATCATACTCAGACTGGATCATTCTGCGGAAAAAAATGTTTGTCTTAGTCCTAAGTCCCGCCACATTTTGATAAAACACTAATAGCTGGATATTATCCATTCTTGTGTCTTTTAAATAAACTAGTAAAATATAGTACACAGAGTAAGTCGTACTTATAAAGGCAAATAATACAAAGTACCCAAAAAAATCCGCACCTCAAAGCGCCATAGTGGCAAATGCAACATATCAACTCTCTTGTATTGTTAACTCGAAATGTACCCAGACCCAACAAAAGTAAAAGATAACACAAAACAAAAAAATGTACAAAAACTAAGTGCGCTACAAAATCAATCAAGTATGTAAGCATTGGATATAAACCAAACAATGATACAAGGACCTAGACCAACTTTTTTAAATCATTCGAGCTTGTAATATGAATTACAGGACTAGTGTCGGAGCGACGGGCCATGATGGTACAGTTCCTAACCCATACATATTGATATTTTTTATCTCGTGCAATATTTTTAACAGATTGAAGAAGAAATTTGTTTGCACTAGTCAAATGATCGTTAAAATAAACTAGGTTATTGTTCAATCCAAAGCCAATGTCACTACACTTCAATTTAAGTTTTCTCATTTGCGATAAGAACTCATCCTTCTTCCATCTCGACAAGAAACGAACCACAACAGGCCTGGGCCTAGTGACGCCACTCACAACTTTCTTAGGGGCCACCCTGGTAACGAAGTCTATGTCCCGGGAGCAATTGAGATCAAAATTAGAGGCCACAGCAATGTTATTCAAGACCTCTATTAGATTTTCGGCCTTCTTTTCCGGTATTCCGTAAATCTCAACGTTAGATCTCCTAGCCCATTGCTCTTTATTATTAATGTCGTTCTCAATGATTGTAACTGACGATTTTAATTTGCCAACGTCCAACGAGGATGACTTAAGAGATTTGATATCCTTTTCAATTACATCAACCCTATTACTCAGCTCCTCATATTTAGTATTCATAAAATCCATGGACTCTTTAATACTGGATATGTCGTTTCTAATAATATTTAAATCGTTTGAGATAGCAGCACGTAGCTCCGACGTAAATCTGCTCATCTCTGAAGCAATAATCTTCCTTATTTCCTCCGCACTAATAACGGCGCAGCTCTGTGTGCCACACTGGTGTGAAGCAGATGCAGCACTGGGTCCTGCAACTATATTTAGATCGTCCATTGTGGGAGAGCACGAAACAGATCCAGCTCCACGCCTCAGAGTAATGTTATCGTCGTAACTGTGCTTGTTGCCACTTTTTCCCGGGCTTTTTAAAGGTTTATTATCCTTGTTATGTTGTCTAGGTTGGTTGCTTGTTGCCACTTTTTCCCGGGCTTTTTAAAGGTTTATTATCCTTGTTATGTTGTCTAGGTTGGGCTAAAACGCATTCCGGACATGACCAGTTTCTTTTTAAAGGCAAATCCTATCTTTTTTCCGTAGGGTACAGACACTTGAGATGATACTTTAATTTACACTTATAACATTCGATAGTGTCGGTGGCGCCACCTGTTGTCGACTTACAGCATGCGAATTTCATATTGCAGCGGTCTTCACGAACAAAATACAATATTACATAAAATCTGCCTGTGCACTTGTGGGGTTCGAACCGGGTCTCCGGTGATCTATACTGCGCGTTCCAAGTGCTAGACACGACTGCGCTGTCGCTGTATGACGTCACGCGATGAAAAAGTCAGTAATATGAAGACTGTAGCAACGAAGTATTGTTTATCGCTGATGACGGGGTTTTAATTTTAATAAAATTACCCACAATATACGCTCTCGACAACAAAAACATCGATGAGAACAAGAATATTTTTGTAATATTTCAGTTATTCACAGTTTTTGCAGTTAATTAACAAAATCATATCACAAAGCACACACTTAGAAACAAATTGAAGTTAAGACGATATGGATTTAAACACTGTTTAGGTCTATTTAGAATTTTAAACAGGGATCGGCTCAGTGTAGGTCTGCTCTTAACGAATACCGCCGAAAAAACGAATAAATGTCATCTATCAGCCAGAAGTTCCTTTCACACTGTCGTACCAACAGCTGTTTAGATCGATGCCACTAAATTATTGATAACTATAATTGTTACCTTTATTCTATAGAGAAAGAGACGTTACTTTAGTAATAGTCGTTCCGTAAACAAGACCAGGCCCATTATTATGTTAATCAGTTAAACAAATCAGTTATTTATAACACATAGTTTGATTAAATTTATTTAATTTACTTCTTATCTTTATTTAACCTTAACCTCCCTTACTTAATACTTCATAATAAATGTAAAAGGATTAAGTAGATTAAGTAATTATAAATAAAATGACATTTAAAGTTAGTAAAAATGTTACCTTATAAATACTTGATATCTTGCAAACTCATACAAATATTAAAGTATCTTATTTGTAAAATCAAGAGCCTAAATAATTCAAAACTCTACCCAAAGTGACTATTCTAAGCGGACAAAGTCGTGAGCACAGCTAGTTTCGTATAAAGCTCTGCCTGTAACTTACCATTTTATAAAATAAAATACCAACTTTTGTGAAAAACGTTTATTTAACGGAAAAGCAATGAAGTACGGCACAGTCCGAATAATAAAAGTGTCTGGGGGACGATCCATTCATAAAATACTAGAATACAAAGTGGAACGACAAAAAAATATGCTATTTGCTGCGCAGTTTAGTTCTAAAAAAGGTATTTTAGTTTTTATGAAGGAAATGACGAGGCTTCAAACATTTTTCGAGAAAATAAAAATTACAAGTACATCATCATTATCAGTCAAAGGACTACTGAACTCCACGGTTTTCTACAGCGACCTGCATCCAATTTGATCCTGCGACCTTCACTAGGTCTTCTCTCCATAGCATATAGGTATATACCTGAGTACCTACCAATAAGTTATTGAAAGACTTAGGTATTTGAATATTTAAATATAAGATCAGACTAAACGCCAATTATAGCAATGGGAAGGTCTAAGCCGCCGGCTTGTTTCGAGACGGACTTATGCACTAAAGGGGTTCCGTAGTCACTTTTACTAAATTAGGGGTTCAACTACTTGTACTTAACAAAATATCACACTTTTTTGTTTAGTGCATAGATGACTTTGTTTTTCATTAGACATTTAAAAACACACAGGTGTTGGTAGTTTTGACTCGCTCGCTAGTATTGCAATGATAAATTTATTTTGTGGTTTTTTTGTACAATCACCCCTGAGTCGCTCGTCGCTGACCAAAACACCTTGTTACTGGGAGTAAATTATGTGTCTGATTGTTGACTACTTAATTGTTAATTCAGTTTATTTTGGGAATACACTTTGTTATTTGTGCGTATATCAAACAAAATAATTATGACTGTTTGAAGATTAAATATTTAAATGAGATCTGTTTACACTCTTTATGAACGGCAGCGTTTTCCGAGTGCCATCTGGTGTTGAACAGGTAAAACCATGTCGAGACTTACACGCTTGAAATTTTCATACATTTTCGTACATTTCAAATTGCTTTTCCAATATTAACTTAATCACAAATTTAATCTTACTTACCGCTATATTTTCTAAACACAACCACACATCAAAACTCAACACTAGGTCCTTGCACGAAAGATCCATTTTTCCTTAAAGAAAACTTATTTAATAGAAATCGTGACACAAAAGGGACCCACGTGACCCGAAGCTCTACTAGTGCTAATCAGGCGCACTGTGCAGTGCACACTGTGCACTATTATATTAGACTTTTCAGCTCTTTCAATACTTTGTAGGATTCCCTGTGTAGAAAAATTGCTGGATGTAAGTACAGTACGCTGTTGTTCAGTAATACACTATTATCTGTGTTGTGGGAATGTATGATACTCGTGTAACTAAAGAGTATTATGGAGAGGTTTTATTTGAGTAAAAGTTTCAATAAATATGACTGTAGCTGGCACAGAGAGGTAGACGCTTACAGTGTCAGGGAGGAGACGCGTGGGGTTCCCAAATTCGCGCGCGAGAATATCAACAGTATGAATATAGGGATGCTAGGACGCAAATTGCTAAACTCTGCACATGCCAGTAACTAGCATGCAGGCTAATGGTCTGTTTTACTAGCATGTGTATCGCAGCCTTTATTATTATGGGCATTTTTTCTGTAAGGACATGTAGCTGTATGGTTTGCAATCAAGGGTGTACAAATCTTTGTACACAGAAGGAAATTCTGTTTGTTACACCACTTATAACTCAAGATAGGGTTGATAGTTTTTTTATGAATTTTTGCTTTGTAAGATTTTTCGTGGCCCCGAAAAAGATAAATACTTTAAAAAGGGCCCCTTGTTGAAACGAAGTTCGGTTAGACCGCTGATTTTATCTAAAGTAGGACATAAATATGAATGGCGCATTAAGGCCACATTTTTCCAATGTCAGACAAGGAATATTAGTCGAATAAGATAACGCCAAATATGAAAACATTATCTATTTGTTAGCATTTTAGCAATTATTAATGTAAATGTCATTTTAAAATCGATCGTTTTATAATTTTTCAGTCGGACAAGTCTTACTGACGTTGGTATCGGTAATCGGCTCTAAATAAATCACTATCATACACTATTTTATACTATCAAATTACTTAAAAATATTTTATTTTTATTATGGAAAACTCTGACAGCGAGCATTTCAAAATCGTATTTATGGCGACAAATTTTGAGAGGATATTAAGTACAAAGCTAGACAAGAACTCAATAAGCTTGAAAACATTATTTCAGTTGATAAGTACTACAAAAATGAAATTAATATTGTCTCTTATTCCTGTTACATCGTGCACGAATCTGCAAAGTAAATATATACAATAACAGCTCTCAAATAGTAGCTGATCCAAACAGATGCTGGAAGCTATTGTACTTGCTTGCAGAAAACAGACGCTATCTAAGTAGAAAGTTTCCGACGCAAATATTCGTGGGAATTTAATATCTGTAAAGTTATAGTGGAAACTCCCATTTGAATTTGAACAGTCTCGTTTTGAATTGATTTGCATTAATGAACTGGAAACAGACCAACTGACCACCTAAATAAACATAAGTTAAAGACACCATTTACGCTATTTTAAATATTTCGCGTTTTTCATCAAAAATCCTATTATACATATAATAGATTATGAAGTTTCCGAAATAAATAGTTGATCTTCAACTCCAAACAAACAAAATTCATCGAAACCAGTTTAGCGCGAACTGTTTTTGCTAATACAAGTCTAACAGAAATTTGACCTAAAATTTCTGTTGATCTAAAATTTTATTGATAGTGAGATAGTATTAATCTGATTAAATTCAAATCAAAGCTTCTATATCGCGTTCTTATCTATCGTATTATGCACCGTGCCCGTCATTTGCAAGTGATATGCAATAGTAATAATCATACAATTGCTTTAGTATTTACGAGTAGTTCATTAGTTAATTTATTCATGACCTCAAACAATTTAACAGCTAATTGTTATGTAGAATAGCAGTCAAGTGAGACCGCGTGTGGGGTGCTTGAATAATAAACACGTATTTTTACCAGTATCCATCTTCAGGTTCTTCTCAAATATATTCATTCCATCAAAATAGCACAAAGAGAGGGCACCAAGAGAAAGCACAAAAAGAGGACATATTCTGTAATGTAGTTATATAAAAATCGAAACCTTGAACCACTGTAGAATCAAGTAGAGACGACATCCGTTTCCGTATCTGAACATTTACTAAATTATTGATTTATAGGGTTAAACGATTTGCTAATTAAATATGTGAATTCATTAATTAATTAATTAAATTTTCCTTTTGGATTATTATTTTTATAGTTACATTATTTAAAAAAAACAACCTCAACCAATCAGAGTCAACTTCCTTTTGGCGCTAAAATGAACATTTATTATACGGCAGACATAAAAATAAAAATAAAAACCGGCCAAGTGTGGTCGGACTCGCGCACTGAGGGTTCCGTGCCAACTATAACTAAATATGGGATCCACTTACTTCCACTTAGTTAAAATACCACAATATTTTTAGTAGACAGCAAATACAACTTTGTTTTTCATAGTGTTTGTATGAAGAACAAAGTTATGTTCGCGGTTGTTGAAAATGTGCCACATCTCAAAAACTACTAGTTCGATTCCGTCTAAACCATTTTTCGTTGAAGTGTTTATTAAGATCTATATTACATATTTTTTTAAAAATTTACACTCGCTTAGTTTAGAAGTTACATGGGGAGGGGACTCCCATTTTACTACTTTGGAAGCGCCTATCTCGCAAACGTTAGACTTTTAGAGAAAATGGTTCCGGGAACCTCTATTTCATTTTCAAAGACCTATCTAAAGACACCCCGACACACAGGACATACGTATAGGTTTCACTAAAAAAAAATTGATTTTAGTTTCATGTATGTGAAACTTAAATATCTTTATTTTATATTTTTTGTAAAAGAATCGTAAAGCGATTAACAGGATACATCTACCTACCAAATTTTAACAGTGTGATGGTTATAGTTACAGAATAAAATCGCTACGACATACGGGCGGACAGTCAGACAGACAGACAGACAGACTTGACGAAACTTTATGGGTACCGTTTTTTGCCATTCGGCTATGGAACCCTAAAAAGAAAATGCTTTTAGGAACCTTTATGTCATTTAAAAAGATCTATCCATAGACACCCCACACCTATATTTAAGGGGGGCTTTTCTAGAAAAAACCCTCCCTTAAATATCATTATTTTTTATTTGTTTGTATTAGAAAGCGGTTAGTGAACAGGATACATCTTCCTACCAAATTTCGACAGTGTGTTGCTTAAAGTTACGGAATAAAGTGGCTGTGACATACGGACGGACAGACAGACAGATAGACAGTCAGACAGATTTGACGAAACTATAAGGGTTCTGTTTTTTTCCATTCGGCTACGAAACCCTAAAAATGACACAATAATATAAAAATAATCAACTTGAAGTAAATACAATAACGTCATAAGTAAAAAATCATCGAAAGATTGATACGAGTGATTCCAATATCGTAGCCGAATCACACTGAAAATTCTGAACACTTCCGGCATTTACATGACCAATGTTTATCATAAGTCAAATTAGGTGTATAAATTATGATGTTTTAAACGTAAGACGAAGTGTATGATTTAGAGAATATACTGGGGTTATATAACGCACATACAGTGAGTATGTGATTTAGTACTTTTAAGTATCCGATTACAGAACTAAGTAAATGTGTGGGGCGGACTAGGATCGGGAATCATCGTGTAACACAAGTAAACAAAAACTTAGTAAGGCCACTACATCAATCAGCAGAAAGCCAGTCACGCCTGTCTTGTTAGAGGCTCGTACTTATTTTTTCTTTGACTTTGCTCATTTACTTTTCGTTTGTCTACGTAAATACCACCTATTATAATCTATGTAACTATTATTATTCTGTATACCTATCCATTTATCTAACTTAAGATAATGTTTATTGTAATAGTGACATACGCAATCGCCGTATGGTAAGACGCACTACCACCTGAAAGAAGACCTCCATCAGGTCATATATTTCTGTTACAAATAACTATCCCAACCGCATTGCTCGACTTGCTATCTTTCTGTACCTACGTTTTTTTTTTTCAAATATTAATTTAGAGTTGCACCTATTGCAGCAAAATTGAAGAAACATCATTAGGTATATTTAATATTGTTTATTATATGAACAAATTGACATTAGTTTTAAATTTTCAATTACCCAGGTAACTACTTTATTTATGTTTGAAACCAAAACATATTTTCAGCATTGCTTCTAAAATCTTCGAAACGGCTGTAATAATAGTACCCCTTTCCGATTTCGACTACGGTGGCCAGTGACAACGACTAACCGACTGCTCGGGACATATTATAGGACACAAGAGTGTGCGCAACGCAAAACACAGATGCATTCTCTATTCTTTTCACTCTCATAGTCTGATGGAAGAGCTATCTGACACAACCGGAGAGAAATCAGGCGCAGGATCAACGGCTTTACGTGCTTTCCGAAGCACGGGGGTGAAACACCGTCAATTCATCCATCCATGCAAGCTCTGGGCTTTTGTTACAGAAAAACCCAAGTAGGTATATATTTTCGGTCCGACCCGGGAATCGAACCCGCATCCGCTCATACCGCTGCTCCTCCGAGGCAATTGAAAGTTGTGGAACGGCGTGAAAGTATATTTATCATCAATCTACATCCGACTAACGGTCAGTTTCACAATGTCCTTAAAAGTTCTGGTTCTGATCAATACATCGTACGAGATGAAATTCCATATTTGAATTATTCGGCCCCAATTCTAGCAATTTTTTTTTAACCCAGCAGTTGAAAAACAAAGTTTTATACCATGATGACCAGATTAAAGGCTCCTAAAAGCCCAGTGGCATCAATCATAATATATATCAATCTGAATAGTATCTGACAAGTCGTTGGACTGTCAAACCATCGACCGTGCTGTGTGAATCCACTATAAGAATGTAATTGACAGATATGGGATGTTAAAAGATCTAGCAAATGATCGCAACCTCAAATAATTATTATAAAGCCACATATATTGCAATGTTGCTAGAAATATGTAAGCTCCTAAACTCATTGTCAGCCGTTGCCAGAGCTTAAAAGGCGCTACCCCGATTTTTAACGTGCACACTAGCGCCACTTTACTAGAAAAATCATAACTCGTTAAATAAAAGACCAATCAATAATCTGGTAGACACGATTGTAGCTCTGGTTATGTGGTTTAGATACAATGTTTAAGTTCAATAAAACAGAAGTATCTGCAGTTACAGTTAGAAAAAATGCCAAAAGTGGCCATATTTAGCAATTTTTCTTACTCTAACTACAGTAAACTAGTTTAGAAACAATTTAAACGTAATTAATAAACTATAGAACCTGTACTACAATCGTGTTTACAAGATTTATTTAACGAGTTATGATTTTTCTACTAAAGTGGCGCTAGTGTGCGCGTTAAAAATCCGGGTAGCCCCTTAAGTTTCTGGTATGCTTGAATGTAGCCTAACATAGACAACATCACTAAATAATAGTGTAAACACACAGTCTACATTCTCGACTGTAAACAAAATATATGAGCTGCATGCGACGGAGGAACTATTCTGTGTATTATGAGAATATGCATATTTACTTTTGTTTTCATATTCATCTACCTCTTGGAAAAGCTTTAGGAAGAAATTCCATAACAAAACCTAAGATGTAATACTTAAATTTAAATTTATTAATGAAAATCTGTATAGAGCTGTTATTATTAAAGCCTATACCGTATACCGTATACTGTACCTAACCAACAAATACGGGTCAAACTCTTGGACGAATATTCAAACTCGATTGCTGCCTCGCGTAGTCTTTTGTTGAAGTGACGTTAATTTGTGATGTGTTTGCCAGCGATTTTTGTCGAAATTTGGTTAGACGCGTAAAACTTCGACCGTACCTTTAATCACAAGCCAATTGGAATATCGAGGCACTTTCATGTTATTTCACGTTTAAAATATGCCGGCACTACTCAAAGAAAGCTGTTAGAAAATCTAAAATATCAATTCTGTTATTTGCACTTACTCAGAATCAGACTTTCGCTCAAGCTTTCTCCTGATATTGAAAACTCAAGCCAACGACTGTAAGCGAATAAAAACTCGCATTATAGAAAAGGGTCCCGTTAACGATACTCATGTGGAACGTGTACAGTCAACGTTAAATTATAACCATTTTTTTATTGGTTCCATAAAAATAAAGTATTTCCTGAGATTGAGTTACAATTAAGTTCAAAACTTTACTGTTACAGGTGGTTCATTGCGATCCTGCTTTATATGTTCAAGTTCCAGGCATTTCTATTTCCAGTCAATGTAAACGAATATTATCAATATAAGAATATTATATTTTTACTTATAATCGATGTAAGTTTGCTCTTGACTCTAGCCCAGACCTTATTGGGCTTAGATAGAGTCGACGATGGAGCGAGCTTACCCAAAAGAAGCCTGTTCACTCTAAATTTGAAAGTCTTCGAGTTATATTTCTTTGGGAATACTGATGCGGGCAGAGAGTTCAAATTTTTGTCTGTAGGCATTATCAAGGACGACGAAAAGGGATTAGTTATCAGCAGTGGAATATCTACATGGTATGGGTGGAACCCCGCAGAGTGTCTAGACGTGCAGTGGTAAAAGGGGGATAAAGGGATAAACTAAGGAATGAGTCATGGAGATCTTGCGCACACTTCCCAAAGTAAAGCCTGTAAAAGACCGATAGACAGGCATATGTGTATGTATGTCTGACATACATTTTTATTTTATTTTTATTTTTATTATTTTACAGATATAGTTATTATGAAAACATACAGTTATTATGAAATGAATATAAATAACACCTAAAGTTAACACCAAAACCAATAAAGTTTCCTCAGACTAATATTACAATACATTTTGAGCAAACCAAAACCTTAAAAATTACAATTCGAAAGAAAATAATAAAAAAAAAATGTGATCACACACACGTACGAAATTTTGTCAGTTTTCCTAGATCAACATACGCAAATTTCATTTATTTTTTCTACAATTCTAACGGTATCACGTACATACATATTAAATTAATTACCTCCTTTTTTGAAGTCAGTAAGAAGGTAACTGTACTTGAAAAAACTTTTGCCACAGCCTATTTTTAGGTTTATCAATCGTATACCACTATACAAATTTATCATAATACCAATTTAATAATGAATGTTTTTATGCAATAATTTTAAGATATGCATTGAAAAGTACTTGACTTAGGATATGAATGTGAATAATATTCTATCAGAACGCAAAACTTCCGTGCTTTTAACAGTCGATAAAAACTTACCCCCAATCGTGATATCTATTAGTTTCATCTGCTAATGGAACTACCGTTGAAATAGAGATGTGAACAGACAGAATTTACAAACTAAACCAGTTTCGAATTTGTAATACAAGAGTCTGAAAATAATCTTTGGAATCATACCAAATTAAATGAAAGCCATGGCCAGATTTGTAGAAATTTTTTACATAACGTCATCAACACCATCAATTGAGAATTATACCATTCACAAGTACCAATAATGAGGATAAATTACAGGCATTTGATAGTAAATAATAATAAATCGTGCACAAGACAACACAACAGTTATCTGGTTTACAAGTACCTAAGAATTTTCTTTCTTGCTTCACGAAGTACTACACAACGATTATGAAGGCGTCTCTTATAAATGCTAAAATGCATATAATATCCATGACCCAGGTACAAAGGTTCGTATACATCACAAAAACATTTATCCCTTGCGGGATTCGAACCCGTGACCGCGCTGGTTCAGTACTAAGACCCAATTTCTTCATCGATAGTAATGGTAAAATGTCGTTACCAGTATTTAAATATTTTCGATTGTGTGTTTTCAAGAAAAAGGTATTAGGTATTTTAGACACACACACTAGTAAATATATAAGACCGCTGGTTTCAACCAATGATCAATAAATAGCCATTCTGACATTTGGTTACGGAAATTTTTCTACAAAAAACAAACAATCGTAAATATTTAACCGCTGATAATCAGGAGCACCAATCACTCAACTAACATATGCTAAGCTTGGTTAACATTTTAGGCCATGCACTCAATGCAGAAATGCTCAATGCTAGTTTTTTACACAGTTCTAAAAAGAACTATTTATTGTAACAGTTCAACCATGTCTTTCTCACCTCTATTCTATAATATTAGATGGAACAAGCTAGAGGTGTTGTATTGAGCTAACCTCAGAAGGGAAATCAGGAACCACAATAATCGTGAGTGCGATCGTGTGTTATTGTAAGTGTAATACTGGTTGATGCGATGTGTTTGTGATTGATTCAAAGAAAATTGTTTTTACGTCCCTTTTGTTTGGTACTGGAGAAAACAATGAGGAATACGTCACGCAATGACGTACTCATAAAGAGACCACAAATTTCGCAAGGTCAGACTGACAGCACAGTATCTCAATTGGTAAGAGCGTTGGCCCGGTTAGCCAAAAGGTTGCTGGTTCAAGTCCCGCTCGTGCGCAAATTTTTGGTTTCTTATTTCATTTTTATGAACATAAAATATGACACTGTAAGTGTTAAAAACATTCTAAACCAATGAGTTTATTTTGCTTGTTTGATCAATGACAAGTAGGTATTATAAGCATTTGTTATCTGAAAAAGTTAATGTGGTTTTTAATTTTTGAACTGAAATCAAGATAATAAGCAGTCTGCATAAGTTATTGCATTTAATCATCTTTAATGTACATAAAGGACAATCGTGTTAGTTACTACACCACTAATAACTTGAGAACGGGTGGACCGATTTTCATATTTTTGAAGTGAAAACTTCTTTAGCGGCGTTGAGCACTTTTGTGGGATGGGGGAAAAATGTGAAACTCGCGTCAGGACACGTGGGCTGATCGAAAAACCGTAAGACGGTTGGCGAAATTATGGATGTAAGTTGATTTTTCTGAGAGATAAACTTTTTAATGTAATTTAATATAATATAAATTGTAATGTTTGTGTACGATAGCGCAATAAATAAATATTGAATTCTAAGAAAATATATTATTATTATTATTATTATTATTATTATTATTGTATTATTATTATTATTGTTGTATTCTATCAAAAAATGATAGTACTTTTATATTGATAATAAGAGCAATTCATTCAAAATTATTCCCTAACTATTTCAAAAATCAAAAATGCACAACGTTGATATTCAAGTTTTCACTTCTGCCGGCACTCCCGGAGTGCAATTGTTTTTTCTTTGTTGGGTCCCACGCCTCCCCAAAGAACATGGGGGAAACAAAGATTACTGAGATCGCTAGTAAATCTTTACTTATATTATAAAGCTGAAGAGTTTTTTTGTTTGTTTTAAGACGCTAATCGTGCGATTGGTAAGCGACGATTTCAAATTTTTTTGGTGTTGGATAACTTATTTGTTGAGGCAGTCTATAGGGTAAACAAATCGGCCAAGTACGAGTCGGACTCGTACTTGGCCGGTTGAACCCTTAATGATAGATCGTCCAACCCCGTGTCCTGCTGGAAGCGCTTCCGGAAGGACGTCCGATTTTTTCAAAAAGTCCTGCTGGAAGACGGAACTTGAGTCCTGCTGGAAGTACGCGGTTTGTATGAAATCTGCTCCTGGTCCTTCCGGCAGTACGGTGACCTTGACCTTGAACGTTCGTATTGCCAGGGGTTGTAAACATTGGTTTGCTTTTATAAAATACTAGATTACCCGGTGAACTTTTTATCGCTCACCTAAGAAATTCAATATAGTCCTACTAATTCGCATTGAGAATGATCCAGACCATGCAAGGGTGTAAAAAAAAACAACGCAGAAGTATTTTTTTATTGTATTTAACATTCCTTAACATTCCTTTTTATTTATTTTTTTATTATGAAGAAATCCTACCTGACTTGTCATTCGCTGGATTTATCAACAAAGTGGGAATATTAGTTCATTTTCCGTCAGTATCCCATCGCACTAGTACTTTGTTTACCTCGTGAACACGCACAATAACTCCAAATATTTTACGCGTATTACGAGGGTCAAACTGAAAGTTCTTAGAACTGGCCACTTATAAACAATATAATAAAAAAAATATTCTAAAATTTGTAAATAGAACTCTTTGCCAATATTACTGAGTATATATTTCATTCATTTGTCATTTGTTTTACGATTTGGCGGCAAATTGAAAATTGTCTGTGTCACGTCAACATGAATTTAACACGAGAAAATTTTCGTGCAATGATTTTTTATGACTTTCGATGTCATTTAAGTCAACAAGAAAGTTATGATAGACTACGATTGGCCTTTCACGATGAAGCCCCATCTCGTGCGACTGTTTACAACTGGTTTAATGAGTTTAAACGTGGTCGCACTAATCTCACTGATGATGTACGTGAGGGACGGCCTTCTACGGCGACGACTGAAAATAACATCTGTGTTGTGCGCCGTATGATAGAGACTGACAAAAGAGTGACCTATCAGCAGATTCGGACAAGCTTAGGCATCGGTATGAGTCAAGTGCACAAAATCCTCCACGAACATTTAGCGGTCAGGAAGCTTTGCGCCCGGTGGATACCTCATAATTTGACTAAGGCTCAAAAACTCCATCGTGTGGATTGGTGCCGTAAAATGATTGAAAGATTTAACGGAGGTGACTCAAATGCTGTGTTCGACATACTAACAGGTTACGAAAGCTGGATTTACTGTTATGATCCTGAAACCAAAAGACAATCTGCTCAGTGGGTGTTTCCTTTCGAGGAGTTGCCAACTAAAGTGAAGAGAGATCGAAGTGCGGGAAAAAAAATGGTGGCCTCGTTCTTTGGAAGGATAGGTCATTTCGCAACAATTGTGTTAGAGGATCAAAAAACAGTTTCTGCATAATGGTACACTACCAATTGTTTGTTACTTGTCTTGGAAAAAGTTCGAGAGAAACGACCTCGCAGTAGGATCCTCCTTCACCACGACAACGCCTCGTCGCACACCGCCAAGCGAACGATCGACTATTTGGCGACATCAAACGTTGAATTACTGGGTCACCCGCCGTATAGCCCCGACCTCGCGCCTTGCGATTTTTATTTATTTCCAAAAATTAAAGAAAAACTTAAAGGAAAGTGGTTTATGAATGCTGAAGAAGCGGTGGCTGCGTATCGCGATGCCATTGAAGAGACCCCTAAGGACGAGTGGGCAAAGTGCTTTTCCCAGTGGTTCCATCGCATGCAGCGGTGTATTGACGTCAATGGACAATATTTTGAAAAGATATAATAAAACTAATAACTGGCTAATGTAATCAGTTTTTGATTTTCTAAGAACTTTCAGTTTGACCCTCGTATAATGTTCGCCAAAATGTTGGCGACTCCAGGCGTGATGGGTGCCGGGCAGGTCGAAACACGTCGCCGACGCGCGAACGCGCGGCCCGCGTTTATATCCGTGCGCCATCGCTTGTCAATTGAATAGCGGTACCGGTTAGTAATAAATATTATATTCAGGCGAAAGAGAAAGAAATACTTTATTTTTTCATGTAAATTCGAACTTTGAATTATAATTATTTAAGGAACTGTGACCCAATAAAAATGCGTCCTTCCGGAAGTACAAAAAATCCTGATAGCAGGACGCTGGACGATCTATCGTTAAGGGTTCCGTGCTAACTTTAACTGAATTAGAGATCCACTTACTTCCACTTAGCCAAAATACCTCAATATTTTGTTGGCAGCAAATATAACTTTTTTTTTTCATAGTTTTGTATGAATAACAAAATTATGTTTGGGGTTATTGAAAATGTGATCTATCTTAAAAACTACTTTGTCATTCAAATCAATTTTCCAGACTTATCCATAGACAGCCTACACGCATAGGTATGAGTTTTTTTTTAGGTTTTAGTTTCATGTATGTTTTATGTGGGCACCCCTCCCTAAATATCATTATTTTTTATTTTCTTACAGGATTCAAATTCGAATTTTAATTCTTTATTTTGCTGAGAAAGTGGTACACATAAGGATATATTATATGTACCTACTAAGTTTCAACTGTGTAATATGAATAGTTTCAGAATCAAGTGGTTGTGACATACGGACGCTCAGACAGACTTGACGAAACTATGAGAGTTCCGTTTTTTTCCATTCGGCTACGGAACCCCCTGAAAACATCACGCTGCAAAGAAAAGGGAGGAAGCAAACTCAAAACGAAAAAAGATGCCTAAAAAAAGAAATAAAGTCGTACCTACTACATAATGACAACATGAAATGGTCATGTGTCAAAGTTCGCTTTACATACATTTTATAAAACTGGTATTTTGTAACGAAAAGATAAAGCCTGAATCCTAAATACTCTGAAAGATGAGTTTACAATCTGAATAGACCAGAATCAGACGAGAAACACAAAACGTAGTAAAGAAAAGAAAATTGTGCAGCCGCCGACTAGTTATGTACAGTCGCCAGCATATCAGGTTACCGACTTTTGCAAACTAGCCCTTATTACAACTGCATAAGATACCGCAGTGTTTACTTTGACGTGCTGGTGTCCATACCTAGTAAAGTGTAGTTATGTAAGTGAATGTAAGTGTGGTAACATGAAAATAATACTATAGGAGAATTTGAGTTTCCAAATCAAACTCTACAAGTCTAAGAGTCTCTAGGTCCGTAAGTCCCTGAGCCTATAGCCCTAATCTACAGTATAAATATGTAATAAATAAATATATAGATAATTACAGGAAATCTGCACCATGAGACCTAAGGTGGCAGACGGATGGTGGTGAGGAACAAGGTGAAGGGTCGAATTTCTCACTGCCAGTCCAGCAAACTCAGTGGGGGGAAGTACGCTACCAGGGAGAAATAATAACTCAATGCTGTCGCAAACGCAAACAAGCCGTCCCTCGCGGCGTCGCCCGCGTCAATCTCGGATTACCCGTAATATATTTCAATACAAAACATATACCTGCTTTCATTGTAGGTAAAAGGCCAGTTACATAGCGGTTAGCGCAAGTGCACGTTGAACTTCAGCTGCGCAGTATTTTGGTGCGGGTTTTTTTTTTAACTTAGTTAGTTTCTAAGTTTCTAATTGAAATCATGATAAAGATGAATACGTTCTTACAGGGTTTTTGTGCCCCGTAATCAAAATTTTTACTTTTTTACATTTTAACACACGTTCCACTCCGACGCACGACCAACAGTGGCGGAAAACAGCAGCTGTCACACTTGACAAATGTCAGTGTCAGTATCCATCATATCTATCCAAAATATGGACTGGAGTCCTAGATCCATTTAGCTTTTCGTTTCACGCGAACTTAGACACAAATAAACAACGTTACACACTCACTCAATTTTGCGCACGTGTTTGGAAGCCTTCATAGATCATTATACTCAAATATTATAAAATTCCAACGAAACACACATAAACTTCCAATTATTTTCCTTCTTTGTTTTAAAATGTTCGGTAAAAATATTAACTGTAAACAGGCCCTTGTTCATAGTATGTTACGCATTTCACGTGTGTCAAAAATCAAGATCAAAACCAGAATAATTCTGTTTTTTTCCTCTGAAAGTTTGAGACAAAGAGGCCATCCTGTTCATAGTCAAGGCAAAAATTTTAGTACAACTTCAAGACATCAATCATTTGGACCCAACAGGGAAATTCGCGTTTTACCGACCATAAAAAATAGCTCAACATCTATTCGTATTGCCCGTACAAATCGCATCAGCATTCCAATTTCACTTTGGGTTTTTGCTAACTAACTTGTGCTGTGGTAATTTGCAACAAATTGGCTAAATCAAAATTTTCAACAAGTTAACACGATGGTCTCGGCAAGCGAGTGAAGAATTACGCTGTCTTTCGGAGATGTTTTGTGTTTTTGTAGGGTTTCGTATTTGAAGGGCAACTGGACAAAACCTTTTAATAGTAACAATCTCTGGTGTTCTACGCAGAGATTTAAAAGATAATGGAGTTCTTTTTCATCATTATCGTTGATCATATGTAAATTAAACCTTTCGTCAGCGACCAACATGAAGCAACTGCAAAAAAATGCATCTCTAGATGAATTAGTTATAAAATATCAATGTGTATGTTAAAAACTAAACCGTAACCTAAATTAACATTAATAAATAAACTATTACAAATAAAAATAAAAAACATTTCCCAAATCTGGAACCTGGGATAGCGGCATGGTACCGAGAAGGCTGGCTGCATTTCCTCTTTGGATTGCTAAATAATCCTTTGGCCTAGAAATGCACCAGTTCTACGGTAACCCGTACAATCAATAAAAAATGTATAAAAAGAATGTAAATATGTTAATACAAATATTTTTACTCTGCATCTACTACAGCATTGAGTTATCATTGTTCCTTGTTAACGTATTTCCACTCACAGTAGCCAAGACACCTTAAGATATCAACCATGATTAGTCTGGTGAGACTGCTGGACTGGCAGTGAGAAATCCAACCCTTCGCCCTGCTTCGTCACCACCTTCCGTGTACCACCTTAGGTCTCATGGTGCAGATTTCCTTTACTTATCTATAAATTTATTTATTGCTCACTTATACTGTAGGTTAGTGCTATAGGGCCTTAGAGACTAAGGGACCTAGGACCAGGGACTCTTAGGCTTGTAGGGTTTGAATAGGAAATTCTAATCACAACACTGGTTGGCAGCTGCAAAATTGTATTATAAAGATCACCAATGCATAACACATTTTAATTGACGAAAGACCTAATATCTTTATTAATCTGAATTTAAACTCTTCCAGCGTAAAATAATTAGTTATTAAGTAGAGTAGGGTAGGCAGCAGCAAAGGTATTTAAGAGTTATCAAGAATTTGTCTGAACTCATTGTTCAATAAATAAGTAGCTATTTTGGTAATACTAATATTGATGTAGAACTTGTTAATATCTTGTATTCTTGATGCATATGATACATAGCGTTCCCCTGCGACTTTGAACGCACGTTTTGTGTTTTCTCCCTCCCCTCCCGTTGCAGCGTGATGTTTTATAGCCTTAAGCCTTCCACAATCAATAAACTATCCAATAAAAAAATAACTTTTCAAATCGATCCAGTAGTTTTAGAGAAAAGCGCGCTCAAACAAAAAACATAATATATTTTCAAAATCGAATTCGATTTATAAACAAAGATTTATTTTCTTAAATTTTCATATCCTGTAAACCATCTCTAGACGGATTGCTTGTAGTGATAATAAAACAATAACGCCAATAATCCCAACATAAAATTATAGGTGACCCTTCCAAATCGAATCAAGTACAGTCAACGGCACGTCAAGGTACACTGCAGTATCCTATTCAGTAGTGATAACGGTTAGTGTTCAACAAAAATGTACAGCTAGATATGTGACTGTACGTACGTACATTAGCAGCCTTTGAAAACCCCGGTGGCCTCAGACACACCAATATCTCC
Organism: Pyrausta purpuralis; assembly: GCA_963924145.1. Classification (NCBI taxonomy): domain Eukaryota; kingdom Metazoa; phylum Arthropoda; class Insecta; order Lepidoptera; family Crambidae; genus Pyrausta; species Pyrausta purpuralis. Next base: position 17,114,298 of record OZ001660.1, read on the forward strand.
TCTGAACCTTTGTTGTTAAAATTGAATTCAGTTCGACAGCTCCTACTTTATTTTTAATACTTTTAGCCGCCACGGAAATATGAATTCTACGCTTATGTGTTTAAAGTGTGTTTTTGAACTTGGTTGGCTGAATTTTTTAATTCTTCGCAGTCGCCTCGCAAACAAATTAGATTGTGAAACATAACAAGCAATCAGGAACATGCAAACTTTCCAATTCACTCGATTTAGCTCTTGACCAATTAATTTACGATTCCCCAAGGATTTTTCTTTATGAATTCACAAAGGGAATTAAAATTTTCTAATAATGTTATTTGTAGCACTTACATAGTAATTTTATTGGTATAGAGGTTTCTAAAAAAGATTCAGTCAGATACTTCATTAGAATTAATTCAAAAGGTTTCATATAAATTGAACAACCTTAAAAAACAAATACTAAACGGACTAAAATGACGCTAATAGGAAAAAAAAACTCATTTGAACGACTTCAAATGAGTTTTTTTTCCTATTAGCGTCATTTTAGTTGATGATGACGGTGCATGATGTGCGCTGCTGTCCGTTATAATTGACATCATGCGCCGACTCGACCTCAAATGAGTTTGTTTCTCCTATTAGCGTTATTTAGTCTTTTAAGCGTGTACGGTCTGCTAACCGCACACCTTTCTTGCTATGCTGATGGTGAGAGTAAATCCAAACTCCTTGTTGAGCCCACGAGATTTATTGTCACACAAATATTACAAATAATAAATGCTATGAGCCGCGGCCGTCTTGCTAGGCACAAAATGCGAACTAAATATAAAAGAATAAAGTAAATATTAAAGTTACGAAATGGGGTCAGCCGCGCATAGTAACTTTATTGCTGATGACGGGAAATGTACGTTGCTACACCGTACATGCTGGGGGCCGCCAGAGATGGCGGTGAGATGAAAATTTATTGTGTAAATAGGGAGGCAGTGTTAGTTACTATGGGCGACGTAGACTTATTTAAACACTGAACACTGTGTATCTGGTTGGCTTGGCTGTCTTCGTCTTCACAAATGCTGTTTCGAATGGAGGAGAGGCGCACGGTCGTACGTTCCGCCGCTATGGGAGCCGCTACCGGCGCCGGTCGCGCGCGCCGCACACGCCGCCACGCCCAGCACGCGCCGATGATGACTGCGATGCCGATGATGATGTAGATAAGAGCGTACTGATGTACATCATGGTACGATATGTCAGTGCTCAATACTGCTTGCTCTTTCAAATTCTTCAACCCTTGTTCAATACCCTTAAGTTGTCTTTGGCGCTCGTTTATAGTATCGTCCACTATGGGTGTGATTGGGACTGACGCGTTGATGATGTTATTTATAGGGCTGATATCTTGTGTTTTGATATTGATGCTCGTTTTGATAACATTACGATCAAGGTTACGAGAGTGCACCGTAAATAGGTCGGACTTGACAATGCACCCGTGTGAAATGCTGACGATGCCGGCTTGCTCCAGCTGTGGCGCGGTCACCTGATCCGCGCATATCACTCGTAACTGACACCTCTCACAACAAAAGTATAAGTACTTGTTTAATGTATTTAATTCGACCCACTTATTGATGCAGGGGTTAATAGCCGTTTGGCATTGTTTCTTGTTCTTGTCATATTTACAGAGACTTTCTTCTTGCTTGAGATAATATACAGGTTTTTTGGACTGACACCAGTAAGACTGATCTTGTTGATGACACGATGTAATAATATCTTCGTTTTCCATTATTATGTAGGCATCTTTTGCTAAATTGATGGCCAAATATTCCGAAACTGGCACCGTGCTTATCATCTTGCTATGATTTGTCACGATTGGCACGGGAATGAGATGAAACATTTCGAAAGAATCTCTGCTGACTAGCGGAACCATGACTTCAAACAGCAGGTATTCGTTGCACATTCTTGCTTTGATGGTAAGTAGATGATATATGCTCTGTAAACTTGTATGTATATTATCTATAGGCAAAGTCAGTTCATTTGATATTTGGCTTGCTATGATACTGAGCTCGCTTCTAAGTTGTTCCGGTGATAAAAGATGATAGTTAAATCTTCCGTGGTATATATCGGTGATCGTAGCCAAAAATGATTCTTGTATGTTTCGAAGTTCATTGATCATGTTACTTGCAGCAATAGCGGTGAGTGTAATGTAATTTGATTGCGAAATGTTGTTCACCTCTGCGTTTAATATGTTGACGGCTTTTTCTATTTTTAGTAGGTGTTTGTTTACTAATTTGTATTGCTTGTTTATGGCGTCCTCGCTTCTTTTAAGTAAATTGTATTCTGCTTCAACAATCGATGTTTGATTGCGCCATAAAGTTGCTAAATGTTGCTGATTGTCTTGTATGAGCGTTATATCTTTCTGATACTGCTCGGCAAACTTCTCGTCTAAGACGCCAAACAATGTATTCGCTACAGAGCCGACAGCATTAATGAGACCACGCCTCCTTCGCGAGCGCGTGCTTGTATGTTGCGTCATCAATACCGTGTTGTAGTGCTGAAGTTCGTCGTAACTGTGACGTAGCTGCCAAAGTATAACGTCACATTGAACTTGCTCGCCCAGTTTCTTGCAGGTTTCTTCCAGATGAATAAAGTACATTTCGAAATTTTTGATGCCTTGCCAGTAGGGTTCCAACTTGTAATATACCACTACTGTCCAGTCGTCTCTTATAACTTGCATATTTGCGACCTTATCGAAATAAATGCCTTGGTTTGATCTCAGCGGAGTGTTGATATAGGTGCACGATGAAGTGGTAAGTATACTCATGAAATATAATATAGCCAATGCTAGCGACTTGAAATTAAAGCGCAGTTTCTTCGTGTGTTTCATGTCAGTTTGCGATAAGTTAAATGTACTTGCTATGTTTGTTTGTTGGCGGTCGATGTTTGAACTTTGATTAACGGGCAGTAAAGATAGTTTTACGACTGGTCGCTTCAGATAACCGTTCTTGGTTTTAAGCGTAACCACTCGAACCTTCCCATCGGATCCTGGGTGTAGTTTATCGACTCGTCCCATTGCCCACCGTCCTGCTGGCAGGTTGTCTTCGTGTATGATAACGAGATCATTAACCTTGATGTTTTCTTGATTTCTCATCCACTTGCTTCGTGTAGTTAACTGACTAAGGTATTCTCCTCGCCATCTTTTCCAGATATCATTGTAAATCTTTTGACATAGATACCATCTTGTTCTCAAATCTTGCTCTGTATCGAACAAAGACAGCACAGGTCCACTTGCTAGGAAGTGAGACGGAGTGAGGTAATCTAAATCTTCCGGGTCTTCAGTGAGAGCACACAAAGGTCTTGCGTTTAAACATCCTTCTAGTTGATACAGGATGGTGGTAAACTCTTCGTAAGTCAGCTTTTGTTCACCGACGACGCGTTTGAGATGGTGTTTCAAACTTTTCACTGCGCTCTCCCACAAACCTCCAGCTGAAGGCCAGGAAGGTGCATTAAAATGCCACTGTATGTTCATTTCGATGATTTCTTGCATAAATTTACTGTTGTTTTCGGTAAAGATAGCTTGTAACATCTCATATTCTTGCTGTAGGACATTGCTTGCTCCTAGAAAGTTAGTGCCATTATCACTGTAAATGTGGTACGGCTTTCCTCGCCTAGCAGCCATTCTTTTTAGAGCTGCCAAGAAAGATGATGTGGTCAAGTCTGAGACAAGCTCTAGGTGTATTGCTTTGGTGGCCATGCACACAAAAACTGCAACATAGCCCTTTGTACACTTGATGCCTCGCCTTTTGCTGCTCTTTATCATGATGTGACCAGTAAAGTCAACTCCCGTGTTATAAAATGGGCGTGATGGGTTGCTTCTAGCTTGTGGTAAGTCTCCCATCATCTGGTGTTGTTTGGATGTGTCATAGCGCCTGCATTTTACGCATTGACGTAGACGCTTTTTGACGGCTCTGTTGCCTCCGACAATCCAATAACGTTGACGAAGAAATGAAGCTGTCAGTCGTGCTCCTCCGTGGTAAGTAAGAGTGTGAGCTTCATCTATCAATAGGTTTGTAAGTGGGCTTGAGTGAGGAATAATCATTGGATGTTTCATATCTTGGCTTATTTCTGCATTTCTCAACCTTCCACCGACTCGTAGAATTCCGTCTTGATCGAGTTGGGGATTTAAGTTCAAAGTCTTGCTCTTAAAATTGACGGCGCTACTTGCTTTTAGGTCGTCTATTTCTTGTGAAAAGTACTCTTGCTGTACATATTTGATGATTCTAAATTTAGAAGCTCTGATCTCTTCCAAAGTAAGATATGATGGTAGTTGTTTCTTGTTTTGCAATTTTGATTTGAAACGATATACCCATGCTAAGATATGAACGATTTTCTTAAACTTGCTGTATTTTGTTATGATTTCTCCGATAATGCTCATGTTGTTGTCTTGAAATGTACCTGTGTTAACTTGCTTTTCGTGTTTTAGCTCTTCTTTAGTTTCGTAAGTTACTTGCTCGGTTTTGTCTTCGTACGAGGTCAGCCAGCTTGGACCTTGCCACCAAATAGAATGCTTCTCCAATTGTGTAGCAGTCAGACCTCTGCTCGCGCAATCAGCTGGGTTATCTTGGGATTTGACATATCGCCAGTTGCATCCAGGTAATATATCGGTCACTTGTTTGACCCTGTTTGCCACAAAAGTTTTCCACTTGTTTGGATCACCTCGCAGCCACCCCAGTACTGCTGTTGAATCAGTCCAGCCAAAGGACTTCGTTTTATAATTTGGTAGGCCTTTTTTAACTTTATTCATCAGCTGTGATAGTAAAACGGCGCCACATAATTCCAAACGAGGCAACGTGACCGTTTTGCTGACCGGAACTAGTCTCGTTTTTCCAGCGGCCAGAACCACTGTACTTTGGTCTCCTCGGTCGATTTTGCAATAAATGACGCACGCGTATGCCTTTGTCGATGCGTCGCAAAATCCATGTAGTTCAATGACATCGTTTTCTTGAGTTTCGAGCCATCGTTGAACTTTAATTTTGTTGATGTTTTGTATGTCATCTTTTATTAGCTGCCATTCTAAATTGATTTCAGCGGGAAGCTCGTCATTCCAGTCGATGTTTGTTAACCATGTTGATTGAAATAATATTTTCAGCTTTGTTGTAACGGGTGAAAGCCATCCAAGGGGGTCAAAGATAGTTGAGATAGCAGATAGTAACGTTCGTTTGGTTGTTTTTGACTCGTTTGCTTGTATCTTTGACTCGAAGGTGAAATTGTCTTCTTGTGGATTCCATCGTAGGCCTAAAGCCTTAGCGGACTCCGTTCCACGAAAGTCAAAACTTTCTTGCTTGTTTGTGTCATCAATTAAAGCTGATACGTTCGATGACCATTTTCTCAGATTAAACCCGCCTGATTTAAGTAGCTTCGTGAGGTCATTTTTAAGATGTAATGCTGAAGAAAGTTTATGACTACCATGAATTAGGTCATCCATGTAGAAACAGTCTTTTAATACTTCAATCGCTTCGCTTTCTTGATAATTATGCTCTTCGTCTTCTGCTAATTGCTTCAATGTCATCATTGCCAAAAAAGGCGCGGCCTTGGTGCCGTATGTGACCGTAGTCAACTGGTATTCTTGAATTGGTTTTGCTTCACTGTCTCGCCATACAATCTTGTGATACTGTTGATCTGCTTCGCTCAGCCAAATTTGGCGAAACATTTTTTCAATATCTGCTGTGTATGCATATTTATACTGTCGCCACTTCAGAATTAAAAACTGAAGGTCTTGTTGTAAGTTTGGGCCCCTAAACATAAGGTCATTAAGGCTCATTCCAGTAGATGTCTTTGCCGATGCGTTAAAAACGACTCTTAGTTTTGTTGTTTTTGATTCAGCTCGTAGTACACAGTGGTGCGGTAAAAAGTAGTCCGGTCTCGTGTTTCCGGTCGCCGGCGCCATGTGACCCGATGCTAGGTATTCGTCGATAAACGTTTTGTAATTAGATGCGGTGTCGTGTTGCTTTGTAAATTTATTTTCTAATTGAATAAATTGCGCAATGGCCTTGTTTTTCGATGTTCCCAATTGTTGCTTGAAGTTTGGTTTAAATGGAATTTTTACTTCGTATCTCCCATCTTCTCGTCGAATAGTTGATAACTTATAGTAATCTATGCATGCTTGATCTTCACTTGATAGGGCCGATTCTTGTGTAATGTCTTCGATTTGCCAAAACTGTTGAATATCCTCGATATTATTTAATAGAACGTTGCATTGTAAGGTAGTAGAATTAGCGCTTCCGCTTAATATCCACCCAAAGCGAGTTTGTTGTGCGATCGGTGTTTGACTGTTTTCTCTACAGATGCCATCCAGGAGAATATTTGAGTATACTTCAGCGCCCAGCAGGAGATCGACAGGACGACTAATGTAGAATTCAGGATCTGCTAGTTGTATACCTTCCAAAAATGCCCACGATGGTCTTGCTAATGTATGACTTGGAAGGTTGTTTATCAAGGTTGTCATTATAAGTACGTCGGTATTTATTGAGTAGTCGTTGTTAGTCGACTTGATAGTTATGTTCGCTATTCCTTTGCAGTTGTTTTCTTTTGCTCCAATTTCAGTTATGACACCCTTACATTGACGTCTTTGTAATGAAAGAAGTTGTGCTGCTTTTTCGGTTATAATAGATGTTTGCGAACCTTGGTCTAAAAGTGCTCGCAGATTATAACACTGCCCATTGGCGGATTGAACTTGGACGATCGCAGTAGCTAATAATATTTCTGATGATTGACCTTGAGATGGCGATGTTGTAGATGAGTTACTGTAGTTAACCATTCTTGATGTGTTCGGACGATTTGAATTAACTTGTGTTGCGAATGCTTCGTGCAAAATAGTGTTGTGGAGACCTTGACATTCACGACAGCGCTTGTTTGATGTACACTTGCCATTGTGATTGAATAAGCAATTAGTGCACATCTTGAGTCTTGATATTGTGTTGAGTTTTTGATGTGGTGACATCGCCATGAATGTGTCACAATAATAAATTCCATGATCGTTGTTACAAAGAGGGCACTTGATAGCTCGAAATTGGTTGTAATTTGTTTTTGTTGGTTCTGCTCTGTTGTTTGAATAAACTTGAAATCTTGATTTATTTTGTCTTGCTGCAGGTTGATATGTTTGTGGTCTTGTGGTGGCTTGCTCTTGCTTTCGACGTGAGGACTCCATTGCTGTGAACTTGCATTCTACAAAGTTCAAGAAGTCTGATAGTGTTGGTAGTTCTCTTGGCTGCTCTAGACATTCGTTATAGTCGTTAAATGACTCATTGTCTAGCTTTTGCGAGAGTAGGTGTACTAGCAATGGGTCCCAGGTACTAATGTCAATACCTAGGTTTTTCACTGCATTTAGGGTTTCAAGGGCCGTGTCATGAAGGCGCTTGAGTTGATTTAGTGATTGCTGCTGCATGGTAGGTATCGAAAGTAGGTTGTTAATGTGCGAGGTGAAAATGAGCTTCTTGTTATTATAGCGATGGTTAAGTATTTCCCAGCATACGGTGTAGTTTTCAGAACTAATAGGTAGATGCTGTAACAGTCTTTCTGCTTCTCCTCGTACCTTGCCCTTAAGAAATTGCATTTTCTGAGCATTCGATAGTGAGGGATTATTGTGAATAGTTTCATTGAATAAATCTTTGAAGGACGTCCACTGATGATAACTACCACCGAATGTAGGAATGTCCATCTGCGGCGTTGATTTTTCTCTGTGACATACGGACCATAGCTTGCTGTTAATGGACCGTTTGATGTTGTTATACATTTGCTCGTAGGATAAAAATGCTCTTTCATAATCGTTGTTAGTGGAACCTTGAGTTTCAATGTCAATCTCCCAATGCAGCTTGTCGATAGCAGACCACCTTGACTGCAGAGAATGAAGCAAATCTTCGAGCTCCCATTTCTCTGTCACGGAATCTGGGTTAGTGCTTGTAGCTGTTCGATGAAACGCTCTGAAGTTACTTGCTTGCTTTTTCAGTAAATCTTCAGTTTTGCTATTGGTGCCTCGTGACTCCTTAGACACTGACGGGGATGCAGATGTTAATGGGTGTCCGAGCAGCGTTGCAGGTTTTAGCATACTAGGAGTCGGCGGCCTTGCTTCCGTCGTTGACCCGTATGTTTGAAGTAATGTCTTGATTTCTTCATAATTAGCTTTCGTTATATCGTACTGATTTTCGGTGAAATATGAATGAGATTTATCTTGAAATGCCCACAACTGAAGATGGTTGTTGTGAAACTCCATCCAGTAGCTTTCTAGGGTTTTTAGTCTACGATTTATGTAATCAGTAGTTTTTCTTTCAGGCCCATCCTTTTTGAAATTCGTCCGAATTTTGGCGATTTCTTCGATGAGCTGTTGCTGGTTGGCTAGGAGATTTTCCATTGTTGCCATGTTCTTGCTTGCTTGCTAAATGATTTGAAATTGATTAGGTACCTACTTGTTTAAAAGTTTCACAGTTGGCGTGCTTGCTTACTTGGTGATATCCTTGCTTGCTGAATTTTTCACTAGCTTGCTTGATAACTTGCTCACTAACTTGTTTGGTTTGATAACTTGCTAACTAACTTGCTTGATAACTTGCTAACTAACTTGCTTGATAACTTGCTAACTAACTTGCTTGATAACTTGCTAACTAACTTGCTTGCTGATAGATCACTAACTTGCCTGATAACTTGCTAATTTCTTTGCTTACATGCTTGCTTGAACTTGCTAGATAACTTGCTAAATTTCTTGTTAACTTGCTTGCTTACTTGCTGGTTCTCAATGTCGTTGCAGTCCCGAACACAGATATGCGCCTTCTCAATTCCGTTGGTGAGACCCGCTGGTGGGAGGCCAAGGAACCGATTCGCTCTATGCACGAGATCCACAAAAACACTGAGCCTTTTCGAAGGACCATAAGATGTACGGTCTGCTAACCGCACACCTTTCTTGCTATGCTGATGGTGAGAGTAAATCCAAACTCCTTGTTGAGCCCACGAGATTTATTGTCACACAAATATTACAAATAATAAATGCTATGAGCCGCGGCCGTCTTGCTAGGCACAAAATGCGAACTAAATATAAAAGAATAAAGTAAATATTAAAGTTACGAAATGGGGTCAGCCGCGCATAGTAACTTTATTGCTGATGACGGGAAATGTACGTTGCTACACCGTACAAAGCGTTTGTTTTTGAAGGTGGTTCAATTTTTATTTGTGGGCATTTTAGTGTATTCCATGAACGTTACCTATTTCTGTGTGCTGCCAACAACCCGATGAAGTAGTAAAGTTAGCCTGTAACATTCCACTGCTGGGCAAAGGCCTTACCTCAACTATGAGGTAGTTTGAGCCTTACTCCACCACGCGGGCTCAGTGCGGGTTGGTGGAGGGTGTTTTCAAGGCAAGCGCGCCCTGCTGTCAGATGTTGTCTCTGACTAAGCTTAACGACTAATATAAACCGATATTAGCCAAGACCAACGGCTTAACGTGCCTTCCGAAGCACGTAGAGGCTCGATAAAGTATATCATAATTATAATTATTTATCGCGACAACCAGGGCGTCAGTTAGAATACGGTGGGACAATGAATGTGGTGCACAATGGAGCCATTGTGACTTATCAGAAGCCGCAGCGGTACATAAGTGATTTATGATACAGTATGTCTACTCTGAACCACTATAAAACACTACTAGCGATCCACCGCGACTGTGTCCGCGCGTTTTGAGTAGGCTCCCTCCCCTCTCGTCATAGCGTAATATTTTTTTGGTTCAGACGGGATCGAACTAGCAGTTTTTGAGATATAGCACATTTTCAAGAACCGCAAACATAACTTTGTTCTTTATTTTCTCATAATTTATTATGTAACGTTCTGCCAGGCTGGAAACACCGCTTTACTTTTTCAAGCTGTCATAAATGATGGTAAACTTCAAATCAACTAATGTAATGCGGACAACAGTGCGTCAATGTTACCACACATCTGAGTAAGGTGAAATTTGATTTACTTTTTAGCAAAAATGTATTACCTGTTGTGCTGCCATATCCCTGTCTATCCCTGTACCACTGGTCAACTGTTTGAATCATAGATAGGAGTTGGTGATTTCAACCATGCTTTTTTTGTGAACTGGCGCTACTGAACATAATTGTTTTGTGTCGATACTATATTTATTGGTCATTTTAATAAGTGAGAGGCTGGTGATGGAGATTACTGGTTGGTCGGCGCCTTAATAAATCTCTTTCAAGACGTCGACATCTGTATTAAAATATAACGTCTCTTTTCCTTTATTATTGCTGTTTTTTCATACTTACTTACTTACTGGGGTGACTCAGCGACCCAAAGTGACTCTTGGCCTCCGACACCAGATCATGCCATGCATTTTGGTCTTGCGATAGTTCTTGCCAGTATCCATGGCCGAGGTTGAGCAGGTCTTGAGCTACGACGTCTTTTCAGCGGTGCCTAGGACTTCCAACCGGGCGTCTCCCATTTGGTCGTCCCAGGTACGCTCTCTTCACGGCACTATCCTCTTCCATTCTCTCTAGGTGTCCGAGCCATCGAAGCCTAGCTTCTTTGGTCTCTCCGATAACGTTGGGTTCGGACACGAGGTCTTCAATCTCCGTGTTCTTCCTGACTCTCAACCTCCCATCTACCGGTTTCTTCGGTCCCAGAATCTTTCGCAGAATTTTCCTTTCCGCCATTAACGGCTTATTCTCTTCTTTCAAGGTTAGTGTCCAGGCTTCGCATCCATACATAAAAATTGGTGTAATAACAGTTTTGTAGACTCGAATTTTAGTTCTTCTGCGTATTAACTTAGACCCCAGAACCTTGTGAAGAGCTGCCGTGCACTTGAGAGCGTTTTGGATACGGATATCAATCTCTTCCTCTCTGTGGTTAGTGTCTGCAACGGCACACCCCAAATATTTGAATTCGTTAACACCTTGATAGGTGTAGCCGTTCACTTCTAGATCTTTCCTCTTTTATCTGGTGTTCCTGTATCTCCTCATGTGAAAGTATTTCGTCTTCTCACGGCTAATTCTGAGACCGACTTTTTTTCCTTCTTAGAAGAAGGAAAGAAAGTTTTTTCATACGTTCAGAAAATATCCAACTTAGTCAATTATTCAGAACCGGTTTATACAGAAATAATCAAATTGTGGTTAACATTTTCTAATAGCCATCACCATTATCAGCCAAAGAACTTCCACTGTTTAACATAAGCATATTTACTGATGATAATTATAAAAATTACAGTCACTAGCAAATCATGTTACCCACTTTTGTTGCAAACTTGCCTTTATTACAACTGTATAAGATACCGCAGTGTTTACCTTGACGTGTTGTTGTCTGTACATTGAAAAGTCACCGTCAGATATATGTGTACTGTAGCAGACAAGGTGATTAAATACATTATGTATAGTTTAAATTTCAATAAGGTATACACGTCAATTTACCGTTAATATCTGAATATATATAATTACTAGCGGACCCAGCGATTTTTGTTTCGCCCCCAGACCCGTCCCGCCCCAGCCCCGTCCCGCCGAGTCCCGTAATTTTAAAAATTAAGCATTACCAGTGAATTTAGTTTCGCCCTTAAATGGCTTATAAAAAATAAGGGTTGATCGTAGAAGAGTGAAAATTGAGGATTGTATATATTTTTGTATGTTGTATCATAAAAAAATAAAAATTAGGGGTGGACTACCCCTAAAATTTAGGGGGATGAAAAATAGATGTTGGCCAATTCTCATAGATACCGGATAAGCACAAAAAATTTCATCAAAATCGGTCAAGCCGTTTCGGAGGAGATATATTAGAGAGAGGAGGAGAGATATATTAGATATTTCATTAATATCTGAAATGAACAAAATGAATAAAAAGTCTTGGGTCTGAGCATATCATAGTCAATAACTGATCAGGATCTGCTCAGATATTAATGGTTACTTGTAATGTATGCAACATTTAGACATTTTGACTGTTCAGAAATATTTGATCAATACTACGAGTACTACAAAATATCTTACGGTGACTGTAAATAGTTTTCCGAATTACAAACTCACGATTGTTTTCGGTTTTTAATTGTTGGAATATTTAATACCAAGTTTATTTATTGAGAAGACCACAAGGTTCAGTGTATTGGTGTTACCAAGAAGTCGAAACTGATCGGCCGAATTTCATCAGCTTAGAAAATTAATAATTATTTTCACTGACATTCGAGTGGCGTCTCCATTAATGAATAAGTATTGAAACCCTAAACTTGTAAATTGGGTACTGAAATATGGTGTTTTATGCTCATTGAATCCGAAACTTGTTTTTTAGGAAACCTTATCATTTGAAAAGGAAAATGTCTGGGAAACTTCAAAATTGAACGAAACTGCGGTAACACTATTTATATAACTCTCATAGCGTTCAGCTCGACAGGAACCTCGCAACTATAATCTCTTGAATTATAACTTGGACAGCGTTCTAATCCTTCGATATCTCACGTTTGGAACTCGCTTACCGATAGTTTAAATTGGTAGTGCATTTGATATTGAGCTTCGCTACTATCAATAAAATTGCTATGTAGTATTGACGCTTACTGAACTTATCATTAGTATTATTTTTATACTACGTATATGAAATGGTTTCGCTCTCTTCTCCAGACTAAACGAGACATGGCACTGCCTATGTTAGATACAAATGACGACGATGGAGCAAGCTTACCCAGAAGAAGCCTGTTCTGTTCTAAATTCTGACTTTGAATAATATAATCAATTGGAAAAACTGATGCGGGTAAAGAGTTCCACATTGTTGCTGTGCACATAATAATAGTACTATTTCTGTACTATTGCATTTGCTCAACTATCGAAAGAGGACTATTGACCGGCAACACTATTTATATAACTCTCATAGCTTTCAGCTCGACAGGAACCTCGCAACTATAATCTCTTGAATTATAACTTGGACAGCGTTCTAATCCTTCGATATCTCACGTTTGGAACTCGCTTACCGATAGTTTAAATTGGTATTTGTGTTGTTGGTAGGTGGGTACAGGGTGTAGGTGCATATGAAATGAGTTAAGGGTTTATTTTTGTAGTTACAAATCCAATATGCGTGGTTCAAACATTATACAAATTTAGATAATTGATATACATTAATTATCTACATTTTGATTAATGTTTAATATATAATATCTAGTGAAGTACGTATGTACTTCACTAGATATTTGAGAACATGTTTTAGGGTTCCGTAGCCGAATGGAAAAAATCGGCACCCTTATAGTTTCGTTAAGCTAACATTACACAGTTGAAACTTGGTAGGTCGGTCTATCCTGGTAAGCGCTTTACAAACTATGGAAAAAGCCGCTGCGGCAAAGGCGACAGCATAATACATGTAAAGTACTATATTATTCATTCCGTTACCATCAGTCCTATTTGTTTTGGTCGAGCGAAGAATATAAGGTAATAAATAAAAATAGCCTAATATTCATAAAGATGAAATAAGAAACCAAAAATAATTTTAACACTCACAATATTGTCACATTTTATATTTATAAAGATAAAAAAACGCGCAAAACGCTCTTCCAATTGAGCTACCGTGCTGTCGTCGGTCCAACGACGTGCGATATTTCTGAAGCTCAATCGGAAGAGGTTTTGGCCCGGTATATAAGGTTTAATTCTGGTCTACTTGTGGGTCAATCTCGTACCGGCATTTAGTAATGTTTTGTCTTGTAAATAACCGGTCAAGTGCGAGTCGGACTCGCGCACTGAGGGTTCCATGCCAACTTTACTACTTTGAATACGTCTATCTATCAACGTTAGACTAAAAAGAAAATGGCTTTAGGAACCTTTATGTCATTTTAAAAGACATGTTCATAGACACCCCACACGCATACATAGATTTGTCAAAAAAAATGTTTTCGGGTTCAGTTTCAAGTATGGGATTCCCTTAAATATCATTTATTTATTAGAATCGTAAAGCGTTTAAGAGGATACATCTTCCTACCAACTTTCTTCAGTGTGATGGTTATAGTAACATAATAAAGTGGCTGTGACATATGGACGGACAGACCGACAGACAGACTTGACGAAACTGTATGTAAGGGTTCCTTTTTTGCCATTCGGCTACGGAAGCCTAAAAAGAGGCTTTAAACGCTGCGGCTTTGACAGCAGAACAGGATAGAAGATTTCACAAAAAATACCGCTTTAAAAGTTTTGTAGTGATTAAAGTTGAAGTTTATTGGCGATTAGTAGAATTAAAGCTTGTAGGAAACCGTTGGAGAAAGAGCAGTGTAGTCTTCAGAAAAAAAAACAATAATAAGAATGAATTTCTTTTCTCGACCAATAAATATTTAAAACACATGTTCAATTATTTGTTCATAAAGAATAAATCTTTAAAGTTTTGTTATATAAAACATTTATCGGTTTTGAGGGAAGCCCTTAAATTGTTTTTTTTTATAGTGTCCCTAATTTGATAACCACGACTGTAAGTCACTCGAACAGTTAAGAAAAATAGTAAATTTATTATATTATATTATTATTACCATTTGCTATCATGAGCAACATAAATACCAGTACTGATAAATTTAGGAGCAAATAAGTCTTAATTAAAAAAGTTCAAAGGAAAGCCAGTAAGTCGTAACCTATGGACTGCAACAGTGAAACTTTGTTGATTTGTTAAGCCAACTTTAAAAACAAGATTTAACTCGGCTTTAAAATGCTTTCTCGTCGGCGCCTGATGGTTTTGTACTCAATTTAATTCTGTTAGAATATAGTCAAGACTAAATTATTAATATTTGAAAAAAAAATGTAGCATCATCAGCCACAGTCGTCAACTGCTCAATATGCCTCCCCCATAGTTTTTCACAGTGACTGGTTGGTTACAAACTGTCAACAATAAGTGTGATCCTGAGATGAGGTCACATAAATTTCTCTAATCCCTAATTAAGTAGCTAAAACACTTGTTTTGTAGACATAAAAATATAACTATCATGTTGTATCCACACTGCCCGACGGCATAGGACGGCGGCCGTGCCGGCGGCCATGCCCTTCATCTCACAGCAATAGCCGCTGATGCCGCAGCGGCATTTTCCACTGTATCTGACAGTTAATTGACGTCGGTAAAGCCGTCGGTAGGTATAGATTCATCATTACGAAAATATTATTAAAGAATCTATCAGTTCAAAAAAACAGTTCTACATTTTTCTAAGTTCTTCCTTTAAGAAGGTTATGATGATGAAAATGTATATGATAATATGTTCGAGAATTTCAATATTTGTTTGGAACTAGTGTTTATTTAAGCCAAAGGTCAGGCATATCTCTGATCTCACCAGCTTATTAATTCATGAATTCAACTGACCTTAACAGAAATAGACTATTTCGGAGAACTTAATTTCAGTTATTAATAAAACTATGAAAGGAAAAGAGACGTTGTTGTATACTTAGTAGGGCTGTTTTTTAAGTTATAAAAGGTATCTTTAGTGGTATTAGGTAGCAACTTTATATGAAAATTTCTGTTTTGATTCTTTATATTTCTTCCTTTGTAAAAAAAAAAAAGAGAAAGATTCCTCTTGACCAATAAAGTCGGCAAAAAAAGAGGAATAAGAATTTTAAATCAACAAATGAGATGCCAGCCAAATCACTGACTATTTATGTCTATAAATAAATATGATCCAACCTTTCTTTTCGGTCTTGAAAATAATGTGGTTTGAAACTGTTGACTTCAACAAACGGATGATGCCACCTTAATTGGGACATCCTTGAAAGTTATAACGAAGGCTTACATTTTTGTTTTATTTTTAGTCAGGGCGGCTTTTGTAACTTAAACCATACGATGCGTTATCTTTTAGAAAGGAAAATAATAATATGTATGAAAAAAATAGTGGAAGTATGCTTTGAAAAATTTTTTTTTTTATATTTACTTACACAATTTTTCAAAATCTTTATGCAACATGGCGATCAATAGAATTGAATTAATAACTATGCTTGCGTGCGCTAAATCAAGTATTTATTTCTTTTAGAAAGCCTTGAGTTTATTTACAAGAAACCCTAGCACATGTTGTATCTTTAATTTAAAAAGACCTACGAATAACGGTTCAATGATTTACCTGCTTAAGTAACTATAAGCGGTAACTTTCTGGTGTCACGTAGCACGAATGCTACGAGTTTGTAGCGCGCGACAGCCGACTTTCGTAGCATACTCGTAGTACTTATCTGAATAATGTAATCAAACCGTAGCTCGTAGTTCGTAGTGCCATAAGTACAATGACTGTAGTAGCACAAGATCAGCTGATTATAGAGACTTGATCTGAAGACATTTCTTTAATTTATCCTACCCCTTTCGTCACGCGTTGGTGTTGCAGCGGTATATGTTATGTTTATTCTAAAAATATTAAAATTATATAAAGGTCTTATAAAATAAAACTCTTCACAACGTTAAAAAAAGAATGAGGAAAATCACACTTTCGCGCGTAGCTCGCGCGTATCTGCGAAACACTACGCCGACATTTTTGGCATACACGGCTTGTGCGATGCCAATTTCAAGTAAAAACGAGGAAACGGGATTATTTGTAGGAAAGGAGACGGAAAGACGGATTGTGCGGATTATAGGAAGGTTACGCCGTAGTTAGTAAGCTACGAAGAGGCGACCTGGAGGCCTATTTTTGAATCACTCTCTTGGATATGGCGTGTGATTTCCATTCGAAAACGAATTAAAAATGAAAGAAAACTGAGCAAAATATATACATGAATTCTCACAAAAATGAGTAAACTTTTTTTTTAATCACTCCAGTGTGGAATTCAACTAGTTTCTATTAAAAATCGAACACAAACCAGTGAATATCACACGCAATTTCGACGAGAGTGATTAAAAATAGTAGTAGTTTTGACTCTCTCGCTAGTATCGCAATAAAAATGAGAATTTGTAAGTGTTTTCTAACAAAAAAACATTTTTGGCATCAGTATCGTTTGTACAAATCTACCCCTGAGTCGTTCATCGCTGACCAAAATAACACCCTGTAATATCGTGTTTTTAGCAAGAATTTATTAGAATTAATGTTAGTGTGACTATTTACGTTATGAAAGTACTTAAATACGTATTCTATTTAGACTTCCACGAACTACTAATATTTCCAGTTAATTATACATATACATTCTCATATATATAACAGATACATTCTCAAGCATTTTAATTTGCCGATATAACGCTAGTATCTTATTACCAATATTTACGCTACAACAACACCATTTTTCAAACTTTTTCCGATACAAGGTACCGCAAAAAAATGTTGTTAAAAGTTACCGCAGTTTCGTTCAATTTTGAAGTTTCCCAGACATTTTCCTTTTCAAATGATAAGGTTTCCTAAAAAACAAGTTTCGGATTCAATGAGCATAAAACACCATATTTCAGTACCCAATTTACAAGTTTAGGGTTTCAATACTTATTCATTAATGGAGACGCCACTCGAATGTCAGTGAAAATAATTATTAATTTTCTAAGCTGATGAAATTCGGCCGATCAGTTTCGACTTCTTGGTAACACCAATACACTGAACCTTGTGGTCTTCTCAATAAATAAACTTGGTATTAAATATTCCAACAATTAAAAACCGAAAACAATCGTGACTGTAAATAGTTTTCCGAATTACAAACTCACGAATCTATCATTTCAAAAAAACAGTTCTACATTTTTCTAAGTTCTTCCTTTAAGAAGGTTATGATGATGAAAATGTATATGATAATATGTTCGAGAATTTCAATATTTGTTTGGAACTAGTGTTTATTTAAGCCAAAGGTCAGGCATATCTCTGATCTCACCAGCTTATTAATTCATGAATTCAACTGACCTTAACAGAAATAGACTATTTCGGAGAACTTAATTTCAGTTATTAATAAAACTATGAAAGGAAAAGAGACGTTGTTGTATACTTAGTAGGGCTGTTTTTTAAGTTATAAAAGGTATCTATAGTGGTATTAGGTAGCAACTTTATATGAAAATTTCTGTTTTGATTCTTTATATTTCTTCCTTTGTAAAAAAAAAAGAGAAAGATTCCTCTTGACCAATAAAGTCGGCAAAAAAAGAGGAATAAGAATTTTAAATCAACAAATGAGATGCCAGCCAAATCACTGACTATTTATGTCTATAAATAAATATGATCCAACCTTTCTTTTCGGTCTTGAAAATAATGTGGTTTGAAACTGTTGACTTCAACAAACGGATGATGCCACCTTAATTGGGACATCCTTGAAAGTTATAACGAAGGCTTACATTTTTGTTTTATTTTTAGTCAGGGCGGCTTTTGTAACTTAAACCATACGATGCGTTATCTTTTAGAAAGGAAAATAATAATATGTATGAAAAAAATAGTGGAAGTATGCTTTGAAAAATTTTTTTTTTTATATTTACTTACACAATTTTTCAAAATCTTTATGCAGCGGTAACTTTCTGGTGTCACGTAGCACGAATGCTACGTGACACCAGAAAGTTACCGCTTATAGTTACTTAAGCAGGTAAATCATTGAACCGTTATTCGTAGGTCTTTTTAAATTAAAGATACAACATGTGCTAGGGTTTCTTGTAAATAAACTCAAGGCTTTCTAAAAGAAATAAATACTTGATTTAGCGCACGCAAGCATAGTTATTAATTCAATTCTATTGATCGCCATGTTGCATAAAGATTTTGAAAAATTGTGTAAGTAAATATAAAAAAAAAAATTTTTCAAAGCATACTTCCACTATTTTTTTCATACATATTATTATTTTCCTTTCTAAAAGATAACGCATCGTATGGTTTAAGTTACAAAAGCCGCCCTGACTAAAAATAAAACAAAAATGTAAGCCTTCGTTATAACTTTCAAGGATGTCCCAATTAAGGTGGCATCATCCGTTTGTTGAAGTCAACAGTTTCAAACCACATTATTTTCAAGACCGAAAAGAAAGGTTGGATCATATTTATTTATAGACATAAATAGTCAGTGATTTGGCTGGCATCTCATTTGTTGATTTAAAATTCTTATTCCTCTTTTTTTGCCGACTTTATTGGTCAAGAGGAATCTTTCTCTTTTTTTTTTACAAAGGAAGAAATATAAAGAATCAAAACAGAAATTTTCATATAAAGTTGCTACCTAATACCACTAAAGATACCTTTTATAACTTAAAAAACAGCCCTACTAAGTATACAACAACGTCTCTTTTCCTTTCATAGTTTTATTAATAACTGAAATTAAGTTCTCCGAAATAGTCTATTTCTGTTAAGGTCAGTTGAATTCATGAATTAATAAGCTGGTGAGATCAGAGATATGCCTGACCTTTGGCTTAAATAAACACTAGTTCCAAACAAATATTGAAATTCTCGAACATATTATCATATACATTTTCATCATCATAACCTTCTTAAAGGAAGAACTTAGAAAAATGTAGAACTGTTTTTTTGAACTGATAGATTCTTTAATAATATTTTCGTAATGATGAATCTTTACCTACCGACGGCTTTACCGACGTCAATTAACTGTTAGATACAGTGGAAAATGCCGCTGCGGCATCAGCGGCTATTGCTGTGAGATGAAGGGCATGGCCGCCGGCACGGCCGCCGTCCTATGCCGTCGGGCAGTGTGGATACAACATGATAGTTATATTTTTATGTCTACAAAACAAGTGTTTTAGCTACTTTATTAGGGATTAGAGAAATTTATGTGACCTCATCTCAGGATCACACTTATTGTTGACAGTTTGTAACCAACCAGTCACTGTGAAAAACTATGGGGGAGGCATATTGAGCAGTTGACGACTGTGGCTGATGATGCTACATTTTTTTTTCAAATATTAATAATTTAGTCTTGACTATATTCTAACAGAATTAAATTGAGTACAAAACCATCAGGCGCCGACGAGAAAGCATTTTAAAGCCGAGTTAAATCTTGTTTTTAAAGTTGGCTTAACAAATCAACAAAGTTTCACTGTTGCAGTCCATAGGTTACGACTTACTGGCTTTCCTTTGAACTTTTTTAATTAAGACTTATTTGCTCCTAAATTTATCAGTACTGGTATTTATGTTGCTCATGATAGCAAATGGTAATAATAATATAATATAATAAATTTACTATTTTTCTTAACTGTTCGAGTGACTTACAGTCGTGGTTATCAAATTAGGGACACTATAAAAAAAAAACAATTTAAGGGCTTCCCTCAAAACCGATAAATGTTTTATATAACAAAACTTTAAAGATTTATTCTTTATGAACAAATAATTGAACATGTGTTTTAAATATTTATTGGTCGAGAAAAGAAATTCATTCTTATTATTGTTTTTTTTTTCTGAAGACTACACTGCTCTTTCTCCAACGGTTTCCTACAAGCTTTAATTCTACTAATCGCCAATAAACTTCAACTTTAATCACTACAAAACTTTTAAAGCGGTATTTTTTGTGAAATCTTCTATCCTGTTCTGCTGTCAAAGCCGCAGCGTTTAAAGCCTCTTTTTAGGCTTCCGTAGCCGAATGGCAAAAAAGGAACCCTTACATACAGTTTCGTCAAGTCTGTCTGTCGGTCTGTCCGTCCATATGTCACAGCCACTTTATTATGTTACTATAACCATCACACTGAAGAAAGTTGGTAGGAAGATGTATCCTCTTAAACGCTTTACGATTCTAATAAATAAATGATATTTAAGGGAATCCCATACTTGAAACTGAACCCGAAAACATTTTTTTTGACAAATCTATGTATGCGTGTGGGGTGTCTATGAACATGTCTTTTAAAATGACATAAAGGTTCCTAAAGCCATTTTCTTTTTAGTCTAACGTTGATAGATAGACGTATTCAAAGTAGTAAAGTTGGCATGGAACCCTCAGTGCGCGAGTCCGACTCGCACTTGACCGGTTATTTACAAGACAAAACATTACTAAATGCCGGTACGAGATTGACCCACAAGTAGACCAGAATTAAACCTTATATACCGGGCCAAAACCTCTTCCGATTGAGCTTCAGAAATATCGCACGTCGTTGGACCGACGACAGCACGGTAGCTCAATTGGAAGAGCGTTTTGCGCGTTTTTTTATCTTTATAAATATAAAATGTGACAATATTGTGAGTGTTAAAATTATTTTTGGTTTCTTATTTCATCTTTATGAATATTAGGCTATTTTTATTTATTACCTTATATTCTTCGCTCGACCAAAACAAATAGGACTGATGGTAACGGAATGAATAATATAGTACTTTACATGTATTATGCTGTCGCCTTTGCCGCAGCGGCTTTTTCCATAGTTTGTAAAGCGCTTACCAGGATAGACCGACCTACCAAGTTTCAACTGTGTAATGTTAGCTTAACGAAACTATAAGGGTGCCGATTTTTTCCATTCGGCTACGGAACCCTAAAACATGTTCTCAAATATCTAGTGAAGTACATACGTACTTCACTAGATATTATATATTAAACATTAATCAAAATGTAGATAATTAATGTATATCAATTATCTAAATTTGTATAATGTTTGAACCACGCATATTGGATTTGTAACTACAAAAATAAACCCTTAACTCATTTCATATGCACCTACACCCTGTACCCACCTACCAACAACACAAATACCAATTTAAACTATCGGTAAGCGAGTTCCAAACGTGAGATATCGAAGGATTAGAACGCTGTCCAAGTTATAATTCAAGAGATTATAGTTGCGAGGTTCCTGTCGAGCTGAAAGCTATGAGAGTTATATAAATAGTGTTGCCGGTCAATAGTCCTCTTTCGATAGTTGAGCAAATGCAATAGTACAGAAATAGTACTATTATTATGTGCACAGCAACAATGTGGAACTCTTTACCCGCATCAGTTTTTCCAATTGATTATATTATTCAAAGTCAGAATTTAGAACAGAACAGGCTTCTTCTGGGTAAGCTTGCTCCATCGTCGTCATTTGTATCTAACATAGGCAGTGCCATGTCTCGTTTAGTCTGGAGAAGAGAGCGAAACCATTTCATATACGTAGTATAAAAATAATACTAATGATAAGTTCAGTAAGCGTCAATACTACATAGCAATTTTATTGATAGTAGCGAAGCTCAATATCAAATGCACTATCGAAGTTATATGACATCAATGACTTAAGTACAAATATTCGTGCTCATCACACAAATATTTACCCCTTGCGGGATTCGAACCCGCCACAGCTGAGTCTGTTGTCAAGACTCTAAACACTGCACCAACGTGTCGTCAAATAATACCAAGAGTATCTATACTATCAACATAACAACATATTTAACATAACACACATATTAAGTATTTACGGTAGACGCCCCCAGCATAATCGTTGTCTGGTACTTCGTAAAACAAGAAAGAAAATTCTATACCACGAAACTTTAGTAATATTAATCTAAGTCGACACAATCGATTCAAAAGTAATTGCGATATAAAACTTTAATATTATCATAGGTAAATATTTTTAATATTGCTTAGGTGGATACACATTTTTTATTTGAAATGGGTTTGCTCTTGTAATTAACAGTACTGATACCGATATACAGATATCGATACCACTATATCGATATCAAAGATGATTTTCAAGGCTTATATTATCGATAGATCGGCAACGCTAATAATGTTATCTTTTATCCCAGGATAAACATGTTCTATGAAGATTTAGTCCTTTAATACCACCCTTTGATTCTGGAAGATATTGAATTATTCATCTTAGCGAGCTTTTTTGAATAGACAATGCCGAAACCGTGTTCTTTATCGAATAAATTGTATTATACGAAATAGTTAATTTCAGATTTCGTATTGTAAAATTTTGTTTAGTCCTAAACGCTTTCAAAATGGGTGTCATCTAATTCATGGAAGGAAGATACGAAGCACTTTGCTACTTTCTGGAATGGGTGATGTGTTTCATTATCTACTGAGCAAGTAATTAACAACACGGAACCTCTCATTCCCAGAGGCCGGCACCGTTCTGTCGAATAACAAGTTGTTGATTAACCTCTGTCTATAGCACCCGCGTGGCGAGATCAAAAACGCCTCATCAAACGACCGGAGATCGCTCGAGATTGCGGCCACAGATTGAATGTAACAGCCAGCATGTTTTGTGCACCATTTTTATTTTCAACAGTCGGCATGAACATAAGCCCAATCGTCGTTTCTGCCTAAAACACGCGACTGGTCTGGCCTGGAGTCAATAACAGCTCATTTAACATCTTCGACGACCTCCGTGGTCGAGTGGCTAGCACGCTGGTTTCAAGCGTCGCCATCTTGTGAGGATCCGGGTTTGATTCCCAGTCGGATCAATGTAGAAAACGATATTTTCTATATTGTCTCGGGTCTGGGTGTTGTGGTACCACCGTTGTGTTTGATTTCGATAACACAAGTGCATTTGCTACCTACTTTGGGATCAGAGCAATATATGTGATTGGTATCCAATAAAAAAAAAACAATACTGCACTCTCTTTTCCTCTCACTCTCAGAGCCCGATGGGACAGCAATCTGACACATAGGGAGAGATCAGACGCAGGACCAACGGTTTCACTTGCTTTTCGAGACACGGGGATGAAACACCGCCAATTTCTAAAGTCCAAGCTATCCTAAGAATTTCCGAACAATCCCACCACCTCCCATGAGTCTTCCTGCCTGAAGCAGATGGCTGCTTCACCGATCGGCGCTTGCTTCGTGCTCCTTACAAGTTACTGCTCCCTGTCCCATCTGATATCACATCTCTCCCTTCTGGGGCGAACACACCACAAAAATGTGACTTCGCTTCGAGCTTCAAACACTTCAAAATTACGCCTAAGCGTGTGCCAGGAGCATCCTAGTTGTTACGGCTACTCCCAAGGTCCTGGTGATAAATCGGACCAGTTTGAGCCATTCGTATAGCGTCTAGCATCTTATGTTTGGCTTACGCATGTAGCTCACATTCCCAAAGTGCGTGATCGCGGCTCTCTTCAACCTTCTCACCACAAGGGCACAGTGCCGACTCGCACAGCGCAAGCTAATATAGGTGCAATTTTAATTCCCTAAGCTCCCTGGGGGCCAGTTGGTGATTATCTTTCTGCGGATAACAAAATTTGAAGAGCTTCGGCACCATGCGTGCTAACCTAACCTACAGCGTATACACGCCACATAGGTCCCTGAGTACAGGACCTTAAGGGCGCGGTATCGGACGCCCCAGGAGGCCGCCGATACCCGAGATACCTTGGAAAAACACCGGATGACACTCTCGCCAATCAGTCTCGTATGTGGCATGTAGGACCTAGCACCGTCTGGGGTAACACCCAACACCTTTGCCTACGCTTACGATCAAAGCACCGTCCAGTTTGATAATTAGAGCCCGCTGGAATTTACCCTTGTGCGTCATGGTGAGTGGTCCACAACCGAATATATTTCTTAATATCGTAGCGGCTTTGCGTTCGATATCAGCCCGCGACTGTGCTTCTATCGATATCGATATCGTATGCGGTGGACTCCGTCGGGTCGCGGCAGCAGTAAGGGGTCATTAAAAAGGAGGTTCAAAATCTATCTATCTATCTATCTATCTATCTATCTATCTATCTATCTGTCTGTCTGTCTGTCTGTCTGTCTGTCTGTCTGTCTGTCTGTCTGTCTGTCTGTCTGTCTGTCTGTCTGTCTGTCTGTCTGTCTGTCTGTCTGTCTGTCTGTCTGTCTGTCTGTCTGTCTGTCTGTCTGTCTGTCTGTCTGTCTGTCTGTCTGTCTGTCTGTCTGTCTGTCTGTCTGTCTGTCTGTCTGTCTGTCTGTCTGTCTGTCTGTCTGTCTGTCTGTCTGTCTGTCTGTCTGTCTGTCTGTCTGTCTGTCTGTCTGTCTGTCTGTCTGTCTGTCTGTCTGTCTGTCTGTCTGTCTGTCTGTCTGTCTGTCTGTCTGTCTGTCTGTCTGTCTGTCTGTCTGTCTGTCTGTCTGTCTGTCTGTCTGTCTGTCTGTCTGTCTGTCTGTCTGTCTGTCTGTCTGTCTGTCTGTCTGTCTGTCTGTCTGTCTGTCTGTCTGTCTGTCTGTCTGTCTGTCTGTCTGTCTGTCTGTCTGTCTGTCTGTCTGTCTGTCTGTCTGTCTGTCTGTCTGTCTGTCTGTCTGTCTGTCTGTCTGTCTGTCTGTCTGTCTGTCTGTCTGTCTGTCTGTCTGTCTGTCTGTCTGTCTGTCTGTCTGTCTGTCTGTCTGTCTGTCTGTCTGTCTGTCTGTCTGTCTGTCTGTCTGTCTGTCTGTCTGTCTGTCTGTCTGTCTGTCTGTCTGTCTGTCTGTCTGTCTGTCTGTCTGTCTGTCTGTCTGTCTGTCTGTCTGTCTGTCTGTCTGTCTGTCTGTCTGTCTGTCTGTCTGTCTGTCTGTCTGTCTGTCTGTCTGTCTGTCTGTCTGTCTGTCTGTCTGTCTGTCTGTCTGTCTGTCTGTCTGTCTGTCTGTCTGTCTGTCTGTCTGTCTGTCTGTCTGTCTGTCTGTCTGTCTGTCTGTCTGTCTGTCTGTCTGTCTGTCTGTCTGTCTGTCTGTCTGTCTGTCTGTCTGTCTGTCTGTCTGTCTGTCTGTCTGTCTGTCTGTCTGTCTGTCTGTCTGTCTGTCTGTCTGTCTGTCTGTCTGTCTGTCTGTCTGTCTGTCTGTCTGTCTGTCTGTCTGTCTGTCTGTCTGTCTGTCTGTCTGTCTGTCTGTCTGTCTGTCTGTCTGTCTGTCTGTCTGTCTGTCTGTCTGTCTGTCTGTCTGTCTGTCTGTCTGTCTGTCTGTCTGTCTGTCTGTCTGTCTGTCTGTCTGTCTGTCTGTCTGTCTGTCTGTCTGTCTGTCTGTCTGTCTGTCTGTCTGTCTGTCTGTCTGTCTGTCTGTCTGTCTGTCTGTCTGTCTGTCTGTCTGTCTGTCTGTCTGTCTATCTATCTATCTATCTATCTATCTTTCTATAGATACCCACACACCTGTTCGTAAAGTAACTGACCAAGATGCTGTCAATGCGGAATGCCCGCCTGTTTGGCCTTCAACAAAATCATTGGCCACTACGCTTTGTCAAAAGGACCAGAGAAGAATTTCTGAACAGAAAAACCCAGGCACGTATTTTTGGTCTAACGCGCTGCGCCTACGAGGCACTTGTATGGTATACTTAGCATGTCAAACATGCAAATTGTAAAAGTGGCTGTTCTATTTTCCCCGTTTGTATCACATCCGATTAGTATCGACGCCCGAGACATCGGATGGAATCGATGTTTTCAATATTTGTAGGCTCAAACGTAAGCTATTTTCGAACATATTTTATCTTTGACATGTTTGAGAAGTAACGAGAATAAGACGTTATTGTGCATGCTCGGAAATTCGATTTTACAATATTAAAAATGTTATATAACAAAGTGATTTTGATTTAATTTTTATGCGGAGGTAATTTTTTATGTAATTCTAGCAATTGGGGCATAAGAACAAGCAAATAAAACGTCCCATTTACTTGTACACAGATAGATTCGTTGTTTTTTTTTCACGTTACACACAGGTAGAATCGACTGTCTGCTATCATGTTAGGTTAAAGGCATGAATTGTTATGAGTGAAATCTCTATTTCAAATAAAAAAAAGGTGTTGGTATCCGAAATTGGTATGACTTTTACTTAAAATATTTACTTATACTTATTTTTATTTCTACTTTTACATAAAATTGGCACATAATAGGCCGAAGTATGACAGTTACAAGATTATCTTTTACTATCGTGACAACCTGTATATTAATTAACTATTTAAAGAGTTTCAAAATTGTTTAAAACCGTTACACTAAGTCGTAATTTTATCTGAGTTTTTTTTTAAATCAAAGGCTTTCATTTAACCTCAACTGATGTTAAATGAGGGTAGAATTGGAAGCCTACTTACTTACCTTTTATCCAATTGCATAACTCTATTCATTCTACTCCATTCGCTAATTGGCAGATCCACTCCACAGCCCGGCTGGGATACTACGTAATTTGAACGCTTTTTAATTCGAATATGAATGACATTACAGTATTTTAAACTTAATTTCATACTGTGCCAATGGAAGAGTGAGTCGGTTTTTGATTTTGTAAAGCTCGAAAGTAAAATGACACCATTGGGACTGGACGCCCATTATACCACTTTGGCAGCGATTATCTTTTAAACGTTTGAAAATGGTTGTAGAGAGTTCGATAACATTATTTTAAGAGACCTACCTATAGAGACCCCTCATGCATAGGTATGAGCAAAATGTTTTTGTATCAGAATCGTAATGCGGTTGGCAGGATAAACAAACCTACCAAGTTTCATTTGTGTAATGCTAATCATTACAGAATAAAGTGACTTTGACATACGGACGGACAGACAGACAGACAGACAGACTTGACGAAACTATAAAGATTCCGTTTTTTGCCATTCGGCTACGGAACCCTAAAAATGCGCTATCTCATTTACACATATATTACTCTCCCTGCTTAAAGCTATTTGGCCAATACGGTGTAGCATACCTTGACCGTGCTAAGAACATGTAAGGTAAAAAAATATTCTTTGTATTGAAAACTGACACCCTTGCCAACTAGACCGTTTTATTACCGTACCGTACCGTTCTATTGAGTGGGCAAGGCAGAGTGTATTTTATTGCTTGACATGCCTGTCACGTTCCTTAGTTCCGTTCCGTTTAAGTCATGTGTAAGTGAAAAGTCATGACCAATACCGTCACGACTTCACTTCTTCACTAAAATATTTATTAATTGCTTAAAAGTTTCTATACCAGTGCACCATGCCATGACCGGGCTAGGAACATCTACCTCTGCTTTGCCCACTGAGCCCATATGATGCCAGTATGCATCACGTATGATACCCGTGTGATGCCCGCATGATACCCGTAAGTAATATTTTATATTTGGTGATAGTGTGCGAACCGTAATTCGTATTATATTTTTTGGCAAAGTCTACTCAAGGCTCTGACCCAGACATTCAATGCACAGACTAAGTAATGGCGCAGCCTTTGTGACGGTCATCATCATAAACCTTAAGCGCACTGGTCTAGCAAACGTGGCGTATCATGCACGGAGCATGTCAGCACTGGCAAAATACGCTCCGTGCATTGCACGCAACGGTATTGGTCCGTGAAAAAAATGTCTAGTGGGAAGGTGTATTTTCAAAACAAATAAATATTATTTCTATCCTAGCACTGCCGTGGTATGTTACGTTGTATTGGGCATACACCTTGATGAGGTGACTAAACTCCCTGTTAGCGCCAAATACATAAATTTATGCGTGTGCGAACGCAACCAAAATGTTCATAGACGATGGATGAACGCATCCCTTTCCTGCCTTCCTCCCCCCTCCACCACAACTCACCCCTCCACCACACCTAACCCTGCGGCGCGCCCGATCGCAAGCGCACGAAACAGCTCGCGACTTAAAAATCAAGGAAACAATGAATAAAGTGCCTGTGACGCAAAATCCAGCATCAACGAGCCCTGAGCCCTCCTCCCCTAGTTTTCAAGTAAGTAATCCTTCTTCTATAAAACACTCCCTGACTATACCAATTGTGTTCCAATTTTAGTTTCAAGATCTAAGGCTGGTTTCGAAGAGACGCGCTATTTAAAATAAAGCGCTGGACCGGATACCAGTGAAATGAGTATAATATTAGTTGCGTTTCGTTGTCGATCAAAACATATTTTAGGTATAATATTATTACTTATTGTCAGTTTTAAATACATTTTCAATAATTTTTTTCTTAAGTGCTATGTAGCACTTAAGGGGCTCCCCGAATTTTTATCGCGCACACTAGCGCCACTTTAGTAGGAAAATCATGACTCGTTAAATAAAAGACCAATAGAAAATCTGATTGATTTGATTGTAGCTCTGGTTATGTTGTTTAGATACAATGTTTAAGTTCAATAAAACAGAGTTATCTGCAGTTACAGTTGGAAAAATTGCCAGAAATGGCCAATTTAGCAGTTTTTCTAACTCTAACTACAGGAAACTACTTTGAAACAATTTAAACGTACTAAATAAACTAAAGGACCTGTACAACAATCGTGTCTACCAGTTTTTTTTTTTTTTTGTATTTAAGTAGTTTTTTTTTAGTGGCGCTAGTGTGTGCGTCAAATATCCGGGGAGACCCTTAAGTCAATAATATTTGCTTGCGGGTGTGACCGTCAACAAGTATACGATTCTCGTCTAATTCTACATAATGCGATCGCATAGCAATGGATTGAAGTTACATAGTAACTCTGTGGATTTCTCTGCACCTTGACAAAGATATTGCATTTTCAGACATTTTCAGTAAATTCACGCTCCAGAGAATTACCTTCGCCCAGCTTTGAATGAGTCGGTGTAGTTTTATTTTGGTCATCTTTCAAAATGAACGATGTTGAAAACAACCAATTTACGCTCGTTGGATACTGTAAAATCAGGTTTTCCTGAATACTTCTTTGAATATTAGTGGGTAAGCTAAAAAATTCACTAAAACTTCTTTGATACACTTTTGACTCTTTAGAGGAAATGACTCTATTTTATTCGAATAATTTATTTTTGGAGTCGGCGCCATCGCTTTTACCACCTCAAGCATCATCCTTCAGTGCACCGACTCCATAAAGAATTTGTTCAATTATTACAATACTTATATATAAGATCACCTCGTTTTAAGTGATAATATTTAAAGGGCCGATACAGCACGATAAAAGAAACATTTTTTGTAAAAAACACTTAGAGTTTTCATGCGCTAGTTTTTGAGAAAATTTAAGAGGAATGTGATTATTTTTTTTGGATTTTCATTTTTTATTCATTAAGGTTTAGATTAGAGCAAAATAGGGAAAAGGCATTGAATTGAGAAAGGCGATGCCGATGACGTAGATAACTTATAAAATCTACAAGAGGCTGTTTAAAAAACATATTTCCTCTGTTCAAGATAATTTAAAAAAAAGTAAAAACTCGATTTTCCAAAATTTATGAGAGTATCGTGTTGCTATGATGTTTACAAAGACACAGTTAAAATATTATAACTTAAAATGATTTGACCTTAAACAACGTGTTGTTTTGGTCAGCGACGAGCGACTCAGGGGTGGCTGTATAAACGATACTGATGCCAAAAACAATATGCATTTTTTTAAATGGAAAAAACCCACAAATCATTTTTTTATGCGGTACAGCGGTCGAGTCAAAACTACCAACACCAGCCCCTTCGTAGCTTACTAGCTACGGAGTAGTATTTCGTAGATAAACGCTAGCTTCGCACTAGGGTGCGAGTTTTCCCATTCATTTTGTAATTTTTTTGAATGTTGTAAAGAGGTTTTCTTGTATATAACTTGCTTAGAATTAAAAGAAAACATTTTTTTTCTCATACACTCAACTCATTATCATCCCTGAGTTGGATGTCACTGACAAAAATAACACCTTGTTTATAGAATTATTTGTAAATAATTTCGACCTTTTTTTTAAAGATAAAGGCCGATTTTTTAAAGAGTCCAGAGTTTTTTAATAAGTCGGTTTTTACTTTTTTTGTTATAGTTAATTTTATTTGCTATTTTTTGTGATTATAAGAGGAGAAAGTACAGGGGGTTGCACCTTTTGACTCTGTTCTTCAAGAAAATTCGAATTGCCTATAATTGGTTCTGTCATTATAAACACTGAACTCCTAGAACCTCCTCCTCCTCCCACACAATGTTGATTATAACAGCATGTCAACATTAAGATTTAGTACAAAAGTGAAACTATTCGTGCCTTTAAAATTTGGTTGTTTCCCACGATTGCACCAAGATCCTATTATAAGAATACGACTTGGCAGTAATGGTTCAAAAATGAAAATACAACTTTTGAGTAGGCAAAACATTTCAAAACGGTCTACAAATGTCCGAGATATGAGGTTACATTACAATAAAACATACAGCCGAATTGTTCACCTTCTCCTTTTTTGAACCTAGTCTAAAAGTAAATGTACTATGAACTGACTTAAAAATGTATCTACATTATAAAAATGAATCGCAAAATGTGTTGGTAAGCGCATAACTCAACAACGCCTAGACCAGAAGAACTTCAAGGATGGTTTTTACGGCGAGAAAAAATCAAACAAGTGCCGGAAAAAACCATAAAAACAGCCCTTTTCTTTTTCGAACTAAAAGTAGTCAATTTGAACTTTATTGCTATTTTTAGGAACTCCTGGATCGATGTTTTTGTGCTGGATAGCTTATTATTGAAGAGAGCTTCATGCAATAAAACATCACGCTGCGACGGGAGGGGAAGCTCAAAAAACGCGTTGTTGTAATTTTTTTTTTATTAACATCGACATTTATGTAGTCAAGTGTCCTACAAAGAAGTATTGTACTATATAATAAACCTAGCGGTCCCCGCGACTTAGTCCGCGCGTTTTGAGTTTGCTCTTTCCTCTACCGTCACTACAAATGGCCCGATCATGAGCCTTAGTGCGGAAAACACCCAAGTCAAACTAACTAACTCCCGTCACAGCGTAATAAGCTATCCAATACAGTAGTAGTTATATAATATTAGTTGCTGAGATAAGTGCGTTCAAACAAACAAACAAACAAAGTCATTAAATTTATAATATTAGTATAGATCTTTTTAGTGTCGTCTGTTCTTTGAAGTTCGGACTGTTTTTGTAATGTGTGTGCAAGCAATATTCATTGAACTGATTAGGCGCCAGAGACTTTGATCACTTTCGCGCGTACTTATGACTTTCGAATGTGTACAAGTTTTGGTGAGTCAGTGTTACAAACTCAAACGGCAGTCGCTGTAAAATAAACTGTTTTTTTTTTTAAAAAGTTGGATGCGAATTTGTGCAAATTGAAGTTTAGAATAATCCCGTCTGACATCAGAAGCCGGTTAGGATTTTAATTTCAGATAAATTCAAAGCCTGTATTTCAAATAAAAATACTCGCAGTTTGAAGAATCGAAGATTGATTTGGGTTCAAACCTATTTTAGAAGTATATTCTTAATTTAATAGGTGTGTAAATATAAAAATATCAGACGGCAGATATTACGTAAATCATGCCTTATATTTTCTATACGGTTTTCAAGCTAATACAATTTATTAACAGATTAACTGTACAATATTAGTTATAGAAGTCTACCATGTATTGTACGGTGTAAGAATCGAAAAATCTTCAGTGGGAGGGGGCGCTTGTTAACCAAATATTGTGTATGTGAAATTTGAAAAAAAAAAACTTTAAAAACCTGTTGTGTAATATCATTTGAAAGGACATTTTAAGACGCTTTTGAAAATAAAGCACATCGTGATATTCCAGACATTTTTATTCAAATAAACCAAAACCAGTTTTGAAACCCTACCACGTTTGGGCTCCCTCCAAAGCCGATTATATCACACACAGTAGATTTCTAAAGGTTAAAAAAAATATACAAAATATTTGGTGAACCAGCGCCCCCTTCTACCGAAGTTTGTTTGCTACTTCAGGTCAACAATTTTTTTTGACCTTTAGTATGCGAGTGCCAAGCGACATACCTGTATGTCGATTTGCATTTTTTTGCGTACCTATCGCTTCAAATATTTTAAAAGAACAAATACAACATATTGATAGATAAATTTAAAAAATCTTATTTCATTTAAACTAATTTGTATTTAATCTATGTATTGTGCAATCAAGAGTTATCTTATCTTCTTGGATGTGGATAGTTCCTTCACAACAGTTTATGATAACATTTTAATTAACTTTCATATGTCATTGTAAACTTTTGTGAAGATGAAAGAAATAAAGAAGAAACGACCGGTCGGTCGTAAACAAATTTATAGCGACGACCCCTTAAAATGTATTGTAATGCTTTATTTGTTCAAAGAGAATGTTTCAATAAATAATTCACGTATTAAAACTTTATCGTCATCTGTTCCGTCATCGTAATTTATCGTAGATTCATCTCAAGTAATTTAAACGCAATATCGAAGTTCTGTATGACTGGTTCATGCAGTGACAAAACGCAGCCGTAAAATGGCTGCCATGCAATCGCAGCCTGATGGTTTTCGTTTGACGGACGCCAGAGGGCAGTTGCAATCTGGACGTTGAATCGGACATATCGACCGCGCGCGGACCTATCCTGCGCAATCGCCACCGCGTGTTCGTCAATATCTTCATGTTTTAAACTCCTCGTCGCCTCATCTCAAATCGACAAGGAGTGATGTGTAACCAGCTGGTGTGAGCCCAAGCGATGGTGGAAGTCAACGATCTTAAAGGTATGTGATTGCATTATATTTTGTTGCCGCGTGCCTCTCGAAACAGAACATCCTATTTGCTACGGCAGGTCTTTTAGCCTGATCCAAGTGTAGCAAGAAGCCACCAATTGTTTTTTATTTGTGTGTGGTGAACATAAGCCCAATCGTTGGTTTTGCCTAAAACACGCGACTGGTCTGGCCTGGAGTCAATAACAGCTCATTTAACTTCTTCGACGAACTCCGTGGTCGAGTGGCTAGCACGCTGGTTTCAAGCGTCGCCATCTTGTGAGGTTCCGGGTTCGATTCCCAGTCGGATCAATGTAGAAAACGATCTTTTCTATACTGTCTTGGGTCTGGGTGTTGTGTTACCACCGTTGTGTCTGATTTCGAAACACAAGTGCATTTGCTACCTACTTTGGGATCAGAGCAACATATGTGATTGGTATCCAATAAAAAAAAACAATACTGCACTTTCTTTTCCTCTCACTCTCAGAGTCCGATAGGACAGCAATCTAACACGAATGGAGAGAGATCAGACGCAGGACCAACGGTTTCACTTGCTTTTCGAGACACGGGGATGAAACACCGCCAATTTCTAAAGTCCAAGCTATCCTAAGAATTTCCGAACAATCCCACCACCTCCCATGAGTCTTCCTGCCTGAAGCAGATGGCTGGTTCACCGATAGGCGCTTGCTTCGTGCTCATTACAAGTTACTGCTTCCTGTCCCATCTGATATCACATCTCTCCCTTCTGGGGCGAACACACCACTAAAATGTGACTTCGCTTCGAGCTTCAAACACTTCAAAATAACGCCTAAGCGTGTGCCAGGAGCATCCCAGTTGTTACGGCTACTCCCAAGGTCCTGGTGATAAATCGGACCAGTTTGAGCCATTCGTATAGCGTCTAGCATCTTATGTTTGGCTTACGCATGTAGCTCACATTCCCAAAGTGCGTGATCGCGGCTCTCTTCAACCTTCTCACCACAAGGGCACAGTGCCGACTCGCACAGCGCAAGCTAATATAGGTGCCGTTTTGATTCCCTACGCTCCCTGGGGGCAGTTGGTGATTCTCTTTCTGCGGATAACAAAATTTAACGAGCTTCGGCACCATACAGCTACAGCGTATACACGCCACATAGGTCCCTGATTACAGGACCTTAAGGGCGCGGTATCGGACGCCCCAGGAGGACGCCGATACCCGAGATACCTTGGAAAAACACCGGGTGACACTCTCGCCAATCAGTCTCGCATGTGGCATGTAGGACCTAGCACCGTCTAGGGTATCACCCAACACCTTTGCCTAGGAAACGCTTACGATCAAAGCACCGTCCAGTTTGATAATTAGAGCCCGCTGGAATTTACCCTTGTGCGTCATGGTGAGTGCTCCCCAACCGAATATATTTCCTAATATCGTAGCGGCTTTGCGTTCGATATCATCCGCGACTGTGCTTCTATCGATATCGTAACATCGTATGCAATGAGGTCGAATCCGTCGGGTCGCGGCAGCAGTGAGGGGTCATTGAGAAGGAGGTTCCAAAGTGTCGGGCTGATATCTATCTATCAAAATCAAAATCAAAATCAAAAATAATTTATTCAAATTAGGACACAAAATGCCACTTACGAACGTCAATATCTATCTATCTATCTATCTATTTATTTATTTTTATTTATTTAAAAACTTCATGCACACAACAAAATATTGTAGGTACATATGGCGGACTTAATGCCAAAAGCATTCTCTACCAGCCAACCATAGGTCAGGACAGAGAAAAATATATATATTTAGGCGGTGCAAGTAAAGTTATAGAGGCAATAAAAGAGAAGAGAATAGCGATAGAGATAACTATAATACGATCTATCTATCTATCTATCTATCTATCTATCTATCTATCTATCTATCTATCTATCTATCTATCTATCTATCTATCTATCTATCTATCTATCTATCTATCTATCTATCTATCTATCTATCTATCTATCTATCTATCTATCTATCTATCTATCTATCTATCTATCTATCTATCTATCTATCTATCTATCTATCTATCTATCTATCTATCTATCTATCTATCTATCTATCTATCTATCTATCTATCTATCTATCTATCTATCTATCTATCTATCTATCTATCTATCTATCTATCTATCTATCTATCTATCTATCTATCTATCTATCTATCTATCTATCTATCTATCTATCTATCTATCTATCTATCTATCTATCTATCTATCTATCTATCTATCTATCTATCTATCTATCTATCTATCTATCTATCTATCTATCTATCTATCTATCTATCTATCTATCTATCTATCTATCTATCTATCTATCTATCTATCTATCTATCTATCTATCTATATATCTATCTATCTATCTATCTATCTATCTATCTATCTATCTATCTATCTATCTATCTATCTATCTATCTATCTATCTATCTATCTATCTATCTATCTATCTATCTATCTATCTATCTATCTATCTATCTATCTATCTATATATCTATCTATCTATCTATCTATCTATCTTTCTATCTATCTATCTATCTATCTATCTATCTATCTATCTATCTATCTATCTATCTATCTATCTATCTATCTATCTATCTATCTATCTATCTACCTACCTATCTATCCATCTATCTATCTATCTATCTATCTATCTATCTATAGATACCCACACACCTGTTCGTAAAGTAACTGACCAAGATTCTGTAAATGCGGAATGCCCGCCTGTTTGGCCTTCAACAAAATCATTGGCCACTATGCTTTGTCAAAAGGACCAGAGAAGAATTTCTGAACAGAAAAACCCAGGCACGTATTTTTGGTCTAACCCTCCTCTCCTCGGGCGCAGCCGTCGCTTCAAAGTACGACCCTCTAACCGCTGCGCCTACGAGGCACTTGTAGGTATACTTAGCATGTCAAACATGCAAATTGTTAAAGTGGCTGTTCTATTTTCCCCGTTCGTATCACATCCGATTAGTATCGACGCCCGAGACATCGGATGGAATCGATGTTTTCAATATTTGTAGGCTCAAACGTAAGCTATTTTCGAACATATTTTATCTTTGACATGTTTGAGAAGTAACGAGAATAAGATGTTATTGTTTATGCTCGGAAATTCGATTTTACAATATTAAAAATGTTATATAACAAAGTGTTTTTGATTTAATTTTTATGCGGAGGTAAATTTTTTTTATGTTTTTCTAGCAATTGGGGCATAAGAACAAGCAAATAAAACGTCCCATTTACTTGTACACAGATAGATTCGTTGTTTTTTTTCACGTTATACACAGGTGGAATCGACTGTCTGCTATCATGTTAGGTTAAAGGCATGAATTGTTATGAGTGAAATCTCTATTTAAAACAAAAAAAAAGGTGTTGGTATCCGAAAATGGTATGACTTTTACTTAAAATATTTACTTATACTTATTTTTATTTATACTTTTACATAAAATTGGCACATAATAGGCCAAAGTATGACAGTTCCAAGATTATCTTTTGCTATCGTGACAACCTGTATATTAATTAACTATTTAAAGAGTTTCAAAATTGTTTAAAACCGTTACACTAAGTCGTAATTTTATCTGAGTTTTTTTTTAATCAAAGGCTTTCATTTAACCTCAACTGATGTTAAATGAGGGTAGAATTGGAAGCCTACTTACCTTTTATCCAATTGCATAACTCTATTCATTCTACTCCATTCGCTAATTGGCAGATCCACTCCACAGCCCGGCTGGGGTACTACGTAATTTGAACGCTTTTTAATTCGAATATGAATGACATTACATTATTTTAAACTTAATTTCATACTGTGCCAATGGAAGAGTAAGTCGGTTTTTGATTTTGTAAAGCTCGAAAGTAAAATGACACCATTGGGACTGGACGCCCATTATACCACTTCGGCAGCGTACATCTTTTAAACGTTTGAAAATGGTTGTAGAAAGCTCGATAACATCATTTTAAGAGACTTACCTATAGAGACCCCTCATGCATAGGTATGAGCAAAATGTTTTTGTATCAGAATCGTAATGCGGTTGGCAGGATACACAAACCTACCAAGTTTCATTTGTGCAATGCTAATCATTACAGAATAAAGTGACTTTGACATACGGACGGACAGACAGACAGACAGACAGACTTGACGAAACTATAAAGGTTCCGTTTTTTTGCCATTCGGCTACGGAACCCTAAAAACGCGCTATCTCATTTACACATTTATTACTCTCCCTGCTTAAAGCTATTTGGCCAATACGGTGTAGCATACCTTGACCGTGCTAAGAACATGTAAGGTAAAAAAATATTCTTTGTATTGAAAACTGACACCCTTGCCAACTAGACCGTTTTATTACCGTACCGTACCGTTCTATTGAGTGGGCAAGGCAGAGTGTATTTTATTGCTTGACATGCCTGTCACGTTCCTTAGTTCCGTTCCGTTTAAGTCATGTGTAAGTGAAAAGTCATGACCAATACCGTCATGACTTCACTTCTTCACTAAAATATTTATTAATTGCTTAAAAGTTTCTATACCAGTGCACCATGCCATGACCGGGCTAGGAACATCTACCTCTGCTTTGCCCACTGAGCCCATATGATGCCAGTAGGCATCACGTATGATACCCGTGTGATGCCCGCATGATACCCGTAAGTAATATTTTATATTTGGTGATAGTGTGCGAACCGTAATTCGTATTATATTTTTTGGCAAAGTCTACTCAAGGCTCTGACCCAGACATTCAATGCACAGACTAAGTAATGGCGCAGCCTTTGTGACGGTCATCATCATAAACCTTAAGCGCACTGGTCTAGCAAACGTGGCGTATCATGCACGGAGCATGTCAGCACTGGCAAAATACGCTCCGTGCATTGCACGCAACGGTATTGGTCCGTGAAAAAAATATCTAGTGGGAAGGTGTATTTTCAAAACAAATAAATATTATTTCTATCCTAGCACTGCCGTGGTATGTTACGTTGTATTGGGCATACACCTTGATGAGGTGACTAAACTCCCTGTTAGCGCCAAAATACATAAATTTATGCGTGTGCGAACGCAACCAAAATGTTCATAGACGATGGATGAACGCATCCCTTTTCTGCCTTCCTCCCCCCTCCACCACTACTCACCCCTCCACCACACCTAACCCTGCGGCGCGCCCGATCGCAAGCGCACGAAACAGCTCGCGACTTAAAAATCAAGGAAACAATGAATAAAGTGCCTGTGACGCAAAATCCAGCATCAACGAGCCCTGAGCCCTCCTCCCCAAGTTTTCAAGTAAGTAATCCTTCTTCTATAAAACACTCCCTGACTATACCAATTGTGTTCCAATTTTAGTTTCAAGATCTAAGGCTGGTTTCGAAGAGACGCGCTATTTAAAATAAAGCGCTGGACCGGATACCAGTGAAATGAGTATAATATTAGTTGCGTTTCGTTGTCGATCAAAACATATTTTAGGTATAATATTATTACTCATTTTCAGTTTTAAATAAATTTTCAATAATTTTTTTCTTGTGCTATGTGGCACTTAAGGGGCTCCCCGAATTTTTATCGCACACACTAGCGCCACTTTAGTAGGAAAATCATGACTCGTTAAATAAAAGACCAATAGAAAATCTGATTGATTTGATTTTAGCTCTGGTTATGTGGTTTAGATACAATGTTTAAGTTCAATAAAACAGAGTTATCTGCAGTTACAGTTAGAAAAATTGCCAGAAATGGCCGTATTTAGCAGTTTTTCTAACTCTAACTACAGGAAACTACTTTGAAACAATTTAAACGTACTAAATAAACTAAAGGAGCTGTACAACAATCGTGTCTACCAGTTTTTTTTTTTTGTATTTGAGGAGTTTTTTTTTAGTGAAGCTAGTGTGTGCGTCAAATATCCGGGGAGCCCCTTAAGTCAATAATATTTGCTTGCGGGTGTGACCGTCAACAAGTATACGATTCTCGTCTAATTCTACATAATGCGATCGTATAGCAATGGATTGAAGTTACATAGTAACTCTGTGGATTTCTCTGCACCTTTTTTTTTTTTTAATTTATTTATTTCAAAATAATAAGAAAAACACTATTCATTTCTGCCAAACTGCACAGCAGTTTGTCGGCAGTTGTTCTTGCCTAAATGTACATAACTTAAATCTACTTAGTATATAAGGGAAATATCTATATCTATATGTCACATGTGTTTCACAGACTGTAGGTACATAACGATGCATTACACATAACATTATAAAGACTTTGATAATAAAAATAAAATAAGAGACTACAACGCTTTAGCCCACATTGGAATAAAACGTAGGCCATCAATTATTTTTATATTTTGTTAAATACGATTAGAGATACTTTTTATTCTAAGCATGTTTATATGTATACTGTTACGTCGCAGCAGGGCTATGGACATAACGAGAGGTAATGTTTTTTTAACAGATTTTTTAGGTGCTTTTTAGAGGCAGCTTTACAAAGTAAATCTGTTGGGATGTCATTGTGTAATGTCGGAAAAACATATCTCCTAGTTCTCTTTCCAAAGTAATTTTTAGTTTTTGATACTACGTATTTTCGTTTTACGGATTGTCTTATTTGATGGCCATATATTCGCTCCACTTTGTGCTCCAATTCGTTGTATTGTTCTAATATAATTTTACTTTTAACTTTTTTATCAATAGGTAATATCTTACAAATTTTAAATAGCTTTTCGTAGTCTTCATTACACTCCTTTTTTACCTTATAGTCAGCTAAAATCTTTAAAAATCTAATTTGAATATTTTTTATATTATTTATGTGCACCGGGAAAGTAAGGCCATAACTGCTTAACCCGTATCCTATAGCTGCTTCTGCGAGCGCGTTATATAACATAAATAGTATACTTTTATTAGTCATGTATTTAAGGTGAAACATCTTGCCTAGTACACTACGTAGCTTTATACAAACTTGATCAACGTGCAAATTCCATGCGAATTTGTCATCAATAGTCAAGCCTAGGTATTTATACGACTGCACCTGTTCTAGTTGCACACATCTACATGCGTGCGTACTGCTCGTGTTACAATGCAGGCAGTCGTATGTGTGACCTTTAAGAACAATTTCAACCTGTTTCCTGTGTCTGTACGGTGATGATATAAGCATACATTTTGTTTTGCTAATATTTATTATTATGCCATTATCGTGCGCCCACATGATAATATTATCTAGGTCTTTTTGCATTACTTTTCGTATGTTTTCAGGGTCTTTGTCACAATACATAAGGCAGGTATCATCAGCGTACATATATGTTGTGCTCGACTTTATGACATTATGCATGCCATTTACATGCATAATGTACCCTACTGGTCCAAATACCGATCCAGTCGGGACTCCATACTTAATTCTACCTAACTCACTACTAGTTCCGTTCCTTGACAAAGATATTGCATTTTCAGACATTTTCAGTAAATTCACGCTCCAGAGAATTACCTTCGCCCAGCTTTGAATGAGTCTGTGTAGTTTTATTTTGGTCATCTTTCAAAATGAACGATGTTGAAAACAACCAATTTACGCTCGTTGGATACTGTAAAATCAGGTTTTCCTGAATACTTCTTTGAATATTATTGGGTAAGCTAAAAAATTCACTAAAACTTCTTAGATAAACTTTTGACTCTTTAGAGGAAATGACTCTATTTTATTCGAATAATTTATTTTTGGAGTCGGCGCCATCGCTTTTACCACCTCAAGCATCATCCTTCAGTGCACCGACTCCATAAAGAATTTGTTCAATTATTACAATACTTATATATAAGATCACCTCGTTTTAAGTGATAATATTTAAAGGGCCGATACAGCACGATAAAAGAAACATTTTTTCTAAAGAACACTTAGGATTTTCATGCGCTAGTTTTTGAGAAAATTTGAGAGGAATGTGATTATTTTTTTCAGATTTTTATTTTTTATTACTTAAGGTTTAGATTAGAGCAAAATAGGGAAAAGGCATTGAATTGAGAAAGGCGATGCCGATGACGTAGATAACTTTTAAAATCTACAAGAGGCTGTTTAAAAAACATATTTCCTCTGTTAAAGATAATTAAAAAAAAAGTAAAAACTCGATTTTCCAAAATTTATGAGAGTATCGTGTTGCTATGATGTTTACAAAGACCCAGTTAAAATATTATAACTTAAAATGATTTGACCTTAAACAACGTGTTGTTTTGCTCAGCGACGAGCGACTCAGGGGTGGCTGTACAAACGATACTGATGCCAAAAACAATATGCATTTTTTTTAAATGGAAAAAACCCACAAATCATTTTTTTTATGCGGTACAGCGGTCGAGTCAAAACTACTAACACCAGCCCCTTCGTAGCTTACTAGCTACGGAGTAGTATTTCGTAGGTAAACGCTAGCTTCGCACTAGGGTGCGAGTTTTCCCATTCATTTTGTATTTTTTTTTTTGAATGTTGTAAAGAGGTTTTCTTGTAAATAACTTGCTTAGAATTAAAAGAATACATTTTTTTTCTCATACACTCAACTCATTATCATCCCTGAGTTGGATGTCACTGACAAAAACAACACCTTGTTTATAGAATTATTTGTAAATAATTTCGACCTTTTTTTTTAAAGATAAAGGCCGATTTTTTAAAGAGTCCAGAGTTTTTAAGTCGGTTTTTACTTTTATTGTTATAGTTAATTTTATTTGCTATTTTTGTGATTGTAAGAGGAGAAAGTACAGGGGGTTGCACCTTTTGACTCTGTTCTTCAAGAAACTTCGAATTGCCTATCATAAGTTCTGTCATTATAAACACTGAACTCCTAGAACCTCCTCCTCCTCCCACACAATGTTGATTATAACAGCATGTCAACATTAAGATTTAGTACAAAAGTGAAACTATTCGTGCCTTTAAAATTTGGTTGTTTCCCTCGATTGCACCAAGATCCTA
Source organism: Pyrausta purpuralis (assembly GCA_963924145.1). Lineage (NCBI taxonomy): Eukaryota > Metazoa > Arthropoda > Insecta > Lepidoptera > Crambidae > Pyrausta > Pyrausta purpuralis. The sequence goes on from OZ001660.1 coordinate 17,156,216, forward strand.
GTATAAGAATACGACTTGGCAATAATGGTTCAAAAAAGAAAATACAACTTTTGAGTAGGCAAAACATTTCAAAACGGTCTACAAATGTCCGAGATGTGAGGTTACATTACAATAAAACATACAGCCGAATTGTTCACCTTCTCCTTTTTTGAACCTAGTCTAAAAGTAAATGTACTATGAACTGACTTAAAAATGTATCTACAATATAAAAATGAATCGCAAAATGTGTTGGTAAGCGCATAACTCAACAACGCCTAGACCAGAAGAACTTCAAGGATGGTTTTTACGGCGAGAAAAAATCAAACAAGTGCCGGAAAAAAACCATAAAAACAGCCCTTTTCTTTTTCGAACTAAAAGTAGTCAATTTGAACTTTATTGCTATTTTTAGGAACTCCTGGATCGATGTTTTTGTGCTGGATAGCTTATTATTGAAGAGAGCTTCATGCAATAAAACATCACGCTGCGACGGGAGGGGAAGCTCAAAAAACGCGTTGTTGTAAATTTTTTTTTATTAACATCGACATTTATGTAGTCAAGTGTCCTACAAAGAAGTATTGTACTATATAATAAACCTAGCGGTCCCCGCGACTTAGTCCGCGCGTTTTGAGTTTGCTCTTTCCTCTACCGTCACTACAAATGGCCCGATCATGAGCCTTAGTGCGGAAAACACCCAAGTCAAACTAACTAACACCCGTCACAGCGTAATAAGCTATCCAATACAGTAGTAGTCATATAATATTAGTTGCTGAGATAAGTGCGTTCTAACAAACAAACAAACAAAGTCATTAAATTTATAATATTAGTATAGATCTTTTTAGTGTCGTCTGTTCTTTGAAGTTCGGACTGTTTTTGTTATGTGTGTGCAAGCAATATTCATTGAACTGATTAGGCGCCAGAGACTTTGATCACTTTCGCGCGTACTTATGACTTTCGAATGTGTACAAGTTTTGGTGAGTCAGTGTTACAAACTCAAACGGCAGTCGCTGTAAAATAAACTGTTTTTTTTTAAAAAAGTTGTATGCGAATTTGTGCAAATTGAAGTTTAGAATAGTCCCGTCTGACATCAGAAGCCGGTTAGGATTTCAATTTCAGATAAATTCAAAGCCTGTATTCCAAATAAAAATACTCGCAGTTTGAAGAATCGAAGATTGATTTGGGTTCAAACCTATTTTAGAAGTATATTCTTAATTTAATAGGTATGTAAATATAAAAATATCAGAAGGCAGATATTACGTAAATCATGCCTTATATTTTCTAGACGGTTTTTAAGCTAATACAATTTATTAACAGATTAACTGTACAATATTAGTTATAGAAGTCTACCATGTATTGTACGGTGTAAGAGTCGAAAAATCTTCAGTGGGAGGGGGCGCTTGTTAACCAAATATTGTGTATGTGAAATTTGAAAAAAATAATAATTTAAAAACCTATTGTGTAATATCATTTGAAAGGACATTTTAAGACGCTTTTGAAAATAAAGCACATCGTGATATTCCAGACATTTTTATTCCAGTAAACCAAAACCAGTTTTCAAACCATACCACGTTTGGGCTCCGATTTCTAAAGGTTAAAAAAAATATACAAAATATTTGGTGAACCAGCGCCCCCTCCTACCGAAGTTTTTTTTGCTACTTCAGGTCAACAATTTTTTTTGACCTCTAGTATGCGAGTGCATTTTTTTGCGTATCGCTTCAAATATTTAAAAAGAACAAATACAACATATTGATAGATAAATTAAAAAAAAAATTCATTTAAACTAATTTGTAGTTAATCTATGTATTGTGCAATCAAGAGTTATCTTATCTTCTTGAATGTGGATAGTTCCTTCACAACAGTTTATGATAACATTTTAATTAACTTTCATATGTCATTGTAAACTTTTGTGAAGATGAAAGAAATAAAGAAGAAACGACCGGTCGGTCGTAAACAAATTTATAGCGACGACCCCTTAAAATGTATAGTAATGCTTTATTTGTTCAAAGAGAATGTTTCAATAAATAATTCACGTATTAAAACTTCATGTACATACAGCTACAGCGTATACACGCCACATGGGTCCCTGATTACAGGACCTTAAGGGCGCGGTATCAGACGCCCCAGGAGGACGCCGATACCCGAGATACCTTGGAAAAACACCGGGTGACACTCTCGCCAATCAGTCTCGCATGTGGCATGTAGGACCTAGCACCGTCTAGGGTATCACCCAACACCTTTGCCTAGGAAACGCTTACGATCAAAGCACCGTCCAGTTTGATAATTAGAGCCCGCTGGAATTTACCCTTGTGCGTCATGGTGAGTGCTCCCCAACCGAATATATTTCCTAATATCGTAGCGGCTTTGCGTTCGATATCATCCGCGACTGTGCTTCTATCGATATCGTAACATCGTATGCAATGAGGTCGAATCCGTCGGGTCGCGGCAGCAGTAAGGGGTCATTGAGAAGGAGGTTCCAAAGTGTCGGGCTGATATCTATCTATCAAAATCAAAATCAAAATCAAAAATAATTTATTCAATTTAGGACACAAAATGCCTCTTACGAACGTCAATGTCTATCTATCTATCTATCTATCTATTTATTTATTTTTATTTATTTAAAAACTTCATGCACACAACAAAATATTGTAGGTACATATGGCGGACTTAATGCCAAAAGCATTCTCTACCAGCCAACCATAGGTCAGGACAGAGAAAAAAATATACATTTAGGTGGTGCAAGTAAAGTTATAGAGGCAATAAAAGAGAAGAGAATAGCGATAGAGATAACTATAATACGATCTATCTATCTATCTATCTATCTATCTATCTATCTATCTATCTATCTATCTATCCCAGGCACGTATTTTTGGTCTAACCCTCCTCTCCTCGGGCGCAGCCGTCGCTTCAAAGTACGACCCTCTAACCGCTGCGCCTACGAGGCACTTGTAGGTATACTTAGCATGTCAAACATGCAAATTGTTAAAGTGGCTGTTCTATTTTCCCCGTTCGTATCACATCCGATTAGTATCGACGCCCGAGACATCGGATGGAATCGATGTTTTCAATATTTGTAGGCTCAAACGTAAGCTATTTTCGAACATATTTTATCTTTGACATGTTTGAGAAGTAACGAGAATAAGATGTTATTGTTTATGCTCGGAAATTCGATTTTACAATATTAAAAATGTTATATAACAAAGTGTTTTTGATTTAATTTTTATGCGGAGGTATTTTTTTTTATGTAATTCTAGCAATTGGGGCATAAGAACAAGCAAATAAAACGTCCCATTTACTTGTACACAGATAGATTCGTTGTTTTTTTTCACGTTACACACAGGTAGAATCGACTGTCTGCTATCATGTTAGGTTAAAGGCATGAATTGTTATGAGTGAAATCTCTATTTAAAACAAAAAAAAAGGTGTTGGTATCCGAAAATGGTATGACTTTTACTTAAAATATTTACTTACACTTATTTTTATTTATACTTTTACATAAAATTGGCACATAATAGGCCAAAGTATGACAGTTACAAGATTATCTTTTGCTATCGTGACAACCTGTATATTAATTAACTATTTAAAGAGTTTCAAAATTGTTTAAAACCGTTACACTAAGTCGTAATTTTATCTGAGTTTTTTTTAAATCAAAGGCTTTCATTTAACCTCAACTGATGTTAAATGAGGGTAGAATTGGAAGCCTACTTACCTTTTATCCAATTGCATAACTCTATTCATTCTACTCCATTCGCTAATTGGCAGATCCACTCCACAGCCCGGCTGGGGTACTACGTAATTTGAACGCTTTTTAATTCGAATATGAAGGACATTACAGTATTTTAAACTTAATTTCATACTGTGCCAATGGAAGAGTAAGTCGGTTTTTGATTTTGTAAAGCTCGAAAGTAAAATGACACCATTGGGACTGGACGCCCATTATGGACCACTTCGGCAGCGAACATCTTTTCAACGTTTGAAAATGGTTGTAGAAAGCTCGATAACATCATTTTAAGAGACTTACCTATAGAGACCCCTCATGCATAGGTATGAGCAAAATGTTTTTGTTGTTGAATCGTAATGCGGTTGGCAGGATACACAAACCTACCAAGTTTCATTTGTGCAATGCTAATCATTACAGAATAAAGTGACTTTGACATACGGACGGACAGACAGACAGACAGACAGACTTGACGAAACTATAAAGGTTCCGTTTTTTTGCCATTCGGCTACGGAACCCTAAAAATGCGCTATCTCATTTACACATTTATTAATCTCCCTGCTTAAAGCTATTTGGCCAATACGGTGTAGCATACCTTGACCGTGCTAAGAACATGTAAGGTAAAAAAATATTCTTTGTATTGAAAACTGACACCCTTGCCAACTAGACCGTTTTATTACCGTACCGTACCGTTCTATTGAGTGGGCAAGGCAGAGTGTATTTTATTGCTTGACATGCCTGTCACGTTCCTTAGTTCCGTTCCGTTTAAGTCATGTGTAAGTGAAAAGTCATGACCAATACCGTCATTACTTCACTTCTTCACTAAAATATTTATTAATTGCTCAAAAGTTTCTATACCAGTGCACCATGCCATGACCGGGCTAGGAACATCTACCTCTGCTTTGCCCACTGAGCCCATATGATGCCAGTAGGCATCACGTATGATACCCGTGTGATGCCCGCATGATACCCGTAACTAATATTTTATATTTGGTGATAGTGTGCGAACCGTAATTCGTATTATATTTTTTGGTAAGGTCTACTCAAGGCTCTGACCCAGACATTCAATGCACAGACTAAGTAATGGCGCAGCCTTTGTGACGATCATCATCATAAACCGTAAGCGCACTGGTCTAGCAAATGAAGCGTATCATGCGCGGAGCATGTCAGCACTGGCAAAATACGCTCCGTGCATGGCACGCAACGGTATTAGTCCGTGAAAAAAATGTCTAGTGGGAAGGCGTATTTTCAAAACAAATAAATATTATTTCTATCCTAGCACTGCCGTGGTATGTTACGTTGTATTGGGCATACACCTTGATGAGGTGACTAAACTCCCTGTTAGCGCCAAATACATAAATTTATGCGTGTGCGAACGCAACCAAAATGTTCATAGACGATGGATGAACGCATCCCTTTCCTGCCTTCCTCCCCCCTCCACCACATCTCACCCCTCCACCACACCTAACCCTGCGGCGCGCCCGATCGCAAGCGCACGAAACAGCTCGCAACTTAAAAATCAAGGAAACAATGAATAAAGTGCCTGTGACGCAAAATCCAGCATCAACGAGCCCTGAGCCCTCCTCCCCAAGTTTTCAAGTAAGTAATCCTTCTTCTATACAACACTCCCTGACTATACCAAATGTGTTCCAATTTTAGTTTCAAGAATTAAGGCTGGTTTCGAAGAGACACGCTATTTAAAATAAAGCGCTGGACCGGATACCAGTGAAATGAGTTTAATATTAATTGCGTTTCGTTGTCGATCAAAACATATTTTAGGTATAATATTATTACTCATTGTCAGTTTTAAATAAATTTTCAATATTTTTTTTCTTAAGTGCTATGTAGCACTTAAGGAGCTCCCCGAATTTTTGTCGCGCACACTAGCGCCACTTTAGTAGGAAAATCATGACTCGTTAAATAAAAGACCAATAGAAAATCTGATTTATTTGATTGTAGGTCTGGTTATGTGGTTTAGATACAATGTTTAAGTTCAATAAATCAGAGTTATCTGCAGTTACAGTTAGAAAAATTGCCAGAAATGACCATATTTAGCAGTTTTTCTAACTCTAACTACAGTAAACTACTTTGAAACAATTTAAACGTACTAAATAAACTAAAGGACCTGTACGACAATCATGTCTACCAGATTTTTGTTTTTTTTTTGTATTTAAGGAGTTTTTTTTAGTGGCGCTAGTGTGTGCGTCAAATATCCGGGGAGCCCCTTAAGTCAATAATATTTGCTGGTGGGTGTGACCGTCAACACGTATACGATTCTCGTCTAATTCTACATAATGCGATCGCATAACAATGGATTGAAGTTACATAGTAACTTTGTGGATTTCTATGCACCTTGACAAAGATATTGCATTTTCAGACATTTTCAGTAAATTCACGCTCCAGAAAATTACCTTCGCCCAGCTTTGAATGAGTCTGTGTAGTTTTATTTTGGTTATCTTTCAAAATGAATGATGTTGAAAACAACCAATTTACGCTCGTTGGATACTGGAAAATCAGGTTTTCCTAAATACTTTTTTGAATATTAGTGGGTCAGCTAAAAATTCACTAAAACTTCTTAGATAAACTTTTGACTCTTTAGAGGAAATGACTCTATTTTATTCGAATTATTTATTTTTGGAGTCGGCGCCATCGCTTTTACCACCTCAAGCATCATCCTTCAGTGCACCGACTCCATAAAGAATTCGTTCAATTATTACAATACTTATATATAAGATCACCTCGTTTTAAGTGATAATATTTAAAGGGCCCATACAGCACGATAAAAGAAACATTTTTTGTAAAAAACACTTTAGAGTTTTCATGCGCTAGTTTTTGAGAAAATTTGAGAGGAATGTGATTATTTTTTTCAGATTTTTATTTTTTATTACTTAAGGTTTAGATTAGAGCAAAATAGGGAAAAGGCATTGAATTGAGAAAGGCGATGCCGATGACGTAGATAACTTTTAAAATCTACAAGAGGCTGTTTAAAAAACATATTTCCTCTGTTAAAGATAATTTAAAAAAAAGTAAAAACTCGATTTTCCAAAATTTATGAGAGTATCGTGTTGCTATGATGTTTACAAAGACACAGTTAAAATATTATAACTTAAAATGATTTGACCTTAAACAACGTGTTGTTTTGCTCAGCGACGAGCGACTCAGGGGTGGCTGTACAAACGATACTGATGCCAAAAACAATATGAATTTTTTTTAAAGGAAAAAAACCCACAAATCATTTTTTTATGCGGTACAGCGGTCGAGTCAAAACTACTAACACCAGCCCCTTCGTAGCTTACTAGCTACGGAGTAGTATTTCGTAGATAAACGCTAGCTTCGCACTAGGGTGCGAGTTTTCCCATTCATTTTGTATTTTTTTTGAATGTTGTAAAGAGGTTTTCTTGTATATAACTTGCTTAGAATTAAAAGAAAACATTTTTTTTCTCATACACTCAACTCATTATCATCCCTGAGTTGGATGTCACTGACAAAAACAACACCTTGTGTATAGAATTATTTGTAAATAATTTCGACCTTTTTTTTTAAAGATAAAAGCTGATTATATGAGTCCAGAGTTTTTTAATAAGTCGGTTTTTACTTTTTTTTTGTTATAGTTAATTTTATTTGCTATTTTTTGTGATTATAAGAGGAGAAAGTACAGGGAGTTGCACCTTTTGACTCTGTTCTTCAAGAAACTTCAAATTACCTATCATAAGTTCTGTCATTATAAACACTGAACTCCTAGAACCTCTTCCTCCTCCCACACAATGTTGATTATAACAGCATGTCAACATTAAGATTTAGTACAAAAGTGAAACTATTCGTGCCTTTAAAATTTGGTTGTTTCCCTCGATTGCACCAAGATCCTAGTATAAGAATACGACTTGGCAATAATGGTTCAAAAAAGAAAATACAACTTTTGAGTAGGCAAAACATTTTTTTTTTAATTTATTTAACATAATATAATAATAAGTGTACAATGTTTAACTTTCTGCCAAACTGTGCAACAGTTTGTCGGCAGTAGTTCACGTGGCTAGTTATAGTTTTTAACAAATGCTACACTTATACAGGACTTAGAAATAAACAGTTAATAAGTTACCAAACTCAGTTAATAACATTCATCCTTTTTTTTTAAAATAAATTTATACCTAAACTTATACCTACACATACTCCCTCACCAATGAAAACAACAGACTACGACCGATGGGGTTAATCAACCAAGCAATTATAACTATTTAACGTGACATTTCATTAAACAGATTGTGTTTATGGTTGCGATAAAACTTTTCTTGTTGGTTAATTATACTCCACACACGGCCTATGTACGTAGGTACATGTTATTAGTAAGGGGTACCGTGGAAAAAGTATAATTATATTAGCCTAGGTATATATTATTAGCCTTTAATCATGTCTATGGACATAAAGACAGGTAGTGTCTTTTTAGCAAAGCCTTCAGGTGTTTCTTACTTTGCACTGTATGCAGCAAATCGTGTGGTAACTCATTACTAAAGACAGGAGTCAGCCAGCGCCTAGTGCGCTTACCATAATAGTTTTTGGTCTTAGGGACGATCAACTTAGGCTGTTTTGATGCGCGTGTCTGATGGGCATATTTCCTTTCATGTCTATGGTCAGTTTTGCCAAACTGTTCCATTAGGATGGCCATTCTTAATTTATATTCTACTGGGAGCACTTTACATATCTTAAATAGTTTTTCATAGTCGCCTCCTAAAGATTTTTTAACGTTATAGTCTGCGAGCAGTTTAAGAATTCTAATTTGTAGTGACTTAATTTTATTTAAATGTACAGGAAAGGTTAAACCGTACGCTCCTAGTCCATACGATATGACCGCATCAGCCAACGAGTGATAAACTAGATACATAGTTCCTTTTGTAGCCACAAATTTTAAATAGTGCAATTTCCCGAGGATTGATCTTAGCTTGCTACAAACAGAGTCTACATGGGGAATCCAGCTAAATCGGTCATCTACTGTCAATCCAAGATATTTATAAGATTGTACCATTTCAATATGCACACAGTTACAGTTTGCGTGGGCTCTGTGTAAGCAGTCATAAGAGTGACCCTTAATTGTAATATTAATAATTTTATCTTTGTTATATGGTGACAGAATAGGCATACACTTAGTCTTATCAATATTAATAAGTATTCCGTTGTCGTGGGCCCAGCGCACAACATTGTCAAAGTCCTCCTGCATTGCCTCCTGAATTCTGTCCTGGGCCGTGCCACTGTATACAATGCACGTGTCATCGGCGTACATATAGGACTTACATTTTTTAATAACATTGGGCATGCTATTTACATGCATTATATACCCGACAGGGCCGTAGACAGAACCAGTAGGGACTCCATATTTAATTTTGCCTTTTTTACTTTTAGTTCCACAAACACTGACAGCAAGCTGCCTGCCTAGAAGGTACTCTCTAAACCACGTATTAATTGGTCCCCTTAAGCCACATTCCATCATGGACTGGAGCAAGCCGTCGTGATCAAGTGTGTCAAAAGCTTTCTTAAAATCCACAAATATCGCAAATACTATTTTTTGCTCATTTAATGCATTATTCACGTAATCAACAAACTCTGACAACGCGGTTGCTGTACTTCTGTTTGGGCGAAAACCGTGCTGAACATTACTAATAATTTGATTATTTTCTAAAAAAGATGTGATTTGGCTAACAATATTTTTTTCCACTATTTTATTAATAACATTTAGAATTGCTATAGGTCTGTAGTTCGTGAATTCCTTGTGAGAGCCATTTTTGTATATGGGTCTTATAATAGCTACCTTTAGTTCATTTGGGTACAATCCAGTTTTAAAACTAAAGTTGACAAAGTGTGCTATCACAGGAGATATTTCGTGTTTAATTAATTTTTAATCTCTTACCCTGACACCATCCGATCCCGACGCCTTGCAGCAGTCCATGTTCTCTATAACCCTTAAAACATCGTAAGGTTGCACCTTCTTAAACCTAAAACTGACATCACTTTCCCTTACATACATTTTTCGGTCCAGAAATAAGTTTTGACACTGATGCTGACCTTTAATATTTCCTATTTCTTTTGTGAAAGTGTCACAGAAACCATCTGATACATCTGACTTATCTTGTAACATGTACTTCTCAATTACGCTGTCAACCGACATCTTATTTCGCCCCAACCAATTATTTATATTATTCCAGATTTTCCGCATGTCCCCATTACAATCCATTATTTTCTTTTTTTGGTATTCAATTACCGTAAATTTCAAAACGGTCTACAAATGTCCGAGATATGAGGTTACATTACAATAAAACATACAGCCGAATTGTTCACCTTCTCCTTTTTTGAACCTAGTCTAAAAATAAATATACTATGAACTGACTTAAAAATGTATCTACAATATAAAAATGAATCGCAAAATGTGTTGGTAAGCGCATAACTCAACAACGCCTAGACCAGAAGAACTTCGAGGATGGTTTTCACGGCGAGAAAAAATCAAACAATTGCCGGAAAAAAACCATAAAAACAGCCCTTTTCTTTTTCGAACTAAAAATAGTCAATTTGAGCTTTATTGCTATTTTTAGAAACTCCTGGATCGATGTTTTTGTGCTGGATAGCTTATTATTGAAGAGAGCTTCATGCAATAAAACATTACGCTGCGACGGGAGGGGAAGCTCAAAAAACGCGTTGTTGTAAATACATTTTTAATAACATCGACATTTATGTAGTCAAGTGTCCTACAAAAAAGTATAGTACTATATAATAAACCTAGCGGTCCCCGCGACTTAGTCCGCGCGTTTTGAGTTTGCTCTTTCCTCTCCCGTCACTACAAATGGCCCGATCATGAGCCTTAGTGCGGAAAACACCCCAGTCAAACTAACTATCTCCCGTCACAGCGTAATAAGCTATCCAATACAGTAGTAGTTATATAATATTAGTCGCTGAGATAAGTGCGTTCAAACAAACAAACAAACAAAGTCATTAAATTTATAATATTAGTATAGATCTTTTTAGTGTCGTCTTTTTTTTGAAGTTCGGACTGTTTTTGTTATGTGTGTGCAAGAAATATTCATTGAACTGATTTGGCGCCAGAGACTTTGATCACTTTCGCGCGTACTTATGACTTTCGAATGTGTACAAGTTTTAGTAAGTCAGTGTTACAAACTCAAACGGCAGTCGCTGTAAAATAAACTGTTTTTTTTTTTAAAGTTGGATGCGAATTTGTGCAAACTGAAGTTTAGAATAGTCCCGTCTGACATCAGAAACCGGTTAGGATTTCAATTTCAATAAATTCAAAGCCTGTATTCCAAATAAAAATACTCGCAGTTTGAAGAATCGAAGATTGATTTGGGTTCAAACCTATTTTAGAAGTATATTCTTAATTTAATAGGTGTGTAAATATAAAAATATCAGACGGCAGATATTACGTAAATCATGCCTTATATTTTCTAGACGGTTTTTAAGCTAATACAATTTATTAACAGATTTACTGTACAATATTAGTTATAGAAGTCTACCATGTATTGTACGGTGTAACAGTCGAAAAATCTTCAGTAGGAGGGGGCGCTTGTTAACCAAATATTGTGTATGTGAAATTTGAAAAAAATAATAATTTAAAAACCTATTGTGTAATATCATTTGAAAGGACATTTTAAGACGCTTTTGAAAATAAAGCACATCGTGATATTCCAGACATTTTTATTCCAGTAAACCAAAACCAGTTTTCAAACCATACCACGTTTGGGCTCCCTCCAAAGCCGATTATATCACACACATTAGATTTCTAAAGGTTAAAAAAAATATACAAAATATTTGGTGAACCAGCGCCCCCTTCTACCGAAGTTTTTTTTGCTACTTCAGGTCAACATTTTTTTTGACCACTAGTATGCGAGTGCCAAACGACATACCTGTATGTCGATTTGCATTTTTTTGCGTATCGCTTCAAATATTTTAAAAGAACAAATACAACATATTGATAGATAAATTAAAAAAATCAAATTTCATTTAAATTAATTTGTAGTTAATCTATGTATTGTGCAATCAAGAGTTATCTTATCTTCTTGGATGTGGATAGATCCTTCACAACAGTTTATGACAACATTTTAATTAACTTTCATATGTCATTGTAAACTTTTGTGAAGATGAAAGAAATAAAGAAGAAACGACCGGTCGGTCGTAAACAAATTTATAGCGACGACCCCTTAAAATGTATAGTAATGCTTTATTTGTTCAAAGAGAATGTTTCAATAAATAATTCACGTATTAAAACTTTTATCTGAGACAATTCACCACACGTAAACAATTGTCCGAATTAAAGTATTGGCAAAGTGATTGTTACATCTCAATCTTGAACATCTGGCAAAAATCTATCAAAAACCCCGTACCGGAGCAACGCTACATTGATGACGTCACGCAGCCTACGCGTTAAAAAGAAAGCGCTTGCAAAATTAAACAGGCTTGCTAATGTGACGGTGGCCGAGTGGTATAGGCATACGCCCGGATTGCGAAAGACACGGGGTTCGATTCCTCGTCTGTCACACAGCCAAAAGTTGCTTTACCTGTTAAAAAAATATTACACTGTTTCTCTATGTCGTAATATTCTACAAGAAGTTTTGAGACTGTATTACAATAGGAGTTATAATGGGTATCTATCATAACGCAGTTTTTTTTTGATATCGAATTTCATTTCACAGAAAACTATTAAATGAATGTTAATGTCTTTTTTTCTTTGTTAATCGAATAGTTAAAAATCGTCGTTTCATAACATCGAATAACAGTTCACCAAAAAAATGATTCGCAACTGTTTTGTTAAGCAGAATAACGATATATCAAACAAATGTTTCATAGAATTATTAAGCTATCGATATAACCTTTCATAAAAAATAACTTTTAATGCAAGTAAGCACATGCATGTATACGCATGCAAGTAAGAAGGCATGCGCATGCATACGCATGCAAGTAAGAAGGCATACATGCATGCATTAATGCATGCAAGTAAGCAAGCAGGCATGCATTAATGCATGCATGCAAGCACACAGGCATGCAAGTAAGCAAGCAGGCATGCATTAATGCATGCATGCAAGCACACAGGCATGCATGCAGCAAGCAAGCAGGCATGCAAACAAGTAGCATGCATTAGGATTTCCTCGTCTCCGGCGCTGCGGGAATAGCAGCTTCGTCGCCCTTGCGTAACAAGGCGCAGTCACCCGCGCGAGCTGGAGCGGCTGAAGCTGGTCGCCGAAGGCTACACAATGTAAAATCGAAGATAAACTGTTCTGCAGGACCTGTTAAACAAAAGGGCATTTATAATATGTATGCTTCAGGGATCAGAAAAAGATAGACCTGGTAAATGATACTTAATTTAATTTATGAAGAGGAAATATATGAGATACACAAAAGTTCCAATAATAACATGCAAGACGATAAATGTACAATAATTTTACAATTAAATTGAAAAATACTTACCTTTGAGCTGGATACCGGAGCACCTGTTACTACATGCTCAGCAGAATATTACAAGAATAACTTCTGCAACCTGAAACTGAAAAATACATCCGTAAATTTGAGAACATATACTGAAGAAATAATACACCCTCTGGGAACCTGCAATTTAAACATTAAATACAAAAATAAAGAAATTGAAGGAAGAATCTTTGTGATCGACATACAAGTAGACCCAGTACTAGGAAGAGAATGGATAAGAAAACTAAACTTACAGTTTGATATAAATGCACTACAAAAAAAGATATTGCAGAAAAAGAATATACAAAAAAAATACAGAAGCTGATAGAAGAATAAAAAGAATTATTTGTGTGAAGAAGAAGTTGTTGTGAAGAAATTGGAGAAATTAAAGATTATCAAGCTAATTTTAAATTAAAAGAATTTGCTGTACCAGTATTTCTGAAGCAACGAACAGTACCTTTCGCACTCAGGGCTCAAGTAGGAGTAGAAATAGATGGACTTGAAAAGGAAGGTATTACAGAAAAGGTCACTTACTCACAGTGGGGTACACCAATCGTTCCAGTTATGAAGCAGAATGAAAAGATGCGTATATGCGCAGACTACATAGCGACACTAAATAAAAACTTGGAAACGCACAATTACCCCATACCTCGAATAGAAGAGATTTTTGCAAAGCTCAATGGTGGACGATACTTGTGTACATTGGATATAAACCAAGTATATTTACATTTGAAAACAAGCGATGAAACTGCTGAAATGCAAGCAATTAGTACATGCAAGGGTACATACAAAGTTAAAAGATTAATGTTTGGAGTGAAAATTGCACCAAATGTATAGCAGAGATACATGGATCAAACATTACAAGGTATGGAAGGCACAACTTGTTTCTTCGATGACATCGCCTTACAAGGAAATACATACACACAATTACTTCAAAGAATCAGGAAGGTATTTGAAAAACTTAAAGAATGCGGATTACATGTAAACAAAAAGAAATGCAAATTTTTCCACATATCAGTTACATACCTGGGTCATTAAATAAATGAGAAAGGATTACACCCTACAGAAGAAAAGATAAATGACATTATGAATAGTCCACGTCCTACAGATGTGACATCTCTACGTACATTCTTGGGAATGATAAATTACTACCATCAATTTATTCCCAACTTGGCATCTAAACTTAATCCATTATACAAACTGCTACACAAAAATACAAAATTTACATGGTCTAAAGAATGCGAGGGAGCTTTTCAAGAACTGAAAAAGATATCTGTGGTGATAAAGTACTAATACCATTTCAAGAAAACTTACCTGTTACATTAGCTACGGATGCCTCACCAACCGGTTATGGAGCTGTGTTGTCACACATCATGCCGGATATGTCGGAACGACCTATAGCATTTGCTTCAAGATCCCTAACGAAAGCTGTCAGTAGGGTACAGTCAGTTAGATAAAGAAGCTGTTGCACTAGTGTGGGGACTGAAGAAATTCTTTCAATACTGCTATGGAAGAAAGATTATTCTTATAGTTGACAATCAACCATTAGCCCGTATTCTACACCCAGAGAAGGCAACACCAGCTACCACAGCTATACGACTTATACACTATGCCAATTTCTAGCCGGATTTGATTAGCCCTTAATTAGGCGCGCCTAAAAAAATTGCATCAGAAGTCGCGTGGGGTGTTCAGCACCCCAATCAATAAATATAAATAAATACGAAATTCCTGCAAAATCAGACTTTTATTAATAGGAACATTTAAACTCACATCTTATTCAACTTTTAAACTTCTTATAAACAAAATCAACAATATTTTTCACAGTGAAAATAAACTTTCTGCAAGTACTAGTTTTCTTCGTAACAATTTTGGCATACAACAATCATATGGTCATTGCACACACGTTTATGGCACTTAGAGCATCCAGACTTTGTTTTTATATCCTTGGTTCTTGGACAAATATGACACCTTTTGTATGACTGCGATTTTCCTGTTTCAGAAATAGATTCTTAATCCTCAATGTCATGATGCCTTTTTAGTCGTTTTTGCAGCGGTCTGAGTAATGTGGGTATGCCTGCTCTTGATATTTGGTAAGGTTTGACTAAATCGACAGCCAGTCGCTTCAAAAATACTCTTCGGTGTATATTAGATGACTCTAATATACACCGAAGAGTATTTTTGAAGCGACCTTTAGCCTTATAAATTACATAGGAATTGATACCAGTAATATTGAAAAGATGAAAAAATATCACCATCGGCCGTCTTTTGGTACGCCTTCCTACATTATAATTGGCACACATTTGATCATTTGTATTTACTCCTCCTTTAGTTTTATTAAAATAATGAATTTTAATCATTAAACTTCTAATTTGTCAAAAAACAATGTTTTAGAAAAGAAAAAAGGTAAATAATATACCCGCAATTTGGACCACGCAAACAGTCCCCTGGGGTGTCGAGCACCCCAAACGTGCTCCCTGAGCCAAACCGAAAACAATCGAGCGCCGCTCGCAACTGAGTTGTGTACTTGACACTTATTTACGAAGCTACCTAAAATAACAGCGCGCTAAATTCAAATTTAAAAATGTTAGGAGCCTGGAAACCTGCTTTGGGGTGCATAACACCCCACACGACCAATTAAGGGTTAGGAAATCAAACTAAGAAAGACTACAGAACATACAAATGCTGACTACTTTTCAAGACTTCAGCATACAAAAAATACCGGCCAAGTGCGAGCCGGACTCGCGCACTGAGGGTTCCGTGCCAACTTTAACTGAATTAGGGAATCCACTTACTTCCCCTTAGTTAAATACCACAATATTTTGTTGACTGCAAATATAACTTTGTTTTTCATAGTGTTTGTATGAAGTACAAAGTTATATCTCAAAAACTATTAGTTCGATCCCGTCCGAAATAATTTTCGTTGAAAGTATTTGTTAAGATCTATATTCCATATATATTTTTTAAATGTACGCTTGCTTGGTTTAGAAGTTAGATGGGGGGGACGCCCATTTTACCACTTCGGAAGCGTCTAGCTATGAAATGTTAGACTTTAAAAGAAAATGGTTTAGGGAACCTCAACGTCATTTAAGAAGACCTATCCATAGACACCCCACACGCATAGGTGTAACTAAAAACTTCTTTTTTGTTTTAGTTTCATGTTTGGGAGCCCCCCCTTAAATCTCATTATTTTTATTTTTTTGTATGAGAATCGGTAAGCGGTTAACAGGATACATCTTCTTATTAAATTTTAATTGTGTAATGCTTATAGTTACAGAACAGACATTAGCACAGAAATATTTTTTTAACTATCGATAATATTCGTTACACACAGCTACAATAGGTTCCATTACACTTTGTTAGGCGAAAGTTAAAATTGAGCTCTAGGTTCGTTATTTGCATTTCGGCTATCGCAAAATAACAGCAATATAAAGAGCAAAGGTTTTTTAGAGTCACGTATACCAAAAATGGATTGTCATTTTTGGAATACCTTTTAGTAATGTTGTTTTGGCACCACTTTCAAAACTGATTCCTTTGATATTAGAGCTTATGTTTGCATGCAATTTAATAATGATTTGCGAACTACTGATTCAAATATTTGTAAGATAATTTCCAGGATTTCTACTAAGCTATACTAATAATATAAAGCTGAAGAATTTGTTTGTTTGTACGCACTTATCTCAGGAACTTTTTGACTGATTTGAAAAAAAATAGTTGGATATCTTATGTATCGAGGAAGGTTTTTGGCTATTAAACATCGCGCTGCGACGGGAGAGGAGGAAGCAAACTCAAAACGCGCGGAAGCAGTCGCGGGGGACCGCTAGTTACTAATATACAGCTGCATTTTCTTTTTACTTATTAATATGTAACAATAACTGCAGGCTACTGTTTAATATTGATATATTGGACACTAATCACATACATTGCTCTGATCTTAAAGTAAGTAGCTAATGTACTTGTGTTATGGAAATCGGATGCAACTGTGGTACCACATAACCCAGACCTGAGACGGGAATCGAACTCGGGAGCGGCGACGTTGCAACCCAGCGTGCTTTGCCACTAAACCACGGAGGTCGTCACCTTTTGCCGATTTTTTAAAACTTTTCATAATATATTATTAACATATCTTGTATCATTTACCTTTTTACTTTCGAATTCATAATTATCTTCCTAAAAAAGTAAAATAAAGTTAGCCTATAACATCCCACTGCTGGGCAAAGGCCTTACCTCAACTATGAGGTAGTTTGAGCTATACTTCACCACGCGGGCTCAGTGCGGATTGGTGGAGGGGTGTTTGCAAGGCAAGCGACTAACCCTGCTGTCGGATGTTATCAAACCGCCCCCATAAGGCCTCTGACTAGGCTTTACGACTAATATCAATAAGAAATTAGCCGGAACCAACGGCTTAACGTGCCTTCCGAAGCACGGAGATGCTCGTGATATATGTCACTTCTATGGTCGGAATGGTCACCCATCCAAACACGACCGCGCCGTAGGTTGCTTCACTTTGGTATCACTACCAAAGCGCTGCTACCACTGCGCTACGAGCACCTCAAATATCAATACCTCAATTATCTTCCTATACATATTAAATTGTTTTCAGCCGTCGTACACCTCGTGTGTACCGTGATGCCTAAGTACGTATTTATTTACTTATATCTATTTAACTAATCTAGCACAATTATACTTATTATTTACAAGTTACAGTCGAATAATAAGCAATTTGCGGTCTCAGCGAACTTTGTCAGTGGCCCCGTCCTGCCCCTGCCCCGGCTCGCTAAGAAAGCAATTATTCCTAAATTTATTCATTTTAATATCAGAACCTTTAGCTAACAATAACAAAAACATAAAAAAAGAACTAAAGAAATCGTTCCAGCCGTTCGTGCGTGATGGGCGTGACCTAGAAGAATAAGGATATTTTTTTATATAAAAAAAAATATTGCACAAGTAGCACGGGACTTAAAGCACAAAGCATTTTCTGCCAGTTTAGGTCATGTCGAAGTAACGGCTTTACGAAGTGGAATGGGCGTACTACAGCGTGGTTTATGTATAACGAAAATACTTTACGTGAATTGTGTCAGTACAAAAACAGAACAGCACATTTTAAACGGAGAAAGAATGCTTATGCTTAGCGGACTTTGTCCAACAATTATTCTCAAGACGATTATCTAACTCACCTTAATGTTTCATTGTTGTTTCAAGGCGTCGCCGCTCTGAGGTCCCGGATTTGATTCCCAGTTGGGTTGTCCCAACCGGGAATCAAACCCGAGAACTCAGAGCGGCTATATTGATATAGAAATCATAATTTCTATATGGGTTTGGGTCTGGGTGTTGTGGTATTACTGTTGTGTCTGGTTTCTATAACATGAGTGCATCAGGTACTTACTTTGGGATCAGAGCAATGTATGTGATCGGTGTAGAATATTTATTTATATTTTAAATAGCATCCAGACATGATTAAAAGCTGGCAGTGCAAAAAAAATATCGTTTGGTGGTTTGAAAACAATAAAACGCTTGGTTGGAGGACCATCAACAAGATGTTAAGACAACTTTGTAAGGACTGCAGGATTTACATTGAAAGCAGACTGCAACTATTGCCTAACTAACTGACATAGCGAACGTCCTGCGGCTGATAATATTGATGTTGCCTCTAATCAGGCTATATTGTGCGAATGAAATCGCATCGCCATTGTTTGACACTGACAGTTACGTAATAGCTTCCCGAGTTAAAATAAAATGGCGGCGCCTGCTGCACAGCGCAAAACGAAAGTTTAATCCGAGGGAGTTTGCCTGATCCGCCGCGGTGCCGACGGGTTTGCGTTTTCTGACATAGACCTAATTATTTTTAGAGAGAGCAAAAATTTTAAGTTTGAAAGAACTGCTTATTATACTACAAAATTAAAGTAAAATGCAAAATGATCTTTTTGTAACGATGTTAAAACACCAACAAGATCAGGGTTCATATTGTCGATGTTGCTATGCCAGTAAAGCAGCTCTGCTTAACTGAAAAAAAGCAGCTTTGAACGGATTAGCAAATTTGTATTTAGATTTGTATAATTCACTAGCGGTCCCCCGCGACTTCGTCCGCGCGTTTTGAGTATTCTCCCTCCCCTCCCGTCGCAGCGTGATGTTTTATATCCTAAAGCCTTTCTCAATAAATAAGCTATCTATCTAACACAGAAATATTTTTTCAAATCGGTTCAGCAGTTCCTGAGATAAGCGCGTTCAAACCAACAAACTCTTCAGCTTTATAATATAATTAGCGCAAGCGCACGTTGTACTTAAGCTGCGAACATTATTTTGGTGCGGAGTTATGTTAAAACTGTGATAGCTCCTAAGATATTTATTGGAATCAAATGATATAAAGGGCAACTTGGTTCTAAATGAAATGCTTGTGATGATGAATGTATTTATTTTGATAAGAATAAATACCTGTGTGTATAATACACCTCTAAAAATAATGCATTATTTTTTTACAAATTTATTAACATAAAAAAGGTTGTAGTAAGTCAACCATAAAAGATAGACTTATGCTGTCGCGGACTTTATTATAGAACTCTTAATGCTGAACAATCTTGTGATACATGGTTTTTGTGTAACTTTAGCGGTTTCCGCAGCGTACGCAGCGGAAGCTCTCAAAAGGAATATCTTTCTCCCGTTTTCGCAACATTTTTCATTGCTGCTGTGGTCTTGTGAGTCGTATCTTTATGTTATATAGCTTAAAGCCTTCCTCGATAAATGGACTATCCAACGTAAAAATAATTTTTCAAATCGGGCCAGTAGTTTCTGAGATTAGCGCGTTCAAACAAACAAACAAACAAACAAACTCTTCAGCTTTATAATATTAGTATAGATTCCGCAGATTAGAGCCGTACAGCACTAGTAATTAAAAAAATAAAAGCCTATTTTTCTTAAGTTACAATGCAATGCTTATTTGGCAACTCTACTAGTTGAGTGGGTTTTGAACTGCCTAAAACCTAAACAAATTAAAGCAAGATTGGAATACACTTTCAGTAATTTGCAACAATTGTGATTTTTTTTGCGTTTCCGAAACAAACTTAATACAAACTCTCAGACGTGTTCGCTCGAATGGATCATTGTTCTACACAAAATCCCGCTTAAGTGTGCATTAAGCAAGACCGCGATGCAACTCAGTTGCTGCGAGCGCTCGGATGAAAACAAATGTTTTTCGAAAAAACAGCGCACTCCATTAACCGATTAAAATGTAGGTATTCAAAACCTAGACAGCAAAATCTGCTTTTGTAATCCTTTAGCGGTTACTTAAAAAAACTAAAGACGTAGATGTTCTAGAACTGAGACCTATGTTTGGAAATATAAATATCATGCAGAATTCTTTGTAATAAAATAAAATATTTTTGCAATATCAATCAAATTTTGCCTAAAAATATGCTATCTTTGATGTAATCATCTGATGCCATAGAAAATAAAATAGCGACTACTAGCAGTAAATAAATTTGTATAAGATTAAAACCAGGCTGCATTTTCCTATTGGAAAGCAATTAAGAAGAGCGCCGTCTAGAATAATTTCCTGAGTTAAGGTTAAAGCACATTTATCTACCCGTAATTGTAACAGCATCAAATACGCGTCAACCATACGGAAGTTCGTAAAATTTTGGCGCACCCTTGTCTAAACCATAAGATCGTTAATATATAGTGGCCAGCAAATCAGGTTACCCACTTTTGATGCAAACTTGTCTTCATTACAACTGAATAAGATACCGCAGTGTTTACTTTGATGTGCTGTTGTCCGCACCAAAAATTTTACAAATAAACTTTTAAGTTTGAGTTGAGAGACCAGCCACGCAATGTCACCACCGCCAGCCATCGGGCGACTCGTCATAAGCGTGTTACAACGCATGCTCCGCTGGTCGAAAGTAGGACTTGAGTTGATCTCGGTCCATGATGGAAATGCTACGAAGTTGATAGATGTACTTTGAAGTACGGAGTTACATACAAATAATACTGAACGCCTCGACTCAAATTCATAGGGTGTTGTTTCCATATGTGCTTTAACTCGAACGTCTATTTACTTCAGTACCTGTCAGCCTAGGACCCTTTACACTCTGCGACTTTTAGCAGCGATGCACTCGCAAAATGTCAACCTTTACACACTGCGCTGCTTTTAGCATCGCTTACTCAAAACGCGCGACTGCATCGGTACTAAAAGTCGCAGTGTGTAAGGGGCCTAATCCGACCGCGAATACAATTGGTTGTTGGTACCTATTCCACTAGGAATCTATGGCTTTTTTAGAGACGGCTCTTAACAAAAAGGTTTGCCAAACTAAATCTATACTTATATTTTAACGCTGAAGTGTTTGTTTGTTTGAACGCGCTAATTTTAGGAACTACTGGACCCATTTGAAATATTATTTTTGTGTTGGAGAGCTTATTTATAGAGAAAGACTTTAGGCTAAAAATAAAACATCACGCTGTGACTGAAGGGAAAGGAACAAACTCAAAACGCGCGGATGAAGTCTCGGGTGACAGCTTGTATATAGATATAAATATAAGTATAGCTAGTATAAAGAATATAGACTGCGTCCTCGCGTTTTTACCCCGCTTTTATTAGCTTGGGTTGTATCTATGTATGTATGTAATGGAATCTTTGAGTATAATTTTAACCAATTTCCAGAAGTTTGATTAATTTGAAACTTTGCACACGTATCAAGGACCGATGACAATGCAATAATTTAATAACAGTTTCTCAATATCCTTATAAGGACCGCCAGGATTAATAATTTATAGAGCTAAGGTTCAACACTAAGGTTAAAAGCTATCTTTTAACCTTAGTGTTGAACCTTAGCTCTATAAATTCGTAAACATTACTTTGTATACACATTGACATGCGACATGCGATAGCTCTATAGCTATCGCATGTCGCATGTCCGCAAATAATTAATTGGAACATCGAACTAAGAAATGAAAAATAAATTATTGGAGATTGATGGATTTATTTTGGAGTAATTAGTCATGATTGATTGTTCGATCCTCTACTACGGTAATATTAACTCTCTGTAATTAAAAAAAAAAACTACTTTTTAGTTCGGTTCGCTATAAAAGCGTGGTTTTTTAGTTTTTTTAAACTATAATTTATTTAGTTTGGTCCCTACCCTCCCGTCGCAGCGTGACGTACTTTTTTAGGCCAAAGCCCATTCGATAAATAAGATATCGAACATATTTTTTTTTTCAGATCAGTTCAGTAGTTCCTGTGATTAGCGCGTAAATAATCAAAGAAACTCTTCAGTTTCATAATATTAGTATATGTGTATATATTTAAAAAAAAAATAAGTCCACTAAGTGGTTCTATTTCTTCACGTACGAAGGAAACGTGCTGACTGGCGGGCGGCACTAGAACTCGTTTATTGCACAATTCTTATTATAATGTACGGATGCGGTCACTGCCGCCTTGCCACTTTCAAACGAAAATTGCTTGCACTTGAATAGCAAAAAAATCTACGTGTGTTCATCAATCTTATAAAGTGTTATGTGGAGCTTTTTAAAGATCAAATCAAGATAAGGTCAACAATCATGAAAATTAAACCGCCTTTAAAAATCTGACTTAAAGGCTTGAAATAATAATGCATTTGTGTTCGATTTAGGAGAAACAAATTCTTTTAGTATCGGTGCATGATGTTTGTAGACCTAATTTTAAAACATTTCACAATAAAAACACTTATGAAGAATACACGATTGCAACGAAATTCGTATTTCACTATCACACAAAGAAAATATGATCACTTACTTGAAAGGCACCATTTTTCCAAGAAATTTTTTATACACTCACTTCAACCATCAATCACACACAACTGAAAAAAAAAAACTGTCAATTTTGATTTCTAGAAGCATAGACCATATCTATTGGCTACGACTTGCACCAATAAGAGCGCTGCATCTTGTGCCGTGTTGATTTATAGCACCAAAATAAAACACACAAAAAAGTGGTACCATTTGGAACCACTAGTCTATATATATACAGGGTGTCCCAAAAAATAGTGTCAAGCGGAAGTCCTGAGATAGAACACCCCTTGGAGCATCCGAAACACCCCCATGTATGTTCCGCGATTTTTTATAGTTTTCGAGTTATGAATTTTTTTCTGAATTTTAGAGAATTCTCTATCTCGACAACTTAAAATATTTCCAAAAAAAAAACTAAAAGACTTTTTCAAATTTTCTTTTTTGCTAATTAATCTTCAAGAGTTTACCTTTTATGCATAAAATAATTGGCTTCGTAACTTTGATGAAAGTCATGGAAATTTTAGTGTAAAGTGAAAAATTTACGTTCTGTTAATTATGACTTAAATTTTCAACTTGCAATTAAAAATCTAAACAGGTGACTTCAAGATTTTTAATTAGATTTGAAAACTTTTTCAGACTCTCAGCTTTAATAATCATTTAAAAAAAGTAATACTTAATAGGGCTACTTTGGCTCCAATCGGCCTTCAAAGACAAGAGGCGGAGATTTCTTAAAATTAGCGATGTGATTTTCAATGAAACAATAACTAATTTTAAAGTGCTAACATGCTAATAGCAGAATGGTTGTCAGTGCCGCAATAATAAAACGTTCCATAAATTAGAATTTTTTTTTAAAAAGATCCTATTTCTTGCTAAAAAACCACAAGGCCGCCGACATTTCTTCAAAACCGGTTTTTATCTGAGCTAAAACAAAAAGAGCTAACGCTAACGCAGTAGAAGATGTTAGAAAGAGATAGCTATGTTGTTGTTATGACTTCTAAAAATGCGTCATTGCATAGGTTACTTTTGTTATCTTTATTCAGTCGTCTGTCTGTCTTTGCGCCTTCAGTACGATACGCTCTTATTTTGTGAATTATTTTGACAGTTTGGCTTTCTCTACGGACTATTGTGTGCACGCATATTCGAAATTCGGCTTTCCCTACGGACTCTGAGTGCTATCGGTTTGGATTGGTGTTATTCCTGTTTTCTGACGACTTGGCTATTTCTACGGACCTTGAGTGCACGATAACTGGATTAGACGATGCCGTTTTCTGCAAGAGACTATGCAACCATGTTTTATTATTATGGATGTGCGCAAGGGAATGCTTCCGAAGCAGCTCGGTTATACAGAGAACATGTAGAACGAAGCGGTGAGCCTCAACCAGACAGGTTTCCGGACCACCGCATGATTCTGAGAGTTTATAACTCTTACTTGGATGGTCGTATACCTGGAACTAGGCCCGGACGTCCATCTCAAATGCATGACCCAGATGAAGTGGAATCTGTACTTGAAGAAGTTGAAAGAGACCCCTCAGTTAGTGTCAGAGTCGTTGAGCGCCGAACTGGGATACCAAAATCCCAGGTTCATCGCATATTGCAAGCAGAATATTATCATCCTTACCACATACAAAAAGTGCAGCAGCTCAAACCAGAGGACTACCCGAGACGAGTGCAATTTTGTCGAGAAATGTTACGGCATCAAGCAGAGGATGAAAATTTTTTTAATGCCATTTTATGGACGGATGAGTCTCATTTTAGACGGACCGGAATTTTCAACATGCACAATTACCACTCCTGGAGTATTGAAAATCCACACTTAGTAAGGGCTTCAAATTTTCAAGAACAGTTTAGCATCAATCTTTGGTCTGGAATTGTTGACGGTCAATTGATTGGTCCATTCCAACTGCCAGATCGCTTAAACAGCGAGTCTTACCTCAATTTTTTAAGAGAAAATTTAAATGGCTTACTTTTCGATGTTAATTTAGCCACACGCAGAGATATGGTTTTTCAAAATGATGGTGCACCATGCCATTATGCATCAATTGTGAGACAATACCTTAACAGCCGCTTTAGAGACAAATGGATAGGTCGTGGCGGACCCATTGAATGGCCGCCACGGTCACCTGACTTAAATCCGATAGACTTTTTTGTTTGGGGTTACTACAAAGAACTAGTTTATGCTAAAGAGTGTCGAAACATCAGCGAATTACGCAATAAATTAACACAGGCTGAAGAAACAATAAAAAACAATCGAAGAGCTTTCGTTCGTTTAAAAGGCAATTTTTTCAGAAGATGTAGAATATGCATCGAACAAGAAGGTAGACATTTTGAAAATTTTTTGTGAAATTTAATAAACTTAGTTAAGAAATTTGATAATTTCGTTTTATTTTACAATTTCCCACTTAAAAAAAAAGTCATACATGTAAAAAAAATCGTAGAAAATAGTGACACAGGTGGTCACCTTTCCATATTCTGACCGCACTGAACGTTTTTTAATGCAGCACTGAAACCATTCTGCTGTTAGCACTTTAAAATTAGTTATTGTTTCATTGAAAATCACATCGCTAATTTTAAGAAATCTCCGCCTCTTGTCTTTGAAGGCCGATTGGAGCCAAAGTAGCCCTATTAAGTATTACTTTTTTTAAATGATTATTAAAGCTGAGAGTCTGAAAAAGTTTTCAAATCTAATTAAAAATCTTGAAGTCACCTGTTTAGATTTTTAATTGCAAGTTGAAAATTTAAGTCATAATTAACAGAACGTAAATTTTTCACTTTACACTAAAATTTCCATGACTTTCATCAAAGTTACGAAGCCAATTATTTTATGCATAAAAGGTAAACTCTTGAAGATTAATTAGCAAAAAAGAAAATTTGAAAAAGTCTTTTAGTTTTTTTTTTTGGAAATATTTTAAGTTGTCGAGATAGAGAATTCTCTAAAATTCAGAAAAAAATTCATAACTCGAAAACTATAAAAAATCGCGGAACATACATGGGGGTGTTTCGGATGCTCCAAGGGGTGTTCTATCTCAGGACTTCCGCTTGACACTATTTTTTGGGACATCCTGTATACTTTCACTTTGCTTGCAATCTGTCTGTCTAGTGGACATTTAGCAATTGGTTTATAATCGTGGTATTTTCCTCCGCAGACGACGAGACATAGTCGGCTCGTCCATTAAGTGCTGGGCAAGTGTGTTGGGATGATTGGATATTCTGGTCCTGTATGCCTGTGTGCTATCCGCAATCTTTTGCTTTACAATTTTAATTTTTAGGTCGTGATGCAGTCTGTCATTGGTAACGAACCATGGTGCCTTGGTTATCATACGCAGCATTTTCGATTGAAATCTCTGGAGGATCTCTATGTTTGAGTTGGCAGCTGTGCCCCATAGTTGTACACCGTAGGTCCACATAGGTTTTATAGTGCATTTGTAAAGCAAAAGTTTATTTTCTAAGGACAGTTGTGACTCTCTTCTAAACATCCAGTACATATGACAGACCCTTTGGCCCATTGCTAAACTCTTGGTGAATATATGTTTTCTCCAAGTAAGTCGTTTGTTTATATACATTCCCAAGTATTTCGCCTCATCACCTTAAGGGACTTCAACTTGATTTAGAGAGACTGGTGGGCATGTGCCCCTTCGATTAGTATTTATCCAATGAGAGGATGGCAGTATCATCAGCGAAAGTTCCAGTGACAATTCCCTCTGTGGTTGGTAAGTCTGCAGTATATAGGAGATACAGCGTAGGCCCCATTACACTTCCTTGAGGAACCCCAGCATCTAAAGAATGTAGTGGCGTTATCTCTTCACCTTGTTTTACAAAGAAATATCTGTTTTCTAGGTATGATCTAATAAATTTATAATAATTTATTGGGAGAGTTCTCCTTATCTTAAACTAAAGTCCATCGTGCCAAACACTGTCAAATGCTTGTGAAATATCCAGAAAGGCAGCAGTACAATATTTTTTGCTCTCAAAAGCTGTATTTATATTGTCCACGATTCTGTGCATATTTTCAATGGTGCTATGCTTTTTGCGGAAGCCAAACTGGTGTTCAGGACTACAGGTACTAGTCTATAATGGGTTAAGTTTATTTACGAGTAATTTACTTTAAACATACACGAGCCATCAATAATAATAAACGATGCATTCAATTTGCCTATTCAAACGTGTATGTCAAAAGACTACAAGACAAGAGTACACTGAACTATCGAGCGCTTCGGGCATAATTACCCTAGAGTTATAGAACAAAAGAAACAGGTAAAAATTCGATGAAATGAAATATTGGGTAATTTAATTTAATAATTGAAACCCTCCGAGCAGTTTTTAAGAAACGTGTTCGCTTTTATGTTTATGTTATGAGATGATAGTCTATGGTTGTCATCTTGTCTATAGTCTTGTCATAAGATATCGAAACATATTAATTGGTCTTTTAATAAATTAATTCAATATTAATTGCCCTGCCTCATTATTCCCACATATGTCGAACCCTATTACAGTTTACAAGTGATATATCCTTACGAGAGCCGCTTCACTTATGTATAACTCTTAATCACTACCTATTTAACGAAGCGAGATGACACTGCCGGCTCTAATATTCGAAGTAGTGTCAGCCTCAAATATTCAGTAATACTAATAATACTACAACACTGAACCCATAAGCTTTATGAGCTCACGTCGGAAGCTCATTAGTCTATAACGCAAACGCTTTTAGTGACTTAATCAATTACAAATAACTTGGTAATATGCACAATGCAGTTTAGTATGTTTGCACTATAAGGATGAGGTAGAAAGTTAAAAAACTCTTTTGTTAATGTGTGGCATGTAATACAAGAAACATTTTTAGGGTTCCGTAGCCGAAAGGCAAGACAGGGAACGCTTATAGTTTCGTCAAGTCTGTCTGTATGTCCGTCCATATGTCAAAGCTACTTTATTCTGAAACTATTCGTATTACACAGTTGAAACTTAGTAGGTAGATGTATCCTGTTAACCGCTTTATGATTCGCTTAAAAATAAATAATAAAGATATTTAAGAGGGATAATACATAGGGACGTAAGGGAGCTTAACCAAGACCCAAAGCTCCAAGCCAACCTCACCTTCACGCGGTGCGTCCTGTTTCAACAGACGAGGCTCTGGCGACCGACCGATGGCGGGATAACCATCCAACAAAAGGCGCAGTAAAATGTTGAGCTGTGATGGGCAGCAGCGTCACACTTAAAAGATACCCGCCTGCCAAGCGTGGCGAGTACTGGCAAATACCCCTCTTTATGGTAGGACACAAAAAAACCAGGCCCCCAGTCTCCGGCAGCCCCGCTATTCCTGATTCCGGTAGCGGTCACGGTAACGGCGGGGCAGGGGGTGCTAAGAATCCCCGGAGGCAATCTCGCTACCACCCCCAGCGACAACTGGCCCTGGTAACTTATAACGCGGGCACACTGAGGACAGACGAGAAGTTGCTCGAGCTGGAGGAAGAATTGAGCAGGTTACACTGGGACATAGTTGGTTTATCAGAAGTCCGTAGAGAGGGCGAGGACACGATAACTCTGAAGTCTGGCAACCTGCTCTTCTACCGGGAGGGTGACCAAAAGTCCCAAGGTGGTGTTGGGTTTCTTGTCCACAGGTCCCTCGTAAACAACATCGTAACCATCGAGAGTGTGTCGAACAGGGTGATATACCTTATACTCAGAATAACCGAAAGGTATTCGCTGAAGGTCATACAGGTATATGCACCGACCTCGAACCACCCGGATGAAGAGGTGGAGGAAATGTATGAGGACGTAAGTAGAGCCATACACACTTCCAAAACCTATTTCACTGTTGTTATGGGGGACTTCAACGCAAAACTCGGCAAGCGAGGCGAGGATGAGTTGAAAGTGGGACCTTTTGGATATGGTCAAAGGAACGCCAGGGGAAATAGGCTGGCCGACTTTCTGGAGAAGGAGGGACTCTTTGCGATGAACTCTTTCTTCCAGAAGCCGCCTCAAAGGAAATGGACCTGGCTGAGTCCGGATGGCAAGACGAGAAATGAGATAGACTTCATCATGACCACCAAGAGACGGTTATTTAATGATGTCTCCGTGATCAACAGGGTAAAAACCGGTAGTGATCACCGTATGGTCCGAGGCATATTGAATATACATGTCAAATTGGAAAGGTCCCGCTTGATGAAGTCCACGCTCCGACCTACTCGTGCCCATATCCAAAATCCCGAGAACTTTCAACTTGAGTTGTCAAACCGCTTTGATTGCCTAGAGAATTGCGTATCAGTGGACGAAATAAACAAAGGGTTTGTGGAAACTGTCCAAACGGTCGGATCTAAGTTTTTTAGACCTGGCCGTAAAAATAGACCTCAAAAACTCTCGGTCCACACTCTCGACCTTATGGCAGAACGTCGATCTATGGCACTGCAGACCTCCGTTAATGCTCAAACCTACAGGCAGCTTAATAGACGAATATTAAAGTCTCTGCGACATGACATTCGTTCCTTTAACACGAATAGTGTTAAAGAAACAAAAGAGCGGAACCAAGGCTCCAAAAAGTTTGCAAGGGACATGTCTATTGGGCAAAGCCTGTTGACGAAGCTTAAGACGGAGGACGGCAGTGTAGCGTCGACGAAAGCAGAGGTTTTGAGGGAGATCGAAAGGTTTTATGGGCAGTTGTACACCTCAGTAGCCAAACCCGTTGATAGCTCGACCGGAGACCCACGAGCTATCCTGAGCCGACACTACACTGAAGACATCCCGGACATCAGCCTCTACGAGATTAGGATGGCCTTGAAACAGCTTAAAAACAATAAGGCACCTGGCGAGGACGGAATCACAGCAGAGCTCCTGAAAGCGGGTGGAACACCGGTACTTAAAGTCCTTCAGAGACTCTTTAATTCCGTTCTGCTAGAGGGCATCACGCCTGAGGCATGACACAGGAGTGTGGTGGTGTTGTTTTTCAAAAAAGGAGACAAAACCTTATTGAAGAACTATGGACCCATCTCACTCCTGAGACATGTCTACAAGCTGTTCTCAAGGGTCATCACGAATCGTCTCGCACGTAGGTTTGATGACTTCCAGCCTCCCGAACAAGCCGGATTCCGAAAAGGCTACAGTACCATAGACCACATTCATACGCTAAGGCAAATTATACAGAAGTCCGAGGAGTATAATATGCCTCAATTTTTAGCTTTTGTGGACTATGAGAAGGCCTTTGATTCGATCGAAACTTGGGCGGTGCTTCGGTCTCTTGTCACATAGACTATAGGTATATAGAGGTGTTAAAGTGTCTATATAACAACGCCACCATGTCGGTCCGAATACAGGAACAGAATACGAGGGTGATTTCATTGCGAAGAGGTGTAAGACAGGGCGATGTTATATCTCCGAAACTGTTTACAGCGGCATTGGAAGACGCCTTCAAGCTCCTGGAATGGGAAGGATTCGGCATCTCCGTCAATGGCGAATACATAACACACCTTCGGTTTGCCGATGACATAGTCGTTGTGGCAAAGACGCTGGATGATCAAGGCACTATGCTCGAAGACCTCGACCGAGTATCCCAACAAGTGGGTCTTAAAATGAACATGGAGAAGACGAAAATTATGTCGAGTTCCCTTGTTGTACCCACTCCAGTATCCATTGGAAACTCAACTCTCGAAGTTGTCGACGAGTACGTCTACCTGGGACAAGTGATCCAATTGGGTAGGTCCAACTTCGAGAAAGAGGTCAATCGACGAATCCAACTCGGCTGGGCAGCGTTCGGGAAACTGCGCAAGAGCGTCTTCTCGTCTCAATTATCTCAGTGTCTGAAGACGAAAGTCTTCATTCAGTGTGTGTTACCAGTGATGACATACGGATCCGAAACGTGGTCTCTTACTATGGGCCTTATAATGAAGCTCAAAATTACACAACGAGCGATGGAGCGGGCTATGCTCGGTGTTTCTCTACGAGATCGAATCAGAAACGAAGAGATACGTAGAAGAACCAAGGTAACGGACATAGCCTTGAGAATCAGTAAGCTTAAGTGGCAGTGGGCAGGGCACATAGCGCGAAGAACTGATGGCCGCTGGGGCAGGAAAGTTCTAGATTGGAGACCCTTCGACCAAAGACGCAGCGTAGGACGTCCACCAACAAGATGGACAGACGACCTTAAAAAGATCGCAGGATCAAACTGGATGCAGACCGCTAGTGATCGGTCGCTGTGGAAAGCCATGGGGGAGGCCTATGTTCAGCAGTGGATGTCTTTTGGCTGATTATGATTATGATGATGAATACATGAAACTAAAAGCTTTATTTTTTTTCTCAAATTTATGCGTGAATGGGGTCTATGGATAGGTCTTTTAAATAAAATCGAGTGTTTAGTTTAGTACTATTATATTTGCTGTGGTTCAATTGCATGATATCCAAACGATCGTTACTAATTGTATTTTATGTTACCAGCAAATGAACCACAAAATATCTCTTTGTAAACAAGTGTACTGTTTATATCTTTTCTATTGAAAGGTTTTGACGGTGACGCAGTAGGGTATTGACGTTAAATTTATCTTGGCAGGGACGCGGTTAAATTTACCAAGGCGGGTCTGGCTGACCGAACAACCAGGTCGGAGGGCGATAGTTCGTATTAATTCGTGCATGACCTTAGAATTTGGTTGTAATGAGTGACTTTTAACTCCCACAAAAAAGAGATATTATAAACTTTGTATACTTATATAATACAACAAAATTGGATTCACGTAAATGATAATGAAATTAAAATATTGAAATGTGGCGTGTAACACAAAACACAAAATATATAACACAAAACATAAGACTACTGGGTAAATTGCGGACATCATCACCTTAACATTTTTAAAACGAAATCGCTTGCACGCACGCACTACTCATAAATGGACGTCACTTCAAACAAAAAACGACACGTGTTGCAAGCGATTTAGGCTCTTGAACTGGTGAGTCGGCGATGGCTTCAAAATAAAATAAATAAATTGGACACGCTATCACACACATACTGTGTACTTCGGTCTTGCCTACCTATTTCTTTGTTATTTTAGTCACGATCTAACAGGTATGGGTCTCGTACCGCAAATATTAAGCCCGTAATTTGTTGCAATTATTTATCTCATCATAATATCTTCAACGTTATAAATAGTAAGGAGCAGACATGAATCCTAATAAGTGATTTTATTTTATGCCTAGCTAGAGGTTTCACTAAATATAAAGTTCATCTTCAAAGAAGTCAGTTAGATGATACCTTTTCTATGTTATCTTGTAACAAGCGGTACCCCGCGACTTTGTCCGTGCGTTTTGAAGTTCCTCTCTCCCCTCTCGTCGCAGCGTGATATTTTTAGGGTTCCGTAGCCCAATGGCAAAAAACGGAACCTGTCTGTCTGTCTGTCTGTCCATCTGTCCGTATGTCTGTCTCTCTGTCTGTCTGTCTGTCTGTCTGTCTGTCTGTCTGTCTGTCAGTCTGTCTGTCTGTCCGTATGTCACAGCCACTTTATTCTGTAACTATAAGCATCACAGTGTTGAAATTTCGTAGGAAGATGTATCCTGTTAACCGCTTTACGATTCTGATACAAAAAATAAACAATAATGATATTTAAGGGGGGCTCCCATACATAAAACTAAAACCGAAAAAATTTTTTTAGTCAAACATATGCGTGTGGGCTGTCCATAAATAGGTATTTTAAAATGATATAGAGGTGCCTAAAACCATTTTCTTTTAAAGTCTACCGTTTCATAGCAAAACGCTTCCAAAATGGTAAAATGGGCGTCCCCCTCCCCATCTAATTTCTAAACTAAGCGAGTGTAAATTTTAAAAAATATATATAAGGTAGATCTTAACAAATTACTTTCAACGAAAATTGGTTTCGACCGGATCAAACGAGAAGTTTTTGAGATATAGCACATTTTCAACAACCGCAAACATAACTTTGTTCTTCATACAAACACTATGAAAAACAAAGTTATGTTTACTGTCAACAAAATATTGTGGTATTTTACTAAGTGGAAGTAAGTGGATTTCCTTATTCAGTTAAAGTTGGCACGGAACCCTCAGTGCGCGAGTCCAACTCGCACTTGGCCGGTTTTTATAAGCTTACCTGTCGCATGCCGTGGCAGAAAAATGCAACTAACGGGGTTAGTTTTTTAAATAAAATTGTAAAGCCTACATAATACGAAACGATCACTGAAGTAAACAACAAATAATGCAGTATTAATCCATTTTATATGATTTCATACGGGTTTTTCGGTTGTTTGTATCTTACAATTTTAATTGTTTGAAAGTTTGCTTGATAATTAAGTGATTAAAAAAGGTATTACTAAAGTTAAAAGCGCTATATTACGGAAATAAATAATAAAAAACAACTGTTAAAATACTTGTAAGCTTAGCATTTGTTCAGGTTTATCTATACTAATATTATAAAGCTGAAGAGTTTGTTTGTTTGTTTGTTTGAACGCGCTAATCTCAGAAACTACTGGCCCGATTTGAAAAAATATTTTTATGTTCGATAGTCCATTTATCGAGGAAGGCTTTAAGTATGCCATCGGTCACATTAGAAGACTAAAGAAGCCACTGTTCAGCAGCGATGACATTATCTGTTATCCACAAACCGATCTTAATAATACACTAGAGTTGACTGACTTAAAATCTGATCAGTTTTTATTAAAATAAACTTTAAAAAAAAAGTAAAAACCGACTTCAAAACCAAAATGCACTAAAAATTCTTAAATAAACTCTTCACCATTTAAAGGAAAGGAATCCGTTTTAGGTAGGCAAACAATTTCTGTTTTGGAGTCGGTGCCATTACTTTGACCATCAAGCATCAACTATCACAGCACAAACCAAAATGCACTAAAAATTCTTAAATAAACTCTTCACCATTTAAAGGAAAGGAATCCGTTTTAGGTAGGCAAACAATTTCTGTTTTGGAGTCGGTGCCATTACTTTGACCATCAAGCATCAACTATCACAGCACCGACTCCAAAACAGAAATTGTTTGCCTACCTAAAACGGATTCCTTTCCTTTAAATGGTGAAGAGTTTATTTAAGAATTTTTAGTGCATTTTGGTTTTGAAGTCGGTTTTTACTTTTTTTTTAAAGTTTATTTTAATAAAAACTGATCAGATTTTAAGTCAGTCAACTCTAGTGTATTATTAAGATCGGTTTGTGGATAACAGATAATGTCATCGCTGCTGAACAGTGGCTTCTTCTTCGGGGGGGGGGGGGGGAGAGGGGAGTTGCACCTTATGATTCCATTTTTTTAAGAAGCTACAAATAACCTATCATAAGTTCCGTCATTATAATTACTGAACTCATAAGCGTTAAGGAGTTCCACCATCAGCTCAGCCCCACAAGATGTTGACTATCAGACGTAACAACACGTCAACATTAAGATTCTAGTAAAGAAACACTATACGTGCCTTTAAACTTTGAGGGTTTCCCTCGATTACACCAAGATCCCATCTTCAAATCCCAAAATGGAAAAAATGGGACCAACTAGAAGGTACACCCTCTAAGTAGGCGAAAAAAATTTTCGATTCAGTCGACAAACGACTGAGATATGAGGTAACAAACATACAAAAAAAAACATACAGTCGAATTGATAACCTCCTCCTTTTTTGAAGTCGGTCAAAAATAACTCAATATAAAAGACACAATTAATGCCCTTAACACATTAAGAAGAACGGATAAAGTTTAGTCACAAAGCACTCAGCCCCGTATTTTTTGTAAGGCTAATTGGCCACGATTAATAAAATAAAAGCAGATCAGCTGAATTCCCTCCCATTATGTCAATACCCTTGAATATTAAGAGGGCACGTCTCACTTAGTATCTCATCGTATTATCTGGATTTCCGAGCCGTGATCACGTACGATACGATAGGAAATGAAGGCATTGTCTTACTTAACCTTTGGCCAAAGTACAAAAAAGACGGCTAGACAATAAAGAAATTATAATAATCAATATATTGGGAATTATAATATTTGATGTCGCTTTTGGTGTAGTTGTTAGCGCTCTCGACAGGTTCGAATCCCGAAATGAAAAAAAATAGTTGGATATCTTATGTATCGAGGAAGGTTTTTGGCTATTAAACATCGCGCTGCGACGGGAGAGGAGGAAGCAAACTCAAAACGCGCGGAAGCAGTCGCGGGGGACCGCTAGTTACTAATATACAGCTGCATTTTCTTTTTACTTATTAATATGTAACAATAACTGCAGGCTACTGTTTAATATTGATATATTGGACACTAATCACATACATTGCTCTGATCTTAAAGTAAGTAGCTAATGTACTTGTGTTATGGAAATCGGATGTAACTGTGGTACCACATAACTCAGACCTGAGACGGGAATCGAACTCGGGAGCGGCGACGTTGTAACCCAGCGTGCTTTGCCACTAAACCACGGAGGTCGTCACCTTTTGCCGATTTTGTAAAACTTTTCATAATATATTATTAACATATCTTGTATCATTTACCTTTTTACTTTCGAATTCATAATTATCTTCCTAAACAAGTAAAATAAAGTTAGCCTGTAACATCCCACTGCTGGGCAAAGGCCTTACCTCAACTATGAGGTAGTT
This sequence comes from Pyrausta purpuralis, assembly GCA_963924145.1. Taxonomy (NCBI): domain Eukaryota; kingdom Metazoa; phylum Arthropoda; class Insecta; order Lepidoptera; family Crambidae; genus Pyrausta; species Pyrausta purpuralis. Next base: position 17,191,671 of record OZ001660.1, read on the forward strand.
TGAGCTATAATAATCAATGTTATAATTTAATTTTAATTTAATTTATAATGTACTAGCGGTCCCCCGCGACTTCGTCCGCGCGTTTTGAGTTTGCTCCCTTCCCTCCCGTCGCAGCGTGATGTTTTTAACCGACTTCAAAAAAGGAGGAGGTTATCAATTCGACTGTATGTTTTTTTTTATCATTTTTTTTTTGTATGTACGTTACCTCATATCTACTATCATATCAGTCGTTTGTCGACCGAATCGAAAATTTTTTTCACCTGCTTAGAGGGTATACCTTCTAGTTGGTCCCATTTTTTCCATTTTGGGATCTGATGATGGGATCTTGGTGTTTTCGAGAGAAACCCTCAAATTTTAAAGGCACGTATAGTGTTTCTTTACTAGAATCTTAATGTTGACGTGTTGTTACGTCTGATAGTCAACATTTTGTGGGGCTGAGCTGATGGTGGAACTCCTTAACGCCTAGGAGTTCAGTAATTATAATGACGAAACGTATGATGGGTATTTTGTAGCTTCGTAAAAAATAGAATCATAAGGTGCAACTCCCCCCCCCCTCTTATGTAATCACTAAAAATAAAGAAATAAAATAAACTTTAAAAAAAAGTAAAAACCGACTTCAAAACCAAAATGCACTAAAAAGTCTTAAATAAACTCTTCACCATTGAAAGGAAAGGAATCCGTTTTAGGCAAACAATTTCTTTTTGGAGTCGGTGCCATCACTTTGACCATCAAGCATCAACTATCACAGCACCGACTCCAAAAAGAAATTGTTTGCCTAAAACGGATTCCTTTCCTTTCAATGGTGAAGAGTTTATTTAAGACTTTTTAGTGCATTTTGGTCTTTCTCAGCCTTTCTAAGCCTTTCTCAATGAATAAGCTATCTAACACAGAAATATTTTTTCAAATCGGTTCAGCAGTTCCTGAGATAAGCGCGTTCAAACCAACAAACTCTTCAGCTTTATAATATAATTAGCGCAAGCGCACGTTGTACTTAAGCTGCGAACATTATTTTGGTGCGGAGTTATGTTAAAACTGTGATAGCTCCTAAGATATTTATTGGAATCAAATGATATAAAGGGCAAATTTGTTCTAAATGAAATGCTCGTGATGATGAATGTATTTATTTTGATAAGAATAAATACCTGTGTGTATAATACACCTCTAAAAATGATGCATATATTTTTTTCAAATTTATTAACATAATAAGTCAACCATAAAAGATAGACTTATGCTGTCGCGGACTTTATTATAGAACTCTTAATGCTGAACAATCTTGTCATACATGATTTTTGTGTAACTTTAGCGGTTTCTGCAGCGTACGCAGCGGAAGCTCTCAAAAGGAATATCTTTCTCCCGTTTTCGCAACATTTTTCATTGCTGCTGTGGTCTTGTGAGTCGTATCTTTATGTTATATAGCTTAAAGCCTTCCTCGATAAATGGACTATCTAACATAAAAAAAAAAACAAATCGGGCCGGTACTTTCTGAGATTAGCGCGTTCAAACAAACAAACAAACAAACAAACTCTTCAGCTTTATAATATTAGTATAGATTTATTCGATGTAATTTTTAAATTTAAATTTTTAATTTAATTTAATGTAATTCGATTTAATTTGATGTTTAATTTTAATTTTATTTTATTAATTCTAACTTATTATTTTCTTCTTTTGTGTCTTTGTGCAATTTATGGGCCAAGATGCCTGAAATAAAGATTTTTTTATTTTTTTATTTATACTTCACCACGCGGGCTCAGTGCGGATTGGTGGAGGGGTGTTTGCAAGGCAAGCGACTAACCCTGCTGTCGGATGTTATCAAACCGCCCCCATAAGGCCTCTGACTAGGCTTTACGACTAATATCAATAAGAAATTAGCCGGAACCAACGGCTTAACGTGCCTTCCGAAGCATGGAGATGCTCGTGATATATGTCACTTCTATGGTCGGAATGGTCACCCATCCAAACACGACCGCGCCGTAGGTTGCTTCACTTTGGTATCACTACCAAAGCGCTGCTACCACTGCGCTACGAGCACCTCAAATATCAATACCTCAATTATCTTCCTATACATATTAAATTGTTTTCATCCGTCGTACACCGTGTGTGTACCGTGATGCCTTAGTACGTATTTATTTACTTATATCTATCTGGGGGCACGGCAGTGCCCCCACCAAGTCGAGCAAAAAAGCGTCACGGCCGTACCATCCTTTTCTCGAAGCAATTCAGACCATTTTCGACCCCCTATAACTTCGTTGTGGATAAAACTAGAAGACTGATATTTTCAGAAACTATGCAACATTGTAAAGACACGGTATATTTTAAATATCATTCAATTTGAACCAGTATTTTGAGAATTATAACGGGTCAAATTTCTTAATTTTGTCACTCACTGACTCACCGATCATCAAAATGCTAAGGCACTTCTAGCAGACCTAGAAGCTTCAAATTTGGAATATAAGTAGTGTTTGGTGTATGAATTAAGGAAAAACTAAAAAATCTAGAAAAGACCGCAAAGAAAATTAAGCCCATACAGACAAGTCTGCAGTTAAATTTTTCAATATTGGCTTTATTCGTAACGATGTTTTACGGCAGTTATTATTATTGCGTGCGAAGCCGCGGGTTTAAGCTAGTCTCATATTAATATAGGCGCATGGTAGTGCCCCTGCCAAATCGAACAAAAAATGGGTATTCCCGTCATGAAAACACGTGTAAATAAAATTATTTAATGCAAAAAACGTACCTACGTGCGTATTCGTACTTATTACGAGTGCGTAAGGTTGTAAATTAATTATTATACTACGCGCTGCGATGCTAGCGAGTGAGCGCGGGCCGTTACTTACTACGCGATGCCTGGTGCTAGCGCGAGGGCGCGGGGCGGAGACAGTGGCGGGGCGCGCGGAAAGGTGAATGTCGCCGAGCGAGCTGTCGCGGTGCTAGCGCGAGGCGAAAAGTTCATAAGTCAGAGAGAGGGCTTTAATAAAATTCGTTGCTGGTAGATATACATATATACAATAAGTAGAAGGTACCGAAAAGGAAAAAAGTAGAACTGTCTACAAAATACAAAAAGAAATGAGATCCCATCAAAAACAATACTTGTCCAAGGCATGGCCAAGTCTCAACATATTTACATAAAACATTAAAGAATTTTAATATTGATATGCGTCACTATAAGATGCTGTTAATTTTTACGTAACAACTTAATGCTTCGAGTACGGAGATTCCAGACACAATTGATTTTCAATTGTTATGGACCACGATCGTGGTCTTAGAGACTGGACGTATTAAGACAGAAAGTCGCTTAAGTAGAGACTGAATAAATTAATAACCGACTTGGTATTACATGGATATCACAACTTTTTACCAAATACAAATACAAATACAAATGCGTTTATTTGCGTATTTTGGGTGTACAATATTGGTCTTAGTTTGTAAATACATTTGAGTTCACCAAAATTTGCTACATTTTAGTCAGCGTGCAAAATATAGTATTATGAGTTAAACCATGATAATGTCAAAAGTGGACATCATCGCCATCGGACTTAACATTTATTTCTAGCGAGTAAAATATTCATTAAGATGATAAAAAATATTCTCAATTAACCACGAGTGTAACTTTGTTTTAAATAAAGACCCCGTAATTCCTCTTATGTCCTCTGGCAATGCATTAAAAACTTTTACTGCCATAATAAATACATTCTTTTCAGCCAATGTCAGTCTGTATGCTGGAACTTGAAGGAAACATGTAGGACGCTTACGCAGACATTTACCCGACACTGGCAATTTTGCTGGGAAAAAATAACTGTGTTGCTTCACAAATAAACATATTTGTTTAATGTAAAGGCTGGTTAATGTCAGCAATCGAAACTGTTTAAAGAGGGGCCTGCAGGAATCTGTATAATCAGCACCACTAATGGCCCTAACACATTTTTTTTGAATTTTGAATATCAATTCTATGTCAGTAGAGTTGCCCCATATCATAAGCCCATATTGTAAAACTGAGGCAACGTAGGCGTGATATGCCTCCAGAGCAACCTCTGTAGAGACAGTTTCTCGTAATCTCCTTAGAGCAAATACGAAGCGGCTTAGCTTGTCACATACACTATTTACGTGACATTTCCAACTAAAGTGTTCATCGATAATTATTCCTAAAAAATTAGTTGTTGGTACGTTATGAATTGTATGTCCTTGATAGTCAATTTTAAGATTAATTTTATTAGATTGATATGTCCGAAATAGCATTATTTTAGTCTTGTCAATATTCACCCTCAAATTATTTTCATTTAACCATTTAATCACTTTTTTGATAGTCGTATTTATTTCAAATTCCAGATGGTCTTCGTCTTTTCCTTTAATGATCAATGTTGTATCGTCAGCAAAAAGAATAGATTGATGATCAATTACTTTAGGTAGATCATTAATATATAAATTAAAAAGTATTGGACCTAAAATACTACCTTGTGGTACACCGACTCTATTCGCTCTGAAGTCAGATTTGTATGTCATTTTTGTGTGAGAGTTCTTTATTTTAACCATCTTACTGATTTCCACGTATTGTCTCCGGTTTCGCAGATAGCTATGGAACCAGTCTGTTGCTGTTCCCCTAATCCCGTACTTTTGTAGTTTTTCGATCAGATTGGCATGATCGACAAAATCGAATGCTTTGCTCAAATCGAAAAACAGGGCCGCTACTGGTATCTTCTTATCAAGGCATTCTACTATTGATTGAACCAATGTGAAGATGGCTAAGGTTGTATTGTGATTTTTCCGGAAGCCGTTCTGTTCTGGCCTTAATATATTAAATTTATCTAAAAAACTATTTAATCTGTAATGCATTACCCGCTCATATATTTTTGAAAATATTGACAACAGCGCTATCGGTCTATAATTAGCTGGGACTGTTTTATCACCTTTCTTGAACAAAGGCTTAATAACTGATAATTTCAATGATTCTGGAAACGTACCATCACAAAGAGACAAATTTATCAAGTAGCTTAAAATTGGTGCAATAAAATCTGCCACTTTCTTTAAAATATTTGTAGATACCTCGTCATATCCGACGGCAGAGCTGTTTCTTAAGGTTTTAATTATTTTACAGATTTCCTCTGAGGATGTGGGTTGGAGAAATATACTAGAACTACAAATGTCAATATTGCTTTTTGTTTGGTCATGTTTCTTGGATTCACCATTGGTAGCATCAATAAAGAAATTATTGAGGATGTCAGCTATGTCATGTGGTTGACCATAGGTTTCCGCGTTGTAAATTATTTTTTCAAAGTTTGCATGGGACCTTGATTCTGTTGTTTGCGATGCTATTATGTTCCAGGCTGCTTTTGATTTGTTTTTAGCATTAAGTATGTAGTTTTTATTGCCACATTTTTGGAGATGCAGCATGCAGCGTCGGAGTACCTTCGAGTACAATTTATACTGGTGCTTATATAAAAGTTTATCGTTGATTTTGGCCCTTTGGTATTTGAAATATAATCGCCGTTTTTCTGTACAACACTTTTTTATGCCTTTGGTGATCCATTTTGCTTTATTGGTTTTCCTTTTGATTTTTATTAATAATTTAGGAAAACACAGGTTGTAAAATAGTTGAAATAATGAATGAAAATCATCAAATGCTTTATTAGGATTTTTTTCAGAACGTATATCCGAAAACGATAGAGCAGCCATACATTTCTGAAATTTTTTAACATTTTCAGTTCCGAAATCCCGTCTTATTTCGCACCACTGTGATATTGTTTTTTTGAATTTAAACCTAAATTCTGCTATCTGTCCAGTATGGTCTGATATTCCCAAGTTATGAACTGAAGCTTTGACATTTTTTGTATTGCTTATTATATGATCGATACATCTGGTTAGTCTTGTAGGTTCCGTTATATGCGGACTTAAATTAAAAGAATTAAGAAGATTTAGTAGTCTGTTTGAACAACTGAGTTGCGAGACTTGGTTTTTTTGACAAGTATTGTTTTTGATGGGATTAAACTAATCAAGCACAATTATACTTATTATTTACAAGTTACAGTCGAATAATAAGCAATTTGCGGTCTCAGCGAACTTTGTCAGTGGCCCCGTCCTGCCCCTGCCCCGGCTCGCTAAGAAAGCAATTATTCCTAAATTTATTCATTTTTATATCAGAACCTTTAGCTAACAATAACAAAAACATAAAAAGAACTAAAGAAATCGTTCCAGCCGTTCGTGCGTGATGGGCGTGACCTAGAAGAATAAGGATATTTTTTTATATTATAAAAAAAATATTGCACAAGTAGCACGGGACTTAAAGCACAAAGCATTTTCTGCCAGTTTAGGTCATGTCGAAGTAACGGCTTTACGAAGTGGAATGGGCGTACTACAGCGTGGTATAACGAAAATACTTTACGTGAATTGTGTCAGTACAAAAACAGAACAGCACATTTTAAACGGAGAAAGAATGCTTATGCTAAGCGGACTTTGTCCAACAATTATTCTCAAGACGATTATCTTACTCACCTTAATGTTTCATTGTTGTTTCAAGGCGTCGCCGCTCTGAGGTCCCGGATTTGATTCCCAGTTGGGTTGTCCCAACCGGGAATCAAACCCGAGAACTCAGAGCGGCTATATTGATATAGAAATCATAATTTCTATATGGGTTTGGGTCTGGGTGTTGTGTTATTACTGTTGTGTCTGGTTTCTATAACATGAGTGCATCAGGTAATTACTTTGGGATCAGAGCAATGTATGTGATCGGTGTAGAATATTTATTTATATTTCAAATAGCATCCAGACATGATTAAAAGCTGGCAGTGCAAAAAAATATCGTTTGGTGGTTTGAAAACAATAAAACTCTTGGTTGGAGGACCATCAACAAGATGTTAAGACAACTTTGTAAGGACTGCAGGATTTACATTGAAAGCAGACTGCAACTATTGCCTAACTAACTGACATAGCGAACGTCCTGCGGCTGATAATATTGATGTTGCCTCTAATCAGGCTATATTGTGCGAATGAAATCGCATCGCCATTGTTTGACACTGACAGTTACGTAATAGCTTCCCGAGTTAAAATAAAATGGTGGCGCCTGCTGCACAGCGCTAAACGAAAGTTTAATCCGAGGGAGTTTGCCTGATCCGCCGCGGTGCCGACGGGTTTGCGTTTTCTGACATAGACCTAATTATTTTTAGAGAGAGCAAAAATTTTAAGTTTGAAAGAACTGCTTATTATACTACAAAATTAAAGTAAAATGCAAAATGATCTTTTTGTAACGATGTTAAAACACCAACAAGATCAAGGTTCATATTGTCGATGTTGCTATGCCAGTTAAGCAGCTCTGCTTAACTGAAAAAAAGCAGCTTTGAACGGATTAGCAAATTTGTATTTAGATTTGTATAATTCATTCCGCAGATTAGAGCCGTACAGCACTAGTAAGTAAAAGAATAAAAGCCTATTTTTCTTAAGTTACAATGCAATGCTTATTTGGCAACTCTACTAGTTCAGTGGGTTTTGAACTGCCTAAAACCTAAACAAATTAAAGCAAGATTGGAATACACTTTCAGTAATTTGCAACAATTGTGATTTTTTTTTGCGTTTCCGAAACAAACTTAATACAAACTCTCAGACGTGTTCGCTCGAATGGATCATTGTTCTACACAAAATCCCGCTTAAGTGTGCATTAAGCAAGACCGCGATGCAACTCAGTTGCTGCGAGCGCTCGGATGAAAACAAATGTTTTTCGAAAAAACAGCGCACTCCATTAACCGATTAAAATGTAGGTATTCAAAACCTAGACAGCAAAATCTGCTTTTGTAATCCTTTAGCGGTTACTTAAAAAAACTAAAGACGTAGAAGAAGAAATATCATGCAGAATTCTTTGTAATAAAATAAAATATTTTTGCAATATCAATCAAATTTTGCCTAAAAATATGCTATCTTTGATGTAATCATCTGATGCCATAGAAAAAAAATCTATGGCTTTTTTAGAGACGGCTCTTAACAAAAAGGTTTGCCAAACTAAGTCTATACTTATATTTTAACGCTGAAGTGTTTGTTTGTTTGAACGCGCTAATTTTAGGAACTACTGGACCCATTTGAAATATTATTTTTGTGTTGGGGAGCTTATTTATAGAGAAATACTTTAGGCTATAAAACATCACGCTGTGACTGAGGGGAGAGGAACAAACTTAAAACGCGCGGATGAAGTCTCGGGTGACAGCTTGTATATAGATATAAATATAAGTATAGCTAGTATAAAGTATATAGACTGCGTCCTCGCGTTTTTACCCCGCTTTTATTAGCTTGGGTTGTATCTATGTATGTATGTAATGGAATCTTTGAGTATAATTTTAACCAATTTCCAGAAGTTTGTTTAATTTGAAACTTTGCACACGTATCAAGGACCGATGACAATGCAATAATTTAATAACAGTTTCTCAATATCCTTATAAGGACCACCAGGATTAATAATTTATAGAGCTAAGGTTCAACACTAAGGTTAAAAGATAGAGCTATCGCATGTCGCATGTCCGCAAATAATTAATTGGAACATCGAACTAAGAAATGAAAAATAAATTATAGTTTAAAAAAACTAAAAAAACACGCCTTTTCAGCTAACCGAACTAAAAAGTAGATTTTTGAAGTGAAAACTTTTTTAGCGGCGTTGAGCACTTTTGTGGATGGGGGAAAAATGTGAAACTCGCGTCAGGACACGTGGGCTGATCGAAAAACCGTAAGACGGTTGGCAAAATTATGGATGTAAGTTGATTTTTCTGAGAGATAAACTTTTTAATGTAATTTAATATAATATAAATTGTAATGTTTGTGTACGATAGCGCAATAAATAAATATTGTATTCTATAAAAATATTATATTATTATTATTATTGTATTCTTTCACAAAAATGATAGTACTTTTATATTGATAATAAGAGCAATTCATTCAAAATTATTCCCTAACTATTCCAAAAAATCAAAAATGCACAACGTTGATATTCAAGTTTTCACTTCTGCCGGCACTCCCGGAGTGCAATTTTGTGTTTTTAATTACAAAGAGTTAATATTACCGTAGTAGAAGATCGAACAATCAATCATAACTAATTACTCCAAAATAAAATTATAATAAAATTTCAGTTATTAGGAGAATAATTCAATTCAGAGTAAAAAGCGTGGGGTGCTTGATATATTAAATGTTACAATTATTCTACATGCAACTATCTATGCGCGGAGAGTTATGACAAAAACATAGTAAAAAGTTATGAAAATATAGTAAAATGCAACCCACGCTTTTTACTCTGAATTGAATTATTCTCCTAATAACTTAAATTTCATTATAATTTTATTTTGGAGTAATTAGTTATGATTGATTGTTCGATCTAGAAGGTCGAACAATCAATCATAACGGATAAGTGGAGCTTTTTAAAGATCAAATCAAGATAAGGTCAACAATCATGAAAATTAAACCGCCTTTAAAAATCTGACTTAAAGGCTTGAAATAATAATGCATTTGTGTTCGATTTAGGAAAACAAATTCTTTTGGTGTCGGTGCATGATGTTTGTAGACCGGTGCAGCTATGTTTCTTAATATGACATTAAGATTTTTAGTGAGTTTTTTTAAGGCGGCTTAATATTATGAAATAACGAAAATAGCAACGCCTAACGTAGGTAGAATCAATTTACTACACACGTGGTCATTTCCAATTAAAACCGGACAAAGCTTTGTAGTCGTATACGAGTAGAAAGAATTTTGTAATTAAAGACCAAACTTTCTTTCCTTGTTCAAACAATACCAATTTTTTTCACCATTTCAAAGACGTTTGTCTTTTGGACAGTTCTTGATTTACACGTTAAAAAAATATACAAGTTTAATAATTTTATAAAATACTTAGTTGAATTATGAGCCAACGGGAAATATAAGAAAATGGGAAAATTGGAAATAATTGCACAAATGTACATTGAGCGATGTTTCTTTCATTCTTACAAACGCTCGCTTCATTTCAACGCTCTCTTAAATACCAGCATCAGAATAAGTTACAAGGAAACGTTTTACGTCCCAGTTTTCCAAAGCAATAACGTAACAAAGTAATGTTTATGAATCGTATGGCAACATTGTACCATTTATTAACCATAAATGCATGTGTCTAAAGTCTAAACCTTTCCGCTTTGCTATGAGAATGATTTGAGTATTTTTCAGTACAATGTTACATTTTGAAGATTGAAGTAAACTCTGAAAATAGTTATGTTGCTAATTGAGAATGTATATGTCACATATATGAAAATTGTTATCATACTAATCTAAACATTTAGTTACTAATATAAAGAGTTTGCTCTGACCAAATCTATGAACCTATGACTGTAGCGTAAGATTTAGTTACCGGTCGAATTCGGATTTGATTGTTAACCCATTATAGACTGAGTTTTTTTGATGTGTCACATTTTTGTTTTTATTTAATATGTTCTTAATTATGGTCTACTTAATGATATACAAGCACTAAAAAAATTATCGGACCTTTAATATAGAAAAAAAATGCTGGTACCATATGGTACTGCTAGCCTCTTAACGTGTCAGTAGGTTAAAACACAACATTATTGTGGACTTTATAAAAATTAAGTAAATTATTTTATTATTATTATTATTATATGTAATATTATACAAACAGCTATCAGGAGTGGCATTAAATGTAAAAAAACTATATATTGGGTAAGTAACATTTATTTTTATCTTTGAATATTCAAAAATTAGGTATGGAACTTGGTATTGCACGCTGCACATAGTCCCCCGTTGCATTTTCTACACTCTTATCTTGTCCGAAAGTTGCAATCATCTTGAGCACATCTACGCACTGTGGTACCGTAGTAGGTCATAGGGCTTCAATTACGATGTTTTAATTATGCCATGATACTACGACGCTTGGGTCACTATTAGTGACACTACAAAATGATATAAAAAGAACTGCAATTAGTCAGTTGTTACATTTGTTTTTTGGCATCGGAAGTGAACGCATCGCACACGCCTGCTCATTAGCGTTATCGCCAAGCGGTTATCAGTGAAAGCGTGACTCGTGTTTTTCCAAGAATCTATTGTTTTTGATTTATTTTTTGTAATGGATATTCAAGTTGAAGGTATGTATAATTTCTTTTATAATTTTTTAGTGTCGTTTGACACTATGTATATTTTTGTGTAGCCCTGCTACGACAAAGCATAAAAGTTGACATTTTAATTGTAATTATATATTTTTTCGAAACTTTTAACTACTTTCGCATATACTTGCACACATAATTTTGATGTCAAAATGTGAGTCAATGTGTCTATTTTATAAATAATAAGAATTTAGCTGCGATCATTTGCGACTGGGGGTAGTAGCCCACTCGTAGCAAATGCTACGAGCATGCTACGAGAAACCTATTAATCTTGAAATTTAAACTACCCTGTATTTTTTTTGTTTCAGGTACAAATATCAAGTGTTCTATTACAAGAATACTTTTATTAGACACTTGGCTATCTATAAAGGATAGTAATAGTGATTCTGACAGATCTCGTCAAGTGTGCCAAACTCTGTTACAATCACTACCAGATGTTGAAAATATGAATACTAACGACTTGCAAAACAGGATTTCCAATCTTTGTGTAAGATTTGCGAAATACTGGAAGCAAGTCCAGCGATCGTATTCTAGAATTGTCACAAAATACAGCGAATGGCTGAACGAAAGTGAAGTTTTCACTCTGTCAACTGCGGCCGCCCACAACACTCAACAGCTTGCGGCTCCAGATCTTCCTTCCACGAGCGGCTTGCAGTACAGAAAGGACTTTAAGGACTGCAGCAAGAGGTCAAAACGACGCAGGTTAGCTGAGTTAACTAAGGTAGATGAGTCTGCTGTAAATTCTTTACTAAGTGATTATAATCAGTCTAACACCTCCTTTAGCTTTGTGGAATTCAAGACTGATGAAGTTTTATCTTTGATTACTGAGTCTAAATAAACTAAACACCAATATTTATTATTAAAAGAGTTCATAAATGCAAATTTTCCAAATGCACTGCCATCATATCAAAAAGTGTTAGAGGCCAAGAAGCGGTGTTACCCATCACAAGAATGTATCACGGAATCATCTGCCGAAATAGAGTTACAATCTTTGTTAGATCATACTACATCCCGAATACTAGAATCTCAAAAAGAAGTCCTTAAAACTATTGATATAAGTAAAGAGTTTGTTTTAATTGGTAAATGGGGGTTTGATGGTAGTACGGGACACAGTGAATATAAACAAAAATAGGTAGTCATATTTTGTAGTTATAATCTTTAACGGTAAAAAAACAATAATAAGGAGTAATTAAAGAAATCTTTGTTAAAAATATATCTAATCATTATTAATGTAATTTTTTTGTGTCTTAAGTTAATGTGTAATTTAAGTTTATTAAGATAATTTTTAGTAAATAAGGCTAATATGTAACTATAATTAACTTGTATTTGCTGAATTTCTTTTCTAAACATTGGAATACTTTTGTTCCTTTTTTTGATGAATAAATTATTGCTATTTTAATGTAATTGAGTTGTTTAATTAATATTTACCTCAGTCTATCATAAAACATTATTATTTCATGCAGTAGCACACACAGTACAGTAGCCATTAGCTACGCGAAACCCCTATGACCGCCCTCCTTTGAGCGCGGTACCACAGTGCGACGGCTTGAAGAAGGATCAAGAAGGTGATCCCGACCATCAAACCTTATAGCATCGGTTACACGGTTGTCCGTTCGAGATTGTTTTACAGATTTGGGCCGCCCGCCGCTTAGTTAGAGGAAGGTTTTGAAATCGAGTCAAATATGTTTGAGTTATATGCCTGCGGAAATCTAACTGGCTTTCAACACTGCCTGCTTGTCTCGATAGCACCCAAGCATTGCAAATGATTATGTGTTATTTCTCGACATTAACGACGTGGTCGCGAGTTTTTCGCTAATACAACCTCATAAGAGGCGCTGAGCTGCCAACCAGTGAGATTATTTATATCCGCACCAGCATCTTCGTCTCCTGAATTTTCATCTGAATGAACGGCAGGATCTGGTGGTTTTATAAATATTTGCTTCGGCTGGAGATCTTCATCGTCCTCCAAAATGTACATGTACTTATTGCAAACTATGAGAACCTATTTTACTACACCTTCCTGTATACCTTATATACTATTGAAAAAATCATGTACTTCCCCAAAAATATAGTACAAGTAAAAAAACATAAAATTCAACAGACTCGGTAGGCGGCTAGTGGTACCGTACGGTACCGGCATTGTTGACATACAATATTAGCCATTATTATTGTATATTGACCTAATTTTACAACATTTCACAATAAAAACACTTATGTAGAATACACGATTGCAACGAAATTCGTATTTCACTATCACACAAAGAAAATATGATCACTTACTTGAAAGGCACCATTTTTCCAAGAAATGTTTGATACACTCACTTCAACCATCAATCACACACAACTGAAAAAAATAACTGTCAATTTTGATTTCTAGAAGCATAGACCATATCTATTGGCTACGACTTGCACCAATAAGAGCGCTGCATCTTGTGCCGTGTTGATTTATAGCACCAAAATAAAACACACAAAAAAGTGGTACCATTTGGAACCACTAGTCTATATATATATATATTTATCTTCACTTTGCTTGCAATCTGTCTGTCTAGTGGACATTTAGCAATTGGTTTATAAGTATTTAAGATCTTGTACGTTAAGTATCCACTGACACTCCCGCCTTCCCAAAAAGAAATATCTACTCCAATAGATCTTGTGGTATTTTCCTTCGCAGACGACGAGACATAGTCGGCTCGTCCATTAAGTGCTGGGCAAGTGTGTTGGGATGATTGGATATTCTGGTCCTGTATGCCTGTGTGCTATCCGCAATCTTTTGCTTTACAGTTTTAATGTTTAGGTCGTGATGCAGTCTGTCATTGGTAACGAACCATGGTGCCTTGGTTATCATACGCAGCATTTTCGATTGAAATCTCTGGAGGATCTCTATGTTTGAGTTGGCAGCTGTGCCCCATAGTTGTACACCGTAGGTCCACATAGGTTTTATAGTGCATTTGTAAAGCAAAAGTTTATTTTCTAAGGACAGTTGTGACTCTCTTCTAAACATCCAGTACATATGACGGACCCTTTGGCCCATTGCTAAACTCTTGGTGAATATATGTTTTCTCCAAGTAAGTCGTTTGTTTATATACATTCCCAAGTATTTCGCCTCATCACCTTAAGGGACTTCAACTTGATTTAGAGAGACTGGTGGGCATGATCGATTAGTATTTATCCAATGAGAGGATGGCAGTATCATCAACGAAATTTCCAGTGACAATTCCCTCTGTGGTTGGTAAGTCAGCAGTATATAGGAGATACAGCGTAGGCCCCGTTACACTTCCTTGAGAAACCCCAGCATCTAAAGAATGTAGTGGCGTTATCTCTTCACCTTGTTTTACAAAGAAATATCTGTTTTCTAGGTGTGATCTAATAAATTTATAATAATTTATTGGGAGAGTTCTCCTTATCTTAAACAAAAGTCCATCGTACCAAACACTGACAAATGCTTGTGAAATATCCAGAAAGGCAGCAGAACAATATTTTTTGCTCTCAAAAGCTGTACTTATATTGTCCACGAGTCTGTGAATCTTTTCAATGGTGCTATGCTTTTTGCGGAAGCCAAACTGGTGTTCAGGACTACAGGTACTAGTCTATAATGGGTTAAGTTTATTTACGAGTAAATTACTTTACACATACACGAGCCATCAGTAATAATAAACGATGCATTCAATTTGCCTATTCAAACGTGTATGTCAAAGACTACAAGACAAGAGTACACTGAACTATCGAGCGCTTCGGGCATAACTACCCTAGAGTTATAGAACAAAAGAAACAGATAAAAACTCGATGAAATGAAATATTGGGTAATTTAATTTAATAATTGAAACCCTTCGAGCAGTTTTTAAGAAACGTGTTCGCTTTTATGTTTATGTTATGAGATGATAGGCTATGGTTGTCATCTTGTCTAAAGTCTTGTCATAAGATGTCGAAACATATTAATTGGTCTTTTAATAAATTAATTTAATATTAAGTGCCCTGCCTCATTATTCCCACATATGTCGAATCCTATTACAGTTTACAAGTGATATATCCTTACGAGAGCCGCTTCACTTGTGTATAACTCTTAATCACTACCTATTTAACGAAGCGAGATGACACTGCCGGATCTAATATTCGAAGTAGTGTCAGGCTCAAATATTCAGTAACACTAATAATACTACAACTCTAAACCCATAAGCTTTATGAGCTCACGTCGAAAGCTCATTAGTCTATAACGCAAACGCTATTAGTGAATTAATTAATTACAAATAAATTGCTATTATGCACAATGCAGTTTAGAATGTTTGCACTATAAGGATGAGGTAGAAAGTTAAAAAACACTTTTGTGAGTGTGTGGCATGTAATACAAGAAACATTTTTAGGGTTCCGTAGCCGAAAGGCAAGACAGGGAACGCTTATAGTTTCGTCAAGTCTGTCTGTCTGTCCGTCCATATGTCAAAGCTACTTTATTCTGAAACTATTCGTATTACACAGTTGAAACTTAGTAGGTATATGTATCCTGTTAACCGCTTTACGATTCTTATAAAAAAAAAGATATTTAAGAGGGGTAATACATGAAACTAAAAGCTTTATTTTTTTTCTCAAATTTATGTGTGAATGGGGTCTATAGGTCTTTTAAATAAAATCGAGTGTTTAGTTTAGTACTATTATATTTGCTGTGGTTCAATTGCATGATATCCAAACGATCGTTACTAATTGTATTTTATGTTACCAGCAAATGAACCACAAAATATCTCTTTGTAAACAAGTGTACTGTTTATATCTTTTCTATTGAAAGGTTTTGACGGTGACGCAGTAGGGTATTGATGTTAAATTTATCTCGGCAGGGACACGGCTAAATTTACCAAGGCGGGTCTGGCTGACCGAACAACCAGGTCGGAGGGCGATAGTTCGTATTAATTCGTGCATGACCTTAGAATTTGGTTGTAATGAGTGACTTTTCACTCCCTCAAAAAAGAGATATTATAAACTTTGTATACTTATATAATACAACAAAATTGGATTCACGTAAATGATAATGAAATCAAAATATTAAAATGTGGCGTGTATTTATATGTAACACAAAACATAAGACTACTGGTTAAATTGCGGACATCATCGCCTTAACATTTTTAAAACGAAATCGCTTGCACGCACGCACTACTCATAAATGGACGTCGCTTCAAACAAAAAAACCGGCCAAGTGCGAGTCGGACTCGCGCACTGAGGGTTCCGTGCCAACTTTAACTGAATTTGGGAAGCCACTTACTTCCACTTAGTAAAATCCACAATATTTTGTTGACAGCAAATATAACTTTGTTTTTCATAGTGACTGTATAAAGTACAAAGTTATATTTGCGGTTGTTGAAAATGTGCTATATCTCAAAAACTTCTCGTTCGATCTCGTCCAAACTAATTTTCGTTGAAAGTATGTGTTAAGATCTACATTACATTATTTTTCAAAATTTACACTCGCTTAGTTTAGAAATTAGATGGGGGGACGCCCATTTCACCACTTTGGAAGCGTCTAGCTATCAAACGTTAGACTTGAAAAGAATAAGGTTTTAGGAACCTCGGTGTCATTTTAAAAGACCTATCTATAGACTTCCCATACGTATAGGTTTGGCAAAAAAAATTTTTTTTTGGTTTTTGTTTCATATTAGAGAGAGCCCCCCCTTAAATGACATATTTTTTTTATTTTTTGTATGAGAACCGTAAAGCGGTTAACGGGATACATACTTCTACCAAATTTCAACAGTGTGATGCTTATAGTTACAGAATAAATGGCTGTGACATACGGACGGACAGACAGATAGACAGACAGACAGACAGACAGACAGACTTGACGAAACTATAAGGGTTATTAAATAGGCTATTAAATATGAAGTCCATCTTCAAATAAGTCAGTTAGATGATACCTTTCTATGTTATCTTGTAACAAGCGGTCTCCCGCGTCTTTGTCCGCGCGTTTTCAGTTTGTTCCCTCCCCTGTCGTCGCAGCGTGTGTTTTATAAGCATTCCTTGATAAAGAACTATCCAGAACAAAAATATTTATTCAAATCGGTACAGTAGTTCCTGAGTAATCTCAGAAACTACGCGCTTATACTAATAAACAAACTATTCAGCTTTAGTATACATATGATAGGTTGCTATGAAGGGTCGACCACAAAACTGAGATATTTCTGACGTCACTTTTATCGCTTTTGTTTTCATTTCCCTCCGAAATGATGTACTCCGCATTAGTCTTATCTATCAAAGGATTTTTCTGTCACCTAAAAGGTGAACACTTATTTCATGATAATAATATGGAGTACATAAATTGGGTAGAGAAGACGACAAAAAAGACGTCCTACGAGACGTCTCAGTTTCGCGGTGTACCAAAAGGCAGATACGAGTATGCACCAAATCAAATCAAATCAAATCATTTTTGTAAAACATAGGTGACAGAATTCAGGCAGTACATGACGAGTAGAGCTCTATGTTTGGCCTATGAGTGGCGTACAAAATACAAACAAAAACATGCAACATCACAGTATTACAATGTCATAGCAATTGAATGTCAATGGTTTAGAATGTTTTAACACTCACAGTGTCATATTTTATATTCATAAAGATGAAATAAGAAACCAAAAATTTGCGCACGGGCGGGACTTGAACCAGCAACCTCGTGGCTCACCGGGCCAATTCAATGTCAATTAAAATAATAATAATGTCATGTCGAAATTATATTACAAAGTATCAGCCAAAAATTCGGATAATGTAAAATATGATTTCCTTATCAAAACTGTCAACAATGCACCATTCTAGACCTCATCCAAACCTGACATCAAGTGCGATTGAGGT
This sequence comes from Pyrausta purpuralis, assembly GCA_963924145.1. Classification (NCBI taxonomy): domain Eukaryota; kingdom Metazoa; phylum Arthropoda; class Insecta; order Lepidoptera; family Crambidae; genus Pyrausta; species Pyrausta purpuralis. The sequence goes on from OZ001660.1 coordinate 17,209,592, forward strand.
CAAATATCTGCTTAGCCGTAAATAGAAGCTCCTATTTCACTATGTCTGATTAAGTTAATATCAGCGTTATTTTGTTCTCTACTTCTGCCTCGGTGGCGCAGCGGTAAAAGGGTTGCACTTTAAAACGGCGGCGCTAGAGGTCCCCGGTTCGATCCCCGGGTCGGGCCAAAAATATATACCAAGGTTTTCTGTTCAGAAATTCTTAGGGTAGCCTGGAGTTTAGAAGTTGGCGATGTTTAACCCCTGTACCTCGAAAAATAAATTAAAGCCGCTGGTCCTGCATCTGATCTCTCTCCGGTCGTCTCAGATTGCTGTCCCATCGGGCTATGAGAGTGAAAGGAATAGAAAGTGCACCTGTGTTTGCGTCGAAAGCGGTTAAGGGGACTATTACTATTATTATTACTTCATAAGAAAATATGTTCCATATTTAAATAATAATTAATTTGTATGTGCTTATTTATCGATGAATAGGCCATTAGACAGTAAGATGGTATTGAAACTTACCCTAGTATTAATGATACAAACCGTGTCAAACCAGTCTCCGACAAATCTAAACTGTAAACAAGCTTTTACAATTAAAAAAACAGAAAACAGGCTGAATCGTGTTAAGCTCGTAAATTAAGACCAATGAAGCCCTTAAATAAATCTTCGATTCTCTTAAGGAATTCAGAAACAACAAATCACGGGGGTTCTTTTTCTTAAGGGCCCTACCTACGCAATATAAGAGTTATCATCATTATTCAGCCAAAGGACGTCCACTTGTGAACATAGGCCTCCCCCACAGTTTTCCACGGCAACCGAGCACAAGCGGTCTGCATCCAGTTTGGTCCTGCGATCTTTACAAGGTCTTCTATCCAACTTGTCGGTGAACGTCTTCGTCTGCGTCTTTGGTCAAAGTCACTCCAATCCAGAATTTTTCTGCCCCAACGTCCATCGCTATGTGCCATGTTATTTGCCACTTGAACTTACTGATTCTCAGGGCTATGTCCGTTACCTTAGTTTGTCTACGTATCTCTTCAGATCTGATAGAGACGCATCGAGCATAGTCCTCCAAATTAGAAATAGACCTATTGATAATAATGAGAATTTGATAAATTCACATGTCGTATGATTATACATTTAAAAAAATGAAGTCTGTTTTCGTAAGTCAGAATTTCTCACTTATTTCAACTGTTTTTTATGCATTAGGGGGTCTCTGCCGCCTTCCCATTTTTAAAGAGGAATTGCTTCTTGAACTTTAAACCAGAGACAAACTTCAGCCACAGGCGAGGTGGATAATATTTTGGTTCTGAAGTTGGTGAAGCGGTGACTTTGATGTTTTGAAGTTTGAATATTTTTCTGCGTACTTTTATAACGTCTTTTTGTGTTTCGTTTGATACGAATACTACGTAGGGCCCTTAAGTAAAATTATTTAGCGGATTGATTTTTGGTTTAATAGGATTTAAATGTTGGGCGCTGAAATAAACACTTTTTATGTTACCGTATGTTATCTATTTTATAGAGCCCTAAAGAAGACTTTGAAATTGCATTGGTTATAAAACTCAGAAACTAGACAATTATCTATACGCTTATCCTTCGCACTTGAGTCGATATAAAACATAGTTTCAAAGAGCAATACAAATAAAATAAAATAAAAATAAAATAGTATATAATTATTATAGTATGTACAAGTAGATATATGTATTTATTTTATCGCTTGCGTTATGTTTATGTAATATTTTATTAGATCATGTTGTATTTATTGTAAATTGTATTCATTTTGTGTCTTTGATTTTATAATATGTTTATCTTTTTTGTTGATGTGTGAAATTATACGTTTTTTTTCTTCTAATAGTAACTCATTTTCTTTTTGTCTGTCGCACCGCCCACAATCATTTCTGCTTAGCCCAAAGGTATGACTGGCAGAGAATACCATATGGTGTTAAGTCCACCTTTTGTACAAATTTTTGGTTGTGCAATTAAGTATAAATAAATAAATAAAAATAAAATATGGACACAAATAACAAAATACAATAAAATAGAAAAATCACAAGTACAATATTGGCGGTCTTGTCGCTGGAAGCGATCTCTTCCAGACAACCATTAGGAAGAGAAAACAAAATTTATTAATGGTAGAAAGCGGTATTTCTACCTTTTAAACACCGCTTTCTACAATAAACTAAAGCGGACAATAAATACTTATTGTATATCTCAATGTGATTATCTCACAGCCATCCAATCCGGACAAATCTAGATAATTCCGGAACAGACCTGATATATTCGAGAGTAATTGGAGGCGAAAATAGAGAAATGTACTAATAGGAATTACCAAATGAACGTTTTACCTTATTTGTAGTGACTAGGTTAGGATATAGTCTGATTTTATAATTTTATACAAAAACAAGGTACTAACATCAACAGATCTGTAATCCTTCTCCGATACGTGATTAAAAGTCAAACAAAACCAAAATATGGATTGATGGAAAAAAATATAATTACTCTTGATTGGTATTTAATTTAGTGTTGGTACAGAAATAAGCGCCAGTTTTTATGTACATTAAATCAAACAGCATACTTGTAAGTGTAATGCATTGCATGCCGTATGCCATCGGTCACATTTATAGACTTAAGAAGCCTATGTTCAGCAGCGATGAAATTATTTGTTATCCACAAACCGATCTTAATAATACACTAGAGTTGACTGACTTTAAATCTGATCAGTTTTTAATAAAATAACTCAAATATAAAAGACACAGTTAATGCCCTTAACACATTAAGAAGAACGGATAAAGTTTAGTCACAAAGCACTCAGCCCCGTATTTTTTGTAAGGCTAATTGGCCACAATTAATAAAATAAAAGCAGATCAGCTGAATTCCCTCCCATTATGTCAATATCCTTGAATATTAAGAGGGCACGTCTCACTTAGTATCTCATCGTATTATCTGGATTTCCGAGCCGTGATCACGTATGATACGATAGGAAATGAAGGCATTGTCTTACTTAACCTTTGGCCAAAGTACAAAAAAACGGCTAGACAATAAAAAAAATATAATAATCAATATATTGGGAATTATAATATTTGATGTCCCTTTTTGTGTAGTTGTTAGCGCTCCCGACAGGTTCGAATCCCGAAAGGAGCAAATTTTTGTGTGATGAGCACACAAAAGCATGAATGTTTATGTATTTGAGTATTTACAAGAGAAGATCGTAGTCCGATGTTTCGACACACGAGAAAATAAATCCTTAGTCTGAAATCAATAAATTTAAGTTGGTGTTTTGTCTGGCGCCATATAATTTTTGCTCGAACTAAGGAATAGGGAGGAAAATTTACCTTTAATATCCTGCGTAGACACACTGGCACCGTCCCACGTCCATGCGACCTCATCTAATGCAGGTGCGGCGGCGGCTAACGCGGAAAACTTCACGCGGCGCTTATATGTAGCCCTCGGTGAGGGTTACATATTTGCACCGTTTGGGGTTGAGACATTGGGACCGTGGGGGCTGGAGGCGCGCCGATTGTTTAAAGAATTATCGGCGCGCCTAATCGAGGCCTCGGGTGACCAGAGGGCTGGCAGCTACCTCGGCCAGCGAATCAGTCTGGCCATACAAAGAGGCAATGCTGCCAGCCTCCTAGGCACCCTGCCGCCATGCGGCGGAAATTTAGAGGATGTCTTTTATTTATAGTAGGTATAAGTTTTTTTCTTTTCTTTCTTGTATTTATTCTTTAGGTTATATGTAAATTACTTAGTTTAATTTCTGTTTATTTGATAGTATTGAATTTCTTAAAAAAAAGAAAAAAACATTAATATCAGTACACTCGTTTTCGATTTATAATTGGTGTAACTAACACGACTTTCTTTTATCTATACAAAAGATATAAGATACCTAAAGAAGAATACAAATAACGTGCCTGCTGAAAAAAGATCTGTCTGTTTTTTTACGCTATGCTATTACCCCGCCGATCGGCCGTGTTCACTTTAATGAAAGCTTCGCGCTCCGCGGTGGAGCCGGGCTTTTCAAGTTCACGTTACATGATACCTTGAATCGATTGCGCTAGTTCTTCCTTAACTAAGGCCTGGTTTTGATCGATAGTTAACTAAACTATAGTTGAATGTCATTACTAGCAGTTGAATATTTCCGATTGTGCTTGTTTTGAAGAAAAAATGAAACAGCTATTCTATTTGGATAAGGTATTTTTGCTTTAGAATGTTTTTTAACACTCATAGTGTCATATTTTATATTCATAAAGATGAAATAAGAAACCAAAAAATTGCGCACGGGCGGGACTTGCGCTCTTACCAATTGAGCTACCGTTCTGTCAGTGCGACCCGGCGAAATTTGTGGTTTCTTATGAAAACGTCAATTGCGTGACGCTTAGCGCCATCTAGCCGTCTGTTCATGAAATAGATGGCCTAAGCAGTTATTCTTTACAGAATAAATTCAACTTAGAAATTGATGTCGCTTCGCTATCTAATGCTTTAGAATGTTTTTTAACACTCAAGTGTCATATTTTATATTCATAAAGATGAAATTAAGGTATTTTTCTTTGAATTTTGGACCTAAGTGACGTCACAATTTATCTGTGTGGCAGTCATCTGAAGGAACGTTTAGGAGGTATAAAAGTAGTGTTACAATACAGGTTGCTTGAGGTCCTTTCAAGATTGTATTAATTATATTTTGAAGCTGGAAAAACCGGTCCCTGTAAAAAGCATTACGGAACATAAGCCACCCTTATGGAAAATTTATGTTCAACACTGGACGTTGTTTGGCTGTTAAAGATAATAGGACTCTTTCCTACGCGCACTGATTTTGGGTAATAGAGCGGTATTCTAACAGTCTGACGACATTTTTAGGGTTCCGTAGCTGAATGGCAAGAAACGGAACCCTTATAGTGTCGTCAAGTCTGTCTGTCTGTCTGTCTATCTGTCCGTCCGTATGTCACAGCCATTTTTTTCTGTAACTATAAGCATCACACTGTTGAAATTTGGTAGGAAGATGTATCCTGTTAACTGTTCTACGGTTCTTATTCAAAAAAAATAAAAATAATGATATTTAATCGGCGGGCGGTATACATGAAACTAAAACCGAAAAAAAAATTAGTCAAACCTATGCGTGTGGGGTGTCTATAGTAGTAGTCTTTTAAATTGTCATTAAGGTTCCTAACACTATTTACGATACGATACGAAGTACTATTCAGCCAGGATCAAAGCCTGATCCGGTCAAACCGGCACACCAAATAGCACGATTTTTAGAAGGAGGGACACGCTCTGAGATGGGAGAGGAGACCAACTAGCCGGAGCCTATCGGCCACAACATTAAGGTTCCTAAAACTTTTTTTATTTTAGAGTCTAACTTTTCATAGCTAGACGCTTCCAAATTGGTAAAATGGGCGTCCCCTATCTAACTTCTAAACTAAGCGAGGATTAATTTTGTAAAAAATATATAATGTAGATCTTAACAAATACTTCATCGAAAATTGGTTTGGACGGGATCGAACTAGAAGTTTTTGAGATATAGCACATTTTCAAGAACCGCAAACATAACTTTGTTCTTCATACAAACACTATGAAGAACAAAGTTATATTTGCTGTCAACAAAATATTGTGGTATTTTATTAAGTTGAAGTAAGTGGATTCCCTAATTCAGTTAAAGTTGGCACGGAACCCTCAGTGCGCGAGTCTGACTCGCACTTGGCCGGTTTTTTTCTGCGGAAAAAAATACTCTTTTCACCAAGCCAGAATAGGCAGATAGGTACATTATGATAGTTCCATCTACGAAGGCGCGCGTCACCATTCGGTCGAATCGTTCTTAATATCTGTTTTCATTTCTTTTACTAATATTTGATAATATGATTATTTAATATTTATGACTAAATATTGTACTATCTGTCACGCCCCCCGCAGCCCGCGCTTTACTCTATCACAATAGAGTGGTGCGCGTTTTCTTTAATAACACTATCAAAGTAGATATGTTTTATTCATTTTTATTTTATTATTTATAATCAGGTTACAAATAATTACATAAGCAATTAGGCCCATAGAATAAATACCTTACAGACTAACATACACACAATTTATTTATTTATACTCGCACAACCAAAAATTTGTACTGAAGGTGGACTTAACGCCATATGGCATTCAATAGTAATACAATATGGCATTATAAAAAGAATAAAAAAAAGAAAATTGAAATTTATAAATAAATATATTATATATGTATAATAAGTTTATGATATGAAAATTAAATACACTTACATTATTCTTATAAAATTTAAGAGCTAGGTTCTTATCGGTGGACTTTTTTTCATAAAAACTCCAAATTAGAGAAGATAGTGGGATAGTTTCCCTCTTGCCTTCCACACTTACATTAGGTACGTATATTTTATCTCATCGTACAGTTTAATTATTTTCTAAGTAACCTTCTTACTAATATTTAACTATAATGATGTTGGTAGGGCCTACTTTATTCAAATGCACTGTTGCTCAGGCCTATTAAATCGCACAGTGAGGCGAGTAAACTACTTCAGAACGCCCGTAACTTCAAGATAACTTACAACAAGTGTAATTTAAAATGGCATAAAGAATTTAATGCAATCGTTTGTATTGAAAATGGGGGTGATACACTGAGAGAAAGGAATAATAATCTTTTTTATTTTGGCAACGATCTCTGTAAACTTATCAATATAGTCCGAAAAGACTTAAATAACTATAACTATTGGTATTACAGTAATCTCCTAACAATAAATACTAAAAAAAAAACTCGTATATGATAGTCTCGGCAAAAAATAAAGTAACAACAGAAACTCGAACCAAGAAACATACCTAGGTCTACAATTAGACGACGAACTTACCTGGATATCACACATTGCAAAAGGGAGATCTAAACTTATCTCCTTAAATAGTGCGTTGCGTAGGGTAATTGCTTATATTCCACTCAAAAATTAAATGACTATATGTTCATCATCATCATCATCATTATCAGCCAAAGGACGTCCACTACTGAACATAGGCCTCCCACACGGCTTTCCACAGCGACCGATTACTAGCGGTCTGCATCCAGATTGATTGATTGATTGATTTATTTATATATTCTTAGGAAGATTTACAGTTTTAATAATCACTATATCTAAATAACTTAATGCTTACATCAATACTAATAATAAATCTCCACATATGAGTAGTCAGATATCAAGATAAGGTCCGATTGGGGCATCTACAATCCAAAGGAAAGAAACAATAATCTCAAAAACAAAAAAAAACAAAGTACAAAAAAAAAACTAAGGAACAATGGTGTTAGTACAATTTATCACGAAGTTTAAAAATCTCAAAATATGACTTAGTCATTAATCGCTTAATAGAGGTAGTGCTTGTAAAGAACAGGTCAATGTCGATAGATAATATGGAAAAAAAATTACAACTACGAATCAGAAATGCGTTCTGCCTGTAATTTGCATGGACTAAGGGTACATATAGTATGAGGGCGTGATCCTGAGATCTTTATAAGGACATCGTCTGTCATCTTGTCCGTGGACGTCTTACGCTGCGTCTTTGGTCGAAGGGTCTCCAATCTAGAACTTTCCTGCCCCAACGGCCATCAGTTCTTCGCGCTATGTGCCCTGCCCACTGCCACTTAAGCTTACTAATTCTCAAGGCTATGCCCGTTACCTTAGTTCTTCTACGTATCTTCTCGTTTCTGATTCGATCTCTTAGAGAAACACCGAGCATAGCTCGCTCCATCGCTCGTTGTGTAATTTTGAGCTTCTTTATGAGGCCCATAGTTAGAGACCACGTTTCGGATCCGTATGTCATCACTGGTAACACATACTGGTTGAAGTCTTTCGTCTTCATACACTTAGGTAATTGAGACAAGAAGACGCTCTTGCGCAGTTTCCCAAACGCTGCCCAGCCGAGTTGGATTTGTCGATTGACCTCTTTCTCAAAGTTGGACCTACCCCATTGGATCACTTGTCCCAGGTAGACGTACTCGTCGACAACTTCGCGAGTTGAGTTCCCAACGGATACTGGAGTGGGTACAACAAGGGAGCTCGACATAATTTTCATCTTTTCCATTTTCATTTTAAGACCCACTTGTTGGGATACTCGGTCGAGGTCTTCGAGCATAGTGCCAAGATCATTCAGCGTCTTTGCCACAACGACTATATCATCGGCAAATAGAAGGTGTGTTATGTATTCACCATTGACACAGATTCCGAATCCTTCCCATTCCAGGAGCTTGAAGGCGTCTTCCAATGCCGCTGTTAACAGTTTCGGAGATATAACATCGCCCCATCTTACACCTCTTCGCAATGGAATCGCCCTCGTATTCTGTTCCTGTACTCGGACCGACATGGTGGCGTTCTTATACAGACACTTTAACACCTCAATACACCTATGTCTATGTGACACCGCTGAAGAGACCTAAGCACCGCCCAAGTTTCGATCGAATCAAAGACCTTCTCATAGTCCACAAAAGCTAAACATAGAGGTATATTTTACTCCTCGGACTTCTGTTTAATTTGCTTTAGCGTATGGATGTAGTCTATGGTACTGTAGCCTTTCGGTATCCGGCTTGTTTGATTCTGCTCGTTATTTCAACCAGACTGTTTCCAGGTTTTACGCATTTAACGTTACACGCTGTATAAAGAGGTGGTCGGACATCATATTCGGCAATTATATTGCACCAAAAAATCTTATTTATCTGACCGAAATTTAAGCGACTTAAACAAAAGCAATTTATTTTATAGTCATTATGGTATTTACAAAAGCAATTTATTTTATAGTCATTATGGTATTTTATTGAGCTTCTAAGGCTTAAGGCGATTTAAAACTATGACGTCATAGTTTTTTTGTGATCAACTGACGCGCAATGAAAGGCAGGCCTAAAATGTTTTACTTTTTTTAATATGGTCGTGGCATTATTGGTTATTGCGGGTAACCACTAAATTCTCTCAGCGTGACACAATCCTTATTGGTGCAGTTGAAGCTTCGCATTTTGCTTGAGATAATGAGAATAACAGTACGCGGAGCCTCGCTGAGCGGTATAAGGAATCCAATTTGAATTTGAAATGGCCTAGAAGCTAAAACATTTCAATTGGAATGAAAATGAAACACAATTATTTTGATTTAATGACCGTTCACGATTTAATAGATCTATAATTAGAAAGTATGAATGCTGTGGTGGTGGTTTCTATTTCTTTACACTTACTCACGATGTGACACTCAGTCACACCCTTTTGATACTTATTTTTAGTTTGTGAAAGGTGCGAATGCTTGACATTTCCATCCTTAATACAAAGAAAAAATATTGTGGTGTGGTTGAGGACTCTGCCGCTTTTCCAATGAAAATCGTTTGAAAACACATCACAATAACAGGCGTCAATTCAGGGAGAACTTTGCTGTTGGATAAAAAATACTGGTTACAATACATATTATAACAAGAGCGTCGTAAAATCCAATACTAGACGCCAAGGTTTTCTTAGTACTAGAGAGAGCTTCTCAACCTTTGGAACTGACTGTTTTATTTTATTTCAATTTGTAAATGATTTTGCACCCATTAAGTAGAACTTTTTATAAATAACTTCCTTTTTTGATAAGGTAAAATATTAAGCGCACAGACAGAAACTGAATTGGAAAATCTGTTTCCAGAAGATTTTCGATCGTGTAAATCACAAAATTTTGGAGTCATTTGAAGAACATGGGTAACTTCTACGATAGATGAAATCGTATACTTACTCTTGCTATAATTATTGTCACAAAGAAAAAAAATGCAAATAATATTTATTACTTTTACAGTGTGATAGTTTCATACATTAATATAAAACAATTTAAAATATAAAAAGCTTATTCGAAGTGGTCTCCATTGCCTGCGATACAGTCTTTTAAACGTTGATGCCAGTTATCAATAGAAGCACGCTCTCTTAAATGGGAAAATTCTTCACTGCCAATCGTATGAATCGTATGGGACTCCAAATTATCATGGCGTTTAGAGTAAGCCGTATTCTCTAAAACTGACCATAAATCATAATCCAGCAGATTAAGATCGGGACTAGACGACGGCCAGTCTTCAGCTCTGATGAAGTCCGAAACGTTCGCTTCTAACCAAGACTGCGTGGACCGAGCTTTATGACCCGGCGCCGAGTCTTGTTAGAAAGACCAACTTGGTTATTGAACATGGTGTTGTTAAGGGGCTTAATTACCTTCTCAAGAATGGTATCTTGTTACACTTGTGCCAATGTTTTGATACCTTTTTCACAAAAATATGGCTCAGTCACCCCTTCATAGCCAATACCCCACCAAACGGTCATTTTGTTTGTTAAAATGTTGTTCAATTGTAAAGATTTTCTCATTAGCAAACAAAAAATTTCTGTGACCTCCCTTTGCGTACCGCTTCAGTAGTTCTTTCGATTTTACCACCCTATTCTTTTTTAAATTATCAGTTATACATTGACCAGTGCGTCTCTTATAGGCTGCAAGTCCTAAGTCATCTTTTAAAATACACGACATGGTTCTGGGTGCTATATTCATCTCCCGAGATAAAATCTTTTGTTTTCGGACAAGACTTCTGCGAATTCTTTCCCTTACTGCTTTAACCACCTTTTTCGTACGAACACTACGTGGACGGTCAGTTTTTTTTCTGTCACAAACAGAGGTGGTCTCATTGATACACAAACATTTGACTAATACCAAGCGTATGGAGAGTTTTAAAAATTGCATTTGGCTCCATACCAACTTTGTGTAATGCAGTCACAGCGATTCGGTTCTCTTTATCACCCCACTCCATTTTAATACCGCAAAATATTATAAAAAGTATTGACACCAATATAAAAAAACACAATGAGCAATCGTATAAAAATGACAGATTCCAAATTCAAATGTCATATCTTTCTTATTTTTAATTGTAACAGTATTTATGGCCAGACTGTATATTGAACCGTAGCCAATCGGTCGCGTTAAAAGAATACTGAGCTCAACGTGTTCCAATTACATCTGGCGCCCACAGGAATCCTGGCTTGGGCCTGTTATGTTAGTGCTGTACATTAATGACCCGATTCCTATGCCGATGATCTAAAAGTCTTGAGCAGGAGTAATGAAATAATTGTTTTTTACTGTATCAATCTGCAGAAGGATTTTGACACATTAATAAGTTGGTGCATGGATAAGGGCATAAGATTTAGTATTAAAAAATCCTTTGTTATGTATTTTAATTGCATCAATAAGCCTATTTAAATTGACTTTGTAATGGAGGGACAGGGACCTGGGTGTTATCTTTGATGATAGAATGAATTAAAATCACCACTTCGAGACAGTACATAAGAGGTGTAATATTTCTCCGGTTTTATACAATACGTAAAAAAAAACCTGTTCGTCCCGAAATGGTCATAAAGGTGCTTTAATAACATAACCAACACAAGTATTAAAATAACGTAACAAAATAAAACTTTTTTTTTTTGATTTTCAAAGTCAACAAGTTTAGCACCTATTTACCTTAAAACGGGGGAATTTTCAAAATGCGTTATCACTCCTGTCGCGTTATGTACCTGCGAGTGCCGGCGCAACTCCGCGCCTCCCGCGCTCCCCGTCTACCCCCCTACGGGTTGCCATGTTTGCTTTTGTTAATGTAGTGAATTTAGTATTCTTTTTCGTGGGATTTTTTTCTAATATTTTATGAAAATTATTAGACGAATAGAACCTAATCTCGATACCTAATGATCCTTAAATGGGTTGAACAGGTTTTCTTTTACATACTATATATGGGCCTACTCGTGAGTTTTAATCCCCGAGAAGACTTTATTGCTTTATAAACGTCTAATATTGAGTCAGTTCATGTATTCTTCAAGCGTCTGACGCTACAATATAAAACTCATATATATTATTATTTTAATTTTATTTGTTATAAACTGTGACCGCGTGTGGGGTGCTTGAATAATAAACACGTAGTATAAAAATTCAAGTTCTTCTTCAATAGATTTATTCCAACAAAATAGCACAAAGATAAGGCACATAGTCAGAGAAAGTACAAATAGAGAGGCCTGTTCGGGGCATGCAGCTCACTTTTATACAAATCAAAACCCTGAGCAACTGTAGAAAACAGTGGGGACGACATCCGTTTTCATATCTGAACATTTACTACAATATTAATTTGTAGGGATAAACAATCTGCTAATTAAATACATAAATTTTGAAAGCCTTTTAGATCATTATTTTAATAGTTACAATATTTGAAATAAATCTAACCTCCACCAACCAAACAGAGTCTATTTCCTTTTGGCGCCAAAATGAACATTACGGCAGACATAAATATGTAATAAGTGTCCCAATAATCTTTTAATAATTAATTTACAATTAATTAAATACAATTCTAATAATTAAATCATCTAAATATTAATTAAAGTTATTCTTATATTATAACCGAATGACATTTAACATAGTGGACACTTCCGCCATTTACGTTAATCGTAATATTTCAAATCTAGATAGGCGTATGAATTGTTGGAACATATTATGACGAAAAAAATGTGTAATTAAGTGAATACAATGGGGTTACATAAGTCACACGCAGTGAGAATGTGGTTTAGTGCTAAAGTATACTATTACAGAACTAAGTAAATATGTGGGGCTGACAAGGATCGGGAATCGTCGTGTAACAAATTATAACAAAATATATAGGTACACACATTTGCATAATTAATAGTATCTTAAAGCCTAATGCAGGTTTGTCTAGTTACTAGGTGTTCTCAATATTAGTTCGTTGAGCATCCATAGAGCAATACGAAACCATAATTGAACTATTTGATAGATTACCTGATAGAATTGATTTACTCTAGTCTATTTAAAGGCGTATATAATCTGGGTACTTACGACTATTTTCGGCGTCAAGCTCGAGCTTACTAGGAAAGTCTTTGTCACTGTAATCTTAAAAGCCTTGACAGCCGTCGGAAATTACAATACTTGAATTGCCTACTTAAAATTTTAATGGCAATAATATCTAAAGCTCTTTTATCAATCTTTACCCTCCTTGTGCTCAGTCTTTCCTTCCACCGTAATCCGATCTATAGAATCATTATCATTATCATCATTATCAGCCAAAGGACGTCCACGGCTTTCCATAGCGACCGATCACTAGCGGTCTGCATCCAGTTTGATCCTGCGATCCTTCATATATCAGAATCATCTCCATAACATCTATCTACAACGTTCGTCATAATATATATATATATATATATATATATCGCCCACAATCATTTCTGCTTAGCGCAAAGGCATGACTGGAAGAGAACGCCATATGGCGTTAAGTCCACCTTTTGTACAAAATTTTATTATTGTGAAATAAAGTATAAATAAATAAATATTTGCTGATACTGCCACTGTGGCGCAGCGGTAAGAGGGTCGCACTTTAAAGCGACGGCTGCGCCAGAGGTCCCGGGTTCGATCCCCGGGTCGGGCCAAAAATATATACCAGAGTTTTTCTGTTCAGAAATTCTTAGGGAAGCCCGGAGTTTGGAAGTTGGCGGTGTTTCACCCCCGTGCCTCGGAAAAGCACGTAAAGCCGTTGGTCCTGCGCCTGAACTCTCTCCGGTCGTGTCAGATTGCTGTCCCATCGGGCTATGAGAGTGAAAGGAATAGAGAGTGCACCTGTGTTGTGTGGCAGTACATTAAAACTATTAAGGAATGCATAGCTAAGAAGCTAAGGATAATAAAAAAAAAAATGCACTCCGGGAGTGCCGACAGAAGTGAAAACTTGATTATCGACGTTGTGCATTTTTGATTTTTTGGAATAGTTAGGGAATAATTTTGAATGAATTGCTCTTATTATCAATATAAAAGTACTATCATTTTTGTGAAAGAATACAATAATAATAATAATAATAATAATAATAATAAAAATAATAATATTATTGAAACACGCAATTACCAGAAATACATCATGAAAGTACCCAATTTACAGAATAACACTTGTAGACGATGCAATAGTTCCCCAGAGACAATACAACACATTACAGGAGCATGTAAAGCAATAGTCCAGACAGATTATAAACACAGACACGATCAAGTAGCTAATATAATTCACCAGGCTATAGCACTAAAATATAAACTTCTTAAACAAATACCAGTTCCATATTACAAATATAATCCTGAAACAGTACTCGAAAACTCAACACATAAACTGTATTTTGATCGCGCTATCCTGACAGTTAAAACAATTCACTACAATAGACCGGACATCACTTTACTAGACAAAACTAATAGGATCGCACATATAATCGACATTGCTATACAAAACACACATAACCTACAAAAAACTATAGCCGAGAAACTATCTAAATACCAGGACCTGAAAGATGAAATAACCTGCATGTGGAAGTTAAGCAAGGTAATAGTATCACCAATAGTTATTTCTACTACAGGAGTCATCCCAGCACAATTAATTCCAGCCATTAGACGCTTAGATCTGCCAGAGTTCATATACGCAACTCTACAGAAAGCCAGCATTCTCAATACTTGCAGAATCGTCAGAAAGTTTCTGCAATCAACACCAAATTCGTAAATATAATTAAACTGTTTAGAACTGGTATCCACTTGGTCCCGACCCGTGGATATCATAGAAACACCGATGTTCCTTTAACATCGAGATGAAAAATATAAAGAAAAAAAAGAAAAAAATAATAATACAATAATAATAATAATACAATAATAATAATAATAATAATTATAATAATAATAATATATTTTTATAGAATACAATATTTATTTATTGCGCTATCGTACACAAACATTACAATTTATATTATATTGAATTACATTAAAAAGTTTATCTCTCAGAAAAATCAACTTACATCCATAATTTCGCCAACCGTCTTACGGTTTTTCGATCAGCACACGTGTCCTGACGCGAGTTTCACATTTTCCCCCATCCCACAAAAGTGCTCAACGCCGCTAAAGAAGTTTTCACTTCAAAAATGATTTGTTACATTTTTAATAATGATTTTTTGTAATTTTTCCGCAATACAACTGATCTGTTACATAAATCAATGTTTAGCCTATCATGCTGTGAGTATATAAAAGTGGAATCACCGCATATCTTTGTTCTAAATTACTTTATTTTATTTGTCAAGCAACCGTTGTAATTCTGTTTTATACACATTCTATACAAAAAAACTAATAACAAAAACTATTAACGATTGAATCTGAATGTTTGAATAAAATTATATGTAAAGTCAATTAAGCCTGGTCTATGTGATATTTTGGTAACTAAAAGTACCCAAAATGTTGAGAGCTACTGGCCTAAATAGATGTGATTCCTCTGGGAAGAGGCAAGTCCAAATAGAATTTGTGCCGACTTCAAACCACGGTTTAGAACTGACTTTAAAGTGATTCTTGGAAGATCGGAAATCGACGGATACGGAAAAACGAAGTTTTAAATTTGTGTTCATTTCATGATATTATTGATAGAATACTCGTATAAACGATAATTATTGTTGATAAGGTCTAATTGCTTGTGTTAATTATAAAAATATACACGAAAAATCAAATTATGTAATTTGTTTTTTTTGGATTAATATTAAAACATCGTATATAAATAAAGAATATTTTGGTTGAGAATCGACAAAAAACAAAGACTTGTGACTCCTTTTACTAAAGGTTACTTTTGGTTACAGAACCTTGTCAGTACCAACCTATCGACATAGAATACAGGAGGGTTAAGGTAGTAAACTAATACTACGTATCGATAGTTCCAAAGCATTCTTCCGAAGTAGCAGATGGCTGATATTCCTCGCTAATGACCCGAGTTTCAAGACTTTTACCGGGGAAAGAGTATTGTGTTGCAAAATAACGACATGCAAGTTTGATAACGATAACGCTGTAACGACTGTAACTTACAGGCTTCGTTGCATCAAGGCAACGTTTATCTAAAGCAAAAGCAATTTATTGTTATTATTATTATATACACATAACAATAAAAGTTTGTGACCACTAGCATGAGCTGATTATTTTTAACGTAACTAGTTATATTATCAAGAAATCTTAACAGTTTTGTGTTTTCTTTGAATATATAAACCCTGTAACAATATTGCAATAATAATATTATGAAATTACTAGTGGACCCAGCGAACTTTGCTTCGCACCTAGCACCGTCCCGCCCCGGCCCCGTCTCGCCCAGCCTCGTTATTTTAAAAGTTAAGAAAAACACTAGAATTGGTCAGTTATCGAGCGGGATGAAAAATGATCAAATTACTAAAATGGCTGAAAAAAATAGAGGTTGGTGATAAGAATGTAAAAATTTAGGGTTGTATATATTTTTAATGCCACAATTATAAAAAAATAAAAACAAAAAATTTCGTCCAAAATTTTTTTTTTAAGGGTGAACAACCTTTACCACTTAGGGTTATGAAAAATAGATAGTAGCCGATTCTCAGATCTACTGTATACGCATATAAAATTTGGTAAGAATCGGTAAAGCCGTTTCGGAGTAGTACGGGACCGAACATTGTGACAAGATAATTTTATATAATAAGATATAATTTGCTGTTGCCATCGGACTTCTATCATATCACTAGTGAAGGGCCTGACACCGCGAAAAAATTTCGTGCGCAATAATTTGACTGATTATCAACTAATATAATAAGGTTCATATTTGAAATCCAAATTTCTAGGAATACATTTCTACAGTAATGTTTTCGTCGTACTTCTGTCACATTTTTTACTTGGCATAGCTTCTCTCTACGTACCTAGTAACAACAAATCACTGACCGTTACAAAAATATTTTGATTCTTTAATGTGATCGAAAACTTTTTATGATGTGTGTACGTTATATTTGTGCTCATATTGCTTAATGTGTTTAAAAATACAATATGCCAACGCACACATAAAGATATTTCTATTCGATAAAGCATACGTATTTAAGTATATTGACGCAAAAACTGCTTGCCATTTTGCTGTAGGACGTTGCTATTTATTAGGAATCTTCAACAATGAAGTTCAAAATGTTCCTAATAATTAATTCTAATTTTTTGCAACCTAAAAATTTCAATGATTCTTACACACATTAGCAAAATGAACATTGCCTAAATCATTGAGGTTTCAGTGCGACTTAATGCCTAATATTTGCTGCTCTGTTTGTAACCAAATACTGTATCATTTCTGCACTAAATTTATGCTAAACTATGAAGGTCTATGAACAACGTCTGTGTTAAATAAACGCCAAACAATATATTCTGCTCCAATGTATCAGGGCTGTCCATCAATTAGCGTAAAATATAATTAAACTGTGATGAATATGATTTAAATCAAAAACTACATTAAGCCATGTTAAAGCGACGTACAGAGACATAGCATTTGCGAATTTGCACGCCGCACAGCCTTTCAAAAGTGATCTACTGATGTGAGAATCGAATCGGTTTAGAGACACCAAAAGAAGCCGTCGACACGTTTTGTAGAATCGTTCGATTTGCCAAATAGTCATTACGTAGATAAGAAGTACAATTAAAATAATGAATTCAATGCAAATTGACTTGGCAGCCCTGGTGAGGGCAATAACTGGCAGACTGCCACTGGGCTTGTTTGTAGGTCTGAGAGGAACTCGCAAAATAGAGGTGGTCCAAATTAAACGTCATCCTTAGGTAAATTTTCATGTCAACTTGCCAAAAAACTAGAAATGTGATTAGCGGTCTATTTTAACAACGCCAGATAGTACTTATCCGACTGAATAAGTATAAAGCAACCTTCTAAATAAAGCGTATTGTATTTTATTTGGCGAATATTCCTTATCTGACGTTGGAAAAATCAGGCCTTAAATTTCTATATTATTTTCAAGCTTTTAGATCCAATTTTAGCAACATCAGTTAAGGAATATTCGACAAATAAAATACAATACGCCTAGTTTGAATACGTCACCAATTTGTCAGCAACCATTCATGTAAATAACATTTTAAAATCAAACATTGTATACTTAATCAGTCGAATGAGTCTTGTCTGATGTTGGTGAAATCGACCTTAATTGTTAAAGTAGTCTACGAAAATCAGTCTATACAAATATCTACGGTAACATGTGCGTTTTAATATTCACAGCCAACCCCTCTAAGATATCTCAGAAGGCGACTAGCTAGATGGTGTTCGCTAGTAGGAGTCAAGTTGTTAGGTAGCTGGTCTTCAACCAAGATGTCTTTGGGGTCTGAAAACGACACTGATTAAACCTCTCTATAAGACAGATAATAAACTACTAATGCAGAATTATAGACTAATTGCTCTTATTTCAGTAATATCTAAAATAATTGAAAAGTATTTATATAATGAATTGAATAATTATCTGGAAAATAAAGGCATTCTTTGTAACGAACAAAACGGATTCAGACAAAATAAAACAGTTAATACGGCTATTTTCGACTTTTTAAAAAACATATTGCCTAATGTTGACAAACGTAACCTAGTCAGCGCAGTGTTCTGCGATATGATGCAAGCATTTGACTATGTAAACCATGTCATTCTATTGAAAAAGCTGCATGCATATGGTCAGAGGAAACATCTTAGACCTAATAGGCTCATACATAAAAAACAGGAAACAGGTCACATCAATTACTGGAATTGATCCACATAAATAAGAAAAAACTGATTATTTATCTGAAGAAAGCATAACCAAATATGGTGTACCACAGGGTAGTGTCCTGGGTCCTCTCCTTTTCCTCGTTTATATGAATGATTTGCCGAAAACTGTAGACCATCCAATGACTGTTTTTGCAGACGATAGCACCGTGACAAAAGCTTGTAAGAAATGTGACAATTTTGGAAATGACATCAATAATTCTTTGACATCCATAATTCTATGGCTCGGTAGTAACAATTTAAAAACAAATTTAAGCAAATCTCAAATCATGACATTTGGCCAAAGGCAAACCAATATTCCTGACATTAACGTAGCTTATAATGACATCCATATATCTGCGATTGACAGCACGAGATTTTTAGGATTAATTATTGACCGAAAACTTGATTGGAAAGCTATTTCAGCAATTGACGAATATTGTTATCCGTAACTGGCGGGATAACAATCGTCTGAACACGCCCTTTTACACAACAGCTCTTATAAGAAACAGTCTATTCAGCATGGCGCCTAATATTTTTAACAAATTAAAGAGGGTTCTTTTAAAAAGCTAGACAACACATTATTTATGTAATGAATTGAATTGAGTCTGTTTTGAAATCAAATAAAAACTGCTCCATGTCAGGACGATCGAGTGTGTTCCATAAACCTCGCTAAGTCGTTGGTCCTGCCCGCCATCGCTCTTCAATTATTTATTTGCAAGAATGCATTTTTAAATATACAAATATAAGTATGTTCGACCTTCTTACCGAAACATTGTCTAGCCTATGAACTATGAGAGTCTAAATAGGCATTCATTAGTAACAAAGCCGCGTGGTCGGGTTCGTCCAAGAGAATATTCAAATCGAGATGGAGACAAATAAAAAGTTTAATTTTACACGTCAATTGTATACAGATATTTAAAAAAGAAACAATTGCACGATTTAACCGCAACTATTGAATCGATAAAAAATGCTTCACAAAAAAAGATGACGTAGAGACTCCAAATCAAACGTACTCACTGAGTACATGCTTTATTATGCCTTTACACTGGATGTCCCAAAAGGAGCGTGTCAAACTGAAACTGGAGGTAGCTTAGCTATAGACCTTTCAAATAATAACTTTAAAAAAAGTAAAAACCGACTTCAAAACCAAAATGCATCACCATTACCACCATCACTTTGACCAGCAAGCATCAACTATCACAGCACCGACTCCAAAAAGAAATTGTCTGCCTAAATTGGGTTCCTCTCCTTTCAATAGTAAAGAGTTTATTTAAGACTTTTGGGTATCTATCATAACACAGTTTTTTTTTTTATATCGAACTTCATTTAACAGAAAACTATTCAATGAATGTTAATATCTTTTTTTCTTTATTTATCGAATAGTGAGTAATCGTCGTTTCATAACATCGAATAACAGTCTACCAAAAAAATGTTTCGCAACTGTTTTGTTAAACAGAATAATGATATATCAAACTAATGTTTCATAGAATTATTAAGTTATCGATATAACCTTTCATAAAAACTTGTGTCAATGTGTAACGGTTCCCATATTTTTTTTTCCTCAAATAACTTTTAATCGCCGTATCAGGCATGCAACATTTACGCATGCATTCATGCATGCAAGTAAGCACATGCATGCATACGCATGCAAGAAAGAAGGCACGCGCATGCATACGCATGCGGGTAAGAAGGCATACATACATGCATTAAGGCATGCAAGTAAGCAAGCAGACATGCATTAATGCATGCATGCAAGCATACAGGCATGCATGCAGCAAGCAAGCAGGTATGCAAACAAGCAGCATGCATTAGGATTTCCTCGTCTCCTGCGCTACGGGAATAGCAGCCTCGTCACTGGTCGTCGGGAGGCTGCTCTACCTCCGCGCCTCCGGCTTTTGAATTACACTCTAGTAACGGGCAGACTAGTACTAAGGCGAGGAGACCACGGCGAGTCGGGATTAACGCAGTTTATTTGTTAGATCAATATTTGTTACATATTTATATCAGTTATGCTTTAAATTGTCTATTTATTAAGTATGCAATATAATATAAGTAACAAATTCGTTTGGAAATACGGACTTTAGTAAAATTTGATGTTGCAAGAATTCTGCATATTGAAACTTACGTGGAAATTAAATAATGGGTCACAAAATAGAAAGCTAACGTTACTTCGATAAAATACGTAATTTATGAAAAGAAGTAAGTTTGTAGATAATAAGCATTCGAACAAATGAAATTGTTATGTAACAAGATTCTAGAATTTGTTGAATATTATTTTAAAACATCTGCGAATTGTTTTATGGGGAATGAAAATAGATAAAGACAATTGTGATTAAGTGATGGGTTCCCAAGACTTTTTAGTGCATTTTGAAAGAAACACTATATGTGCCTTTAAAATTTGAGGGTTTCTTTCGATTACACCAAGATCCCATCATCAGATCCTAAATTGGCAACGATGGGACCAACTAGAAGGTATACCCTCTTAGTAAGCGAAAAAAAATTTCGAATCAGTCGACAAACGACTGAGATATGAGGTAACAAAGATAAAAAAAAAACAAAAAACATACAGTCGAATTGATAACCTGCTCCTTTTTTGAAGTCGGTTAAAAATAACATGACTCTAATAAAAGTGTCATGGTTTACTTTAACACTTTCTTAGTTTATACATACAAGAAAAATTTGAAAACACTTTCATAAGATTCATGATTTTTTTTTAAAAGGTCTTTTGCTAAGCTCCAATGTCAGTCTGGTGTCTCATTTATAAGACAAAAAGTGGCATATTTAAAAAATGTGAAGAATATATCTGGAAGGTCTATGACTAACTCCAGTGTCAGTTTGGCACGCTCTTTTTGGGACACCCTGTTTATTGTCATAAATAAAATAAGATACTATGGTATTGTATGATCCTTGTAATGTATTATATTTCACTATGGTATATTCGTATGTCTCTTTTACTGATTCGAAAAAAAGGGGTTAATCAATTTGGCGGTTTATTTTTTTCATATATCTACTAACCTTTACCTTAGCCCCGATTCAGTAAAGAATTTTGCTGAATACTAAATACACTTGTTACATAAACAAACTTTACGTGATCTATGTATAATCAAATTTAACCTAGTTAAAAATTTGCTGACGCTTTGAGTTATTCATAACATACAATGGTTCGCAATGTAGCATTAAATTATCGCCGTAATTTGTATTTATACCTAAATAATTTTTAAAGTAATTTACCTTCGTTTGTTTGTAGTTTCAATATTTTGTTAATTTATTAAGATCCCCATATTCTTATGTGTTAGCTCTTTTTAGCCTGAGATACAGGTCAAACCTAGTTCAGGCAAAAGAACTACTGTACCTACGTGTTAATTTGTAAGCTCTTTGATTTGTTATTATTGTTCTTTTGAAATTGAATAAATGAATAAATGTTAAATGTTAAATATATAGAATTGACCACCGTCTGCTGTGTGTCATGCCGCGAAAATTACAGGAAATCCTGCTCTTGGTATCTACTCAGTTTTAAATGTATTTTAATTTTTCAGTTTTTTATAACCAGATGTTTTGCGGACCTCCCCGCTCTGGCGATTTTGTTTTCCGTTAACAAATACGCATGTTCTGTTCATATATGGGGTCGATCTGCTCATTCGAAACTAGTGGATACAGCCTTAAAAGAGACTTGCCGGAACAAAACAGGCTGTCCCAACCCCGGTTGAAATGCTGCATCCACAACCTGGTATCGCACTTCAGACATTTGCAGACAGGTGGCAAGCGAAGTGGAGCAACAGAAACAGGATCGAGCGCACTTCATCCAATGCACGCTTACTGCACTAGTAGTGTATAATTGGGGGTTCTGGATCAAAAAAGATCCAGAACGCCCCAATTATACACAGTGAAAACTCATTTACGAATGCTAAAAACTCATTTTATAAATGAATAATAAACTACTCGAATCAGTATCAAAACCTTTTTTCACTATTTCAATTATCAAAACATACCTAATGAACTCATGCTAGGTAATCGGATTCTGTACGCTCGCAAGTTGCATCGAATCTGATCTCGCTGCGCATGCGCGCTACCTTATAAGTACTCAGCTGTTGCTGTGTGAACGAGTGAATAGAATTGCTAATAAATACGATTCAGCCTATCACCTCGCATAAGCGATGCTTCCAAATGCTTGAGCTATGTTATGAATGAAGATAATGACTAAGTATATTGACTGCATAAATATGTTATATAGTTGGATTTGTTTCGATGATATAGTGATGATAAGTTGTAAATGTTAATCTTTGAAAAGATTAAATTATTTCTTTAATGACACCTTTAAAAACTAAACGATAACTAATATGAAATTGCTTGATTGATACCTACATTTTCGTTGGAAAAAAACTGTTTGATAGTAGTAAAAGAATTATTCATTACCTATTTATAGCACTTCAATTCATTGTCGACATCGGGTTATCAATTATATAATATCTCTTTGTATGCCACACGCTTTAAAACGATGTTATCGTAATGAAACTATGGTTATTCATGCGTGATTTATTTATTTCTGAAAAAACTTTCACCTCAGAAATAAAAAACAAATAATGCTATGGTAAACCTAGGGAAAATAAGACCAAATTGCTAATGTTTTGTATTTATTGACTTAAGACATTAATAAACTCAAATAATTACTAAGACAATATCAATTATAAATAGTTAAGATAACAACATTTAAGAACTAGATTCTATTATTAGCTCATCTTGAACTTTATTTATAACGTCCTTTACAGCACTGTATATGTCATCAAATAACACACTCTTGACCACATGTTGAACGCATACTTCGGCATCGCAATTGCACATTGAATCTCCAGATTTCGGAAAATTATCAGAATCATAGATTTCGATTTTGATGATTTTTGAGCCTCGTTTCATCGGCTTCTTTATGTATGAATAAATTGGTTGTTCCATTCGTGCTCTTTTTCTAGATGCAGTCTCAAGACCTAAAGTTTTTTGTCCTGGTTTTTGAACCGTTGTCGATTCCATAGGCACAAAATTGAACAAATCTTCTGCGTCCTGTAAAAAAAAAGATTTATTATAATATTTGATAACACATACTGCTAAGCGCTAATTGAATGATGATCTTAATTCAATTTTAAATAAATTAAATATCTAAACGAAACTTACCGACATAGTTGTATAACTGTAAACTCAATTAAATAAGATGAATCTTTTCCTACGCTGTATGCTCAGAAACACTGAATGCTTTTTACCTCAATATTTTCTTTATATACAAAAAAAAGCATTATTCATAGAGTTCAAAATGTAAAGTTAAAACACATTTCATTCTGTATTTAGTTCTGTCCAAATATGAACGATGTCTAAGTTACTTGATCCGCCTTTGTTCGATGTGCAAAGCACCCTACTCACTTATGCAACTATCGCTGCCATCAAAGTGCATCATTTTATTTCTATTAATAAAGGAAGTCGTTACGCTAAAACGTAACGATTGTCGCATAAGTGGAAAGGGTTCTTTATAGTGGTAAATATGCACTAGAAATAAACTTGTCCTAATGTTTAAATATTATTATTCATAAAAAAAACATACATTCATACCTATCTTACGACCTGTGTCATGATATTCAAAAAAAAAATGTTCGGTAAGTGTTATCTGCCAGATACTTCATACAAATGATGTTCTGTATTTGAATTATTCGATAGTTAGTGATTATTTTGTCGTGATTGAAACATGCTCTTACAAAAATATTATGGATGTAAAACCAGGATATCTCACTAGTTTATATATTACTTGGATTAGTGTTCATGCAGAAGTAATTTTTGCTTCACAAGCAACAATCCAAATAATGTTGGTATGATCACATGGATACTTTCCTTATTTGGTGAGACATCCACGTGAATATTGGGTACTTAAACCGGGTAAGAAAACACAGGAGCACAATCCCACTCTTCATCGACTGGAAATACGCAGCCTGCAGTTTGCCTGAAGTTAAAGGAATACCAGCGGTTTTAAAAATGTAAGTGTTTTTTATTATTATTTTTATTTTTATTTAATTACTAAATACTCGAATAGTGACTTATTAGTATTCGAATAGTTTTTTTTATTTAAAAAAGTTTCACTGTATTTAGTATTTGAATGGTTGTTTTATTTAAATAAATTTCTTACATGACAAGTTAAACTATACCTACTATTTGAATGTGCACTTATGAATATAAAGAATAGTAGGACTTATTCGGTTCTAATTTAAAGTTAATTGAAAGCTTTAGGTGTAATAATACCTTCTTAATTTTACTAGTAAATAACTTTACTAAAATATTTTATAGAAAAGCAAACGGTGCAAATCATCATCATCTACCTCGAGTGCTGCAAAGAAGACGAAGATTAACCCCGTGCAAATGTCATCGCGTGTCACTGCTGCGCAATTATTCGGCAGTGATAGCGAAGAAGAAGAGGTGTCAGCACCAATCCCTGTGCCACATGGTAAATTACTATCATATATCTCTCGAAGACTCGCGAATGGATTTGCACGTCAGACCTATCCTTCAAAACCTGGCTCACACTTTATAGAGCTGAAAGTTTATAAGTGCAACGATATTGAGAAGGTGTCTCCAGTAAATAGGTGGCGGCAAGCCATCATCACTGTTAAAAATCAAACTGATGATAGCACTGAGGCTTGGAGACATCTATCCAACTTTATAATCGCTACTCGCAAAGAGTATAGAACTTGCCCACCCACATTTGTAAGCAATTATTATTAAAATGTATCTTTCATATATTATTAACTTAATTTCATATCATTTTACCATTACATTTAATCTCCGTGTATACTCATAGGTATAATAGGTACTTATCATTCCATTTAATTCCAATTACTCATAGGTACTTTATAATTTATCTTTTAGACTAAATGTATAATTGTATAATAATTAACCTATGTAAACTGATTTTATCAATAAATAATCATGAAATCAATGTTAATTGTATTTTTTTTTACAGTTTACTCGACTAAGTCTGAGGCAACCAGTATATATTGTCAAAAATGTCATATTGAAGTACCTAAACATAAATACAGATATAATTTGAGAACAAATATTCACAAATCCAATTCTTTATTGAAAACTGAATTCAGCAATATTGAAATAATTGCAACAGCTTTTAGAAACAGAATTGTTACATATCGCTTAAACCCAACACAAGAAGTCGAGTACCTCACTCCTGAGGCGTTCTTGTGTGGAAAACAAAGTGATGTTTTAAAAGTTATAAAATTATTGATGTTGAGACATGATTGCATTAAAATGAGTTTTGAATTATTTGTTAACTTTATATTACCAGAATCGAATGAACAAAAGCTTAAATCTTTTAACACAAAGTACGAAGTTGTTTACAGAAGTACAGATTTAAATGAATTATATTTGAATATAGTTGAGAAATTAAAAGACAAATTGATCGAGTTTCAAGAATGCAAATCTGGTTGGTCTTATTTTAAAATAAATCATTTAGAAATTAATATTTGTAAATATTGTCCCATGAGAGGGGGGAGTTATATTCTTTTTCCAGCTAAAATCAAGAATACAAAAAGTTGTCTTAATATTCAAAATAACGATAATCATTGTTTCTTATGGAGCATTATTGCAGCATTATTTCCAGCCAAATGTAATGGGTGTCGAGTAAATTCATACCCTCACTATTCAGATGTTTTAAATACAGAGAAAATGTCATTCCCACCTACAGTAAATTATATTAAATTATTTGAAAAAAATAATCCTAATATAAGTATTAATATTTATGGTTTGAATAAAAGTACAGTTACAGGTCCGCTGTATATGACCAAAGAAAAGAAAATTAATCACATTAATTTATTATACTTTGAACAGCAAGGTAAAGGACACTATTGCTTAATAAAAGACCTAGTACGATTAGTTCGATGGCAAATAAGTCGTCACAAGGGTCAGACCTATTTTTGTGATTCTTGTTTACAATTTTTCACAAAAGAAGAAAAGTATTATTCACATTACTGTTCTCACGTTTTAACCGTTTTGCCAGAAAAAAATACTTTTATTCAGTTTAAAAATTACGAACGTAAACAAAAAAATAATTTTATAATTTATGCTGATTTTGAGAGTATGCTAATAAATTGTGAAACTGAGAGTACCAAAAATACTAAAAATGTTAAATTACACGTTCCAACATGTTTCGCATATTATGTGTGCTGTTCATATGATTCTCAGTTGAATAAATATGTAACGTATAAAGGAAATGATTGTGTTGAAATATTTGTCAAATGGCTGTTTAATGACATTCAAAATATCTATGATATACTAACTCAAAATAATGATATGAAGCCTATGACTCTCGAACAAATAGATAATTACGAAAATGCTATAAAATGTCATATTTGTAATCATTATTTATTTGGCGATAAAGTTCGTGATCATGATCACATAACATCGGAATATAGAGGTGCGGCACACTCTCTTTGCAATTTAAAGTATAGAGTGTGTCCATTTATACCTGTTGTCTTTCATAATCTGTCAGGTTACGATTCTCATTTATTTATAAAAGAACTTGCTGAATACAATGGAGCTATAAAAATTATTCCGAAATCTAAAGAGAAATATACATGTATAACTAAAATTATAGATTCCTCAAACAAGTCCCAGAATATTCAAATTAAGTTTATAGATTCTTTTCAATTTTTATGTTCTAGCTTGGATGATTTGAGTAAAAATTTGGCACCTGGCGAATTTCATAATTTAACCAAAGAATTCAATGATAGTGAAAATATAGAACTATTAAGACAAAAAGGAATTTATCCTTATGATTACATCGATTCATGGTCAAAGTATGAAGAGAATCAACTACCTCCTAAAGATTGTTTTTTTAATACTTTAAAATCCGAGCACATCACTGACTCTGAATATGCTCATGCTCAAGCTGTGTGGTCCGAATTTAATATTCAAACTTTAGGAGAATACACTGATTTATATTTAAAATGCGATGTCTTATTACTATGTGACATATTTGAGCATTTTAGAAATATGAGTCTAAGACATTATAATCTTGACCCAGCTTATTACGTATATGCACCTAATTTAAGTTGGGATGCAATGCTCTTATGCACTGGTGTTCAGTTAGAATTAATTAATGATTTAGACATGTACCAAATGCTAGAAAAAGGTATACGAGGAGGATTAGCTCAATGTTCGCTTCGAAATGCAAAAGCGAATAATAAATTCACTCCATATTTTGATGATTCAAAACCAACGTCATATTTAGTTTATCTTGATTGCAACAATCTTTACGGTTATGCAATGAGACAGAAAATGCCAGTATAAGATTTTGTATTTCTATCCCAAGATGAAATTGAACATTTTAATATATTGTCAATACCAAACGATGGTGAATATGGATATATTTTAGAAGTAGATATTATTTACCCAGAACATTTACATGATCTCCACAGTGATTTGCCATTTGCACCAGAAAAATTCATTCCACCGGGAGGCAAATCCAAAAAGTTAATTGTATCCTTATACCATAAATACCGATACGTAATTCACTTTGCTCACTTAAAAGAATGTATAAAAAATGGCTTAGTTTTACAGAAAATACACCGTATTCTCGGCTTTAGACAAGATGATTTTTTGAGAAATTATATTGATTTAAATACTCGCTTAAGACAAAGTGCTAAAACATCATTCGAAAAAGATTTTTTTAAGTTGTTAAATAATGCTGTATTTGGGAAAACGATCGAGAACAAACGTAAGCAAGTTAATGTTAAATTAATTACAAAATGGAATGATTCAGATAACAAAACAAACAAGTACATCGGTGCAGAAAAAACACTGTTGAAACCCAATGTCAAAACAATTTGTGTTTTTTTCAGAAAATTTTGTCGCTGTTCATTTGAGCCCCGAAAAAATCGTGTTAGATAGACCAATATATATTGGTTTTACTGTACTTGAATTTGCTAAGCAGCATTTATATCAATTTCACTATGATTTTATTAAAAGAAAATATAATACCCATGCTAAACTCTGTTACACAGACACTGACAGTCTTCTTTATCATATTTATACAGATGACTTTTATAAAGATCTCAAAAATGATATTTTAAAATTTGATACCAGTAATTTTGATGACAATAATCCATATGATATACCTAAAATAAATGCTAAAGTTCCAGGGTTATTCAAAGATGAACTAGGTGGATCCATTATTACCGAATTTGTAGGATTAAGAGCTAAGCTTTACTGTTTAAAAAGTGTTAAAACTACTATAAAGAAAGCGAAAGGTGTTTCAAAACCTGTAACCAATCGATTGAAAATTTCTGATTATAGAAATGCATTGTACTCGAAAGACGTGATAAGACATAAAATGAATATGATTAAATCTGTAAAACATGTTCTATACTCACAGCAAGTAAATAAAGTTGTTTTGAATAGTAATGATGACAAAAGACAAATATTGTCAAACAATATAGAGACATTGCCTTGGGGGCACAAAAATTCAATTTTTTGAAATTTAAATATGTTAATTATAATGTTATTTATCTTATATAAGAAATTGTAAATAGAAATATTTTGTCAACCCTGTATAATGTAATAAATTTAATGATTGTTTCGATGTAATAGTTATGTAGTAAAGAAATTTCGCATTAATAAAATATTATTAGAAAGTTTTTTTTTTTTCTCTTTATTTATGGACTTGCATACATAAGTACATGTCAGTCCTATATTAACATATTTAGATGCTAAACTACATATTTAAATATTAACTATATAGTCTAATCAGTGGATCTTAATCTAATACACTTAACAACAAAATTCAGTAGAACTACTGCAGCCTGAGATGTAGGTTCCGCTAAGATTTCCTGAAACATGCCGACATGAAATTGGTTTAACTTTAGGGTGGACACTAGATTTTGTCTGTCTTGTCGATACCGGGCGCATTCCGCTAATAGATGCTGTACATCTTCAACATGACCACATACTTCACAGTTAGGAGAGTCTACTTTTTTCATTAGATACGCGAACTCAGATATCACATCAGACATCAGATATCATCGTCGGGAAATAAAATCTACACCGAAGAAGAAACATTACAAAAAAACAGAAGTAGTAAGAAAAAGAAGAAATGTCAACAAGAGACAAAAATTGATGAATATAATACAACCGAAAACATAAACCAAAACGAAGACTTACAAAGTAAAGCTGATGCACCTACAGAAAATTCTGATAAACATAAAAAATCTAGTATTTTAAGGATATTATTAGAAAGTTTCAACTGTTTTATTTATCTAACTAAATCAGTGTTATGGAACTGTAAATTATAGTCACGTGACAACATATGTATGACGTATCCCGACGTTATCCCGTTATTAAGTATTTAAAGACTTACATTAATCAGTTGAAGAATTGAAGAACTAAAAGAATCTGGCGTTATAAAGTAATAAAAAGCTTGTAACAATTATAACAACTTCTATTAGTCGATAAGACAGCATAGACGATGAATGTATGCAAGAATACTATTTGTAAGCCAATTCAAAACGACCACAAATCTGCAGAATACATGAACATTTCGAGTGAATCTAACCCCACCATTTGTACATATAAAGAAAACATCGATAAATTTAAAAATAATATATTAGAAAAAATTGCAAATATTAATAAAGTTATTGCAACTTTAGCGAGCAGAATAGAAAAGATTGAAAAAAAAGCCGATATCAGAGAACTCGCAGGACAATTAAATAAACATTATGAGCAAAGCAGACGTTGTAAATGAAATCTGTAAAAATGCAAGAATCAATTATCCGCGAAGAAACGTTATCTTGAAAGATATTGATGATCTTTGGGAAGCAGATTTAATAGACATGCAAGCCATGTCACGAGTTAATGCTGGTTATAAATACATATTAGTGATTATTGATTGTTTTTCAAAGTTTGCGTGGGCTATTGCATTAAGGCAAAAAAACAAAGAACGTGTATCAAACGCATTTAAAATGTTATTGCAAAATGGAAGGATTCCCAAAAATCTACATACTGACCGTGGAAAAGAATTTTATAATGATAAATTCAATAGTATTACGAATGAATACAATATAAATCATTATTCTACATATTCAAATAAAAAGGCTTCCATCGTTGAAAGATTTATAAGAACTCTAAAGGGTAAATTGTACAAAGAATTTAACTTAAATGGGAACTAAAAATGGAGTAATGGCTTACTGAGCAAAAAGTTACATGAGTATAATAATAACGTGCATAGAACTGTTGGGCAGACACCAGCCTCGATATCTAATCACAATAAAGAAATTGTTATGCAAAAATACTTTAAATTGGCTGCTGATAAGAAAGTAATTAAATCCAAAAAATATCGTGTGGGTGACTATGTCAGAGTAAGTAAATACAAAGCTTGTTTTGATAAAAGTTATACACCTAACTGGTCAACAGAAATTTTTAAGATTTATAAAGTACAAGAATCTAATCCTACCACTTATTTAATTGAGGACTCTAAATCTCGCCCGATACTTGGTGCATTTTATTCCTAAGAGCTTCAGAAAACTAAATATCATGATGTTTATTTAGTTGAAAAGGTTCTGAGAAGAAAAGGAAATCTGGTGTATGTAAAATGGTTAGGACTACCAAGTAGTGAAAACGGTTGGATTAATAAAACAAATGTATTATAATTGGTGCTTTAAGTTTGCAACACTTGTTTGTGTTCTTATTTAAAGGTATAACTTGATAATTGTGGTTCATTTCATTCTATTTGCTAAAACAATCAAGTCTATTTTCAGACAAAAATTATTTATTTAAAATTATCTAAAATGAAAAGAAAACGGGCTACGTCAGTTTTAAGTAATTCTGAAAACTGCGAAGGGTATAATGAACAAAAAAGAAAGATTTCAGGCGGAAGCGTAAAGAAAACATTTAAAGCTATTGTATCAGGTACCAAAAAACATATAAATAAAATAAAACCTAAATGCAAAAAGGCTTTGGTGAAATTAGCATGTGCAACAGCCCAAGAATTAATATCTGATTTACCAGTTAAAGTTCCAAGAATTATACCTGTTCCAAAAAGTGGCGGAATTTTACCTCTGATACCGATATTTGCTGGATTATCTGCTGCTGGTAGTTTAGTGGGAGGTGTTGCTGGCGTTGGGAAAGCTTTAAATGCAATCAAAGCAACCAAAAAACAATTATCAGAACTTGAAAGACATAATAAGCAAATAGAAGCCGTGTGCATTGGAAAAGGACTACAATTAAAGCCGCACAAAAATGGGCTCAGAATATACGTCACTAAAACAAAAAACTGAATTCTAGGCTACCCAATAGAGCTTTAACTAACATCGACATTATGAAGTATTCGGTTAATATTCCCTTTTTTCGTGGGGTATTTATGAGAGATGAATTACCGCAAAAACCTTTATCAATTGAATGTGGTGTCATAAACCTTGATTCAATTAAAAGTTCTGGTACGCATTGGGTAGCCTATGGAAAATTAAATAACTACATTGAATATTTTGATAGCTATGGTAATCTGAAACCTCCTAAAGAATTACTTAAATATTTAGGGGAAAATATAAATTACAATTATGATAATTTACAAAAGAATCATTCGTATAATTGCGGACATTTACGTATGAAATTTTTAAAATCATTCTGGGAGAGAAATATGAAATAAGTTAGTCAAATTATAATATGTTTGCATTTCTTGTATCAGCAAATTACTCATAAATAATGGTAACAATACTGAAATATGCACATTTGATCATTGTCTGTGACAGAAACTGCTTTGCTCATTTGATATTAATTAATTCAGTTATTATTCGATTGTGTTTGAATATATCGTCATGATTATATTTAATAAAAATCGTGTTGTTAACGATAAAGCCAATATTTCACTTTCTTTATTGAAAGGGATCAGACGTGTCAGTGTGGTTAAGAAGAAAAAATCACTAAAGAAAACAAAAAGTTTCTACAATATCTTGGATTTAAATTACAAAATGCTACAAATCACAGATCTACCACAACACGACAACTCAATTGAAAGCTATGAAATCCATAGTTACAATCCTTATAGTACTAGTTTTAAGGATAATGATGAAATTAGAATACCTATTCACCAACAAGACATATATGTGTTACCTTCTGCAAGTTCTATTTATATAGAAGGCCATGCTAATGTTACATCTAAAGATTCAACAGGAAAAATCGTAAAAAAAGATGTCAATTTCATTAACAACCCAATGTTGTATTTATTTCAAGATGTACGATATGAATTGAATGGTGTTGAAATAGATCGTATTAAAAATGTTGGAATCACTACAACAATTAAATCATACATTTCTATGAATGAAGGTGAAAATAAAGCTGCCGCAGTATGGGGGTGGAATTTACAAGGCACAAAACTGGTCAGTTTAGCGCCATTATTCCATTAAATAAAGTATTAGGATTTGCGGAAGACTATAACAAAATAATTATAAACTGTAGACATGAACTGATACTGCAAAGAAGTAGCACTGTTACAAACTGTGTACATTTACAAAATGATGATAATATAGAAATAAGCATTCAAAAAATTCAGTAGCGTGTTCCTCATGTTAAAGTTTCCGATCGCAATAAATTGATGCTACTCAAACATTTAGAAAAAATTCGCGCTGTACAGCTGGCATTTAGAAATTGGGATTTGTATGAATACCCTTTATTACCTAAAACTACTAAACATTCATGGTCAGTCAAAACCGCTTCACAATTAGAGAAACCAAGATTTGTAATTTTAGCCCTACAAACTGATAGAAAATCGAATAAAACTAAAAGTTCGTCAGTTTTTGATCATTGTAAAGTATCTAACGTAAAACTTTTTTTGAATTCACAATATTTTCCTTATGATTCACTTAATCTGAAATTCGATGAGGATAAATACAATATATTATATGAAATGTATGCTAACTTTCGTCAGTCGTATTACAACGCTGGTATTGATCCGTTGCTAAATTTGGTTCAATTTAAAGAGAAGGCTCCACTTTTTGTAATCGACTGCTCGAGACAAAACGATACGCTTAAAACCGGTCCTGTTGATGTTCGGATAAAAATTGAATGTTCTGAAATAATACCAGAAAATACAACTGCTTTCTGTCTTATTATTAATGATCGCATTTTTGAATACCAACCTCTAAGTAATATCGTGAGAAAATTATCATGAATAATATTAACTACGCAATCGTGGATGTACAAGGATTCAAGAGCGAGCAAAATGAGTTCATTCCTAAGGAAATAGCTATCATATGCAATGACAAGATTTTCATTCTTCTGATAAAACCACCATTTCCATTTTATAATTTAACAAAAAAAGAACGCATACAAGTATCGTGGATAGAAAGAAATAGAGGAATTTATTGGAATCAAGGATTTGTGCCCTTCTTTAGTTATAAGAACGTAGTAGGTGATTTTTTGAAAAATAAATGTATTTATACTAAAGGCTACGAAAAAGTACTGTGGATAAAAGAAATGTTTGATACCTATAATGTACATAATTTAGAAGATAAAGATTGTCCTAGTTTAGAACGTTTGCATTGTAAATATTCAACTTCGTTCAATATTTTAAGCTGTATATATTATAATAAATATTGTGCTTTAAAAAATGTATTCTATTTAAATAAGTGGTGTAAAGAAAATGATGTTTTGGAATATTAAAATAATTAATTAACTAAAGAACTTGTTTTATTTTCTAACCAACCTAATATTTATAAAAGTACAAGTATTTTGAGATTTGATCAGTAATAAACATTTTCAAATGTTGGATCTGGAAATGAGAACTCATTATACAAGATTGCACATTAAGTAGATAGGTTATATTCAAATATAGGCTTCATATTCAATGTAAAGGAACCTTCTATTTGAATCATTCGAATAGTTTATTATTCTCTTATAAAATTTGTTTTACGCATTCGTAAATGACTTCTCAGTGTGTATAATTGGGGCGTTCTGGATCTTTTTTGATCCAGAACCCCCAATTATACACTACTTGCACTGTCACTCAAAGACTTCGTTGTGACTGGCCACCGTAGTCGAAATCGGCTAGGGGCACTATTATTATATGTCATTTGAGACAAACCAGTTGGAGTAATCTATTAGTACATACATCAAAAGTGTCTAGGGATCAAGCATTTTTATGCGGATTTCTTGAGATTGAGATGTGGCTTTGTAATAAATTTATGATTTTATAAATTCATAGGGACGTAAGGGAGCTTGACCAAGGCCATAAGCTCCAAGCCAACCTCACCTTCACGTGGTGCGTCCTGTTTATACAGACGAGGCTATGGCGACCGACCGATGGCGGTATAACCATCCAATGTAAGGCGCAGCTAAATGTTGGACTGTAACGGGCAGCAGCGTCACAGCTGGAAAGGGCTGCGCCTCTGCGCTCGCCAACCCGCCTGCCAAGCGTGGCGAGTATTGGCAAATCCCCTCACATGCTAGTACACCAGAAAACCAGGCCCCCAGTCTCCGGCAGCCCCGCTATTCCTGACTTTGGTAGCGGTCACGGTAACGGCGGAGCAGGGGGTGCTAAGAATCCCCGGAGGCGATCGCGCTGCCACCCCCGACGACAACTGGCCCTGGTAACGTACAACACGTGTACACTGAGGACAGATAAGAAGTTGCTCGAGCTGGAGGAAGAAATGAGCAGGTTACACTGGGACATAACGGGTCTATCAGAAGTCCGTAGAGAGGGTGAGGACACGATGACTCTACAGTCCGGAAACCTGCTCTACTACCGGGAAGGCAAACAACGAAAGTCCCAAGGTGGTGTCGGGTTCCTCGTTCACAAGTCCCTCGTCAACAATATCGAGACCATCGAGAGTGTGTCGAGCAGGGTAATATACCTTATACTCAGAATATCCAAGAGGTATTCGCTGAACGTCATACAGGTATGTGCACCGACCTCGAAACACCCGGATGAAGAGGTGGAGGAAATGTATGAGGACGTTAGTATAGCCGTACATACTTCCAAAACCTATTTTACTGTTGTAATGGGGGACTTTAACGCGAAACTGGGCAAGCGAGGCGAGAATGAGTTGAAGGTGGGACCCTTTGGATACGGACAAAGGAACGCCAGGGGACAGAGGCTGGCCGACTTTTTGGAGAAGGAGGGACTCTTTGCGATGAACTCTTTCTTCCAGAAGCCGCCTCAAAGGAAGTGGACTTGGTTGAGTCCCGATGGCTTTACGAGAAACGAGATTGACTTCTTCATGACCTCCAAGAGACGGTTATTCAATGATGTCTCCGTGATCAACAGGGTGAAAACCGGAAGCGATCACCGAATGGTTCGAGGCACATTGAATATAAATGTTAAATTGGAAAGATCCCGTCTGATGAAGTCCACGCTCCAACCGACTCGTGCCCATATCCAAAATCCCGAGAGCTTTCAACTCGAGTTGTCAAACAGCTTTGATTGCCTAGAAAATTGCGTAACAGTGGACGAAATTAACAACAGGTTTGTGGAAACTGTTCAAACGGTGGGGTCTAAGTATTTTAGACCTGGCCGTAAAAACAGACCTCAAAAACTGTCGGTCCACACCATCGAACTTATGGCAAAACGTCGATCTATGGCACTGCAGACCTCTGTTAATGCTGAAAACTACAGGCAGCTCAAAATACAAATATGGAAGTCCCTGCGACACGACATCCGTTGCTTTAACACTAATAGTGTTAAAGAAACGATAGAGCGGAACCAAGGCTCCAAAGTGTTTGCAAGGGACATGTCTATTGGGCAAAGCCTTTTGACAAAGCTTAAGACGGAGGACGGCAGTGTAGCGTCGACGAAAGCTGAGGTTTTGAGAGAGATCGAAAAGTTCTATGGACAGTTGTACACCTCAGTTGCCAAACCCGTTGATAGCTCGGCCAGATACCCAAGAGCTATCCTGACCCGTCACTACACCGAAGACATCCCGGAAATCAGCCTCTACGAGATTAGGATGGCCCTTAAACAGCTCAAAAACAACAAGGCACCTGGCGAGGACGGAATCACAGCAGAGCTTCTGAAGGCGGGTGGAACACCGGTACTTAAGGTCCTTCAGAGACTTTTTAATTCCGTGCTGCTAGAAGGCATCACGCCTGAGGCATGGAACAGGAGTGTGGTGGTGTTGTTTTTCAAAAAAGGAGACAAAACCTTATTGAGGAACTACAGACCCATCTCACTCCTGAGCCATGTCTACAAGCTGTTTTCAAGGGTCATCGCGAACCGTCTCGCACGTAGGTTTGATGACTTCCAGCCTCCCGAACAAGCCGGTTTCCGAAAAGGCTATAATACCATAGACCACTTACATACGCTTAGGCAAATTATACAGAAGTCCGAGGAGTATAATATGTCTCTATGCTTAGCGTTTGTGGACTATGAGAAGGCCTTTGATTCGATCGAAACTGGGGCGGTGCTACAGTCTCTGCAGCGGTGCCACATAGACTATAGGTATATAGAGGTGTTAAAGTGCCTTCACAATAACGCCACCATGTCGGTCCGAGTACAGGAGCTGAACACGAAGGCGATTCCATTGCGGAGAGGTGTAAGACAGGGAGATGTCATATCTCCGAAACTGTTCACAGCGGCATTGGAAGACGCCTTCAAACTTCTGGAATGGGAAGGAATCGCCATCAATGTTAATGGCGAATACATCACACACCTCCGATTTGCCGATGATATAGTCGTTGTGGCAAAGACGCTTGACGATCTTGGCACTATGCTCGAAGACCTTGACCGAGTCTCCCAACAAGTGGGTCTTAAAATGAACATGGAGAAGACGAAAATTATTTCAAGTTCCCTTATCGTACCCACTCCAGTATCCGTTGGAAACTTAACTCTTGCAGTTGTCGACGAGTACGTCTACCTGGGACAAGTGATCCAATTGGGTAGGTCCAACTTCGAGAAAGAGGTCAATCGACGAATCCAACTTGGCTGGGCAGCGTTCGGGAAATTGCGCAAGAGTGTCTTCTCATCTCATCTACCTCAGTGTCTGAAGACGAAAGTCTTCAACCAGTGTGTGTTACCAGTGATGACATACGGATCCGAAACATGGTCTCTTACTATGGGCCTTATAATGAAGCTCAAAATCACACAGCGAGCGATGAAAAGGGCTATGCTGGGTGTTTCTCTACGTGATCGAATCAGAAATGAGGAGATACGTAGAAGAACTAAAGTAACGGACATAGCCTTGAGAATCAGTAAGCTCAAGTGGCAATGGGCAGGGCACATAGCGCGAAGAACTGATGGCCGTTGGGGCAGGAAGGTTCTAGATTGGGGACCCTTCGACCAGAGACGCAGCGTGGGACGTCCACCAACAAGATGGACAGACGACCTTATAAAGATCGCAGGATCAAACTGGATGCAGACCGCTAGTAATCGGTCGCTGTGGAAAGCCGTGGGGGAGGCCTATGTTCAGCAGTGGACGTCCTTTGGCTGATAATGATGATGATGATGATAAATTCATATAGATCCTTTTTGGTGCATTTCATAATTTGAAACAGGAACTGTCAATCAAATTCGAGTAAAAGATGAAAATCAGCTGTCAATATTTTCTATGGAGCCGCGACGTCATTGAAACAGGGAAGAAATGCTCAGAGCCGTGGGAATGATAGAAGCTGGGTCCCGGCAAGGTACTGTGGCTTTAGCTCTGAATACAAGTCAGAGTGTTATCAGTCGACTTTGGACACGTTACCGAAGCACTGGTACCGTGGCTGAGCGCCATGGAGGACGGTATCGCTGCACCACACGGAGACAAGACCGATACATTCAAATCACAGCTCGAAGAACTCCAACAATAACCGCCATAATGTTAGCCGTGAGGCTTCATCACTCTTCAGGGAACTTAATTAGCGACCAATCAGTCAGAAACCGCTTGCATGAAGTGAACCTTCATTCCCGAAGACCGCTACGGGTACCACCTATAGCAATGCACAATCGTAGGATTCGATATCAATGGGCTCTTGAACACAGAAACTGGGCAGAAGAACAATGGCGTTTCGTGTGCTTTTCTTATGAGTTTCGTTTTAGTATGAGACCGGATACAAGACTTATACGACACTGGAGAACCCCTGGACGCCAACAGCTATTAAAATCCTGCCAGGAAGTCCATCCTCATAGTGGTGGAATCATCATGGTATGGGCGGGTATTTGGATCGGCGGAAGAACTGATTTGATTCGGATCAGAGGCAACCTCAACGCTTAAATTTATGCTGAGACGATTGTATCATACGTCATCGTTCCTCTACAAGTGCATATCAGTCCCATATTGACGACCCGTCTGGTGCAGTGGTCGAGAAATCGCCTACTACGCAGCGGGTGCGGGTTCGATCCCCGCACAATACAAACATTTGTGTGCATGAACATGTCTGTTTGTATTGGTCTGGGTGTTTTCTATGTATATTATGTATGTATTTACAAACAAAAAGTATTTAAGTATTATATCCGTTGTCTGGCACCCATAACACAAGCTTTAAGTAGCTTACTTTGGGACTAGATGGCGATGTGTGGCAATGTCCAAAGGATACTCTTTGCCAATATTACTGAGTATATATTTCATTCATTTGTCATTTGTTTTACGATTTGGCGGCAAATTGAAAATTGTCTGTGTCACGTCAACATGAATTTAACACGAGAAAATTTTCGTGCAATGATTTTTTATGACTTTCGATGTCATTTAAGTCAACAAGAAAGTTATGATGGACTACGATTGGCCTTTCACGATGAAGCCCCATCTCGTGCGACTGTTTACAACTGGTTTAATGAGTTTAAACGTGGTCGCACTAATCTCACTGATGATGTACGTGAGGGACGGCCTTCTACGGCGACGACTGAAAATAACATCTGTGTTGTGCGGCGTATGATAGAGACTGACAAAAGAGTGACCTATCAGCAGATTCGGACAAGCTTAGGCATCGGTATGAGTCAAGTGCACAAAATCCTCCACGAACATTTAGCGGTCAGGAAGCTTTGCGCCCGGTGGATACCTCATAATTTGACTAAGGCTCAAAAACTCCATCGTGTGGATTGGTGCCGTAAAATGATTGAAAGATTTAACGGAGGTGACTCAAATGCTGTGTTCGACATACTAACAGGTGACGAAAGCTGGATTTACTGTTATGATCCTGAAACCAAAAGACAATCTGCTCAGTGGGTGTTTCCTTTCGAGGAGTTGCCAACTAAAGTGAAGAGAGATCGAAGTGCGGGAAAAAAAATGGTGGCCTCGTTCTTTGGAAGGATAGGTCATTTCGCAACAATTGTGTTAGAGGATCAAAAAACAGTTTCTGCAGAATGGTACACTACCAATTGTTTGCCACTTGTCTTGGAAAAAGTTCGAGAGAAACGACCTCGCAGTAGGACCCTCCTTCACCACGACAACGCCTCGTCACACACCGCCAAGCGAACGATCGACTATTTGGCGACATCAAACGTTGAATTACTGGGTCACCCGCCGTATAGCCCCGACCTCGCGCCTTGTGATTTTTATTTATTTCCAAATATTAAAGAAAAACTTAAAGGAAAGCGGTTTATGAATGCTGAAGAAGCGGTGGCTGCGTATCGCGATGCCATTGAAGAGACCCCTAAGGACGAGTGGGCAAAGTGCTTTTCCCAGTGGTTACATCGCATGCAGCGGTGTATTGACGTCAATGGACAATATTTTGAAAAGATATAACAAAACTAATAACTGGCTAATGTAATCAGTTTTTGATTTTCTAAGAACTTTCAGTTTGACCCTCGTATTTATTTATTTATATTTCAGTTAATGCATGGTAATGCACGACCGCACACCGCAAGAGTTGTAAGGCAGACTCTCGCCGCAGCTAACATCAATGTCCTGCCCTGGCCTGATCAGTCGCCAGACTTGGACCCGATTGAGCATACATGGGATATGCTACAGAGAAGAGCTCTGCCGAATATGGAGGGTATCCAATCGAAAGAAGACCTTTTTTGTTGTTGCAACGAACATGGGCGGCCATTCCACAGCGTGATTTGGATGAACTCATTTTGAGTATGCCAAACCGATGTTCTTATGTTGTTAGTGTTCGCGGTAGAAACACGGATTATTAATTATTTAAGTTTTCCAATAAAATTTTAATGAAAACTGTTATTTTAGTCTTTTTTTC
The DNA here is from genome assembly GCA_963924145.1 of Pyrausta purpuralis. Classification (NCBI taxonomy): domain Eukaryota; kingdom Metazoa; phylum Arthropoda; class Insecta; order Lepidoptera; family Crambidae; genus Pyrausta; species Pyrausta purpuralis. The sequence goes on from OZ001660.1 coordinate 17,250,285, forward strand.
GAACTCCAATGTTAGTGGTTCAAATGTCAAGAATCCCTTTATTAGGAAAATGGATGGATCCTTAAAGACAATTTTAATTAATATCAATCAGGAGAAAAGTTATTGCAAAAATATATGTTGATCCCTAGACACTGTAGTAGTCTGATAGTATGTATACTATCAGGCATTCTTTAGTTGGCGCGTTAGCAACTGGGTAATGAGGCCAAAATGTTAATAGAGATAGAAATATGCAGCATGCTCCTTTATCTGCATGTGCGAGCGAGATAGACAAGAAACAGAGAGGACTCAGTTGATGACGCGCTAACTAGAGATAGTTATGGCCTTATGATAAGTTATATTTTTTGACTGTTGTGTACTTACTTAAAATGATACGTACACGTATCATTTTATTACGTTTCTTTAAGTTTAGTTTTATTTTAACTGTATTTTATTGATATGCTGTCGACTGTACCTATTCTGTGTTGATCATGAATCTGAAATAAATCAACATTAATTAATTTATTTGTATTGAAAAAAAAATAATATGGATTATTTGACGTTATATGCCTAGATAATATTTAGCGGTTTTGTACTTATAATTTTTTTTTATGTCTAAAAATATGAGTGTCATTCGATACAAAAACTATCGATAATGGTAGCGCTAAACAATAATCTCACAGTCAGCAAATTGGATCAGAATTGCTTGGTTCGTGCGAAATTATTATTGTCAGCTATCAACTAGGCAACTGAAGCAAATTTAGTGCATGTTGAATTCAAAAATTCATTATAGGAATGTTAGCGTTATAATAAGTCAAAGTTACCAATCTAAAGACATCAAAAGGAGGCGGTTATCAATTCGACTGTATGTGTTTTTTTGTGTATACAGGGTGTTGTTTTGGTCGTCGACTCAGGCGTGGTGCCAAACAAACAATACAAACAATACTGATGCCAAAAAAAAAAAAAGAATAACACTCAAAAAACGATTTATTATTGCGGACTAGCGAGTGAGTCAAAACTATCATCACCAGGAGCTCTATTTTTGAATCACTTGTTTAAATACGGCAAGTGAATTGCGTTCGAAAACCAATTAAAAAACAATAAAAATCACGCAAAATATTAACGTAGGTACTCACGAAATCCAGTTATGTTTTTTCAAATCACTCCAGCGTGGAAATATACTTATTTTATTGGGAAATCGGACATTAATCAATGAATTTCACACGCCATCTTGAAGCGAGTGATTCAAAAATAGAGGCCCAGGTCGCCTCTTTGTAGCTTACTAGCTACGGCGTAGTATTTCGTAGATACACGCGAGCTACGCGTGAGGGCGTGAGTTTCCCCATTCGTTTTAATGTTTTAAAGAATGCTGCGAAGAGGTTTTCCTGTATTAAACTTACAAATAATATAAAGAAAGTATATTTTTAGAATAAGCATCATACAAATTTTTATCCCTGAGTTGGATGTCACTGACCAAAACAACATCCTGTATGTTACCTCATATCTCAGTCATTTGTAAACTGTTTTTTTTTACCTAATTAAAGGGTTTACTTTTTAGTTGGTCTCATTGTGGCCAAATTCCAATTTAATGATGGCATATTAGTGTAATTAAGAAAAACCTTTAAATTTTAGGTGTTTTTAATTAGTATAAAGTCAGCATTTTGTGGAACTGAGCTTATTGTGAAACTCCTTAATGCTTAGGAATTCAGTTATTATGACGCCAGAATTTATGTGAAGTACTTTGTAGCTTATTAAATAACAGAGTCAAAAGTTAACTATCAATAAAAAAATGAAAAAATAATTATAATATAATATAATAAAAAAATACTTTAAAAACAAAATACACTACAAAATTCTTGAATAAACTCTTATAACTCCAAAATGAAATGGTTTGCCTAAAATGACTCCATTTGTGGTACCATCGTATTGGCAATCTCAAGCACCATCTTAAGCGTCATCTACGAGTATCTGGACCGAGACTTCAAAAAGAAATGGTTTGCCTAAAATAAAGTGCTTTCAAAAGTTTATCAAAACCTTTTTAGTGAATTTTGTTTATTAAAACAGTTTTTACTGTTCTTAATAAAAGTTCATTTTATTTTAATTATACTCGATTTGGTCACGTTTTGCGATCGAAAAACCATTTTGGATTAAAATACGTAAATTTTACAAAGGGGAAACATTCTCCAATTTAATTGTTATTTCAAAAAGTATCGTTAAACCTTCCTTCAAAGTCTATTTTATAAAATAAAATATTTTTCACTTTTACGAAAAAAATGTAAATAATAAATGATTCCACGCATGGTGCGTACTTTTTAACGAGTGTTGACGATGCAGGGAGGAACGTAAGATGAGGAATGAAAACCGCAACTTTGAAAACGAAGCACTGTATTTCAATGGAAACCGATACATTCGTGTGGCCGAGCGGTGAGGCCTACGCACGGCTGAATAAAAACAATATAATAAAAAAAATATTCTAAAATTTGAAAATAGAACTTTTTGCTAATATTACTGAGTAAATATTTCATTCATTTGTCATTTGTTTTACGATTTGGCGGCAAATTGAAAATTGTCTGTGTCACGTCAACATGAATTTAACACGAGAAAATTTTCGTGCAATGATTTTTTATGACTTTCGATGTCATTTAAGTCAACAAGAAAGTTATGATAGACTACGATTGGCCTTTCACGATGAAGCCCAATCTCGTGCGACTGTTTACAACTGGTTTAATGAGTTTAAACGTGGTCGCACTAATCTCACTGATGATGTACGTGAGGGACGGTCTTCTACGGCGACGACTGAAAATAACATCTGTGTTGTGCGGCGTATGATAGAGACTGACAAAAGAGTGACCTATCAGCAGATTCGGACAAGCTTAGGCATCGGTATGAGTCAAGTGCACAAAATCCTCCACGAACATTTAGCGGTCAGGAAGCTTTGCGCCCGGTGGATACCTCATAATTTGACTAAGGCTCAAAAACTCCATCGTGTGGATTGGTGCCGTAAAATGATTGAAAGATTTAACGGAGGTGACTCAAATGCTGTGTTCGACATACTAACAGGTGACGAAAGCTGGATTTACTGTTATGATCCTGAAACCAAAAGACAATCTGCTCAGTGGGTGTTTCCTTTCGAGGAGTTGCCAACTAAAGTGAAGAGAGATCGAAGTGCGGGAAAAAAAATGGTGGCCTCGTTCTTTGGAAGGATAGGTCATTTCGCAACAATTGTGTTAGAGGATCAAAAAACAGTTTCTGCAGAATGGTACACTACCAATTGTTTGCCACTTGTCTTGGAAAAAGTTCGAGAGAAACGACCTCGCAGTAGGATCTTCCTTCACCACGACAACGCCTCGTCGCACACCGCCAAGCGAACGATCGACTATTTGGCGACATCAAACGTTGAATTACTGGGTCACCCGCCGTATAGCCCCGACCTCGCGCCTTGTGATTTTTATTTATTTCCAAAAATTAAAGAAAAACTTAAGGGAAAGCGGTTTATGAATGCTGAAGAAGCGGTGGCTGCGTATCGCGATGCCATTGAAGAGACCCCTAAGGACGAGTGGGCAAAGTGCTTTTCCCAGTGGTTCCACCGCATGCAGCGGTGTATTGACGTCAATGGACAATATTTTGAAAAGATATAATAAAACTAATAACTGGCTAATGTAATCAGTTTTTGATTTTCTAAGAACTTTCAGTTTGACCCTCGTACTTAGGAGTTAGCGGTAGGCATGAATAAAAAAACTTATGAACTACCTTGTTTTTAAAAATAATAGAAGTAAATGGTCACTCATTGAGCACGTCGCTAACATTCCCCTGTCTCAGCACTCATCACTAAGGAGTATAGGAGCGACGCGAGCCGCCGAACGCCGTAAGGTCCCGGTCGCTGTCCGTACTTCCACCAACCTGATACGGCCGTCTTTCCCGGGAAACACTTGAGTCACGAGGCCTTTAAGCCACGTGTTGCGCGGAGAGTTCGGGTCTACCACCAGAACGAAATCACCGACCTGCAACGGTTTCTTTTCATCTTGCCTTACTTTGATCTGGGTATTAGATCCGGTAAAACTTCTTTTACCCACCTTCGCCAGTACATGTCGGCAAGCCTTTGTGCTGTGCGCCATTGCTTACGTAAATAAAGGTCAGAGTCGTCGGATTCTCCCATGACGGGCAAATTTGACGACGAGCCGAGGAGAAAATGGTTGGTAGTGAGAGTCTCGATGTCTCCTGGGTCAACCGAGACGTGTGTTAGTCAGGGGACGGCTGTTAACTATGTTTTTCACTTCAGCAAACAATGTGCTTAAAACTTCGTCCCTTGGTGCACGTTCAGTCAACACGACTTTAAGTGACGATTTTATGCTCTGAATCAGCCGCTCCCACGCCCCACCCCAGTGAGGGCTGGCTGGAGCAATAAAATACCACTTCATCCCGTTATTCATACCTGCATTTATCAGCTTTTCAGTGTCCAGCGTATGCGTTGCCAGTTGCAGCTCCTTGTCGGCGCCACGCAGGTAAGTACCATTATCTGAGTAGAGGTGGCTTGGCCAGCCACGCCTTGCAGCCATCCGTCGCAGCGCCATAATCAACGCGTCAGAAGTGAGAGAGGATACCAACTCGATGTGAACGGCACGCACGGTGAGACAGGTAAATATTACACCATACCTTTTCTCTCGTCTTCGACCAACAGTTACCTCGAGCGGTCCAAAAAGGTCCAACCCGCAGAATGAGAAGAGGCGCTGATGATGAGCGACCCGGGCCTGCAGGAGATCCCCCATGCGTGGCACCTGCGGCTTGCTTTTGCGGATTCTGCAAAACATGCATCTGGAGACAAAGGCCTTCACGGTAGGTCTAAGCTTCAGCAACCAGTATCGCTGCCTCAGCTCATTGACCACAGCCTCTTGGTTTCCATGAGCTGATTTTATGTGATAGTGCCGGGCAATGAGCTTAGATACTGGATGTCGTCCATCTAGTATTATCGGCCTCTTCACATTTAAACTTATATTTAGGGCCGCATCGATGCGGCCGCCAGCCCTCAGTACGCCATGCTCATCAAAACGGCGATAAAGAAAGTAGCCTGCTACTTCGATGCAATGACTCATTATTTCTTAGTGCGTTTATCTCATCTGAAAAACTTTCGCTCTGAGCATGCTTTATTAACAACAGCTCAGCACGCTCCATAGCATCAGCATCAATACGCCCGGACTGACCTTTACACTTGTCAATAAACTTCAACACAGTAGCCGTAGCCCGCAACAAACGTAACCACGACGAAAACCTTTCTGGGTCAGGCACAGGTAAGTTGGCTACGATGTGTTGTTGTTGCACAGCTGCGACACATTCCGATGTCATTATCGAAGTGTTTGTAATGTCCTTGGGCCAAGTAGATTCGTCGTGGTAAATGAAATTTGGACCTTTGAACCACTCGTCTCGTAAATTGCCATCAAAGGTTTCCCGTGTAGCCAAGTCAGCGACATTCAATTTAGAAGGAACATACCTCCAGTCTTCCATGCGAGTTAATTCGTCGATCTCGCCCAACCGGTTTGCCTCAAACGCTTTGTAGGTACGTGTGTTGTTGCGAATCCAATAAAGCACTGTAGTGGAATCACACCAAAAAAACTTACGTATCGGAATTAACCTGTGTTCCCTTTCTATTGTGCTAGCTAACCTTGCGGCTAACAAAGCGGCTTGCAGCTCCGCCCTAGGCATGGTTAACGACTTTATAGGCATAACTTTGCACTTACTAGCAATAAAGGAAACGCATATGTTATTATTTTGTTCCCATCGCCAATACGCCACAGTACACATAGCTTTTGTGCTAGCATCACAAAACTATGTAGCTGCAAGTTCCTATAGCTGGATTGTGATGTAACACCATCGTTTATCGTAGCATGTGCTACGAATTTATGAGCGGTCGTAGCATTCGTAGCGCCCGCTCCCGGTGCAAGCGCATGATCAAAGGCAGAAGGCGTGGGGAAAGGGGCGGCCGCGGCCGCCGTGAGTGAATCTCGCATCTCGCTTTCACACACACCTGATATTGTCCTTTCTCTGTCGTTCGCGGCAGCAGCTGTTTTGTGGCATCTAGGTATACGTATGGTATTTATTTCTATAAGTAGGTCAATCCATTTGCGCCACTTGTTATAGATGCTGTCAGGAATTTGTTGATCCCAGCTTACGTTTAATCGCCACGTATCTTGCAGCATGATTCGTCATTGAATGGTTATCGGTGCTAGGAAACCTAAGACGTCGAAAATTGACATAATTACCTTTAGCATCAAGCGTTTAGTTGGCCTTTCAGCACCTCTAATAATGTCTCCTGGAATACGTTTTAATGACAAATCGAAGCCTAGCATATCATCTGCGGGGAACCATATCATACCTAACGTACGTTCGCTCCCGTGTTGCTGGCCGACCTTGAACTTAACAGAAGCGGTGCCGAGCGTTTCAGTTGGTATGCTATTTAATACAGTAATGCTGTTACTCGTCCAGTTTCTAATCTCGAAACCGCCCGCTCTATGAATGTCACTTACATTTTTGACCATTTCGATTGCTGCCGCTTCATCCTCCAAACTATCGATGTAGTCATCCATGTAGTGAGAATTGCAGACTGCATCGACAGCGGCAGCTGGAAACTTTGAAGAAAGACATTGGGCATTTTTGTTTTTGATAAACTGAGCTATAAACGGAGAACAGTTAGCCCCAAAGATGAGGGATGTCATAACAAAGGTTTTCATGTCCTCTGAAGGACTGTTCCTCCACAGAAACCTTAGTGCGTCTTGGTCTTCGGTATGGCTCTTGATCCTCAAGAACATATCTCTTATATCACCTGTTACTGCTATTATATTCACCCTGAAGCGCAGTATTATACCAAGCAGCGATGACAGCAGATCTGGTCCAGTAAGTAAGTAATCATTAAGAGAATAACCTTTTACCTTACAGGCGGCGTCGAAAACCAGGCACAGTTTCTGTTTGTTGGGGTTGTCCACACCGAAGTGAGGTAAGTACCACGTCCTCGGCGGTGTGACCTTTGGATCCATCACTTCTTTGGCATAATCATTAATTAGCAAATGATCCACTCGCTCCTGATACCTTTTAGCAAAACCTAAATCCTTACTCATTTTTCTTTCGATACCTTTCATCCTGGTGAGCGCAGCGGGATGAGCGTCGGGCAAGCTGCAGCGCTCGTCCTTCCATGGCAAGCGCACGTGCCAGCGGCCCTGCTTCAGCGCCGCGGACTCCTCCAGCAGCGTGGTGGCGCGCGCCTCCTCCGCGTTTTGGCGCGGGTTGCACATCACACCTAACGAGTCTATGATGAAAGAACGCCGGAATTCCTCGTGAATATCCTGCAAGATGCTTTCCTCGTCGTTACCGTCTAGAAACAAGTAGGTCGCAGCATCGTCATCGGCCTGAGATCCCACGTACGGACGGCAGCTTCGAGAAATACATATTTTCCCTTGCACACACCAGCCTAGGGGGGTAAGGGTAGCAGACGGCTCGTTTGATTTCCCTAATTTAACTTGAAAAGGTAGCATCAAATGATGATTATCTTGTCCAATCAAGATTTCAGGTTTTGAATCAGAAATACAAAGTTTATCTTTTATATCATTTAGATGAGAGTAATAGACACAATTCAAAATAGACAAAGTTTGAAGTGGTAAGTTTAACTCATTGACACAACGCATCTTAATATTATGTACCTTATCGTCCATACCCGCAAGGTCCACATCGACAATAGTCGAGTCGCACACTAGCTCACTATCACCGAACGCGCCGCGCTCACGAAGCGCGTGAGGTCGGCCGCAGAGGCCCGCTCGCGCTGCCAACGAAGCACTCATGAGTGACACCGATGACCCGTCATCCAGCAACGCGGTGCTGTCTACGACACCATTAGGTCCGAGTACGCGCACTGACACTACTTTCAACAGAACTTTATCACTTGAGTTAATAAAAGTTAACGTTTCCGAAACGACTGTCAGCTCTCTTTCGCACGGCACTTTCACAGCTGTACCACTATTCGGTGCACGCGAACTCGCCTCGGCGCCGCGTTCACTGGAGTTCTTTACTTCATAATGCAGCAAAGGATGATGCGCCTGCCCGCACCCGTCCTTGTCGCACACAGGCGCTGTGCACCCTTTCATGTTTACTAATCAGACAGCGGAAACACAAACCGTTTCGTTTTAGATATTGCCATCTTGTTTTGCGCAGCGCTTTCTTAAACTGTTTGCACTCGGTTAATTGATGCGTAGATTTTTTACAAAACTGGCACTTGTCATGATCTTGCTCGGCTTGAACTAGCACTGTATGCGACCTTGTAGCGTTATTGATGCCACTTTTTCTGTGTTGATCTTGTCGCGATGTAGATAATAACACATTTGCAGTTGTGGAGATCTTTATAGCTTCCTTGCTTAAAAAATCAGATAATATGACCAGTCTAGATTTGTGCCCTTCTTTGATAAGATTATAGCTGTAGTCAGACCACTTCGATATGAGTACTGTGAGAAGCTTGGCCAAGATTATCGAGATGATGTTGACGCCCTGAAGGTATTCTTCGCGGCCGACTGCTTTCACTGCCTCCGCAAAGTTCTGGACTTTCACGGCAAAGGCGACAATATCTTTGTGATAGTCTATCTGAAGCGGTTGAAGCATATTCAAGTCTTGTAGAATGCGACCAATAATGCCATCAGAACTCCCAAATCGTAGCTCCAATGTATCCATTACTTTCTTTGGTGTCGTGGCGCCGATAAACAATGCTGAGACAGCGTCCTTGGCCGCGCCGCGTAAGCATTTGCGCAATCTCCACAGGTTTTCTTTGTCAGAGAACTTACATACTTCAGAGGACTCCTCGTAGGCCTGCTTAAACTGTAGCCATTCAAGCTGATCGCCCGAGAACTCAGGTAGGTCCTTAGGCGTACTGATGCGACTTAGCAAGCTGACATTAGGCATGTTGTTGTTGACACTACTGGTTGATATTTCTCTCAGCGCACTAGCAAGAACTTGAACCGTATTATTGAGTGTCGCGAGGGTGCCGTCGGGCGCTGCGGAGCCGGGTGCTGGTGCCGGCGTTGATGCAGGGCGCAGCATGCCCGTGTTGGTGCCATTCTCGTGAGCTTGCTGCTCTTCTGATGGTTCTAAATTCTGTCTGCTCTGGTGCTCCACCCAGTCAGCTACTTGGCGGCGGGGGAAGTCATCTCCATCGATTTGTGAACTGTATTCCTCTGCGTCTTCCTCATCATCGAGTACTGCCATGTTCGCTTCTAGTGTCTTATCTATTAAGTCCATTTGTATCGCAGCCTTTTGCTTGGCGGCTCTAATAAAAGTTGCTTCCGTTTCGCTTCTTTAGACGCCGATGATCTGCGTGAACGGTTGCCACATGATATCTTCGTAATGCAAGATGCAGACGGTTTTTGCACGTATGAATGTGAACCCTGAGGCACGGTTTCCGACTTGATGCTGCCAGCAATGATTTTCGTTAGCTGCTGGGGCATTTCTTGATCATTTTCGTTGCCGGTCACAACCGCGTGCTCACACTCCAACATGGCGGCCTCGTTCACTACGCCGTCGTTTTCCTGCGTGTGTCGCTGATTTAAAACCGCACTCCGAGTTTGCATTTTGCGTGGAGTATAGAACATATTCGGATCGAAGACCACTGTTGACGATGCAGGGAGGAACGTAAGATGAGGAATGAAAACCGCAACTTTGAAAACGAAGCACTGTATTTCAATGGAAACCGATACATTCGTGTGGCCGAGCGGTGTGGCCTACGCACGGCTGAAGACTAACGTTACATTTAAACGTCTTAATACCTCAACACCCGAGCGGTTGCATGCGACCGCATACCAACAGAATACCTATTGTGTCTCGTTCACATACGCTTGAGGGATTAACTATACTTAGGAGTTAGCGGTAGGCATAAATAAAAAAACTTATGAACTACCTAGTTTTTAAAAATAATAGAAGTAAATGGTCACTCATTGAGCGCGTCGCTAACAACGAGTATATTTCATGTTCGTCGCATTACCTACTGTAACGAAGTACTGGAGCTCTATTTTAAAATCATTCGCGTCCATTTATGGTCGAATGATTTTCGTTCGATATTCAAATAAAAGTCAACGTTATATACGCTAAATGGCGACACAAGTAGTAACAAAATAGAGTTATCGTTTTTTGAATCACTACCGTGTGGATTTCATGTGATTTCTATTCAATACTTACCTAATCGAAAAATTATCAAGGAAAACCACACGCCATATTGACGCGAGTTATTCAAAAATGGCCCCAGGACCTACATGGCGAAAATTTTTTTTTAACTCGAATGAAGCGAAGTTTTGCAAAAAAACCTCTTGTTAAATACAAATATGATACGCAAAACCTTTTACGTGTGGCTCAATTTTCATAAACAGTTTCGACGAAGTTGTTAAAAAGGTAGTAATAGGAGTTTTGGGTAAGTAAAATCGGTTGGTAACATAACCTGAGAATGAAATCGGTTGAAAACAGATATTAATCAGTATAAAATGCATTTCATTATTCATATATTTTCAACGAGGAACTAAACTCGGTTTTTCTTTGCTTGTAGATTATTTGAAACAATAAAAAATACAATTACATTTAGAAAGATCTCAGTGTTAAACGTAGGTTGTGAGTTTTGTGTTTATCTTATTATAAAACAAATGATTTTATTAAAAAGGAATGTCAATATTACAATATTTGACTAGCAAAGAAAAATAGACAAAAAATAAAATATTCATAACAATCACTCGGCCATTCTCATGTTATTATTATTATTAAGTCTCCGTAGCAAAATTGAGTGATATATTAATATGGTTTAAACATCTAACTCCTTAATTACGATTTTAATCTTCCAACAACAAACTCTATCTTTCCCATGACATCCCTTTTAGGTTTCCATAGCCGAATGGCAAAAACGGAACCCTTTGTATGTCTATCCGTCTGTCTTTCCGTCTGTATGTCACAGCCTCTTTATTCTGAACCTATTTGCAATGCATAGATAAAACTTGGTAGGTGTGTCTTGATAACCGCATTACGATTCTAATACAAAAAAAAAATTCCTTTTGATAAAAATAAAACAAAAATTTTTTTTGCTCAAAATGCTTGCATGGATGGTCTATGGATAAGTCTCTTAAAATGACATCGAGGTTCTGAGAACCCTTTTTTCTGAAAGTCTTAATATTTATGGCACATAGACGCTCTCAAAGTGGTTAAATGAGAGGGGGGGGCTCTAACTTTTCAACGAAGCAAGTGTCAATTTTGAAAAAAAAATGCACAATGCAGTGCTTTAAAAACCCTTACAACGAAAATTAAAATGGGTTTGAACGAGATCGAACTATTGGTTTTTGAGATAAAACACATTTTCAACAACCGCAAATAAAACAAAATTATTTATGCTGTCAACTGTGAAGTATTCGTACGTGGAACCCTAATTTAGTTAAAGTTGGCACGGAATCCTCAGTGCGCGAGTCCGACTCGCACTTGGCTGGTTTTTTAAATTCATTTCGGCGCTTAGGCTAACTGCCTACAGTTCTAATTTTCAACCAAATTCAAGTATAAAAACATAAACCTAACAATAGTGTTACAAAAAGCTTGATGTCGTGTTCCGTATATCATACCAAATCGTATGTAATAAAAGGCCGCAGCCGATATCAAATAAAATGTTTTCAAAGCTACCGTCGTCAGCTTTATTTAAGTGATCATAACTAAATCTAGTAACTGAAATGCCATGATAGGACAATTGGATTATATTTTCATAAAGGTGGTAGTTTAGTGTAGTAAGAAACACCAGTACATTTGGTGACTTATGTCGTGCTTATGTAAAGAACTAAACGCGTTTTACCTTTAATATGATGGGGGTTTTGCTAGAATAAGTCCGAAATACCTTAATGAGTAGTCATAGTTATTGCGGTCAAAGACCCCTTACACACTGCGGCTTTTAGCATCGTTAGTATTATGAAATGAAAATTGAAATGAAACAACGTATTTGCATGAAAGCTGACAACGAACAAGTTTATTCAAAAAGCGATAATCATCATAGACAAGGATCATAGACAAAAGTATGGGTATGCACAGATTATAAACTAATAGATATCAAAGGTAGCGAATTGCTTATTTGATGTTACCACTTAAATATTTCTAACACCCCAACTACAGCAAATAAACAAAATCCTCTGAATTAAACAGTATTTTACTTCTACTAACTTTCCAACTCTATCCGACTAACCCTAGACCTTCAATACATTTATTATGCCTGGCAGGACTTAAAGCTTTGGTAAGAACATCAGCTGGCATATCAGTTGTCGGCAAATATTGTAAATTCACAATATTATTACAAACTGTAGGTATCTCTTATAAAATGATACCTAATATCAATATGTTTACTTTTTCTATTACAAGCATAATTTGCCACCAACTTCTGTGCACTCTGGCTGTCGTTATATAATTTCACAGTAAGGAGTTTACCAGTAAGTTCATAAAGTAAAGATCTCAAATAAATAGCTTCTTTACATGCCTCAGATATAGCCATATATTCAGACTCCATACTAGACAATGCAACTGTTCTTTGCTTCCTACTTTCCCAGGAAATAGCTGAGCCCGACATTACAAAACAATAACCTGTATATGATCTGCGATCTAAAGTATTGCTTGCCCAATCGGCATCAACATATCCAACAAGTCCAGCTGTTTCCTTTACATACTTTAAACAAAAATTCTTAGTTTTCTTTAGATACCTAAGTATTCTTTTGGCATAATTCCAGTGACTACTGTTATGACATTTATTAAATTGACTAAGAAAACTAACACAATAAGATATGTCAGGCCTTGTAAGAACAGATAAAAACATTAAACTTCCAATCAATTGTTGATATGGTATTTCTTCATTACAGTATTCAGACTTATTAATATCTAATTTACATTCCATTGGAGTACTAGCAAGTTTACAATTTGACATATTGAATTTTTCCAATAACTGTTCAATATACTGTTCTTGATCTAAAGTAATAACATTTGATTCTTTATCAATTTTAACCCTCATGCCTAAGCATTGTTGAACCTGACCCAAATTCTTTATCTTAAATTTAGAACTCAATACAGAAATTAACTCATCTGTCTCAATTTGGTTATTCGAATAAACATAAAAATCATCAACATACAATGCAATTACAACTTTTGTATCATTATTTATTTTTGTAAATATACATGGCTCTATGGGACTCTTTTTGAACCCTAGCTCACACAAACATTGTTCTACTCTCTCATACCATGACCTCTAGGTCGATTGTTTTAAACCATAAATTGCTTTGTTTAATTTAACAATTACTTTATTTTTACTTGAATCACAATCAATATCTGGTTGAACCATATAAATGTCTTCTTTTAGAAAACCATTTAAGAAGGCTGTTTTAACATCTAAGTGTGTCACATTTAAATTTAACTGAACAGACAGTGCAAACAATAATTTTAAAGTAGAATGTCTGACAACCGGTGAAAATGTCTCTTCATAATCAATGCCAGGCCTCTGTGTGAAGCCTTTAGCCACTAGTCGCGCTCTATGCCGTACACTGTTATCACTATTAACTTTTCTTTTAAACACCCACTTGCACTGTACTAAAGTCTTATTAGAAGGTAATTCACTTACAGGAACCCACGCCTCATTTTCTTCGAATGCCTGCAGCTCCTCTTTCATTGCTTCTATCCATTTGTCTCTATCTGGGCTACCCAAAGCTTCTCTGAGACTCACTGGATCTCTTGTAATAATTGAACTTGTCGTTGACATACATAGGTTTGAAAATCCATAACGCTCAGGCTGTTTCCTCATTCGCTTGTTATTCACTGGTGATTCTGATTCCTCATCTTCTTCTTCAGATTGCTGTAATGTAGAATCTGAATTAGCATTAAGATATTCTGATTCTGAAGACATGCTTACATTCATGGGACTCAATATGGAATCATCTTTCACTTCTTCTGCATTAAGACTATCTGATTTTTTGACGACCCGTTTGGTGTAGTGGTCGAGAAATCGCCTACTACGCAGCGGGTTGCGGGTTCGATCCCCGCACAATACAAACATTTGTGTGCAAGAACATGTCTGTTTGTATTGGTCTGGGTGTTTTCTATGTATATCATGTATGTATTTACAAACAAAAAGTATTTAAGTATTATATCCGTTGTCTGGCACCCATAACACAAGCTTTGAGTAGCTTACTTTGGGAATAGATGGCGATGTGTGGGAATGGCCAAAGGATATTTATTTATTTATTATATTTTTAGATTCCTTATCCCCAACTGAAACTGATACAACTGCTTCATTTGTGCAGTTTCCCTGTATGTTTTCATGAATAACTACATCTCTACTAGTGACAACACACTTTTTTATTGGGTCATATACACGGTAGCCTTTTACATTTTCAGAAAATCCAACTAAAATGTGTTTCCTTGATTTGAAATCCCACTTAAGCCGTTTTTCTTTTGGCACGTGTACACTAACCTCACTTCTAAATATGCGGACATGGCTTAGATCTGGTTTTTTATTTTTCCAAAGCTCATATGGAGTTTTATCATCCAATCCTGCAGCAACAGATCTATTTCTAAGATAAACAGCTGTATTTATGGCTTCTGCCCAAAACTTTTTATCTAATCCGGCATCAAATAATATACAGCGAGCCCGTTCAACAATTGTTCTATTGAGCCGTTCACTCATACCATTTTGTTCTGGTGTATAAACATTTGTTTTTTGGTGAACTATGCCAACCTGTTTTAAAAAATTTTCAAAATCTTTGCTACAAAATTCTAAACCATTATCTGTCCTGAATATTTTAATTTTTCTGTCTTGTTGGCTTTCTACCATGCTTTTAAACTCTTTAAAGTACATGAAAACTTCACTTTTTGCTTTCAAAAAATAAATAAAGGCCATACGGGTAAAGTCATCAACAAAAATTAGGAAATACCTGGATCCTCCGATGGAAGTGACTTCCATTGGCCCGCAGACATCAGCGTTTACTACACCCAGTGGCTCACTACTTCTTGAACCTGAGTGACCAAAAGGCAAACGCGACTGCTTTCCTTCACAACATACTATGCATGTACTTTTGTTGATAACTGACTTATCTGTGTAAGATATTCCCGTAACTGCTCCATCTCTCATTTTATTCTGGTCGTTTATGTTCAAATGGCCCAATCTTCTATGCCATATTACACTATTCACACTGGAAGGTGTAAACAAACATTGCTTATTTTCAACTACCAACTTGTAAACACCATTTTCTTCGTTCGCCACAGCTACTAATCTGTTTACTTTATTGTAAATATGGCAGCATTTGTCTGTAAACTCCACTTTGTTTCCATTCTTGATAAGTTGACTAATGGAAATCAAATTCGTTGAGAGGTTAGGAACGCACAAGGCATCTTTCAATGTTACTTCGTATTTGCAGCTCGGAGTAACTGTAATGATGTTAATATCACCCGTACACAATACCGGCATGGCATTCTGATTTGCTGCCATAATCTCCGTGATGCTCGGTGAATATGATGCATTCTGTAGCATATTTACATGAGCCGTCATATGAGCGCTTGCGCCGCTGTCCAAGTAAAAGTCCTGTTTGCTATAGCTTCCGTTCAAAAACACAGCGGAAAATGCATTCGTTTTCTTCACTTGCTGCTGATCATTCTGTTTACATTGTGATTTATAGTGTCCTAGTTGTTTGCAGCGATAACATTTGATTGTTTTCTTCGACGACCCTGACATAGACAATCCGCCGCCATGATGATTTAAGCTGTCATTCTTTGAACTGCTAGTGCTGCCAACCTTAGAATTGTTATTACGATTGTGCTGCCCTCTGCTTACAAAAGCACTTCCTGTTTCGGAATTGTCGTTTTCCGCAAGGTCAATCAGCTTGGTCTTCACTACGTCACCTGTAATGGCGATCCCGGAATGTTCTATAGCCATAAGCATTGGGAAGTATTTTTCAGGCAAACCTGCTAGCATTAAGCACCCGATCCACTCGTCATTTACTGAGAAACCTGTTCCTGATAATTTTTGAGCTGTGTCCATGATCTGCGATACATAATCCGTCATCGATTCGCAGTTGTCGAGGCGAATAGATATCAAGTTTCGTAATAATGTAATCCGTCGAGAAAATCCAGAATCATCGAACATAGTCTGTAGTTTCTGCCATAAATCCTTTGTACTTGACGCATCTCGGATGTGCACGTACAAAGACGGGTCGATCGTCAGAATTAATTTGGCTTTAGCTTTTGCATCGTCTGCGGCTGCAGCTTCAGTACTCTCCTGCTTGATAAAACTAGCTGTACCCTCCAAAACTAACAGATTCTCCGCCGCAAAAGCCCATTCGTGGTAATTCTCGCGTCCTCGCAGTTTCGGTACGCTGGCCAAGAACGTGTTGGAAGCCATTGTTAATCTTTCTCCACTGATTTTATGCAATCCAGCTGGACTTGAAACACAATGCCTACACCTATGCTAGCTAAACTACCTGACCTGAAAACTTATTATAATTCCCTAACGGGCATAACTGGGCCCATAACCTATTATGAAATGAAAATTGAAATGAAACAACGTATTTGCATGAAAGCTGACAACGAACAAGTTTATTCAAAAAGCGATAATCATCATAGACAAGGATCATAGACAAAAGTATGGGTATGCACAGATTATAAACTAATAGATATCAAAGGTAGCGAATTGCTTATTTGATGTTACCACTTAAATATTTCTAACACCCCAACTACAGCAAATAAACAAAATCCTCTGAATTAAACAGTATTTTACTTCTACTAACTGTTAGCTTGGTTGGCGTTAGCATCGATGCAGAAGCGCGACTGCATCGATGCTTACGCGCGTTAGTATCGACGCAGTCACAACAATTCAGTACATATATGACAAGTTTCAGCTTCTGCATCGCGACTGTATCAATGGTAAAAGTAGCGCAGTGTGTAAAGGTTGACATTTTGCGACTGCATCGATGCCAGCGCGCGTTAGCATCGTGACTGCATCACTGCTAAAAGTCGCAGTGTATAAAGGTTCTAAGAGTTAACTTTGCCTACCTATCTATACTTAATATTATAAAGCTGAAGAGTTTGTTTGTTTGTTTAATCGCGCGAAGTCCCGTGATATCGCTAGTTTATTTGTATATCAAAATGTTATAATCTAGTTCTTGCCAGCAAAATATCGAAGAGGCAAAGTTTGAGCTGTACCGAGATATCCTAAAAAGTAAAACAGGCTTATACACGATCTATCCAATAGTAAGTGGCTTCACCTAGTTCTACCCGGCTAAAGCTAGGTGTAACCGCACTTAAAGTTTTAGCTTTAGTACATAAAAACTCAGTCGATGCGGCATTTGCACGTCCTACGTTTGATAATGATGCCTTGTAGGTATAGCGGTAAGTTTGTTGGTTGCTACCCAGGAGGTCTCGGGTTCGAATCCCGGGTCGGGCCAAAATATATTTCTTGGTTTTTTGTCTTGAAAATACTTGTAAACAGCTTGGAGTCAAAATGTTGTTAGAGTGAAGGAACAGAGAGTGCACTTGTGTATAAATTCGTACCCACCTGGGCACTTTAATTTATCCGTACCCCAGATAATATAATACTGTCCGTACGTACCTGATCTATCTCTGTTGAGAGAAGCCGCCGTTACCAAAGATCGGTAGGAGAACATTATTATTATGTATGTCTTTACTAATTTCGGGACCATGGGATCCCACACCGTTGGAAGGCGAACATGGATCAAAGCCTACACGCAGAGGCCCGCTAAACAACATTAATTTAAAAGCTGTGTGACAACGTAGCGACATCTATGATCAACCGCTGTCACTACATATCATCGCAACATGCTGACTCGACTTGACGCGACTAGATGGCGCTATAGTCGAAGTATGGAACCTGAACCGCGATTTTTAAGATTAAGATTGGAATTAAATAAAAATGAATAAGCCAAGACGATGAACATCGGATTTTGTTCCCGACCATAACACCCGGTCGGTAGAATGCGCTTCCCTTATGCCTTCCTAACACAGTTGCGCCAAAACACAAATGATGATAAAGCAATTTGTTATTATTATTGTTTGTTTAATTTGTACTGTGTAGGTCGCAGATGCCCACGAATACTTTGGAGTGGAAAATAAGCCTCTTACGAACCTCTTATATTGTCTCGTTATTGCCTAAAGGATTACAAATACTTCTATATTGCGTCGTAGCTGGAATTGTGTTTTGATATTTTTTGCCCTTTCAAGTCGAGAGCTTTACTGGAGAAATACGAGTACAATCATGTGTTGTATTACGAGGGTCAAACTGAAAGTTCTTAGAACTGGCCACTTATAAACAATATAATAAAAAAAATATTCTAAAATTTGAAAATAGAACTCTTTGCCAATATTACTGAGTATATATTTCATTCATTTGTCATTTGTTTTACGATTTGGCGGCAAATTGAAAATTGTCTGTGTCACGTCAACATGAATTTAACACGAGAAAATTTTCGTGCAATGATTTTTTATGACTTTCGATGTCATTTAAGTCAACAAGAAAGTTATGATAGACTACGATTGGCCTTTCACGATGAAGCCCAATCTCGTGCGACTGTTTACAACTGGTTTAATGAGTTTAAACGTGGTCGCACTAATCTCACTGATGATGTACGTGAGGGACGGCCTTCTACGGCGACGACTGAAAATAACATCTGTGTTGTGCGGCGTATGATAGAGACTGACAAAAGAGTGACCTATCAGCAGATTCGGACAAGCTTAGGCATCGGTATGAGTCAAGTGCACAAAATCCTCCACGAACATTTAGCGGTCAGGAAGCTTTGCGCCCGGTGGATACCTCATAATTTGACTAAGGCTCATATTCATATTCATATTCATATTCATTTATTCACTTCAAAAACTCCATCGTGTGGATTGGTGCCGTAAAATGATTGAAAGATTTAACGGAGGTGACTCAAATGCTGTGTTCGACATACTAACAGGTGACGAAAGCTGGATTTACTGTTATGATCCTGAAACCAAAAGACAATCTGCTCAGTGGGTGTTTCCTTTCGAGGAGTTGCCAACTATAGTGAAGAGAGATCGAAGTGCGGGAAAAAAAATGGTGGCCTCGTTCTTTGGAAGGATAGGTCATTTCGCAACAATTGTGTTAGAGGATCAAAAAACAGTTTCTGCAGAATGGTACACTACCAATTGTTTGCCACTTGTCTTGGAAAAAGTTCGAGAGAAACGACCTCGCAGTAGGATCCTCCTTCACCACGACAACGCCTCGTCGCACACCGCCAAGCGAACGATCGACTATTTGGCGACATCAAACGTTGAATTACTGGGTCACCCGCCGTATAGCCCCGACCTCACGCCTTGTGATTTTTAATTATTTCCAAAAATTAAAGAAAAACTTAAAGGAAAGCGGTTTATGAATGCTGAAGAAGCGGTGGCTGCGTATCGCGATGCCATTGAAGAGACCCCTAAGGACGAGTGGGCAAAGTGCTTTTCCCAGTGGTTCCATCGCATGCAGCGGTGTATTGACGTCAATGGACAATATTTTGAAAAGATATAATAAAACTAATAACTGGCTAATGTAATCAGTTTTTGATTTTCTAAGAACTTTCAGTTCCTCCCTCGTAGTATGTATTATATGATAATAGAAACTAAAAGATATATTTTTATGAATGATTAAGGGTCGATTTTACTAATGACAGATAAGACTTATCCGACAGAAAAGTACAAATGATTAATAACAAATAGGTTACGTTTTCAAATTAGGCATTTGGTATTATATTTGTCGAGTATTCTTTATCTGACGTTGGTAAAATAGGGTGTAAATAAGTTCTGACATAATGCAGTCGCCTTGTTAGCGGTTACACTTGAGAACTACGTAACTAATTATAGCACTTTTTTAAGAGTTGTAGTAAGAATTGTCGTATTACAAGGTTAATATGAAAAATATTAAGGAAAAAAAATGGTAACATTATAAATGATTTTGAAAAACAACACATTTTTTGTTGAAATCGTAAGAAAACCGCTATATATTTATGTAGGTATTTGTGTTAAAATAATCAGTAGCTCTATTTTTGAAACACTCGCTTTAATATCGCGAGTGGTATTCGTTTGAAAACCAACGAAAAGTAACGAAAATCACGGTTAATACGCCATTAGTTACAAAAAATTACTTATCATTTTTTAAATCACTGCCGTGTCAATTTTAAAATGGTTCCATTCGAAAATCTAATAATAATCACAGATAAGTCATACGCCATATTCACGCAAGTGATTTTAATGTACTTTGTTTTCACCGACTTTATTATTTTATCTGTCATTAATTTTAGTTTATTAAATATTAAGTAAGTGCACAAGCAAGTTTAGTAAATTGAAAATGTTACAGTCATTTGCATGTTATTAATTAATTATTTACCTACGTGTCTTTATGGCAATCCTTCACCGTCACTTTCGTCAGCGAAACTCGTAATTTTCTCTCTTAAGTCGTTAATCGCATGTGAAGTGTGTCACAACAAACATATGTGCAGTAGTGTCACAAGCTTCACCAAATCAGGGGTTGGACTCATAGATAGTGGTTTTGCGTCAGCATAATACCATAAAAGTAGCCAGTACCAGCTGCAGTAGAACAACCATAATACCAGCAAGAAAACTAACAAGAGCCAGCCAACTCGATAAAACTTCATTCCGTCTTTGTCAACGTCAAGGAAATAGAATTATGATTTAATCCAGAACTAAGCAAGGAAAATAATTCAAAGTATTCTACAAATAGGCATACTTTGCGCCAATATCGTGACTTTACTAGCCTTTGCCCTATTCTGAATCTGTAATTGTGTAACTAAGTCATCATTCTTAAAGTGGCTTATTAGGTATAAGCCACTTTAAGAATGATGACTTAGGGTAACAGGGTGTTTATTTTACGCGATATACATTCAAAAACCGACTTCAAAACCAGAACGGAAGGAATTTTGAGTAAGTTAGAGATTTTTCGACTCGGTGTCATCGCTTTGGCCATTTCAAGCCTCATCATCAGGGCACCGACTCCAAAAAGAAATTATTTTCCTAAAATGGAGTCCTTTCCTTTAAAGAGTGAAGAGTTTATTTCAGAATTATTAGTGCATTTTGTTTTGAAGTAGGTTTTTACTTTATTTTTTTAGTAAATCTAAAAAAATAAAGTAAAAACCTCTATCTATGTCTATTTGCTAGTTTTTTGTGATTACAGGAAGGGTTGCACCTCTGTTCTTTAATAACCTACAAATTAAGCATCATAAGTTTTGTCATCAAAATGACTGAACTTTGAAGCGTTTAGGATTTCCACCATCAGCTCAGTGCCACACAATGTCGACTTAACGTCTTTAATACTAGAATCTTAATGAAGATTTGTTGTTACGTCAACAAAAAATCTTTATTAAGATTCTAGTACGAAAACACTAAACGTTCCGTATATCGGTTAAATTCGAGGATTTTCCTTTAGATTATTGCATCAAGATCCCATCATCAGATCGCGACTTGACAACAATAAGACCAACTAGAAAGTTTAACCTCTAGGTAGGTGAAACGATTTTTTGATTCGGTAGACCAAATTAAAAAATAAATATAAAATTTCTTAAAGCATTTTTATAACCTAGATTAAGTGCTATGGTGCCAACTGAATCTTCCTAAACTATGCGTTCTTGTGTGACTGACAAGCTGACGGTAAAATATAATGGAAATTAAACAGGGATAATATTCGTTAACGGCTCGTTTAGTACCGGCAAGTGCTCGCATATTTCGCAAGATGTTTTTGATCGTTACGTTTCACGAGTTCCTTGAACTATTTCTTTATTACAAAGCAAGTACCATTTAAGTGACTGACAAATATTATTCACTTATTCTAATTTGTGATAAATGAAAATAAATAAATATAGATAGTACATACATAATGTTATTCAAAGCAAAAGTAAAACACTATATTTTTTTCTACAAATAATGTTGTTGTGTATTTGCGTATTACATTTAAATATAAGCGTAGTAGCTGTATTTTGTCTATGATTTAAAGTAGTTCCCGTATGCGCCGAAAAAAGAAACATAAACGTCCTTCTTCTTCAACTTTTTTTTCACGATAGATTGATACATACACGATTAGACAAAGGTGCAACTAGTGAGTTTTCCTCATATTATTTATTTTTATTTGCAGCCTACGTTTCCTTTATTACTAAATGTTTGCCAGTTTACACAATTTTTTGTTGTTTGTACATTATTGTTGTTAAATAGTATCATTTCGGGATCGAAATTTACCTTTTTTACTTTGCTAAGTAGTGCTAAGTACATACCAGTTACACTGGAGTAGCAGTGACGGGAAAGTGTGAGTTTAAAAATGCCCTTTTATGTAATAATATCAGCACGTCAAGTTTAACGTCAGTTGCAAAAAGGGTAAGTCTAAAGTAAGTCCTAAGGACACACGCAGTTTTTTGGCCTCTTTCAAGGAGACGCGTGACTTCGCGCGTTACGTGAGGCGTTGCTTCCCGCGGCGCGTCGGGCGTTTCCCGCTTACAGTGAGGTAGCGCGTGAAGCGACCAGGGAGAAAGTTCTCGTGAAATTCGTATACGAAAAAAGTTCACCGTACGAATTTTCTTTGTCAAAAAAAAAAGTTTTTGATTTCTCAGGATCACATTTACTCTGTTTTGATTTTATTCGCGCGGCAGTTTTTTCACGTGTAGATATTTTACTTGATTTTTGAGATTCATAAAGATGAAAATAAGAAAGTCCAAGCAGTTATTCTTCACAGATTTAATTTAACTTGAAAATTGAATTGGCTTGGGTCATCTGGTTCATGAACAGACGGCTAGATGGCGCTAAGCGTCACGTAATGACGTATTCATAAGAGACCAAAATTTCGCAGGGTTGGACTGACAGCACGGTAGCTCAATTGGTAAGAACGTTTGGCCCGGTCAGCCAAGAGGTTGCTGGTTCAAGTCCTGCCAGTGGGTAAATTTTTGGTTTCTTATTTTCATCTTTATGAATATGAAATATGACACTGTGAGTGTTAATAACATTCTAAACCATTTGATTCTTGAGGTTAAACGGTTAAACTTGCAAACGAATTTCCACACGTAAAAAAATCGATTGCTGCGAGAATTGGCCTCCTGCTAACGCGCTAACTCAAACTATTACTCTAGAAATGTACGCAGTTTCGCCCGCCGCTTCATCCGCCGCGTTGTATAGAGCGTCGATCTAAGCCCGTCGACACCCGCTTCGACTCTCGTATCTTATTGACATCGTTCCAGCCAGTCGTCTTTGACTAGTAACAAACAGCAAACGTGTGTATTGTGTGTAGGTAATAATTGTTACATATACGTTGTAAAAATTGAACCATTCTTTTAACTTACCTCCTGCGATAGTTTAAGGTTTTTATTGCATTCTTTTGTCTCATTACTGCACTGCGATTCGTTTTATCATAGAATTGAATTTGTTTCATGAATCTTGAGATTGATTTGTAGCTACCAAAACAAATATTTCATCGAGTTTGACACTGGCGTTGACAGCTTAGAAGTATTATTTTTCCGTTGCCACAGATTACGTAGCGATTCGGTTTTTGAGCTCCTTAGCTCAGCAATTTCATCTTTCCAAAAATATTTTTTTTTGATTCTTTATTTGTTTAATTTGCTTCCAATTAATTCAGAGTACAAATACTATCCCTTTTAAATATTTATCTAAAATTTAATTAGATTGTAATAGTTCTTATTCTACGTGTCTATGGTCGTTTGGTCGAATGCAGTGACAGTGACAGTTACAGTTGTTGATATAAAAGTACTGGTCAGCAGTTTCCTGGTCTTTTTTCTTGGATTTGCGTCGTGAAGTTCACATCAACCTGACTACCGCCTAGCAGTGCCACCAGCCTCAGAGATCAGTCCCCGAGACCGTTACTCAATTTCAGATCTTTTAATTAACTCTTGGAGGTCACAGGAGACAGCGTGGCAGGCGTGATCCAGCAGTCGACTCGGCGCTAAAATCCGTTATTCCAACCCCTTTTGAGGGTTTTTTTTCGTTTTGGTTTAATCCCATTACATCCTACTCGGGTGCCTTCGGGATCTACGCTTGCGGAGAACCCCGGCCTGCCAATTCCGCTCCAGGGTCTCCGATTACTCTCCGGCCCGAGGCATCTACCCCGGTAACCCGTATAGGGATCTTTACTCTTTTTTTTGTAATTCCGGCGCTGCATCCGTAGTGCCTGGCGCCCACACCTTCATATTTATTTAATTTTACCTTACTTTACGTTAAAATTGTGATTGCTCCCTAAATCATTTTCTACTTATCGGCTCCAGTCTCACCCCAGAATCTACCCACAACTGCCATTGTGTTCTGCCATAGGCTAGACCGGATTTGTTTATTTATACTCGATTTAATTGTTTACTTATTTCTTTACATTGAAAAATTGTGATTTAAATTTAAATTAATTTGTAATAAATCTGATACCAAAATAGTTTTTTTTGATTATTTAACATAATGGTCGACTTCACTGACATATTGCTTGAAAAAAGTTATTGATTGCAAAGTTAATTATATACCGCTTCAGCCGCCGCGTCCGACGCGGCGACGCTCGCGTCATGCTACGCTACAAATCAAACAAACGCTTGCAAAAACGCTTCTCCTTATCCTGATAGTACGGAAAAATTATGCCTCAGAAACATAAGGCCCTATGTACAAAATAGGAACAAAACTTGTTTGTTGAAAATAGTTATTACTGTATCTAAATATATTTTTCAAAGTTACATTGAATTAGATATACGTAAATATGAGTTTCAGGTACACAGAAAAGCATTTTTTTTACTAATTTGGATTTGAAAATTATGTAAGCTGATAAATAGTAAATAACACCACATGTCCTTTCTGATAACTTAGGTGTCCTTTATAAACGACAGTAGTAAAACTGGGTAAAAAAGCTGCAAACTTCACTATTTTTGTGTTTCTGGCGGCCCGCTTCGCGCAACGCGACCACTTTTCTTGCGATGAAGTAAAATAATGCAATCCAGCCAAAGTTCTTCATATAAATATTTATAAAATAGCGGATTGCCTGAAAGCAGGATTAGTTCTCCTCGCAATATTTTAAGCCCTTAACACTTACGGAGGAAATGGAATTTTTTAGTAAAAATGCATTTATACGCTTCGACTGCATATTTGAAATTTAAATAATCCACGCCAACACTTTCCGATTTAAATTGATTTTTATTATTTTATTATGCAGTGCGTTACCTGTATCTTCTTTGATGATGACTTTTTCCTTTGGCTTAGGGTCGATTTTACCAATATCAAATTATTTTTCCCGACTGAATAAGTATGACAAATGACATTTACATAATATAGGTGCGTTTTGAAATAAGGCGTTAAACGTTAAAAAAAATAGGCCTTAATACTTTACAGCTTGGCTAGATTATGTTCAGCCATTAAATAAAATGCCACCGTTTAATGAACAGACTGGGCATTCAATTTACTGGCTGATTTAACCAGATGGTTGCGACATAAATATGATCTAGCTATCAAGCTCATATCTCTAGCTTTAGGAAGATTTATTTTCACTTTGGCGCAAAACCATAGACAAAAAGTGCGATTTTTAAATAATAGGATTTTTGTCATAATAAAGTCATTTATTCACTAAAGATACACATTAGTACCGTTTTACTATTTATTATTTACGTTAGCGAAATGCAATTACCCTTTGCAACAATCTATACTAATATTGCAAACCTAAAGAGATTGTTTGTTTGTTTGAACGCGACAATGTCAGGAACTACTGGGGATGAATTCTCACGCAATTCGTATACGAAAAAAGATCGATATTTTTTGTCGAAGAAAAAATTGTTTTTGATTTTCAGGGTCACGCTTTCTTTGTATTTAAATTTTGTTCGTGCGATATATTTTTACGTGTACATATTTTAATTGTTTTTTTTTGTTCTCGCAATCGAATTACCGCTCGCAAAGTTCGATTGCCGCGAGAATCGGCCTCCTGGTCCGATTCAAAAATAAGGGGCGATCACGGGGTTCCGCTAGTGCCTAAAAGTTATTTTAAAAGTTATTTCCTTACGTGATTTCCTAGCGCTATCTCTCAATGATATGAACGTCAGATGACAAGAAATCTGCTCACTGACGACGTATAGATTCCTATAATATGCGTGCACTGATTAGCTACATACACATAATAGTATACATATAAATGACGGTCTGAAAACGCTACAATATCAAATGGTCAGCAGAAGATTTGCAATAAATTCTTTCTATTTCGCTAAAAGATTGTTTTGTTTTACACGAAAATAGATGTTGCGTAAGGTTTCAATATCATACAATGCTTTTACGTGTTAGCTTTTACCAAAGTTTTAAATAACTTCATTTTTAAAATAGCGCGGTCGAAATTGTTTGTAATTGGTAGTCGTATTCCACTACTATTTTTTAGACTTTCAAATTTATTTAAAACATACATATTTATTATTTTATAGAAATGATGTACAAACAATATTTCAAATACCAAATGTTAAACATACTTAATTAGTAGTTTACAACCCTTAGTGTATACATGCTATTATAAATAATTTAGCAAACTAGAAGCTAACTAAATATCACACAATACAAAAAATGTAAACTAACAATACAATGCATTCAGTAAACATCTGACAGTAACAGTTTAAAAAATAAAATCAAGAAACGATAATACAATAATATAATTCTTGATGCACTATCTCTAAACTAAAACCCTGGCGATATCTCTCTTAAATTTATAACAACTGCTATGAAATATCAAGGTTCAGAAAATTATAAACCAGCTCGTTGTGTTGACGGCACATTCTAGTATTATTGAATACCGATTGGTTGGATGCCAATGTTAGATCATTCTCATCCGTCGCTGTGTATCAAAGGAAGCTGGTAAACTAAGGCTGATAAACAATCAGAAACTTGTTAGAGAGCCTTTGAGACCAGATTCCAGCCACAGACACAGCCTAAAATAATCAAACACTCTATAGTGACATCTGCCACATTGCTTGCTTCCACTGACTGCTGAGCTTAACCACCTTGGCTCAATCAATTTTCAGTATTTAGGAAGGGAGTGATGTAACAACATCTACCGTTATCATTGAAACACGCTAACTCGGTTTCACACGAATAGATGGCGCTGTATTCGAAGTATGAAGAATGAACCGCGATATGTAAGATTTAGATTAGACCCGACTATTGTTTAGATAAACCAGTATGGTGAACATTGGGCTTTGGTTCCCGGCCATAGCACCCGGCCATTAGGTTCTTAACCCATTTGCTGCCACACTTGAGACGCAATAGAAATTTAATTGTTATAACGCACCGGTGCGTGCTGTGGCATGTAACCAGTTAACAAGCGTATCGTATTTTATTTATCTTACTATAACAACAAAATCCACAGCTCGAATTCAGTTTTACATGTTTCTTAAATACAGTCAATATTAGATTTACATTAAATCAACCAAAAATAATGTGAGATTGATGTAGTCGTTCTTTATATGCAATTAATCCCAATTATTTCCCCTTTTGACTTCATAGCTCGCTTGCGCCAAAACTCAAAATAATAAAGCAGAAACGTGATGTTTTTTTAACGTGATTCTCCTTAGTATACGGAATATGAATCTTTCAAATCATTTTAACATTGTTTGTTAACCACTGAAAATCCATTAAATAATTTCCTTTTGTATAACTGTCTAGTGATGTAAAACGCAGTTTAGTCTGGACGCCAATTTTGCTCCACAGTTTCGTGTATGTATATGTATATGTTTAATCAACTTTACTCTGGAACTGACACCATCATTTTACTTTATTTAAATTAAAGCCGTCGAGTGGTTTTAACTGGGTATTACTAATATGTTTTTGCTGTTTTAATTAGGCTGTGTCATAGTGGTAGCGGTCGAAATTAATGAACAGACAACGAAGATAGGTCTGCCTGTCTACGCTATTGAAAATCTATATACAATGTATACGCTTATTCAGAGCAAGCGCAATTGGGCCATGAGTCGGTGCATGATCAAGCTTACGTACATAAATGTCTAGCACAGCATGCGCTGACTCCAAATAAATTTGTTTAATGGTCTAGTGGTCGTATTTTGCGACTAGTAACTCAAGTGCGTTTGCTTTTAGCAATATAGATTTAGGTGAGGCTGATTTTTTCTTAGTCTTAAAAAAGTTTAACAAATTAATCAAAATATGTGTGAATTCTGATAAGCTATGCAGTTGTAAGTTTAATTAAATTGTTTTGTAGTTTTCACGTGAATGGTCGCAAACATATTTTATCTATATCATCATCACTCATTTTCGGTGTTCATCTGCACAATTTTCTTTTGAAAAAAAAAACTGACTGTAAAAATCAGTTACCATAGCTTAAATCAAACTTACCGATGCACCGATTTTCCATAATACACAGTTTGCCTCACAAATCGACATGCAATCTGTTAGTGCGCCATTCATCATACGAGCTAGACAGCTATTTGAGAAACTGGTGAGCGCCCTTTGTGATGTATCTCTGAGGCGCTTTGTGGGTCGGTTGTATGAAGCCCTTAGATTCAATTGAGGTGGCATGTAGTGTCTTGGGAATGTGTAACATTAGTTTATAGAAGTTATTTATGGTTCAGGGGATTTGAATTACTCTCATATCTCTGTCACCACGAGTAAAATAAAATGAAGATGGTTCTTAGTTTAACTTGTATAATTACCCGAGATTATCTCGCGTTTGGCTGCACCAATTTTCATGCAATTTTTGGTTAAGTGTTTATCACATTTAAAAGATGGTGTAAATAAAATTAACTCGGCTAAATAATTATAATTTTAAAACTATAAAAACCGTTTTACAAGAAAATTTATCTGCCTTCAAGAAACTCACTAAGACTTTAATATTTTTATTGCTTTATCGCCATCTCCCTGCATCACCTAAAGCTTTGACTGGCAGAAGATGCTTTTTGCATAAAGTCCTCCTTCGTACACCTGTCGATAGCGACAGAGTCCAAATTATAGAGCAACTATCTAAATTTAGTTAGAATCATAGGATACTAACACCTTTAACCACCGTAAGCAACAGTATATGCAGTCCAGGGTTCTATTCTCCATTTGTGCCATTTCGCCTCTCGAATAGCCGATTGCATATCGTCAGAGCACAGGTACGAATTACGCTGTGCCATGTGACTGTGTTTCAATAAACGGATATTCAGGTCAAATGGCATTTTTGTGTCATTTTTAGTATCTACGGTGTAATTATTACTAGTGATCGGAATATTCTGTGTTTGGCTTAACTTTACATGAATGGTAGTTACATTAATTACATTATATAATTAATTACTACTCTAATTAAGATCTACTGATTAATTGTACGTAGAATGAAATTAAAGAAATGATACATGTTAGTAAAGAGATAATGGAATATCGTTGGTCTACAACGGTCATGTGATGGATGAGGTAAGAAAAAAAAACCGGCCAAGTGCGATTCGGACTCGCGCACTGAGGGTTCCGTGCCAACTTTAACTGAATAAGAGAATCCATTTACTTCTACTTAGTATACCACAATAAATACCACAATTTTTGTTGCCTGTAAATATAACTTTGTTTTTCATAGTATTTGTATGAAGTACAAAGTTATGTTTGCGGTTGTTGAAAATGTGCTATATGTCAAAAACTACCAGTTCAATCCCGTCCAATTTTCGTTGAAAGTATTTATTAAGATCTACATTACATATTTTTTTTCAAAATTGACTCTTGCTTGGTTAAGAAATTAGATGGGGGGGGGGCGCCCATTTTCCCACTTTGGAAGCGTCTATCTATGAAACGTTATACTTTAAAAGAAAATGGTTTTAGGAACCTCCATGTTATTTTAAAAGGCCTATCCAAAAAAAACAAAAAAAAAAAATTGTCAACCATAGGTTTGACAATTTTTTTTTTTGGTTTTAGTTTCATGTATGAACTGTCATTTTTTTTTTTTTGTATGAGAATCGGTAAGTGGTTAACAAGATACATCTTCCTACCAAATTTCAATTGTATAATGCTTATAGTTACAGAATAAAATGGCTGTGACATACGGAGGGACAGACAGACAGACTTGACGAAACTATAAGGGTTCCGTTTTTTGCCATTCGGCTACGGAACCCTAAAAAATCATGCGGCTTGAAGATAAGATGAATATAAATATTAGCGAGTGGAAGGGCAGAAGTCGTTAAATGTTATTTTTTGTCATAAAAAGGGTTAATTTAGGAAACTTTTTGTGTATTTAGTAGTTGACATTAGATGGACTGTGTGAAGTAAGATGTCCCCTCTAAAACTATTAGAGAGCAGGCTCCTAATAGTTATTTCTCTATTTGAGGCTAGTAATATCGACCAACAAACAAAATAAATACCAGTTTTTATTCTTATGAACAATAAAGTATGTTTGTCTATCAGCACAACTTTCTATCGAAGGCCCAATTTCTTCATCGATAGTAATGGTTAAATTTAAATATAATATTAACCTTAACCAAGTGTCAGAATAGCTAATTTAATGATCATTGGTTAAGGTAATTTTTCACCAAAACACACATAATAGTAAATATTAAACCGCGGGTAACCTAACTATTACTAACGATAAAGAAATTACGCCTTAATCATTGAAGGTAAGTTATGTTCCTTAATATAGCATAAATAATAGCATTAACAAAAAGAACTGAAAATTTTAGGCGTATTATTTACACCACTTAATAAATCGTGTACGGTCAGACCGATTTTCATGATTTTACTTTGTTGACATAGGATCTGAGGGACGAAGTTTGCTGGGACCGATAAGTTTAATAATAGAATAAACGACAAATATGCATCAGACAACACACCTATTGTCTGGTTTCGAAGTAAGTAATTAGTGGGGCCCTGTATAAAAACTTAATTGGGGATTCTTATCATGGGTAAAGATTACTCACAAAAGAAAAAGATATGCATATTTTTTATATTTATCCAGATTTTTACGCTAGATTTACATTCGCGGACGGCGGCGCGGCTCGTTACGACGTACATGAGAGGTTCCTTATCTTATTTAGCTAAGCGCCCACCTTGAAAATCTATTTTTCTAATATGGTTTGACCTTCAAAATCTCAATAGCATTACAATTTGAACAAACAAGAAAATTACAAACGTTGACGGCGCTTATGATTGTTGATATGCCACTAGTGTCCCATCGAAGTTCTTAAGTTATTTTTTATCTGCTTATTTTCTATTAATTATCGTTTAGGCACTTCGTTATAATTTATACGGCAGATACGGCGCTAGCTACGCTCCTGTAGGAATATTATTACTTCTGTTAAGAATACCAGACTCCGACTTTTTTCAATAAAATATTAGTAGTGTTTACATCGACACCCAGGTCGCTGTGTAACAAGGATTTAGGTTAACATGCCAATTGACCGGAGTGCGGTACAGTCGCCGTCAGATATATCGGAGCAGACAAAGTGACCAAATATTCTGAACAGTTTAAAATTTCAATAAGTTCCATACACTACAAGTGACCGTTAATATCAGAACATTCATTACTTCATTAATATCTGAGCAGATGTTAGTCAATAACTTCTATACACACAAGTAACCAATAATATCTGAACACTCACTTTCCTGAATTTATGCATGACACTTTCATGACAGTGATGACAATACTGAAAATTACAAAGCGTTACAAACTGCCAGCGTCATCTTACTATATTATAAAATATGAAAAGAGTTCCTATTTTAAATAGTATATAAAGTTAAGTCGGAAGCACTTCCTTCTACATTTTTCCTCGATTGCTCAGATATTTAAGACGGACTGCGTAGATACATTTGACGTTATGAGTGTTCAGATATTATTGGTTAGTTGTGTGTATAGAAGTTATTGACTAGCTTCTGCTCAGATATTAATGAAGTAATGAATGTTCTGATATTAATGGTTACTTGTAGTGTATGGAACTTATTGACATATTAAAGTGTTCAGAAGTATTTGGTCACTTTGTCTGCTCCAATATATCTGACGGCGACTGTACACGTATGACACAGAAACGGCAATCTTGCTTGAGAGGAGTGTATCTTAGAAATCATACAAAGTTAACTATGTATTACTAGAAGTCCCTTGAAATTCGACGATTTCGATAATGGCGGCCAGTCACAACAATTAACCGACTGCACGGGCTATAGAGCACAAGTGTGTGCGCAAACACAGGTGCACTCTCTATTCCTTTCAATCTCATAGCCCGATGGGACAGCAATCTAAAACGACCGGAGAGAGATCAGGCGCAGGACCGACGGCTTAACGTGCTTTCCAAGGCACGGGGGTTAAACACCACCAACTTCCAGACTTCGGGCTGCCCTAAGAGTTTGTAGATAAAAAAACCAGGTACATATTTTTTGGCCCGACCCGGGGATCAAACGCGGGACCTCTCCTACCGCTGCGCCATCGAGGCAGTTAAATATTCACATTACCTTACCTTATGTGACCGACGGTCTTTACTTTGTTACCGTTATGTCGTAGCGTGTTGTTTTACAGAGCATTTCCTGATAAATAAGTTGTTACACAAAACAAGTCTTTTTTTAAGTCACTGCCGTGTAAAGGATCTTGACCAAAACTATATAGAAACTCGGCCCACTTTGCGTCTGCATGCGTCTTTACAAAATGTTCGGATAAAATATATAAATATTTAAATGAATACAGAGAAAACATATTTTTGAACAAAAAAAAGGGGTTTACGAGGAATTCAATGGCAGATTAGACATGTTGAGCTTATGTTTCGTAATTGCAGAGTTAATGCACCTCACCTACATTAATTTTGATACATTCAGAAGATAATTGTTATATTTTACTAAAGTAATTCAATACGTACTTACTTAGTTACTCTTAAAATGCCAGTACAATTATAATTCAAACCAGATTTTTGAAATATGAAGTGCAAGACGCAAGCTGACCCCGACTTTGTTCAATATTCTTTATACACAATTTCATTCGAAAATTGAATATTTATCACAGCATATCACACGACATATTGAGCCAAGAAAATAGGGCTCCTACTCGTAGTTTTGAATATAAGCGCGTTTAAACAAACAAAAAACTATTCGTGATATAAGTAAACGTATAGTTTGTAATGAATTTTATCTAGACTCATAGACTTGACTAGAAGACGATTTTTCTAACGTCAGATAGGACTAATCCGACCAAATAAGTATAAAACGACCAATTTTCAAATGACATTAACGTAAATGGTAACTCACAAATAGGGGACGTTTTCGAATTAGGCGTTTTGTACTGTATTTGACGATTATTCCATATCTGACGTTGATAAGATTGACTCTAAATCATCATTCATCATCATTCTCGGCCAAAGGACGTCCACAGCTGAACATAGGCCTCCCCCACGGCTTTCCACAGCGACCGATCACTAGCGGTCTGCATCCAGTTTGATCCTGCGATCTTTTTGAGGTCGTTTGTCCAGATGGTCCAACTAGATAGTTGGTGGACGTCCTACGCTGCGTGTTTGGTCGAAGGGTCTCCAATCCAGAACTTTCCTGCCCCAACGGCCATCAGTTCTTCTCGCTATGTGCCCTGCCCATTGCCACTTGCGCTTATTGTTTCTCAAAGCTATGTCCGTTACCTTAGTTCGTCTACGTATCTCCCCATTTCTGATTCGATCGCGTAGAAAAACACCCAGCATAGGCCTCTCTATCGCTCGTTGTGTGATTTTGAGCTTCTTTAAGAGGCCCATGTCTCTAAATCGGAAGAGTCAAAATCGCAGTATAATTACACTTAGGCCAGATTTGATCAGGCGCAAAAAACGCTTAGGTATAAATCTATTCAAAAGCAGGCCCTGAAAAGAATTTCAATTACTGAATCTAATCTCTACAAAAACGTTTCGATTATTCAAACTGTTTCCTTAGTAAAAATCCGATTTCATGCTATCCAAATTTCATGTTCGGATACCAATTTCGTAGCATAGCTTAGGGTGACATTGATTTATAAGGATAGACGTGACTTATATAGGCTCTATCAAAATTAACTGCATTCCTTCTTGGGGCTAACTCTGATGCACAAATACTACTTTTCGTATAGACCAACATCGTTATGCCAAAAAAAAAAACACTTTCCTATAGTGCTATTTTGTATGAAGAAGTCAAAAGTTTTTTTTAGATTTCGAAAAAAAAAAACACTTTCCCATAGTGCTAGTTTGTAAGAAGAAATCAAAAGTTTTTTTTAGATTTCGCAATATGTGCCATAGAAAAAGTTGCTGTATATTAGCGACGAAATCACTTTTTTTTTTTAAACCCTGTATTTGTGCCAGGCTGTCCGCTGAGACTTAAAATATACAGGGTGTTGTTTTGATTAGTGACAGCCAACTTAGGGATGATAATATGAGTTAAGGGCATTTCTTCAGAAAGTGTTCTTCGTGTCACCTTCGTGGCGAAAATTTATACTGATATTATTCAAATGAAAAAAATACTGCTTTAAAGATCAAACTGTAATAAAATCAGTTAGAATCATGAAAAACGGTTCATTATTTATGTAGATATTTAATATTGAAATTTCGTCCGCCTCACCGTGACACGAGAGTTACGCAGCGTCTTTTTGGATAGATAATTCGGTTATAAAAGTATCAATTACTTGAAATATTACTTCATATTGAACTTTATACATAATTAAATCATGCATTTATTATACTTGCTGCTAAAAAGATAATTTGACATAACATGAATTGAATGTTATTATCGGTTCATTAGCCTTTACAAACTTACAAACATCATAATAATAAAATCTAAGTACATATCCATAAATGTGACTGGTTATTTAACAGCCATGAGTATTAAATCATTAATTTAAATGTAGATGAGACAAGAAGTAATATGTAATGTTTTAAACTTTCATGGTCACTCACATTAGAATAGTTAGATACGGGATTGCTACCATGTACCTTATTATTTATGAGTTTCCGATATTTCGGCACTGTTGCAAGCGCCATGATCACGGAGTTACTGAAGAGAATTTGCGGGTGGGTTGTTATTGGCAGACATATCGGTCTACCCTCCTTCGAAGTCGTTTATTCCGCTCGCCGCCGGTACCATTGTCCACAAACTCACTATTTTCTCGCATCTTTTCTCGACACACAACACTGACAGTATCTGTTCGCGAAACAGCACTATGTTTATTTACACGGTTTTTACACATACGAACCACTGGATTCCAGACACTTGACAATTTAAACCCGTCCTCGCGATTGAAATTTTTGTATTTAGTTATTTCAATCGCTTCCCTAACCAATCTTGGTATGTAGTGGCGTTCTGTCGAGATGATCTGAGGGTTGTGGAACTCAATCCAGTGATTCGGCCCGGATTCTAATAAATGTTCCGCTATAGCAGATTTATGTCTGTCATTTTTTTTGACTGCTTTTATATGTTCACTCATTCGGCACGCTACGGAACGTTTAGTTTGACCAATATATGAGCTTCCGCAACTGCAGTCAATTTTGTAGACACCAGGTCTTTGTAGTGGGAAACTGTCTTTGGGAGATCGTAAGCATTGTGCCACTTTTCTGAATGGAGTGAAGACAGTATTTAATGAATATTTATTTAGAATGTTAGCGACCTTATCTGTCACTCCTCTTATGTATGGCAAAAATACTGGTTGTCTATCTACCCTATCTTTCCTGTGTCTTACTTTGTGTCTAGGTGGAAGTTGTCCTTTATATCCATTACTCTGCAGGACCCGCTGAACATGTTCTAATTCTTGGCTTAGATTTTCGCTATCGCACAAATCATAAGCACGGTTTGTCAGCGAAGTCACCACCGAATTAAGATGTCTAGGATGGTGATGTGAGGTTGCGTTTAGATAGCGATCAGTGTGAGTAGATTTTCTATACACAGAGTGACTGAGTGATCCATCACTTCGTACCCGGATCTTTACGTCCAGAAACGCTAGACTTCTGTCCTCTTCCACCTCGAAGGTAAAGTTCATTTTAGGGTGAATGCCATTTAAATACGCCAATTGAGACTCCACATCTTGTCTGTTACCCCTTAATATACAATATACGTCATCTACATACCTCTTCCATAGTTTTATCTCCGTAGTAGTCGTGGCAAGGCAACCAATAGTAGGCCGAACGTCGTCTTTTGTTAGAGATTCCCGCCACTTTATTGAAATTCTGCACGAAACTACTGTGGAGATGAGTGAGGTGATGGTCAGTTTTGACGTAGAATCGCTGTTCACAAATGTGCCAGTAGCGGAGTGTATGGAAGTGGTGAAGGTGAAGTTGCAAGAACATGACATCCCAATGGAATACGCAGCACTTTTACATCATTGCCTATCAAAGAACTTCTTTGTTTACCGGGGTCAATACTACCTTCAAATAGATGGAGTTGCCATGGGCAGTCCCGTAGCTCCAG
Source organism: Pyrausta purpuralis (assembly GCA_963924145.1). NCBI lineage: Eukaryota > Metazoa > Arthropoda > Insecta > Lepidoptera > Crambidae > Pyrausta > Pyrausta purpuralis. The sequence goes on from OZ001660.1 coordinate 17,286,642, forward strand.
TGGTCGCGAATATATGGATGGAGTTTTTTGAAGAAAAAGCCCTTGCCACGACTACTACGGAGATAAAACTATGGAAGAGGTATGTAGATGACGTATATTGTATATTAAGGGGTAACAGACAAGATGTGGAGTCTCAATTGGCGTATTTAAATGGCATTCACCCTAAAATGAACTTTACCTTCGAGGTGGAAGAGGACAGAAGTCTAGCGTTTCTGGACGTAAAGATCCGGGTACGAAGTGATGGATCACTCAGTCACTCTGTGTATAGAAAATCTACTCACACTGATCGCTATCTAAACGCAACCTCACATCACCATCCTAGACATTTTAATTCGGTGGTGACTTCGCTGACAAACCGTGCTTATGATTTGTGCGATAGCGAAAATCTAAGCCAAGAATTAGAACATGTTCAGCGGGTCCTGCAGAGTAATGGATATAAAGGACAACTTCCACCTAGACACAAAGTAAGACACAGGAAAGATAGGGTAGATAGACAACCAGTATTTTTGCCATACATAAGAGGAGTGACAGATAAGGTCGCTAACATTCTAAATAAATATTCATTAAATACTGTCTTCACTCCATTCAGAAAAGTGGCACAATGCTTACGATCTCCCAAAGACAGTTTCCCACTACAAAGACCTGGTGTCTACAAAATTGACTGCAGTTGCGGAAGCTCATATATTGGTCAAACTAAACGTTCCGTAGCGTGCCGAATGAGTGAACATATAAAAGCAGTCAAAAAAAATGACAGACATAAATCTGCTATAGCGGAACATTTATTAGAATCCGGGCCGAATCACTGGATTGAGTTCCACAACCCTCAGATCATCTCGACAGAACGCCACTACATACCAAGATTGGTTAGGGAAGCGATTGAAATAACTAAATACAAAAATTTCAATCGCGAGGACGGGTTTAAATTGTCAAGTGTCTGGAATCCAGTGGTTCGTATGTGTAAAAACCGTGTAAATAAACATAGTGCTGTTTCGCGAACAGATACTGTCAGTGTTGTGTGTCGAGAAAAGATGCGAGAAAATAGTGAGTTTGTGGACAATGGTACCGGCGGCGAGCGGAATAAACGACTTCGAAGGAGGGTAGACCGATATGTCTGCCAATAACAACCCACCCGCAAATTCTCTTCAGTAACTCCGTGATCATGGCGCTTGCAACAGTGCCGAAATATCGGAAACTCATAAATAATAAGGTACATGGTAGCAATCCCGTATCTAACTATTCTAAAAGTAATATGGTTGGGTATTACATATATTTTTAAACATTCATGATGAACACTAACATTATAATAGTTTGTTACCTTCGACATTGCTACTATATACCAAATTATTCATGAGTATCCGATATTTCAACACTGTCGCAAGTGCCATGATCACATGGTACCTAAAACTGTTGGGAGTGAGCAGTTATTTGCAGACTTAATGGTCTAACCTGCTTTGAAGTCTTTTATTGCACTCACTTACTGACCTCAAACTCACAGTTTACTCGCATTTGTTCTCGACACACAACTCTGACAGTATATGCCAGCGATAGGATACTTTTTTTAAATTTTACGGTTTCACACTTTAGAATCAATGGTATTTTGACATTCGACTTCGATTCGTAGTGCCTCAAATTACATATAGGTAACCCTGCATTTTAGTAGTTAGATATTTGCCAGCTATTATGAGAAGAGTTATAACTAATTTTCAAAGTCAAATGCATAAGGTGATTCCCTTCATAAACTTTACAAGCACTAAATTCGTCTTCCAGATATTTTTCTTGCCTAGAGTGAGACTATTTAGACTACTAGCTGCTGGATTATAGCTGTAAGAGCGTTCATAATACGACCTTTTCTTATCCAACTAAGAATTAAACTATTTCTTTAGAATCTTTGTAAATAAGCACCAGACGTCACGCACTTATTGTCGAACCTTGGATGTTATAGTATCAGTTTTTATTGTTTTTTTTTTCGTGAAGGAAACTCATGATTTAAAATCTTTAACTAGTAGCCTCAAAGTAGACTCTTTTATCGGTCTAGTGGACAATTTTCCAGCCTTAGACCGGCCCAAATTTTAGCCATGCCGCTTGGTTGATTAAATTAAGACGACTTGCGTAAACTGCCATCATTCTTATTAGTGGCAAAGAATTATTTTCAAGGTTTGCTTTTGTAATATTCATTATTTTCTCATGTAAACTACACAAATTGGGTTAATTACGAATAATGCACGAAAATTTATTAATTAATGAGTATGCTTTTTTTAAGAGTAACTTATTGTGATTACTTTACGCTATTATATAATTAGTAAATAGATCAGGCGATTCAAAGCCGAATGGAAATTAAGATTTAAGACGTCATGTTCTACACATTTTTCTAGTAAGCTACATTCTTTCTATAAATCATATCTGTGCCTCTGGAAACTGTCTTAGTAGAAAAATTCAAGTATAAAACGTTAAGGCGGTTATTTTAACTGCATTTACAAACCATGAAATATAAATTCAAGTGAAATCATTACACTTTGATAACCTTTCGTGGTATGATTTGTAACTTTCGTGTGCAATTGACCACAAAATTGTGCCACGCAAGTGACGATAATTTTACATTTTCAGAAATATTAAATTAAGTAACTTACGCTTATGTAATCTAATCAGCTCAAATGAATCTTGACTATGAGTTTTATGATTCATTAGCAGACATTTATTCGTAACGCTGACTTATAATCTTAAAACATTACCCATGAAGGGTCACATGAACTAGGGTATGAAGAAATAAAATAAAAATCAAGGAGCTGTAATTAGCTATACCATTGCTGTGAGATATTTATTTCTCTTCTATTGGTGTTTGGACGCGTCTGAAGTTTCTGCGGACCTATAATTTGTGTCAATAGGTTGAACCTTTTTGAAGTTATGAGCATTTATGTGTCACATTTTCGAAAATGTTAAAATCGTGTGACCGAAACAAAATTAATTATATTAAATTTAAATCTAAAGTCGGATTTTTTCCACTTCAATATAACGAATCTTTACTATATGTCCAATTTTTTGACATATATTATGTTAATATAATGTAAAATCTCAGCAAGACATAAGTGTTTAAACTGAGCGCCAACTCGGTGTGACGCGCGAAGAACAGCAGTTTTACTCCCTATTCCGATAGTAAAATATTTTTTCCTACAAAACTACAAATATTATTACACATTTTAAAGTGAATTCATATAGATACATGATAAAACGTAAAAAAAATATTCTTAAATTAAACATTGAATATGTTTGGAATAACAAACGTGTGATCATCAAAAAACGGTGCAAATAATGGCCCTTAAACTTATTCCAAAAAATATTTTCTTTTAATTTAATGCAAATTTATACAAGAAAACATCTTCACAACATTCAAAAAAATGCCAAAACGAATAAGGAAACTCGCACCCTCGCGCGTAGCTAGCGCGTATCTACGAAATACTACGCCGTAGCTAGTAAACTACGAAGAGGCGACCTGGTGTTGGTAGTTTTGACTCGCTAATTAGTCTGCAATAAAAAAATGATTTTTTGGGGGTTTCCATTAAAACAAAAATATTTTACATGAGTATCGTTTTTACACTGACCAAAACAGCATCCTGTAGATAGGCTGTAGAGGCAACACTCTCCAAGTGCTTATTAAAAATAGGTACTTTTGCATTTTTACCGACTTTAAAAATTGAAGTAATACATTCAATGTATCAAATAGTATCAAATTCCAACGATACATATTATGATATATCGTTGGAATTTGATACTATTTGGTTATGTTGTTCTATTAAGGCTTCCAAACATGTGTGCTAAACTTCGTAATTGCATGTTTGTTTGTCCACAGCTTTCTCTAACACGGGAAGTCAAAGTATGATGATTCTTTTTAATTTAATCCGGTTTTTCAGCTTAGGGTTCAGAATAAGTTTCATCAAAATCGGTCTAGGAGTTTTTGAGATATGAGTAAAATAACTAAAAATCATTAAGTAAAAAATAATTTTAAAAATGGACTGCCTAAAAAAATCTTACTAGTAGTAAGCTTAAAATTATCGTATTCGTCTTCTATTTAGGAGAAAAATAAAACTTTAGGAGTCAATACACTACGTCAAACTTACGTACACCACCAGTCTACCCACGCACAATATGCAAGGGGTTCTTTTTGGAAGGCGGTATTTTTTTAAAAATATCATTTCTTATGGTCTTATATTTCATATTACCTACCTGCTTATAATATTTATGAGCCTTTATTTAACGACAATCTTATCACAGATTATTTTTGAACGGGTATCAAAGTACGAAATAACAAGTGAACTTGCTCCAAAGAAAAATAATAAGCGGGCTAGTGCGAGTCGAACTTATGCACGAAGGGTTCCGTACCATTGACTAGGTAAACAAAATTGATGAATATTTCAAGTTTCCTACCTGTTGTTATTATTGATATCTATCAAAGCGGCAAGAAAAAATCGTTTGTTGTATGGGATCTAAGTATTGTAAACCGGTATGTTTCTCAAACCGGCCGGGCGCGGTAGCATTTTTCGCCCGCCCCGGCCCGACCCTATTTGCATTTGCAATCCCTAATGGGAGCCTTTCCTCAAATAGTTATTTTATTATGTTTTTTTAGTATTTATTGTTATAAGCCGCTATCGCGGTTTTTGAGATACATCCTGGTGACAGACGGACGGACAGACAGCGAAGTCTTAGTAATAGGGTTCCGTTTTTACTCTTTGGGAACGGAACCCTAAAAACTCATGGCTCTATATCTTTTTTGTTTGTTGACATAAAGTTGGTGAATCAAATTGTTTTCGTAGAGACAATGTAAATAGATATGAGGGCGTGGGACTGGGAAACGATACTGTGTTTATGGAAATCCTTTGGCGAAAACACATGGGATACTATTTCTGCTGTTCTAAGTACCAAATGTTTGACTAGTTTAGTCCGAATATTAAATTCGTATTCTAATAGATACGATGTTTAGAATAAATGTCACATTTTCAAAAATGACAGAAGTATTCAGTGTTGCTATTAAATATTTTTGATTTCTCCTGTTTGATGCAGATTATTGTCATGTTTCTTAGGACAATAATTTTTAAACTGCTATAGCAAATACATTGCAAATGCTATAGCAAATACATCATGATATTTAAAAACGTTTTCAAAGAAAATTGATCATCCTAAAAACAAACAAATCCCAAAAAGAAAGCACATTGATCTCTCTTCGCCGTTTCCTTCAAACATGACAATAGCCATCACAACAACAACACTGACCTGTCAAAGAGTGATCGAACAGAAATGTCAGATTGCTGATTTTTAGTTTTATGACTACGAGTATGATTCGATATTGGTTTACCTTATATTTTTATTTTATTTCTAGTGATAATGTTTCATATATGATATTATATCCATTAAAAAAGGTTATAAATTGCCTACCAATATTAGTTAGCAGCGGACCCAACGAACTTTGCTTCGCCTCTAGCACTGTCCCGCCCTGGCCCCGTCTCGCCCATCCTCGTAATTTTAAAAGTTAAGAAAAACACTATAATTGATCAGTTATCGAGCGGGATGAAAAACGATCAAATTACTAAAATGACTTTAAAAAATAGGGGTTGGTGATAAATAAAGTAAAAATGTAGGGTTGTATGTATTTCTTAATGCCACATTTAAAAAAAAAATTTCGTCCAAAAATTAAAAATAAATAAATAAGGGTGAACAACCCTTATCACTTAGGGGTACGAAAAATAGATATTATCTGATTCTCAGATCTACTGAATACGCTTATAAAATTTGGTAAGAAGGAAGATTACGGGAACAAACATTGTGACACGAGAATTTTATATATAAGATAACAATATACACTCGAGAGCAATGAATCCGGGTCACTTAAAGAATGTTAAAAATCTCGGAAACTAAAAATGATAGATTAATGCAATAAATTGTATTTAATAGACACTCCTTAAATGAATGTAAAAAAAATATGAGTCACCATACATTTTATTAACACAAAATTACATAAAGGAAAAAACTGCTGATCTCTCCTTAAAACAAAAATAGGAAACATGAAATTTTTGAACTTTATTACGATTTTCTTGAATTTTAATACTTCGTATTGCCTTCTCGTGCTTCCATTACTGCGTTTACGCGGTTTGGCATGCTGTACACAAAGTTCCTTATACGATTTTGGGGAATATTCTCCTATTCCTCTGTGAGAGCAATTTTGAGCTCAAGAAGCGTGATTGGGGGAGGGTTTCGTTGTTTTACGCATCTGCCTAGCTCGTCCCAAGCATGCTCGATCGGGTTGATATCTGGGCTGCGCGCTGGCCACTCCATACGAGTAATGTTCATCTCTTGAAGGTAGTCATTCACAATCCTACCTGTATGAGGTCGGGCATTGTCATGCATAAATATAGCATCCTCACCTAAATTGACCATAAATGGACCAACGTGATCATTGAGGATTTCTTCCACATATCTTACGCGAGTTAAAGAGCCGTTTTCTATGATCACCAGCTCTGTGCGACTTTCAGAATAAATTCCGGCCCCCACAAGTACAGACCCACCACCGTAGGCTACTTTTTCTTCGATGCATGCTTGCTTGAATCTTTCCCCTGGTCTTCGATACACTCTGTGTCTTCCATCGTGCTTGTAGAGCATAAATTTTGATTTTACTTACGTAAATTTTTATTTACGTGGCTCTGGGCATATCTTAGTCTTGAAATACGATGCCCACGCTCCAGTTTAGGGCCGTTTGCAGGTCTAAGGGGTTTTAAGTTAGATTCAGCAAGCCGACGTCTTACTGTCCATGCACTTGGGTTACTTCCTCCGAGGCGTCGAAACTGATTTGTGAGTTCAGTTCCTGTGAGAAAGCGATTTCGAAGCATGGTGTTCACCAAGTATCGGTCTTCTCGTGTTGTGGTACACCTGGTTCTGCCCGTTCCTGGTCTGCGTAGATTAGAACCAGTTTCTTCGTAACGTCGGAGAATTCTTTGTACTGTTGACAGCGACACACCGACAGTCCTGGCTGTATCGCGCTGACTCTGGCCGGTTTCCAGCATTGTAAGTATTCTGGTGCATTCTTCAGGCGTAAGCGACATAATTTCAGCTTGAATAATGAATATAGAGCACTATCAACATGGTTTATGTACCCACATAAATGACAGATTACAAACAAAAGCAAAACCAAATGCTGTAATTTCGTAGTTCCATCTTCGAAAGTGGCCCTTTTTCAAATTTGATTTTTTTATGATATAACTTTACAATAACTAAGAAGCTTTAATACCTTCATTTTAGGAGTATTACATTGTCTATTAAATACGATTTATTGCATTAACCTAGCATTTTTAGTTTCCGAGATTTTTAGGATTCTTTAAGTGACCCGGATTCATTGCTCTTGAGTGTAATTTGTACCACCTATCTAACAATACTACACCTGTCAGTACAGACAGATTTTACTTAAAGTCCCTTTTCCTTTGCTAGTTTGTAAACAATCTTGCTTAACATTCTTAACGAAATGATTCATTTCAAAATAAGATAAATACAAATCTCAAACTTGACATAGCCAATTAATCGTATAACTCTGAGATCTTTTTAATTAGATTGTAAATTAGTTTTATTCACTGACATGTTTATAAAAGTTATGAAAAGATTGATTTACAATATTGGACTGGCTTTTGACTGAAATTAATGATAGTCGATTAAAATAAACCTAATCTTCATAAATATTTTTTCGCCCTATAGATCTGAAAGGTACACAAAGATAATTCATATTCTACCCATAAGACTTTTGGCATGGCTGTTTTTGGGGTTTAGTGATTATGATGTCAGAACTTATGTTAAGTAGGTACTTTATAGCTTTTTAAAGAACCGTCTCAAAAGGTGCAACCCCCCCTTCCTAGATTATAACTGGAAGTAAGTTGAGAAGTATTTAGTTATCTGAGACAAAAGTGATATTACTTTTCCAAAATAAGATGGAGCTGGCGGTCGAACGAACACTTATTATTATTTCAATAATGTTATCAATTTATTAGTATTTGTCAAAACTCAACCAAACCTATTCCAAAAACAAAGTGAAACATTCAAGTACAGCTGTAGGCATCCCAACAAACTTAACCTGCTACCTATGACCACGGCAGGGAATAGTAACAATAGTTATCAAATGGCCGTACGGATCTTTAACAGGCTTAAAGATGATATGAAGAGTTTAACATTAAATGAATTCAAAAGGAAATTTAAATGCTGGCTCATAAGCGGTAGTTTCTACTCAGTTGACGAAAATCTAAACACTTCTTAATCAAAATATAAAGCATTAGAAATCAGCAACCAGCGTCGTCAAATTTTGGAGAAATAATCAATCGTAATAAAACAAATCTTATTTTATTAGTTTATTAAAGATATGGCCACAATTGCTGCCACGGACGTTGTAGTATATATACAGGGTGTTTGGTAGGGAGCTGTACATACGCCTAGGGTACAAACTCGGGATGGTCTGCTACCTACCCCCGCCCATTATATTGACCTTGGCCTCAAGGTTTTTTTTAATGTTTTAGAAAAAAATCTCTCAAAATCTCTTTATAGGACAGGTCTATGGTCTTGTTTTAATTGTTAGAGTCTTAGTGTACTGTAAAAAATACATTTAAACCAGAAAATTGTAGAGAAGAAAAGTTATGGGGCCTGAAGTACCGTAGTAAGGTAAAAAAATAATTTTCAGGGCAAATTTCTATCGGGTTTAAAAAAAACTAACAAGATTGGAGTTCTTGTGATTTTTTGAAAACATCCTCAGTTTTTTGAAAACGCCCTTTCTAAAGATATGCTTAAAATGTTACTATCCCTTTTAGTTCCGAAATTATTAAGTAATTTCCGCAACTAGGGCACTTTAAGCAACAATGTCAACTAATGAAACTGCTAGCGCTAACACAACAAACGTAAGGTAAGAGTGAAATTGGAAAATAACTTCGGAACTAAAGTGATAATAACACTTTTAGCATACCTTTAGAAAATGTATGAACTGGGGATGTTTTCAAAAAATCAGCAGAACTCCAACCTTGTTAGTCCATTACTGGGCACCCAGAGAGTGAAGAGGTACAGAGGATTCCAAAGAAGGTTTTCCTCGAACGTATGGGCAGGCGTCATTAGCAATCGCTTGATAGGGCCACACTTCTGCCAGACAACTTAAACGGGCAAAACTATTTACATTTCTTCGAAAATTAATGGCCCATTTTAGTGGAAGCTGTGTTTGACGAAGATCGGCCCATAGTTTTTTAGCACGACAGCTGTCCTGCCCATTGGAGCCTAGCAGTGAGGGAGTTTTTAAACAACTCCTTCCCTAATGCTTGGATTGGTCGGGGTGGGCCAATTCCCTGGCCTCCAAGGTTACCCCGCTTGCCTTCTACGTCTGGGGAAGGGCGAAAGAGTTGGTGTACGCCTCTGCGTACCAACAAGGGAAGTTTTAATAAGCAAGATCCACGCCGCTTTCAATACGATGCGTGAGGAACTGCTGCTTGGCACGGTGACCGTGGAGATGAAGAAGAGGTGCCGAGCATGCTTACAAGTGAAAGGTCACCAATTTTCACCAAAAGGAACATATTTTGTAATTAAATGAGTCATTAAGAAAAGTTGCGTTTCATTTGCTATCCTTCTACGATCGGACAAATTTAAGCATTTTTTATCCGCTGAAATTGTTGCTTAAAGTGCCCTAGTTGCGGAAATTAATTAATAACTTCGGAATTAAAAGGGATAGTAAAATTTTTAGCATATCTTTAGAAAGAGTATGGACTGGGGATGTTTCTAAAAATCAGAAAAACTCCAACCTTGTTAGTTTTCTTTAAACCCCATAGAAAGTTGCTCTAAAAAATATTTTTTTACCTTACTACGGTACCTTAGGCCCCATAACTTTTCTTCTCTACAATTTTTTGGTGTAAAATTATTTTTCTCAGTACACTAAGACTCCAATGATAAAAACAAGACAATTATCAGACCTGTCCCATTAATAGATTTTGAGCTACAGGTAGTTTTAGTTCAAAAATAGTTTTTTTTTCTAAAAAATAAAAATAAAACTTTAAAATAAAACCTTGAGGCCAAGGTCAATATAATGGGCAGGGGTAGGTAGCAGACTATCCCAAGTTTCTACCCTAGGCGTATGTACAGCTCCCTACCAAACACCCTGTATATTACCAGTAAATTATGTTGCGTTTCATCTTTTCGTGGGTTACTTTTAAATTAATATAGGAAACCAAACTCATACATTGCTCTGATCCCAAAGTAAGTAGCTAATGCACTTTTTCTTGTAAAGACAAGAAAAAGTGCATTAGCTACTTACTTATTATTAAGAACAATAAACAATTACATTAATCGAATAACCTTAAATATTAGTATGGAAATTACTTATTATGTAACCAGCACCATTGTCCACAGATAGGTATAAAATTTAATATTAAATCATGCGACAGTTGGGCAAACAGAGCAATCACGGTGAGTGTTATTTAACAAAATTTTATACATATTTATTTGTAAACATTTACATTAATCGAATAACCTTAAATATTAGTATGGAAATTACTTATAATGTAACCAGCACCATTGTCCACAGATAGGTATAAAATTTAATATTAAATCATGCGACAGTTGGGCAAACAGAGCAATTACGGTGAGTGTTATTTAACAAAATTTTATGCATATTTATTTGTAAACTAATCGCACTCGAGAACACGAAAAGCCTCACAGACAACTATACATATTTCCTAAAGTTCGCAGGTGAGCTTGAGAGAGGATCGACATCACAGAGAAATGTGTTATACAAATTCATTATGCTATACAAAGGACAACGCTCACCTGCGTGCGTCTTAGTAGTATTATTAAGTGCAAATAATGTAGGTTTTCGAGTTTGACGATGAGCATACGAGCGATAAGGCACGTGCAGGTATATTTGATAAATGAGTTCAAAACAGTCAAATTTACTATGTAAGATATTATGCAAAAACATGGCATCTAAGATTATTCTTCTCACTCACTTCAAGCTTAGGCAGAGAGTACTTTTGAAGCAGCACATCGCAGGAAGTCTTTGCGTGTAGGCATCGAAAGTGCATTGAGATTTGTTCTTTGTTATTTGCATAGTATGGGTTCCAGACAGATGTTGCATATTCTAACTGAGATCTAACATGTGAATTATAAAGTAACAGATAAGGAAAAGGATATTTAAATGGTTTAGTCGATCGCATAACAAAACTGAACAATTGGAAGGCTTTCGCTGAGACGTGATTGATAACAGTGACTTTCTCCAAGACAGTGTCACAAAGAGAGTACTGGAAACTAATGACGTTAAGTTTTTTTGTGAAAGTTATCGATTTGCATTTGGGCAAGCTGAGTTTTAATTTATTTTCGTTGCAGTAGATTGTAAAAAGATCAAGGTCTGACTCGAATTTATGACAGTCTTCTTAAGTAGTGATAGTGCGATAGATTTTTATGTCATCAGCGTACATTAAAAAAAAATCACTTCAAGGTCGTTTCATGTGCCGAGAATGCGTGTCTCTTTCTAACACGTAACGCTATCCCTGTTTGTGGCCTTGACTGTAATAATCGAGTTGTAATTTATTTTACAGCCAAAATGATTGCAATAGTGAACATGTATAATATTTATGGTTATAACGAGACATTGCACGTCAAAGTATTGTCGATTTTACGAACGTCAGATAGGACTTATCCAACTGTATAAGTATATACGACCGATTTAAAAAATACATTAACGTAAATTGTAGCTGACAAATAGGTCACAAAATTGAATCTTAGACTCGATTTTACCAACAGGAATGGTCGTCGAATACAATACAAAACGCTGAATTCAAAAGTGTCAGCCATTTGTCAGTAATCTACTATATAAAAATAAGTCGTGTTTTCCTTCCTGACGCTATAACTCCAGAACGCACGAACCGTTTTCCACGGTTTTGCATTCGTTGGAAAGGTCTCGGGCTCCGTGAGGTTTAAATCAGAGAAAATTTAAATATAAAACAAACAAAAAAAAATTTTCGCCATCTGGTGGCGAAACGGAGTTCGCCGGGTTTGCTATTCATTCATGTAAATGTCATTTTAAAATTGGTCGCTTCATACTTATACAGTCGGATAAGTCTTATCTGATGTTGGTAAATCGATAATTAGTAGTTTTATTGTTCCATGATTTATTTAACAAATATCTACCAAACTGAATGGCAGATTAAATATAAAAAATATAAAAGACACATAAAATTATGAGACCTTTTAGAAAACTCATAACAAAATCTTATGGCAGATGTGCGGTTGCTCAATTTCTTCATTTTGACTGTAGAATGGTTTTCAATATTGATTTCTTACTACTTTTATTATTTAACTAGCGGTCCCCCGCGTTTTGAAATTTCTTCCTCTCGTCACCCGTGTTTTATAAAACACGGGTGATGAGTGGGAAGACGAGTTCTAAGTGAAGGCTTATTTAATTATATTTATTTATTTATTAGCCTTCCGTAACTTAAATTACTGATGTAAGTAGAAGATGAAGAAGATGTAGAAGATTGCTGACAATTACATGAAATTTTCTAATTATGCGTTTTGTATTGTATTCGACGACTATTCATTATCCAACGTTGGTAAAATCGACCCATAGAATGCGACTTTCATATATGTTCTTTAAATTGGTAATTTATAATTTTCTTGAACTGGGGTATAGGTATTCTCCAGTTTCTTCTATTCCTTTCCTTCTTGAGTTTTCTTGGTCAAGTCCATATCATGACTGTAGTTAAAATTACCTTATTCACGTAGACATTACTCCATCTGGCCCATTTCACCTCTTGTTAAAGGTGGATAGCTTGTTCCTTAAAAAATAGTGAAATAAAGAGAACATTTTGAAGATAAGTTTTCCGTTAGCACAACCCCCTTTGGCGTCACTTGTGTGTTTTGTCGGTTCTGTCATCAATCAAATAGGAGATTAGATACGCCTGTCAACGCGATAAAAGTTTTTTCTTCGAAGCAAAATATTTTTGGGCATTTTGAAATAAAACAGTTTGGGTTTTGAGATGCTTTAGATTTATTTTAAATGAAATACGTTTTTTATTTCAATCATACAAAAACATCTTTCATGAATGTTCTAATTGATTTAATTCACTTTTTAAATAGTAGAGTTAAGTAAGAAAAGTATGTTGTTAGTTGGTTAATACCTAATTGTGTGATAAGATTTTAGAACGACTGATCATCAAAGAATGTGTGTAAGATGCAAATCAAGTATCAAAATTTTAAAATTGCTTTTGCATAATGCCAAAATATTGAAAAATCTTAAATAAAAAGGTCATTGTAGCAATTTAGTAACAGTAAGACATTTTCTGAATAAAAAGGAGGCTACAAAAAGTTAAATATTTAACGAAATGAATACAAAAGGAGAGAAAATATTCCACCTTTTTTGTTTTTATGGTTCTGAATATAACAAACTGCATTAAATAAGCTTTCAATTGGCATCAATTATTATTTGAAGTTTTAAAGATATTGAAGTTTAAAGTTACAATAATTTTGAAACGTCAGTTTCATGGACCTATTTATTAACACTGAAATCTTAACACAATATCTTTTTAGGTAGGTAAACCATAAAAATGTTAAGAAGGGTGCTGAAAAGTAGAAAACTAGTGAAATACTTCAGTATGCAATATTAATCGCCACAAATTCTGATTATACTTGTTAAAATAACGAGTACTTAACCAATCCAGAAATGGCATCTACAAATTAACAAGTTTCAGGTAATAAAAGTCACTGAAATATTAAATCACCGGAAACCATCTTTACTTAACTTTTTCCGTCCACTCTCCGAAAAGCAGTTCGTTGTTACAACCAAAACTTCGATCAATGTTTGTTCTGTTATCCAATCAATCAGCGGAGGTAGACACTAGGCCAATATTACTTTGAGCTTCAGTCTTATACAGGATGTAACGAAGGACTTAACAAACCCTAATACCACGTCTTCAACCAATTTGTACTATCAGTTTTGTTTTAAAACAACATAGCTAGCAAGTCACGCGTGGCCGAAATGTTGACGGTCCAGTTGAAAAAAAAAATTGTAAGAAACATTTGGTATATTTCAGCACTTTTTCGTAAACTTTATCGGTACCTACGGTGCAAATAAGCATTTAAATGATTATTTTAAATACTTAAAAATTAAAGTCGATTCTCAGCGATTATTTTTGTTTCATATGGACACGATGTGGTTTGAAGTACTGAATGAGCCTTAAACCTCGCATTCAGTTTGAGCTTTGTTACATTTTTTTAAAGAGGGAAACACATAGTGACATAATTTGGGGTTATGAACTTGGAAGATATAGATAGAAAATTAGGATTAAAAACGATCTTGATGGATGGATAAATAGTTTTTTGCTTTGTAATATTTTATTTAAAACCTTTTGAACAATTTGCAGCTTGAGTTGTCAATAGTAGACTAACCGATTTGGGACCATTGGAAAGTCTTCAATATGAAATATAATAGAAAAAGAAATAGCGCTGCCGTAAAAAGTGTGATCCCGTAAACTTGAGTAACTCTTCAACTTTTGATCATTAGCTTTTTGAAGCCCTGTATACTGAAGAATTTGATAGGTTTGTTATATAAAGATTTGACTTGGGTACTGTCTCGTTTTGCCCAGCATTAAACGTAAGTGCTATTTTTAGCAGTTGTTTTTTTCATAGACCGTCTTGAGTTACTTTACGAAAAAAAATAATTGTCATTTTTCGGACATCCCCTTTGCGACACCCGGACCGTCATATTTGCTGTCAACAAAATATTGTAGTATTTTAGCTAAGTGAAAGTAAGTGGATTCCTTAATTCAGTTAAAGTTGTCACGGAACCCGCAGTGCGTGAGTTCGACTCGCACTTGGCCGGTTTTAAAATATTATTCTCATTTTTTAGGATCAAATTGATCGACTATGCTTTTCAATTCGTGTGAGCTCGTTTGCACCGTCTCACTTAGATTGCAAAAAAAGATCTCGAACTTAATACGTAACTCATCTTTTATTCGTATAGAATTTTTGAAGCGGCAGTGCATCTGCGCCCAATAGTCTTATCGTAAGATATCTTTCTAGATAAATCAGCTCAAGCAACAGGAAGCTTATGGGATATACAAGTAAATACCACGTGTACTAAAGATTACATCTTAATCGCTGCTGCGACATGTCTGCGGCCTGGTGAGATTGAAACGAGAAATAAGTTAGTGAACACGTGCATAAGCGGAGCGGGTAGCGGTTTCAGAAGAGATTAGTAGCTTAGGACTTTAAAACAGTAACAGTTTTATATTCATAAAGATGAAATAAGATGGCGCTAAACGCCACGCGTAATGACGTATCCATTAGAGACCACAAATTTCGCAAGGTCGGACCGACGGCACGGTAGCTCAATTGGTAGAGCGTTTGGCCCGGTTATCCAAGAATTTGCTGGTTCGAGTCCCACCCGTGTGCAAAATGTTTGGTTTCTTATTTCATCTTTATAAATATAAAATATGACGCTGTAGGTATTTAAAACATTCTAAACAATTACAGTAAGCGTTTATTATGTCGTATGTTTGTAGAGGGGGTATAGAACAACGTAATGCTAATAGATTCAAAAAATAGTGGCTGTGACATACGGATGGACAGACAGACAGAGAGACTTGAGGAAACTATATGGGTTCCGCTTTTTACCAGGCACTCGTATATTTTACTAGCGGTCCCCTGCGACTTCGTTCGCGCCTTTTGAGTTTGCTCCCGTCGCAGCATGATGTTTCATAGCCTTGAGCCTTCCTCGATAAATAAGATATCCAACACAAAAAGATTTTTTCCAAATCGCTTCTATAGTTCCCGAGATAAGCGCGTTCAAACAAACAAACTCCTCAGCTTTATAATAATAGTATAGATTTTTTATTTTTTTTCAAGATTTTTCCTGATGAACTGAATTTTGGCGACTGCAAAATCCTAAATTAAATCTGTTCATTGCGTGAGTCGTAATGCTTAAGCGCGTTTTCAAAACGCATAACTGCATCGACGCTAAAAGTCGCAGTATGAAAGGGGTCATAGTGTTGTGATCTATAGCAATTGTAGGAGTAGGATATCGATATCAATGGATATACCATGTATTTACGTTATTATGTAATATTACATAATTATACCTGATTTATAATATTACTAAGATGGCTTCAAATTTCTAAAATATTTCCTTATAACTACAGATATCAATCATATTTCAAATGAGGAATTATGATGGTTATTTCGTATATGAACTAAACAATCATTTAAATGCTTATATAGTTTTTTAATAATCTAAATTTACAATACCGTAAATTATTTATAAATGTCCAATGCAACACCGGAAACAACAACAAAAATAAATGTCAGCTGAAAAGTGACAGCTGACAGCAGCACTTAAACATATTATGATGTCATTGCAAAGGCGTAATCTGTGAAATACTTTTTTTTATATTTTTTTCAGTCCTTTTCATTTAATTTTAAAAAATAAAGCGAAAATATATATAAAAAAATATGCTCTCGTAATGAGTCTCGAAACGGTTTTTGAATTTTCATACCTTTATAACATGAAATGTTGTCAACTGTCATGACATAATGGGAACGCGTGTTAACATAAAGAAGGTATTTTTCGGCGAAACCTAGCTTTGAGCACAGAAGCTATAATAGTACTGTTAAAACTAAATAACTTTGTAGATAGAGCATTCAGCAGAGCATCTATGATAGGTACGTAGATTGTTTAGTATTACTTACACTGATACCTTACCAAAAAGTCGTGAGCTCCTTCTCTGTTTTTAAATGTCAAAAAATTTAACTCGATGATGTATCTATACCGCCCAGCGGCATGTGCCAGCGGTCATGCCGCTCTTGCAACAGCAGCGTTTTCCATAGTATCTGACAGTTAATTGGCGTGTGCGCCGGCCGGTTAGGATACACAATTATGACGTTATTATTAACCCACACTGAGAAGTACTATTATGACTGAGATGCAAGTTTGTGTGGACTGCGAAGCAAAATTAAAAAATACGGACAACATCTTACAAAGGAGGCCCAGACTCCAGTGTCATGACATGATATTTGCATCAAAAGTCATTTTTTAAAATATTTAATCCTATCTGTTATTCTTCTGCAGTGGCATTATTTTTTCTGGAGGTTCTAAATACATAATAATATATTAAAGGAATCATATTTTTAAATAACTGTCACTCATCAATTCATCACTTAAACACGACCCCAATTTGTCAATTAAACTGAAGCACTGATATCAGTTAGGAGTCCCGTTAATATGGCCCGACGATGAAATTGTTGATGCCTACAACATAATCCCACCAAAAATATTTTAATGCAAAATGTTGCGAAGCTTAAATTATATGACTTTCAGCGTCAAAAGCTATGAGATCTCATAAAGAGCCAAGCTTTTAATTCTACACACTGAATGAAAAAATATTTATTTCTTAAACAAGAATTAAAAAATACCTATAGTATACCCATAGTGATATGGCACCTGTGACAGAAAGAGTTTCTTTTCCTTAACAAAAGGTACATTTTGTATATAAAACAAACTTACAAAAGAAACGTACACACGCGCGCGCGTGTGCTTTGCGCATGTGTGTGTGTGTGTGTGCGACGCACGCGTGTGTGTGTGTGAAGTTGGTTGGGTGCGCGACCAGCGAGCCGGACAGACATCCGGATCAACTTTCGCTCGCGTACGTACTCTACTTTTAATTGTTGTCTGTGTACTTTCATTCGATGACGTACCAAGTTTCTGATTTCTAAATTGGGGATTTTTGAATATTAATAAGACCCAAAGTGAAATGAAACCTTTGCAAATGATTTTTTGTGTTTGTATGGTGTAAATGCCAATACTTTGTTCATGACACAAAAAAAATAGTTCATTTTAAGTAACCATTAATTATATTATTATTATTCATAAGACTTTATTCTAAAAAACTATAAGGACTCCGCAGTTGTAGCTTGGTAGGTAGGTATATCCTGTCATAAAATCTTTTCATCATTTTGTGATGAGTTGTGATTAAGGTAGGTAATAAAAAAAAAGAAGGTGTACTAGTCTTTACCTACAGATTGTCTAATTTTATATGCATGCCCGTAAATCGTAACCTTAGCCCCAATTACCGAAGCTGTCTGCTTTGCACACCTGAACCTTTTTAATTTAAATGTTTAACAAAAAAAATATATAAAGCATTGCAAGCACATCAGACTGTTTTTTTCTTTGGTGAAAATAACCCTCATAATTATAAGATTCTGTACGTAAAGCGACCGATGCAAAGAACACTTGCTTATTATGCGCGTTTCGACGACGCAACGCACCGCGTGGCAAGCAAATACTGCACCACTTCAACGTCGCAGCGGCGTCGCTGGAGCGTATATTAGTTAAAATAAACTTAATAAGCAGCGGTTTATTAAGAGCTTATAGTTGATTTTAGAGTAATACACAGTCTGGCCATAAATACTGTTATAATTAAAAATAAGAAAGATATTACAGTTGAATTAGGAATCTGTCATTTTTATACGATTGCTCATTTTGTTTTCTGATTTTAGCGCCAATACATTTTATAATATTTTGCGATAATAAAATGGAGTAGGGTTATAAAGAGAACCGAATCGCTGTGATTGCATTACGCAAAGTTGGTATGGAGCCAAATGCAATTTTCAAAACTCTCCATACGCTTGGTATTAGTCAAATGTTTGTGTACCGGGCTATCAATAGGTACAATGACATCTCCTCTGTTTATGATACAAAAAGATCTGGCCGTCCACGTAGTGTTCGTACAAAAAAGGTGGTCAAAGCAGTAAGGGAAAGAATTCGCAGAAATCCTGTCCGGAAGCAAAAGATTTTATCTCGGGAGATGAAGATAGCACCCAGAACAATGTCGCGTATTTTAAAAGATGACTTAGGACTTGCAGCCTATAAGAGACGCACTGGTCATTTTGTAACTGATAAATTAAAAAAGAATAGGGTGGTAAAATCGAATAAAACTACTGAAGCGAACGCAAAGGGAGGTCACAGAAAAATTTTGTTTACGGATGAGAAAATCTTTACAATTGAGCAACATTTTAATAAACAAAATGACCGTATTTATGCTCAAACCTCTAAGGAAGCTTCCCAATTAGTCGGCAGAGTACAACGTGGGCATTACTTGACTACAGTGATGGTTTGGTAGGGTGTTAGCTATGAAGGAGTGACTAATCCATATTTTTGTGAGAAAGGTATCAATACATCGGCACAAGTGTGACAAGACACCATTCTTGAGAAGGTAGTTAAGCCCCTTAACAATACCATGTTCAATAACCAAGAATGATCATGATAATTTGGAGTCCCTAAAACAATCCATACGATTGGCAGTGAAGAATTTTCCCATGGAAAGAGTACGTGCTTCTATTGATAACTGGCCTCAACGTTTAAAGGACAGAATTGCAGCCAATGGAGAACTCTTCGAGTAAGCTTTTTATATTTTAATTTTTTTTCATTTATGTATAAAACAAACACACTGTAAAAGTAATAAATATTATTTGCATTCATTTTTTTTTCTTTGTGACAATATGTATTTATGGCAAGACTAGGTATAAGTCAAGCACAGGGTACTCTTCTTAGATTTCGGCGTTGCTGGTTCGAGTCCCGCCCGTGCGCAAATTTTTGGTCTCTTCTTTCATCTTTGTGAATATAAAATATGGGACTGTGAGTGTTAAAAATACTCTTAACCATTTGATAGCGAAGCGTCATCAATTACCAAGTTGAATTTATTCTGTAAAGAATAACTACTTGGCCCACTGTTGCATAAACAGACGGCTAGATGGCGCTAAACATCACGTATCATGACGTATCCGTAAGAGACCACAAATTTCGCAAGGTTGGACTGATAGCACGGTAGCTCAATTGGTATAGCGTTTGGCCCGGTTAGCCAGAAAGTTGCTGGTTCGAGTCCCGCCCGTGCGAAAAAAAATTAAGTTTCTTATTTCATCTTCATGAATATAAAATATGACACTGTGAGTGTGTAAACTACTCTACTCTAAACCATGTACGTAAGCTTAACACCATGCACCTTTGTACGGCAGTAAATGTTATCAGGAATACCCACCGACACCTGTGATATTTGGGTCTTATAGGGAACTATTCAGAGCAGTAAGAACTAGCTAGTGTTTACGAGAAAATAGGAAAGTTAAGGAAGAGGAATGTGTTTTGAATGAGAGAAAGATAGTTGATCATGACATTAGTTCAAAAAAAATTAGAACAGTATAAAATAGCCAGTGATTTGTGTATTTTTTTTGGGGTTTTAACAAGATTTTGCCTACCCAGTGAGGGGAACGTATATTAATACCGACTTAAAAAAGGAGGTAAACAACAATTCAACCTGTACGTGTGTGATATTATCAGAATTGGATAAAATTTTAGAATGTTATTCTATTAAGGCTTCGTAATTTCGTAAGTGTATGTATGTTTGTCTCAAGATTTCTCTAAAATGAGAAGTCATAGCGAAATGATTCTTTTAGTGATTGATGATTTTAGTTCAGTTTGGTATAGTTCAACGTAAGTTCCATTGTAAGTTTTATCAAAATCTGTCTGGTAGTGTTTGCTAGAAATCATGAAATTAAAAAAAAACTGACTATAAACTTTACAATAACGCATTGGTGTTCTATTAAGGAGAAACTAATCTTTTGGAGTAAAAAAGAAATTGTTTCTCCGAAATAGAAGACGAATGCGTTATTTTAAGCTTTTTAGTCAGGTTTTTGAAGGCTCATAAAGATGAAATAAGAAACCAAAAATTTGCGCACGGGCGGGACTTGAACCAGCAACCTTTTGGCAAACCGGGCCAAACGCTCTTACCAATTGAGCTACCGTGCTGTTAGTCCGACCCTGCGAAATTTGTGGTTTCTTATGAAAACGTCAACTGCGTGAAGCTTAGCGCCATCTAGCCGTCTGTTTATGAAACAGATGGCCCAAGCAGTTATTCTTTACAGAATAAATTCAACTTGGAAATTGATGTCACTTCGCTATCTAATGCTTTAGAATGTTTTTAACACTCACAGTGTCATATTTAAAATTTCAGCCCATGCTTTTTTTTTTCAAAAAAATAATGAAAATGTAAATATTGTATGACTCGCGGTAATTTATTTGCCATTATTTTATGAATGCTGTCAATTGCGATTCGTTTCAAATGCGCATTGTAAGTTTTTAAAAATATTTAAGTATGTTTTTATTATACTTTATACTTTAATATTAATAAGTATATGATAATTAATATCTTTTTATATAAATACATGATAAAATTTTGTTTTTCAATGAGATTTTTATATATTTTGTGTTAAAAAAAATATCGTGATAGAATTGTTGTAACGGAACGCAAATTAAGACGCCATGTTGTTTTGTAAAATCTTCGGTTCCAGGTAGGTAGGTAGGTACTTTCTAGTAGGAACAAAGAAGGGAGGGTCAGAAAACTATATTACCCAAAAACTAGTTGGGTGGTAACCTAACCTAACGGAAAACCCAGTCAAGATAATGGCCCCAGTTCATAAGTGCCATAAGCACAACACCATTGTGGCCAATACTCTTGTAGGGCCAAAGAAGTGGGGGTTCAGGGGGCGGAGCCCCCCGCCATGCAAAAAACTATGTTACCCAAAAACGAATCGCTTAGGTTAGGTTAGGTTAGAACTTTGAAAACCCAGTAAAGAAATGGCCCCAGTCCATAAGTTTATGGCACAACGCCACTGGGGCAAAGCTCCCCCTTCATGTAGGGGGCTCCCCTTGCTTTCCTCTCCCTAATTTGTTGGTCCATGAACAAATTTTACATTTTTTCCTAAACCTAACCTCAAAACTTCAAATTGATTTTTCTCGAAAAACCTTAAGGTCGTTGAGCCCCCCCTTCACAGGGGGGTTCCTCTAACCCTCCTCCTTTCTCTCTTCCCCGCCACACCCCTTAAATCAGCGGTCCACGTACTAAAGTTTTACCACTTTCAACGACAATTGGTTTCGACGGGATCGAACTAGTAGTTTTTGAGAAAAAGCACATTTTCAACAACCGCAAACATATATAATAAAAAAATAAATACTAATAAAAATTGGACACCAATCACATACATTGCTCTGATCCCAAAGTAAGTAGCTCATGCACTTGTGTTATGGAAATCAGACACAACGGTGGTACCACAACACCCAGACCCGAGACAATATAGATAATTTTTGATTTCTATAATGACTCGACCGGGAATCGAACCCGGGACCTCAGAGCGGCGACGCCTTGAAACCAGCTGCTTAGCCACTACACCGCGGAGGTCGTCACATAACTTTGTTTTTCATACAAACACTATGAAAAACAAAGTTATATTTGCTGTCAACAAAATAATGTTGTATTTAGCTAAGTAGAAGTAAGTGGATTTCCTAATTCAGTTAAAATTGGCGAGGAACCCTCAGTGCGCAAGTCCGACTCGCATTTGGCCGGTTTCCTAATACTATTTTACTAAACAATAACGCAAAATACAGATTGTACCCATTCCACTAAGATTGTAGGCTGTAACGCGGTTATCAAATATACAGGTGGAAAGATAGTGAGCATATCGGCTAAAGGTTGAGGCAAATTTACCCATTTGGCACGGGAACAGCACCAACCAGGCGTCATACGGAAGCACGTTACGTAAAGGGAACAGCAACGCCCCGGAAAGGGATCAGCGCCGGATTCGTTTTTGCTACAACTTATGACAGTTCTTCTTGTGAATGACAGCCCGTTTGATAAGGATGGACCGATATTCATCAACCGCTGCTCGAGAGAGGGTCCCGAGTTGGTCTCGATCCGAGGTGGTGATGTTACGAAGTTGATAGATGTGCGTTGAAGTATGGAGTAACATAAGAACCTCTCTACTCAATCTTTATTCTGCGCAGTATAGCAACGCCGTTCAATAAAATGTTATGATCAATTTATGTTTGCGCTAGACCGCGAAGTTTTGGTTACGTCCAATAATAGGCTATCGTACCTTTGTACATAATTTTTGTATTCGAAACGCTATTGTAAATGTAAAGTTGTGCTATGATAACAACAAAACTAAAAATATTATTTTTAATAACTGTTATACAGGGTAAGTTGGGCCTTTTATTATTTAATGGACAAAGCGAGAATGCACATAACATTAAAAGTAAACTAGCGGTCCCAACGAACTTCGATTCGCCCTCGGCCCCGTCCCGCTTTAGCTTCCATAAGTGCCTATTATTTTTTTAAGGGTTCCGTAGCCGAATGGCATAAAACGGAACCCTTATAATTTCTTCAAGTCTGTCTGTCTGTCCGTCCGTATGTCACAGCCATTTTATTCTGTTACTATAAGCATCACACTGTTGAAATTGAATTGGTAGAAAGATGTATCCTGTTAATCGCTTGACGATTTTTATACAAAAAATAAAAATAATGATATGCTCCCATAAATGAAACTTAAACCAATATTATTATTTTTTGTCAAACTTATGCGTATGGGGTGTCTATAGAAAGGTCTTTTAAAATGAAACAGAGGTTCCTAAAACTATTCTCTTTTAAAGTCTAACGTTTGCGTGATATACGCTTTTAAAGTGGTAAAATGGGCGTCCCCCCTCTCCTTTAACTGCTAAACAAAGAAAGTGTAATTTAAAAATAATAATAGATCCTAACAAATACTTTCAATGAAAAGTTTTTGAGCTATAGCACATTTTCAACAACCGCAAACATAACTTTGTTTTTCATACAAACCCTATGAAAAACAAAGTTATATATGCTGTCAACAAAATATTGTGGTATTTAAGCTTAGTGGAAGTAAGCGAATCCCTAATTCAGTCAAAGATGACACGGAACCCTCAATGTGTCCGACTCGCACTTAGCCAGTTTTTTTAAAAAAAAGATCTATAAAATGAAATAGAAAAACCTTTAAAAGTTAGAGGGGAACCTTTTCGTCCCCATATAAACCATAGCACAGCTTCGGGACAATTGTGAGCTAGTGCTGAGCAGAAACTGCGCAACAAACTCACTCACTATTGTCAAAAAAGTCATGGAAATCAGTCCACCCGTCCTCGCGTTATGAGTGGTCAACACTACATTTACTTATTATAGATAGACTAGCAGTCCCAGCGAAAATCTTTACGCCCCGATCCCATCCCGCCTTGTTTTTTTTTGGGTATAAATATTATCCTATTCAGGCCCAAGAAAAATCCAACCGATCTATTCGTTCTTAAGTTATAAGTGGTGTAAATGACACATCTATATTTTCTGTATACAGCGTGTGGCCTGTTATAGGAGCAAAAATTTTTATGGATGCTTCTAAAGAGTATGCGAAATTACCTTGACTTGGCAATAGTGCTCTCAAATGTTTTAATTCTGATATACAAAAATTTAAAGCAATACTCTCACGTCAATGAATATTAAAATCATAACTCGTTATAGTAAATGACAATGTCAAGCTCTATGACTGAACTTTGTTTGCGATACATTGCTGGGTCGATTTATTTTGTTCGCAAATAACATAAAATGATTTTTTTGCTATAAATAACACCCATTTTATTTTAACCATTATGTCAAGTTCCCGTGTTGTATTCTATAGTTGTAGTACCCTTACCCGTTTGAAATCCATACTGATTGTGATAAATCATATCGTGTTCCCTGTAGTATTTATGTATTTATGGCTCGAGAACGCCACAAGGATAAATTGTGCTCAATCTCCTCTAAGTTTACGGACGAGGTAAATGAACACCTTAAGAAAATACGGCATTGTTCTTTTTACTTACTTCTCGCGAGCTTTCGATACTTTGGATCATGTCAAGCTCTTAGAACGACTCAATGACTGCGGTATACGTGGACCTCTGCTGGAATGGTGAAAGAATTATCTCCAAAACAGAAAATACTGTGTTAAGATCTGCAACACGTTAAGTGAAACTGTCGATGCAAAACAAGGAACAGCACAAGGATGTGTACTAGGGCCATTACACTTCCTATGTGAATGATATGAACAGGGTCATTAATCACTGCACTTGCTATCAGTTCGCTGATGATACTTGCCTCGTCAATGATGAGATAGGGATGACCTGCATGAGGGGTATAAATTTGTGCAAGCTAACTTTGACAATTTAACCAAATGGTGTCATGACGCGGGTCTTGTCTTAAATGCATCCAAAACTAAAATCATGCAGATCAAGTCACCATACCTCAAAGTGGTTCAAATGGATACCTTAAAGCGCATAGTCACAGCTGCATTCATTCCACTGATCCCCAGGGATGTGACTGCCCAGTTATTGAGCTCTTCAATTCATTTAAGTACCTGAAGCTTCATATCGATAAATGCTTCAATAGGGGTACACACATTGAGCACGTTTGTAAAAAATTGCGTCAGTTTTCCGCTAATACGTATGTACTAAAAGATCGCAATACATACAAAGTAAAGCTAGCACTATAAAACTCTTTAGCTGAGTCATATATACAATATGGTGTGAGCAGTTATGGTCGTACCTATAATACCTACCTAGATAGTATTTACAAATTGCAACTCAAAATACTGAAACAAATCGTCTCCAACGTCATAAAAGAGAAATAGAGGGACAATGAAGCTGGTCTCTTTCAGCATTGCAAAGTACTACCTGTCCAAAAGCGCTTTAATACAATTTTCTTAAAGAACTCTATTTTAATAGACACCTGCGTAATAAAATTGAACATCCCGTATTTACGCGAGCTATGGCACGGAAGCGCTTGTTCACCGAAACAGCTCGAAATGTGTACGGTGCAAGAACCGCACAGTACTAGATCGCCCGATTAATAAACAATTTACCTCAATAATGATTTGAAAATAATATCAAATAGGTAAAAGTTAAAACATATTTTATTGCTATCAATGATTAGCATATTGTGCTTCTTCTAGGTTCCTGTTTAATTCATAAAATGCGTACCTTTTGGGAAAAAAAATATACTTTCATTTAGTTAAATTATGTGTTTTATAAGTGTCAATTTTTTTTTAAGTAAATGTAAGTACTTAATTTCCACAATTAGCTGTCTCACTTAAGCACTGTAGGCAAACCTCGGTTTATAACAGTGCAAATATGCAATATTTTTGTTGTTTCTGTTTTTAGTGATAAAAAATGAAAAAAAAAGATTACTGGTTACTTGAAGGGCCTGTATTTATAAGTTTTGCTCCTATTACGGGCTACACCTCGTATAAGAAGAAATAATATATATAAATTTGATATAATAAACTCTTAAGTTGAAGTTGTATATAATAGGCGGTCTAATTACCTACAGGAATTTCTTCAAGAAAACGTAATTCAAGTGGTTTTGTACAACTTTTCTAATACTTTTGAAGTTAAATTGTGTCTCAAATTTTAATATTTTACTCTTTTATTATAGATGCCTTCTCGGAGCGTAGAATAAGACGGCCAGAAAATTTAAAAAACCCAAAGAGATATGCGGTAAGAAATTTATTGAGTACCTACCAACACATATTTTTTTTCACCAACAGTGATTTTGCTCAATTTCAAGTGTCACATGCAAGTGTCTTGGAACACAATAAACAGGTGAGCGAAAATACTGCGTACTTTGATCGGCTGTTGTATCATAACTGGAACTGTTTTCCTACCAGATAAAAAATAATGCCACAGAAAATGTATCATATTCAGAATTCTATACGGGACGAAACAATGTCGCTGAGACCACTTAACTTTTAACATTACGTGGCTAGGCGGAACGGGGCCGGAGCAGGACGTGGCTGGGGGTGAAACAAAGTTCCTTTGGGTCGGCTAGTATTTGGATAGATAGAAGTATACACATTTTTATTGCTATATTTTATGAGCACGTTGCATGTTACAAAGGGGTATTATTTTTTTCCAACGTAATCAAAATACTGCACCTATCGTCAGTATTGTTCATTCGGGTGTTAGAGTTCATCAGGCTTACCAGGTCACACTCTTAAGCATAGACCACACTTGCCAAATACAACCATAAAACAGGCCAGTGCCACGGAGAAGCAGTTTTCCCCAGAGTCTACTCCCGCTGTACCTAGTTAGGTTTAGCGGTGCGGTGTGGTACGGAGCTTGACGCCTACCGAACGCTACATTGCGTCTACCTAGCTAGCAAGATAATTTAGTATATTATAAGTTAAAAAAGGAAAGTTATCCCGTAACATCCCACTGCTAGGCAAAGGCCTTACCTCAACTAAAAGGTAGTTTGAGCCATACTCCACTATGCGGGCTCAGTGCAGGTTAGTGGAGGGGGTGGAACTAACCCTGCTGTCAGATGTTATCAAGCCGCCCATTCTTATGGGCGGCTTGATAACATCTGACTAAGCTTTACGACTAACATTAACCGATGTTAGCCGAGACCAACGGCTTAACGTGCCTTCCAAAGGACGGCTCGTGATATACGTCACTTATATGGTCGGAATGGTCACCCATGCAAACACGACCGCGCTGTAGATTGCTTCACTTCGGTATCACTACCAAAGCGCTGCTACCACACCGATACGAGCACCTCAGTATATTCATAAAGATGAAATAAGAAACCAAAACTTTGCGCACGTGCGGGACTTGAACCAGTAACTTCTTGGCTTACCGGGCCAAACGCTCTACCAATTGAGCTACCTTGCTGTCTGTCCGATCTTACGAAATTTGTGGTCTCTTATGGATACGTCATTACACGTGACCTTAGCCAAGAAGTTGCTGGTTCAAGTCCCGCCCGCAAATTTTTGGTTTCTTATTTCATCTTTATGAATATAAAATATGACACTGTCAGTTCTTAACCTCAGTACTTATATTAAAAAAAAAGGAAAAAGTTCAAAACTCTGATAAAACAACATACTCGTAGGGTCAATATTTTAAGAGATTTGAAGGGTTTTGTGGCAACTTATTTGCCTAGCTTGCTTTGCATAGCTTAAATAATTTTCTAGTTTTTGTATAAGAATCGAAAGGCGGTTCACTATCAGGACTAAGTGTCAAGTGTGTGATGCTAATGGGCATTTCTTCAGAAAGTGTTCTACGTGTCACCTTCGTGGCGAAAATTTTTACTGATATTATTCAAATGAAAAAAATACGGCTTTAAAGAAGCTATCAAACTGTAACAAAATCTGTTAGTTCATGAAAGTCGGTTCATTATTCATGTAGATATTTAATATTGAAATTTCGTCAGCCACGAAAGTTACTCACCGAGACACGAAAGTTACGCAGCGTCTTTTTGGATAGATAATTCGGTAATAAAAGTATCAATTACTTAAATTATTACCTCATATTGAACTTTATACATAATTACATACTGCATTTATTATACTTGCTGCTAAATAGATAATTTGTCATAACATGAATTGAACGTTAGTATCGGTTCATTAGCCTTTATAAACTTACAAACATCATAATAATAAAAATCTAAGTACATATCCTTAAATGTGACTGGTTATTTTACAGCCATGAGTATAATCATTAATTTAAATGATGATGAGACAAAAAGTAATGTGTTAAGGTATTACATATATTTTTAAACATTCATGATGAACACTAACATAAGTATAGTTTATTACCTTCGACATTGCTACTATGTACCAAATTATTTACGAGTATCTGATATTACAACACTATCGCAAGTGCCATGATCACAGGGTACCTAAAACTGTTGGGAGTGTGCTGTTATTTGCAGACTTAATAGTCTACCCTCCTTCTTCATTTATTGCACTCATTTGCGGTATTACTTACCTCAAATTCACTGTTTACTCGCATTTGTTCTCGACACATAACACTGACAGAATCTGCCAGCGATAGGATACTTTATTAAATTTTACGGTTTTACACTTTCAAATCAATGGTATTTTGACATTTGACAATTTAAACCCATACTCACGATGGAATTTTTAGTATTTTGTAACCTAATCACTTCCTTGACAAATCTTGGTAAGTATTCGCATTCTGTCGAAATTATCTGGGGTTATAAAGTTAAGCTAAGGTACATGGTAGCAAATCTGTAGCAATCAACTCTTTACTCTCCAAAGTAGTGCCTCAAATTACATATAGGTAACCTTGCATTTTAGTAGTTAGATATTTGCCGGCTATTATGAGAAGAGTCAGAACTCATTTTCAAAGTCAAATGCATAAATTATTCCCCTCATAAACTTTACAAGCAACAAATTAGTCTTCCAGATATTTTTCTTGCCTAGACTACTAGCTGCTGGATCATAGCTGTAAGAGCGTTCAAAATACGACCTTTTCTTATCCAATTAAGAATTAAACTGAAAAGAATTAATGAAATAAACATCAGACGTCACGCACTTATTGTCAAACCTTGGATGTATAGTATCAGTTTTTATTGTATTTATCCCGTGAAACAAACTCATGATTTACAGTCTTTATCTAGTAGCCTCAAAGAAGACTCTTTTATCGGGCTAGTCGACCATTTCCAGCTTTAGACCAGTCTCAAATTTTAGCCATGCCGCTTGGTTGCTTAAATAAAGACGACTGGCATAAACTGCCATCATTCTTATTAGTAGCAAATAATTATTTTCAAGGTTTCCTTTTGTGATATTCATTATTTTCTCATGTAAACAACACAAATTGGGGTAATTACGAATAATGCACGAAAATTAATTAATTAATGAGTATGCTTTTTTTAGAGTAACTTATTATGATTATTTTACGCTGTTATATAATTAGTAAATAGACTGATCAGGCGATTCAAAGTCGAATGAAAATCAATATTTAAGACGTCATGTTCTACATATTTTTCGAGCAAGCTCAATTATTTCTATAAATCATAATTATCTGTGCCTCTGGAAACTGTCTTAGTAGAAAAATTCGAAGAAGTATAAAACGTTAAGGCGGTTATTTTATACATTTACAAACCATAAAATATAATTTCTAGTGAGATCAGTACATTTTGATAACCTTTCGTGGTATGATTTTTAACTTTCGTGGGCAATTGACCGCAAAAGTTGTGCCACGCAAGTGACGAAAATTTTACATTTTCAGAAATATTAAATTAAGTAACTAACGCTTATGTAATCTAATCAGCTCAAATGAATCTTGACTATAAGTTTTATAATTCAATAGTAGACATTTATTCGTAACGCTGACTTATAATCTTAAAACATCACCCATGGAGGGTCACATGAACTAGGGTCTGAAAAAAAAAAAAAAAAGCAAGGGGCTGTTATAAGCTACATAAATCATTGCTGTGAGATATTAATTTGTCATCTATTGGTGTTTTAACGCGTCTGAAGTTTCTACGGACCTTTAGTTTATGTCGATAGGTCGAACCTGTTTAAAGTTATGAGCATTTGTGTCACATTTTCGAAAATGCTAAAATCGTGTGACCGACACAAAATTAATTATATTACATTTAAATCTAAAGACGGATTTTTTCCACCTCAATATAACTAATCCTGACTATATGTCCAATTTTTTGACATATATAATGTTATTATAATGTAAAAGCTCAGCAAGACATAAGTGTTTAAACTGAGCGCCAACTCGGTGTGACGCGCGAAGAACAGCAGTTTTACTCCCGATTCCGATAGTAAAATATTTTTTCCTACAAAACTATAAATATTATTACACATTTTAAAGTGAATTCATATAGATAGATACATGATAAAACATACAAAATTTGTTCTTAAACTAAACATTGAATATGTTTGGAATTACAAACGTGTGACCATCAAAAAACGGTGCTCAAATAATGGCCCTAATAGTTCTGTCAGAATAAAGTAGCTGTGACAAACGGATGAACAGACTCGACGAAACTAGGTTTCTGTTTTTTCCATTCGGTTACGCAACGCTAAAAAATATTGTATAAATGGGTTGAATACGTGTTATTTGATTTCGCTCAGCCCTTCGTTACGTTACTAAAATTAACGAACTATCAATTCAGATTAGGGGGCAGATTCTCGTGCAGTTGATAAACCGGATTATCGAAGAAAATATAATCTCAGGGTCACGATTTCTATGCATTTCGATTAAATTCGTGCGCTTTTTTTTACGTGTAGATGTTTTACATGAGTTTTAAGGTAGAACAATTAAACTTATAATCGAATAACCACAGGAAAAATTGCCGAGAGAATCGCCGCCCTGAGGTTACGACCATTCATATTGTTACCGAAACTGTTACGATATTCGAGATACTTATCATCGTGATCCGGTATCATATATTTTTTCTAGGTGTACTTTGTTAAAGCACCCAACTCTCCAAAAGCCTATGACTTCTGGCTCTGCGGGGGTGCGCTAGTGAGCACTGAACTGATTGTTACATCCGCAGCATGTGTGATGGACGTCCAACATATGTACGCGATAGCTGGATATGAGCACAGTGTGACTACTGGAGATCTGGACAAAGATCCTTGCACAAAGGCTATGAAAAAGAAGGTGATTCAAACATGCGTGCCCAAAGGTAAACTTTGTAAAAAATAGGAATAAGTATTGTTTATTTTTGAAGGGTTAGGGGTGTTTGGTCAGTTATGACTTTTCGTCATCCATAAAATGGGGCGTTTTGTTATATGTGGGCGTGTTTCATTAAATTGTTAAATAAAACTGAGGGAGCGTTTCGTCACCATTCTTAAAATACAGTCAGCAACAAATTAGGAATTTAACGCTGGTTTATAGTAAAGAAAACAATAAAATATTTGTGTGATATTAGTTTTATGTATAGGAGCCCCTCTTAAATATCATTTTTTTTATAAGAATCGTAAAGCGGTTAACAGGATACATCTTCCTAACAATTTCAAAGAGAGACAGACAGACAGACTTGACGAAACTTTAAGGGTTCCGTTTTTTGCCATTCGGCTACGGAACCCCTCAAAATGATACTCGTCGCGATATAAACCCTACCACAGCTTCGGGACGATTAATGTA
This sequence comes from Pyrausta purpuralis, assembly GCA_963924145.1. Classification (NCBI taxonomy): domain Eukaryota; kingdom Metazoa; phylum Arthropoda; class Insecta; order Lepidoptera; family Crambidae; genus Pyrausta; species Pyrausta purpuralis. Next base: position 17,318,452 of record OZ001660.1, read on the forward strand.
GGCAAGTGCTGAGACGAAGCGCAACAAACTCGGTCACTATTGGTAGTGCCTCTTTTAAAAGGTTAACAATGTTTGTGGTATTCATGCAAGTCCATACATACTATCTTTTATATAATCATCTACTTTATAATACCCTTTTGTCATTAGGGTTTTTCTAGACAGTTTTAAATTTATTAATTAAGTCAAAAATGTATTCTGGTAGTTTACTGCGAATGCTTATTAATTTTTTATACATTTGATTAATTAAAACTTTTATTTTGATAGCTTCATAATCTCTCGTGAATCAAAAAAAAAATACTGCACTGAAAAATGTTATCATTTGTAATATAGCATGAGAAAAAGTAATGAAGATTACTGACAAAGAGGATGGTACATGTAAAATAGAAATAGAAGAGTTACTAAGTTGTATGCTTTTCCAGGATATAAATTTAACCACGCGAAACATGAATGGGCTTTCATCGACATAGCTGTCGCGAAGGTGGAATCACCGTTCAATTTCAACTCTGAACTTTGGTTTTCTAATAAGTGTTCTTACAAGCCACAAAGTATTCGTGTCAATTACCAAGCAAAATATCAGAGAGAAAACGTGAGCGCAATCGTAATGGGTTGGGGCACAATTAACGACTATAGAATGGTAAGCCAAAGTTTTTAGGGATTTTGAATTCACATTTGAAAGATTTTTTATAATATTGACCAGAAAGACAGCTCCAATCGCTTATTAATACAAATGTAAAATGTTGCATAGAGCTGAAAATAAACGTAATACGTAACAGTTTGTAAAATATGTGACCGCGTGTGGGGTGCTTGAATAATAAACACATAGTATAAATCTTCAAGTTTTTCTCCAATAGATTTATTTCAACAAAATAGCACAAAGATATGGCACTAAGTAAGAGAAAGTACAAAAAGAGGACATATTCTGGCAGTCAACTCGCTTTTATACAAATCATAACCCTGAACAAGTGTAGAAAATAGTAGGGACGACATCCGTTTCCATATCGAAACATTTACTATAATATTTATTTGAAGCGATAAACAATCTGCTAATTAAATATATAAATTCATAAATATTTAGTTATTAGTCGTAGTAAATTAAGTAAACATTTTAGATTATTATTTTAATAGTTACTATAATTGAAATAAATCTAACCTCCACCAACCAATCAGAGTCAACTTCCTTTTGGCGCCAAAATGAACATTTGTTATACGGCAGTCATAAAAATCTAATAAGTGGCCTAATAATCTTATATAATTACCCAATTTACAATTAATAAAATATAATTATAATAATTAAATCACCTTAAGATTAAAGTTATGGAGGTGGACACTTCCGGCATTACCACTACAAACGATCATTTATGTCAAATCCAGATAGGTGTATAAATTATTTCCTCAAGCATATGTAAAGGAGACGAAATATAAATTCTATTGTTATGCGGTTGTGTGCAATCGTTTGGGTGTTGTGGCGGAGGTATTGTATTGTATTGTGGAGGTATAACAAAATAAGTAAATATGTGGGGCAGACTAGCATCGGGAATCGTCGTGTAACAAATGAGTAAAAAATCTAAGTCCCTTGCCTTGCAATTGCAATATGTTTGTATGTATTTACACATTTTGTAATTTAACTTCTTTCTTTAAATAATTTTGTAATAACAAATCATGATTGCATTTGTTCGAAACATGAATTTTAAACAACCATTATGTTTTTAATATCATCATCATCATTATCAGCCAAAGGACGTCCACTGCTGAACATAGGCCTCCCCCACGGCTTTCCACAGCGACCGATCACTAGCGGTCTGCATCCAGTTTGATCCTGCGATCTTTATAAGGTCGTCTGTCCATCTTGTTGGTGGACGTCCCACGCTGCGTCTTTGGTCGAAGGGTCTCCAATCTAGAACTTTCCTGCCCCAACGGCCATCAGTTCTTCGCGCTATGTGCCCTGCCCATTGCCTCTTGAGCTTATTGATTCTCAAGGCTATATCCGTTACCTTAGTTCTTCTACGTATCTCCTCATTTCTGATTCGATCCCGTAGAGAAACACCCAGCATAGCCCTTTCCATCGCTCGTTGTGTGATTTTGAACTTCATTATAAGGCCCATAGTAAGAGACCATGTTTCGGATCCGTATGTCATCACTGGTAACACACACAGGTTGAAGACTTTCGTCTTCAGACACTGAGGTAGATAAGATGAGAAGACACTCTTGCGCAATTTCCCGAACGCTGCCCAGCCAAGTTGGATTCGTCGATTGACCTCTTTCTCGAAGTTGGACCTACCCAATTGGATCACTTGTCCCAGGTAGACGTACTCGTCGACAACTTCGAGAGTTGAGTTCCCAATGGATACTGGAGTGGGTACAACAAGGGAACTCGACATAATTTTCGTCTTCTCAATGTTCATTTTAAGACCCACTTGTTGGGAGACTCGGTCAAGGTCTTCGAGCATAGTGCCAAGATCGTCCAGTGTCTTTGCTACAACGACTATATCATCGGCAAATAGGAGGTGTGTGATGTATTCGCCATTAATATTGATGCCGATTCCTTCCCATTCCAGAAACTTTAAAGCGTCTTCCAATGCCGCAGTGAATAGTTTCGGAGATATCACATCTCCCTGTCTCACACCTCTCCGCAGTGGAATCGCCCTTGTGTTCTGCTTGTGTACTTGGACCGACATGGTGGCGTTATTGTAAAGGCACTTTAACACCTCTGTAAACCTATTGTCTATGTGGCACCGCTGCAGAGACTGAAGCACCGCCCAAGTTTCGATCGAATCACGATTCGCCTTCTCATAGTCCACAAACGCTAAGCATAGAGGCATATTATACTCCTCGGACTTCTGTATAATTTGCCTAAGCGTATGGATGTGGTCTATGGTACTGTAGCCTTTTCAGAAACCGGCTTGTTCGGGAGGCTGGAAGTCATCAAACCTACGTGCGAGACGATTAGTGATGACCCTTGAAAACAGCTTGTAGACATGGCTCAGGAGTGAGATGGGTCTGTAGTTCTTCAATAAGGTTTTGTCTCCTTTTTTGAAGAACAACACCACCGCACTCCTGTTCCACGCCTCGGACTCTTTAATTCCGTGATGCCTACCAGCAACACGGAATTAAAGAGTCTCTGAAGGACTTTAAGTACCGGTGTTCCACCCGCCTTAAGAAGCTCTGCTGTGATTTCGTCCTCGCCAGGTGCCTTGTTGTTTTTGAGCTGTTTAAGGGCCATCCTAATCTCGTAGAGGCTGATGTGCGGGATGTCTTTGGTGTAGTGTCAGGTCAGGATAGCTCGTGGGTCTCTAACCGAGCTATCAACGGGTTTGGCTACTGAAGTGTACAACTGCCCATAGAACCTTTCGATCTCCCTCAAAACCTCTGCTTTCGTTGACGCTACACTGCCATCCTCCGTCTTAAGCTTCGTCAACAGGCTTTGCCCAATAGACATGTCCCTTGCAAACTTGGTTCCGCTCTATCGTTTCTTTAACACTATTTGTGTTAAAACAACAATGTAGTGTCGCAGGGACTTCCATATTTGTCTATTGGGCTGCCTATAGTTTTCAGCACTAACGGAGGTCTGCAGTGCCATAGATCGAGGTTTTGCCATAAGGTCGAGAGTGTTGACCGACAGTTTTTGAGGTCTATTTTTACGGCCAGGCCTAAAATACTTAGACCCCACCGTTTGAACAGTTTCCACAAACCCGTTGTTAATTTTGTACACTGTAACGCAATTTTCTAGGCAATCAAAGCGGTTTGACAACTCGAGTTGAAAGCTCTCGGGATTTTGGATATGATCACGCGTCGGTTGGGAGGCGGGATCTTCCCAATTTGACATTTATATTCAATGTGCCTCGAACCATTCGGTTATCGCTACCGGTTTTCACCCTGTTGATCACGGAGACATCATTGAATAACCGTCTCTTGGAGGTCATGAAGAAGTCAATCTCGTTCCTCGTGAAGCCATCGGAACACAACCAGGTCCACTTCCTTTGAGGCGGCTTCTGGAAGAAAGAGTTCATCGCAAAGTGTCCCTCCTTCTCCAGGAAGTCGGCCAGCCTCTGTCCCCTGGCGTTCCTTTGCCCGTATCCAAAAGGTCCCACCTTCAACTCATTCTCGCCTCGCTAGTTTTGTTTATAAAAGTGGGAAAGCAATGTTTTGTATATAAAACTGCTATAATATTATATTTCTGCAACAATTTTAATTTAAAAGTAATTTATAATTATACAAGGTGTTACAAAATAACCCGTCAAGAATGAAAGGAGCTACTCCGAATCAGTAATTCAGGTATTGTTCATACGTGTCATGTAATAAACAACAAATTTTATCTAATTCCTAAACTAGACGTCAGATTGTATTTTAGAAGTCGGGTCCTACAGAGTGGAGCTTATGGTGTATCTGTCACCGTGATATTGTAAAATCTTTTAGGTATATTGTAATCTGTAGATTTATTGCGAACAAGCTTGTCAAGGTTTAGAATTTTATGTTTTTTGGAACTTACATGTCAACCTGTCACAAAGGATTTGCTTCGCACATCCCTTTTTAAACGACTACAAAAAAGGAGGAGGTTATCAATTCCACTGTATGTTTTTTTTGTATCTATGTTACCTCATATCTCAGTCTTTTATCGAACGATTCAAAAAATCGCCAACTTAGAGGTTATACCTTCTAGTTGGTCCTACTGTTGCCAAGTCAGGATCTGATTATAGGATCTTAGTGCAGTCGAGGGAAACCTCGAATTTAAAAGGCACGAATGTTGTTTACGTAGTAGAATCTTAATGAAGACTTGTTGTTGCATCTGATAGTCGACATTGTGTGGAGCTGAGCTGATCATAGAACTCCTAAACGCTTAAAAGTTCAGAGATTTGAATGACAGAACATGATAAGTAATCTTTAGCTTATTAAAGAACAGAGTCAAAAGGTGCAATCACTCCTCCTGTAATCACTAAAAATTTGCAAATATGATTTACTTTAAAAAAAAACAAAAACCCACTTTCAAACCAAAATGCAGTTTAAAATCATCAATAAACTCTTCACTTTTTGAACGAAAGGACTCCATTTTAGGCGAACAGTTTTTTTTTTTGGAGTCGGTGCCATCGCTTTGGCCATTTCAAGCATCATTATCAGGGCACCGACTCCTTTGCTCAGTGATTCCTTATTGCAGTTTACGTTACACTTACAATGTATGAAGTTCGGTACAATTCGCAATACATCGACCGACTTAACAGTCGTTAGATTATAACTACGCGGTTTTTATAATATTACGACATATTTACACCGCCCGGCAACATTGTGCCGGTGTGCGGTACGCACATGCCGCAGTGGCAGGCCGCTGATGCCACGTTATTGATGCATGGCCGTTGGCAATGCTGCCGGGCTAGGATTCAATATAATAATAATTTATGTTAGTTGTCAAACTAGACAATCAGTACGTATAGCTAGGAAATGAAGAAAGGGAACCAACGACCTCTTTGTATAAAGTACATAATAAGTCTAAGCTGGGAACACAATTCTTGACTTCGCAAGTTTGTTTGGTCTAGTTAAGAGGTTAATAATGATGATGATGATGAAATTTTATCAGCTCTCATTTTGTAGAAGGTCTCATGTTAATAGGACGCACAGTTTCCTTCAAGCCCTCGCCCTCCTTCCAGCCCAAGGGCTACAGTCTGGGAGTTTTGATAATGTTGATGTAGCTAGGAGGCTAGAGCTAGTTCAATCAAAATTACGAAGCCAAAAATCTTGCTCCTTGAAATTATCTTTTCATTTCTTCTGTTAGGAAAATTAATCTTTCATGTGAAAAAAGACGGGTGGAAAATAGCTTTTCCATCCCTAGGGTGGAAAGTATTTTAGTTTTAATTGCTACGATCCGACATGGAGTTAAAGATAATTGAGTCACATCATATTAATAAAATAAACAAGCTTTCCATGTTTTTAAGATTAACTAAACATTAAAAGCGTGTGTTATTTATTATTATCACTAATTTAAAAAAAATACAATTAGTCTATATTTTAACAATTTAAAATCTACAAATGTAATATTCGGTTGACCGCCATACATAGTGACACTTTTTTCATTTTGAATTGTGACACATTGTTTGTCTTTGACGTTTTTTTTTAGTTTGGTCGATTATTGCACAGATTATAAAGCAGTAGGATTCTCTGTCTACGGGCGGAGGCAACTTGCCGCGATTTTGTTGTTCATTAATCTTCTTTCTCACCACCACCCTTAGCTGTGACTGATAGCGCTATCTTATGAGGCAAAATTTAACCTGGAATTTGACATAACCTGTGGTAGTTTTGGTGTCAAGGTTAAGGTTGCGTTCTTCTACTATTATTATTGTTTGTGAGAAAAAATCAATCGATATTTTTAAAAATAATTTGAAATAGTTGATATCGTCCGCGTTTTATGAACTCTGTTGTCTTCCGTGCCGTTACTGTCTTTTTAATCGTGTATTTTATGTAAAAACCTTGTGGTTTCATTTTTCGCCCAACAACTTTATATCTCATCCTCTCATCACAATCACATAGCTAAATGTATTTATTTTTCCTCACAGTCGAAATGAAAAATAGTATGTTTAACTCGGGTGAAAGCACCCATTTCACTCTATAATTATTAGCGAGTATTAAAACATCTCGAGTGAAATGGATCACTTTCTCCCATTGTATAACAATCTACTATTATAAGCTCAAACAACTGTTCATTGCCTCATCTATATGTATAATGTTCTTACAGCCTAACGATACCCAAAATAGAAATGCAAAGACTATCAGTTATGCAGCAGTACTCATCACAAACATTACTGTTTGCAAAAATGAGTACAGAGACGATGGTGCTCTTTATGATGCCATTGGAAAATATGCGATTTGCTCGTGGGACTACGGATACTTAGACGACGAAGGTCTTCCGTATAACTATTCAATGGTAAAATGGCCTACGATGCAATCCACCAACCTTACCGGACCTGGCGGCTGTTTGCTTGATGAGAAGGCTCTACGGCAGGGTAAAAATGATGTGGTAATATAAAAAAGTATAATATTTTTTGATTGTGAGCGTGCAAAAGGTATGCGTAATCTTATTTTCTTATTTTATTTGGACTGGTTTACCTATAAGGGTTTTACAGTGCGACTCGTTTAAACAGCGCCGTCCTGACTAACAGAAAAGAGAATAACATTAAAAGAAAAATGCCTATACCACTCGGCCACCGTCACATTAGCAAGCCTGTTGAATTTCGCAAGCGCTTTCTTTAACGCGTAGGCTTCGTGACGTCATCAATCTTGCGAGATTGCTCGCACACTTTGCTATTTATATTATTAAGTTAGTATAGTGACAAAACACTATAAAAACAAAAAATATATATTATAAATTGGCTTCATTCATCTTAACCGATTGTTAAATATTTGTAAAAATATTTCCTTCGGATATTGTGAGAGCGATCTCGCAACATTGATGACGTCACGCAGCCTACGCGTTAAAGAAAGCGCTTGCAAAATTCAACAGGCTTGCTAATGTGTCGGTGGCCGAGTGATATAGGCATACGCCCGGATTGCGTAAGACAAGGGGTTCGATTCCTCGTCTGTCACACAGCCAAAGTTGCTTTTTACAAGTGAAATTTGCTATTTAATAAAGCTGTTAAATATATTAATGAAACATACCTATTAATGTTAATAACTAGGTTCCTAAAAAAATAAATTAAGAATTTTAAAACTTGTTTCAGACATGGATTTAAAAATAATTGAGTCACATCATATTATTAACATAAACGAGCTTCCCATATTTTTAAGATAAGCTAATCATTAAAAGCGTGTTTATGGTCACTGATTTTATAAATTTACAATTGATCTAATTTTTAACAGTTTAAATATGAGCGTTTTACCTAACAATAAAACGCTTATTAAACACTTACCTATTCGAAGCCTATAAATAAATGAGAGTAGCATTTCCGTTTCCCTTACATTGTTGCGTGTTTCCGGCAAATTGCAGTGATTTTTCCCCCTCTTTTCCCCCACCACCACTGGCAGGCCACGCGTTGCTAGCGCGTGGCTCTTGCTTCATTGCGGCTCGTTTATAAGCCAGACAGACATTATAGTATAGGCTTCGAATAGGTAAGTATTTAATAAACGTTTTATTGTAAGGTAAAACGCTCATGTAAAACACTGTACGCTATTCGAAGCCTATAAATAAATGAGATACGTGTTTGATATCGCCTGGCGGTGGAGGACGCCAATGTAACTTCTTGCAATGGGGAAAACACAGGGGAAATGCTTTTTCATGTGAAGATAGGCAATTGATAAATAAAATTAAGAGAGGTTTGAATTGTCGATAATATGACTAACATTTAGAAAAGTGTATTTAAAAAAAATATATGAAAATGATAAAGCATAATATGTAATAAACCTTGGTTTATTCCATAATAATAATTAACAGAGTAAAAATCAAATTGACAACATACAAAACACAAATCAGTGTCAAATGTGAATTAGAAATTATCATTAAATGAGTGATCATCATAAAGGATTAAATAAAGAACTTATATTGTTTGCATTGTTATTAATATTTGTACGAACAATTTCACGGCGATAAATTGCCGAAAAAATTCCGCAGATCGCCAACTACCTTGCGATAAGATTTGGTCTAAGGAAAAATTCTCAACCCAGTTCTTAGAAGCTACTGCTGCTTGCACACTGCCGGGAGTAGCTTGTAATCCAGCTTCATTAAGTAATGCCTTGATCCAACTACCGATAACGGTCCGGGACGCTGGTTTCAGATCTCCTCTCGCGGTTAAAAATAGTACAGTACTTGTCTGGTCACATCCTTGCTTTCGAGCTTGGGATAAATGCAGTAATCGTTTGATCCAAAATACAGAATTCAACTGATGACAATCATGGTTTGTTAGAATTTTTCAACCTGACTGACGATAATCACAGGAATCAGTTTTGGATCCAAATCATGGCCAAAAAACTATATGATCATCAGAAATAATCATGTGTTCGGAACTTATATCGAGGAGCGTTAAGTCATGAACTCGTCTCCCATAACAAAGTAATAACAGCAAAGCAGTATGTTGTGACACTGAAAATAAGTTATCTTGATCTGTATGCCTACTTGTTTGGTAGGCTAATACGTGCGATACGTCCCATATAGGTGGTTTTGCTGCCAAAGGTTTTTCAATAAAATTGCCTTTAATGCTTGTTTGACCAAAATATTACAGTTTAATGAGGATGAGTTAGTGCTGCTCAGTGTAGCAACTACCGATTTGTATAACAGGAAGGTCTTATATGAAAGATAATCTTTTTGGCATAAATCTATTAGGTATCGTGCTATATCTGCGCCACTGGGTTTATTAATATTTATATAATTTGTTCTGCCCACCGAGTCCAACGATTCCACAATTATTTATACGTTTTCAGAGTTGAATCTCGCCATCCATATCTCAGTAAGGATTTTTGTTCCGCAGTCCAATTAATCAAGCTACTGTGCCACCCCCACATTTCCAAACTTCCAGGGTTATTGCTTCTACGTTCGGCGGGGGCGCATTGGTAGTTGCATCGATCAGAAACTCGTGCAGATTTGGGATTACATAAGGGACTTCTAATGCTCGTTTCTTTAGATCCGGGCGCCAAAAGACTCGCTCCCAATGAGGAACCACTAACAAGAATACAACTCTGGCCTGGTTCATGTGCTGCAATATTCGAGGTACAAGGCACGGCGGTGGAGACATCGACGCTATTTTGTAGTTCCAATTTCGCCTGAGTGCATCGGGAAATTCTGCCTATTGGTCTAATTGATCGATCAATACATAGTTCGGAACAATATGGGCTATCCGTGACGCGAATAAAATTCAAAAATTCAAATATTTTTATTCAATTTAGGACACAATATGCCACTTATGAACGTCAAATGTACAGTGAAAAATAAAATAAAATAAATGTGCCCTGAAGGGGCCGAATCATGTCTCCTTTTCTTTTGGGCCCTACCAGCGCTTCGAGACAGAACACAGACAATTAGGCAAGTGCTGAGAAGAAACGCCGGAACAAACTCAGTCACCACTAGCTGCCGTAAAATCAAAATCATCAAAGGTAAGTACATCAGTCTGTGCAGGCTGGACGGACCACACATTCGTGTCGTTCAGGTAGTCTTGAACCTTATAATAGCCATTAGACATAAGCGTCTTTTTAACGTGTTTCTTAAATTTATCAACCGGCAATTCGACAAGATTGTGTGGTATATTATTAAAGAATTTTATACAATTTCCCATGAATGAATTACTAGTTTTAACTTATCTGAAGTTAGAAACGACAAGCTTGTGTTTATTTCTTGTGTTATATGAGTGAATGTCGCTCTTCTTCATGAAATTATCTAATTTTTTACGGACGTACATTATATTGTCAAAAATGTATTGAGAAGCCACAGTTAATATGTTGATTTTCTTAAAGACCTCTCTCAGGGAGTCAACGTGGACTAAGTTTATAAATAGCACGAATGGCTCTTTTCTGCAAAATAAATATGGTATCAATATCTGCAGCAGAACCCCACAAGAGAAGACCGTAAGACATAATACTGTGGAAGTAACTAAAATACACAAGCCTCGCCGTTTCAACATCAGTCAGATACCTTATTTTTCTAACTAAAAAGGCAGCCGAGCTTAGCCTCCTAGCTAGGGCTTCAATATGAGGTCCCCACTGTAATTTTGAGTCAAGTGTAATGCCCAGAAATACAGTGGAGTCTATTAAGACTAGATTATTACCATTTAGTACAATATTTGGTGTGAGTTGCTTTACATTAGGCAAAGTGAATTTTGCCTAATGTAAACAAATAAATCTATCACGAGAACATCACTTCTGTTGCTTTGGGTAGGAGATGCCACTGAGGTAGACAACGTAATTGGGAAAGGTGATCTGCTTATACATTGTACATTCCACGTAGGTGATAAATTCGCAAGTGAGCGTGGTAATGATTTAGTAGCTCGTATATTTGTGTCTGTCACTCGTATAAGTTCATATCTAGAAGTGGCTTCGACCGTGTACCTCCTTCGTTTCGTAGGTAAGCTACTACAGTGCGATTGTCGCTTTGGATAAGTAGAGAGGCATTTGAAAGCTGAAGTTGATGACCCTGTTGTAGTACCTTCAGGATTGTTAGCAGCTCCTTTTGATTGATGTGTAGAATTTTCTCGGATGTGGCCCAGTTGCCTGTTATCCCTACATTGTTCATTTTCGCGCCCCATGCTAAGTCGGAGGCGTCGGTGGTCAAAAAATGGGTCGGAGCAGGAATTCTCAAAATTGATGCTGTATGACAGTTGTCTAGCCACTAAATTAACCCTCGTTCGGTCTCTTCGGTGATGGTATTCGTAACTGTCGGATTCTTTCTTTGAACTGAATTCAGCAGAAGTTGTAGGTGCCGATAGAGTAGGCAACCTCTTGTTACGACAAAATTGGCGAAATTTAGCATGCCGAACCGAAACTGGCGAAATTTTAAATTTGTTTTCTTTGTTAATAGTAAGGACCTCAACATATCGACAATTTTTTGAATTTTCTTGTTTGGCAGTGCTTTTCGGTTTCTTAACACTTTCACGGACAGTACTCCAGACACAATAGAAATTTTATTGTTATCCCGCCTATAGGCGGTCACTGTCCGTAAAAGAGTTAAGGAATTCCTCAGGACTCCTATGTATGCGATTTGGCGTTGTGGTGTGAGAATAGACTTGTCTAGGTTTATGCCCTTTTCGCGAAGGATCTGTGCAATCCAGTTCGTCACGCTCGCGAATACTTTTGGAGCAGAACTTAGTCCAAACGGTAGGCACATCCTTTGAAGCAGCTCGCCCTCGTAGACAAGCCTTAGAAAGCATCGGTGTCGGTTGGCTACCGGAATGTGAAAAAAAAAGCTTGGCTCAAATCTATTTTCATCAACCAGTCCTAGTTTTGCAAGAACTCTGGTACACTGTGAATGTTTAGCCGAAAGGTTTCTAAATACACATATTGATTGAGAGTCTTTAAGTTGAAGATTGGTCGTGGCGAGCCGTCGCTTTTTGGCACACGAAATAGGGTCGATAAGAAACTCGGGCTTTGTGTGGCAGTCCCGACGACTTCTTGATTTTCTAATTCTTGTATCACTCTTGACATTTCTGGTGAGCACTGAATTTGGAATGCAATTATCAAGGGTGGCTATTTCATAAAAAGGATTTGATACCCGTAAAATATTTTCTGAATATACAATGGAGCATTTATTTTCTCCACATTTGGCCATAGAACCGGAGCTGGCCGGCTCGAAACCATCTGTAGTCAGAACTTTCTTGTTTTATCTCGAGATTTGTCTCTCCGAGATGGCGAAGCTTTGCGTTTAGAAGCGCGTTTATCTTCAACTTTTTCGACACGTCCGGAACGGCTGCGAAAGGTCTGCGCGACTCTTGACTTGCCGTGGTAGTTATGTCCTTGCGCAGGACGATAGTCATTATGTTCATCTTGCGCAGACAAAAATCGTTGATGATTACCGCCTTGCGCAGGTGGGCGATTTTTGATAAAGCCTTGTGCAGGCTTATAGTTGGTAGAAGATCCCTGCGCGGGATATTGATGTGAACCATTTGTGCCTGCTTGTGCAGCAGGTTTACTGGTTTTTGATTTTATCCAGAATATTTTCCTTACACCACCATGTTTTTCCAAAACTGATGTAAATGCCTGGTCCTCAAATAGATGAGAACACGATGGCGGGACCTTTCTGAGGGCAGATTTGACTAATGGGTCTTTTACATATTTAAGAATAGCTTCACGCCTTTGTTGGACCATGTCAGCTCTGTGCCCACAAACCAACTGCCTTGAATCAGTAAACACTTTGTGGAAATCACCTTGTAAGAAAATTGCCTCCATCTTGTTCTTGATATCTGAATACGTTGTCATTTGAGGAAATCTCTAATACAATTTTCTAAAGTCTCTTTTTGTTTTAATAATGCGTAAGTGAGGGTAGCGTAACTTTTTTCAGTATAAAAAAGGTTTTTAGCAACCTCAAATGACTTAATTTCATCCTTAACCTCCAAATCAATGAAGCCAGGTAAGTGACTATAACTTTTCTGTACATCTGAGTACCGAACATCGCTCCAAGAAGCATCTTGGAAGCGTTGCAGACATTTTAGGGCGGAAATATACTCCGAGGACGCTTTCGAAACAGCCGGCTCCTTTAAGCTAGTGTCTAAGCAAATACTAAAACTGGGTAAATCTGAATTTTAAGTATGAACTTCACTATCGTTACACGCTGTATGATTTGAAGGTGGGCTGAATAAATTACCACTAACATCAGCCTCAATATAGTCAGCTTGTAAAGAAAGGTTGTCTGTATTCACATAATTTGGAGTAGATTGAGCCTGCTGATGAAAGACATGATTGCTTAATTTACTCACTTGTTTAGATAGTTGCTTCAACAGTTTGGACGAACCTTTGCTCCTTTTATGTTTCCGCTTACGATTTTTCTTCTTTGGTGATGAATCGGATTCACTGCTTGAGGAAGAACTACTACTGTCGTTGGAACTGGAGCTGTCATTTTTATCCTTTTCTGCATTGACACTTTTGTTCACACTATTCATTTTGAAATCACTGAATTAATATCTATAAAAAGTTTATAAGTAATTAGTATGGAACACTGTTATTGTTATATTAGGCACTGACCTTGAATGCTTATAAAATAACGACTTACCAAATGTTAATAGCAGTTCACTTTGGGTGACTGGTTTGTAACTCACCAATTGTTTGTTAATCGGCAGGATTGTTTTAACTAAAGAAAAAATAATTTCTACCCACATTAGATAAAATTATTCTTCTAACGAACACGCAATGGCCGACGGCGTTAAAGTACTAATTTTGCACACGCACAGCACGGTGGTGCAAAATTGTGACCGTTTCGATCGGGAAAACAGACGCCAATGAAGCAAGAGCCAGGCGCTAGCAACTCGTGGCCTGCCAGTGGCGGTGGGGGAAAAGAGGGGGAAAATCACTGCAATTTGCCGGAAACACGCAAAAATGTAAGAGAAACGGAAATGCTACTCTCATTTATTTATAAGCTTCAAATAGCGTACAGTGTTTCATATACAAATATAATATTCGATTTCCCGCCATACATAGCGTCACTTTTTTTTCTTTTTCAATTGTCACATTTTGTTTGTCTTTGACGATATATTTTTTTTAATTTGGTCGATTCTTGCACAGAATTTTATGTAGGCGGAGGCGACTTGCCGCGGCTTTGTCGTTCATTAATCTTCTCACTCATCCCCACCTTTAGCTGCCACTCATAGCGCTCGCTCATGAGGCATAATTGAACCAGGAATTTGACATAACCTGTGGTAGTTATGGTGACAAGGTCAAGGTTGCGTTCTTATACTATTATTATTGTCTGTGACAAAAAAAATTGCACTCCGGGAGTGCCGGCAGAAGTGAAAACTTGAATATCAACGTTGTGCATTTTTGATTTTTTGGAATAGTTAGGGAATAATTTTGAATGAATTGCTCTTATTATCAATATAAAAGTACTATCATTTTTGTGATAGAATACAACAATAATAATAATAATACAATAATAATAATAATAATAATATGATATTTTTATAGAATAAAATATTTATTTATTGCGCTATCGTACACAAACATTACAATTTATATTATATTAAATTACATTAAAAAGTTTATCTCTCAGAAAAATCAACTTACATCCATAATTTCGCCAATCGTCTTACGGTTTTTCGATCAGCCCACGTGTCCTGGTCCTGACGCGAGTTTCACATTTTTCCCCCATCCCACAAAAGTGCTCAACGCCGCTAAAGAAGTTTTCACTTCAAAAATAGTAATATTGAAAACTTACGGTCTACGTTGCAGCCCTTAATAGAAATATTTGATATCGACCGCGTTTTATGGACTCTGTTGTCTTACGTGCCGTTACTGTCCCTCTAATTGTGTGTTTTAATGTATAACGACAGTAAACAAATTTATATGTGATGTGAAAACTGGAGGTTTCATCTCTCGCCAAACATCATATATCTCATCATCGCATCACAATCACATAGCTAAATTTATTTATTTTTCCTCACAGTCGAAATGAAAAATAGTATATTTAAGTCGGGTGAAAGCACCCATTTTACTCTCGAACTGCTACTACTACATTTCGAGTGTAATAGGTCACTTCCTCCCCCTGTATAACAATTTGCTATTGTATCAGATTTAGTTAAATTTTATATATTTAAAACTTCGTGCCCAGCATATGGCGTAAATTGATGTCCAAAATATTATCTGATATTCAAGAATAAATATATTTTTTAACGATTTCAGTGCGCTGACAGCGCTAAGGACATTCCGTCAGATTATAGAGCAAAGTTTTTAAGCTTAAATGGACATAAAAAATATCGATTACCGGGTATTTACTCCAGGGGATTCTGTCAGGTATAAAAAGATAATTTAGGCCTGATTTCTTTAACGTCAGATAAGAATAAAATACAATACGTAATAATTTAAAAACTTCACCTACTTGTCAGCGATCAATTATGTAAATGTCATTTTAAAATCTGACGTTTTATACATTCATTGAGAAAGGTCTTATTTAACGTTGTTAAATCCGGCCCTAAGTGATCAAAACTACAATAATATCCGGCTTGTTCCTCATTGAAGCAAAATGATTCTCCTTCGATTTACAACATGACTGGATTTTTCTAGAACGACCATGGCGATCCTTTGGTCACCTGGATTGGTTCCCATGAGGTCCTTATCGGAGTGGCGTCTGTTTACCGAACATATCTCCAAAATTGTATAGCTCCATACATGTATACCAGTACTTATTTCAACGCCGACTTCCTGCAGTGTATCATCAACTCTCAAGCAAGGTGAGTCTTACTCAATACCAATCAAAAAGTCTCAATACCTAACGAATCGTTAAACCGAGAATGAATGCTATTATTTTCTAATTTGTCTCACTATACTAAACCAGTCAGCCTGTTGACTTGTACGAAACGATATGGTAACTTAATTTTTTTCAGGTTTCCTCCGGTGTACCGTGGCCGCTCCAAGATCCACTATCGATAAAAGTATCGGCTCTGAAAATAAGTTACCACTATCGATAATATCGATAGTTTTTTCCTATCGATAAGTCATAGCGAAGTTAGTTTTTAAATTTATTAAAAAAATGCACATTCAAGTGTTATTAATTGTGCTTGGCTTACGATCTGTCTGTGCTAAATCCAGACCGGAAACCAGCTTGTTCTTGTGGTTGATAGAAATAAAGTTTGTCCTTTAGTATATTGCCCTCTACCTACTCTTGTAAATATATATAGCTGTGGGACAGTAGGCTTATGGGTCGATAGTTCTCCGGCTTCCTTATATCGCCTTTTTTATAAAGCAACGTGATGGTCGCTTGTTTCTCCTTACAGTACAGAGTTGTCACCTGGTTTCTATCAGATGAAGAGTATTTGTTCTCAGCTTTTTTGGGTTAGAGAAATCTTCAGGTAAAGGAGATATTACTTCCAAATCTGACTTTGCTTAATCCACTAGGCATTCATTTAGTTTTACTAGTGACATCTGACATCATCATGACATCAATATTTCGGTGTAGCAAATCTGATTGTATGGCATTCCGGTATTAGGATGCGTTTCTTATCAGGGCTTCTTCTTTGAGGTGATAGGGGATGTAAGTGGTATTGATAATCTTATTCCTTTCAGTTTATTAGTTGATAGTTGCACTTGCTAGCCTATGATCGCTTCCTGTTGTAAGTTTGTTGAGCACAGATAGAGCTCTTTTAGGCTTTCTGCTAGTGAGTGATCTTTTAGGCAATCATCGAGATCATTTTGTCAATGTTCTCTGATATCAGGACGTATTCAGCAAACTTTTAATTAAGAAGTTTTTACCTTCTACCAGCCATCTCTTGTCATCCCATCACTTTCTAGTGTGAACAATAATGGATATATTGTGTCTCCTTCTCGCACTCCTCGTTGGAGTCTTAACTTTTCCGTTTACTTGTGGATGTTAACGCATGCTGTTGCATGGTCATGGTTAAGCAACTGAATATATCTCGCATCAACCCGACAGTCTACTAGCGCTTGTTCTACTGCCCACCATTAAATTGAGTTGAACTGTAAACTGTTTAAGCATTGACAAAATAATCACAATGATCGAGAGCCTTAAAATATCACTCAGCAAGAGTAGGCCTGAGAGGATGAATGTCTCAAAAACCAAAATGATGACAAATCTGCCAGATGCTCCAAACTACCAACTGCCTGTTTCTTGTATCTATTTCCAGGAATACATCTACCTTGGCAACAAGATTATCCTAGTGTGTAAAAACTAAATAATAGAGATTGATCGCAGAATCGCACAGGCCTGATCCGCTCAGCCTTCGAGGCCAACCAAAAGTTCTTTATGAGCAAGCTGCCACTCTAGCTCAAGTATAAAGCGTTCCAATAGTGCATATCACCAGTCCCCACTTAGGTTACTGAAACTATGTCTCTTTTCAAAAAGTCCGCGGAAAAGTTTCGAGTTTCAAATTATATAAAATATAATTATTTTTTGAATAAGAGTCGTAAAGCGGTTAACAGGATAAATCTTCCTGCCAAAATTCAATAGTGTGATGCTTATAGTTACAGAATAGCTGTGGCATACGGAAGGACAGACAGACAGATTTGACAAAACTTTAAGGGATCCGTTTTATTCAGTTTGTATAGTGTCAAAACACTATAACAACAAAATAAGTCTATAACCTTTCTGTTTCAGACGGAAGGCAATGTGCAATAAGTCTCCAGGTGAAAAGGGCTTCGATATATTAGAAACAACAATTTCCTGGAAAAACCATCCAGATGGGTAACATACTCTTTCTCAATCAATACTTTTAAGCTAATTGCAGTATGGAGGAGTAAAGGAGGCCGGAGTAATGCGGAGTGGACTGTATGGAGGTCGCGGATGAGCTGGTTTGGTGACGGAATGCGAAGAACTGATAGTCGTTGGGTTCAAGGAGTTCTAGATTGGAAATCCTTCAACCAAAGGCGTAGAGTAGGACATCCACCAACAAGATGGGATGGGCGGGATCGTACTGGATGCAGATCGCTCAAAACAGGTCGGCGTGGAAAACTGTTGGGCAGGCCTATGTTCAGCAGCGAACTCCCTTTGGCTGATTATGATGATGATGATGGTTCGGTGACTGTAGGTAGCTCCAGTGAACGGTGTATCCAGGAGTCCGTAGCACACGGAGTCAGTGGGTGCATCATTGTTGCGTCAGTTCTGAACGGTTTCCTTCCAAGTCGTAGAGGTCGAACAATCTTTATTCGGTGCGGAGGTAGTAGTTATTCTGCACATAGGGTGCACTGAAAGGTAACGTGCGGACAAACATAAAAAGGTATACCGTGAAACCGTACAACTTTGCCCAAATACGAAAATTAACTTGTGGGTATGTAGGTAACATTTTTCAAATAATCTTCGTTTAAATGTTGTCTTGTCTTTTGATTAAAAGGACCAGCCATCACGTGTGAGAACCCATTAAAATGCGTAAACAAGCAATGTTAAGTTCCTTATGAGCATATAAAGTAATTACTATAATCTCAGCACCCGGGTAGACTAAGCTCGTTAGCCTTGGTTGGCTGTTAGTCTAGAAGATGTAAACTCCAAAATTAAATTGCACCTGCTGCTTTGCAGGGAGGTGTTGGATCACCAAGGGCTAGGGTGTCATCCCGAAATTCTGACGTGGAGTGCCTTGGGAAAGTGCTACACTATTTTACCAACCACCGTATGAAATGAATGAGAATAATGAGAATGTTTTGCCATGCACTCCGGCTAGCATCTGGCGCTCGCAGGTACTCGGGCCTGTTAGTGAGAAATTGGTTACCGAAGACTGCAGGGGGGAGGGTACCCAGGTCACCTCAACAGTAAATGCTACTGGTCTTAAAGAAAGTAATCAAAAGCTAGTTCAGCAAGTTTTTCATCCTAGTCTATTTATGACTGGACCAAGAAGCCAACCCCAGCTGGCCTCTGAGACCACACACTCGGACAAAGAACCTCTTGAACACATGGAACATCCCGATTGGCAAAGAGCACCAGTATTAAGAAGCCACAAAAGAAAAAAAATGTTTTATCCCTCCCCTGAGAAACTAACTGTCACCAACCAGTTCAGTGGTCTCCCAGTTGACCAAGAAGAAGAAATGCAGCAAGAACAAGCTAACATTCCTAAAAGAGTCAACAAGCCACCACCTATAATTATCTACGGAATTGACAACGTCACAAAGCTCACACAATTACTCGAAAGTGCTGTTAGCGCATCGGACTTTACTTTTAAAATCATAAACAAAAATCAAGTCCGTATTAACACCAGCGATGTAGAAGAACATGAAAGTGTGATAGAGGTAGTCAGAAAAAACGGCCTCATTGGACATACTTTTAACAGAAAGGACAAAAAGCCCTACCGCATTGTGATTAGAAACCTTCATCACACAACACCAGTTGCTGTCATAAAAGAAGCGCTAGAAGACACCGGAAACATAGTGACTGGTGAGATAATAAACGCAAAGTACGGTCCGGAAAAGAAGCCGACGTCAACATTCTTTGCCAATTTAGAACAAGGTCCTAACAACAAAGCTGTCAAAACCTCAAGCAAATACATCACCAATCAATCAAAATAGAAGATCCTCGTAAACGAACATCAGTGGTGCAGTGCCAAAGATGCCAGCAATATGGGCACTCAAAGAACTATTGCATGCGACCGTTTCGATGCGTTAAATGTGCTCAATCACACAGAACGGCTGACTGCCCTAAAACTGACCGCAACACTCCAGCACAATGTGCCCTGTGTCTAGGCGCGCACCCAGCGAACTATAAGGGATGCGAGGTTAATAAAGAAATATTGGCCAGGAAATCAAACAAACAAATGATTAGAAATAGAGAAAATACCAAACCAGTCGGTACCATAAAAAACCCACCAACACAAAATGTACCCAAAGAGAGGCCTAACCCAGACAATAGGTCTGCTTACAGGGACATACTTATGAACAAAAAAAGAGAAATAAATCCGGAAAAAGTAGAAGTTCCATCAGCCCATAAAAACCTAGAAGATATACTCTAAAAACAGTCAGAAAAATTTGACATTATCCAAACAGACAAATGAGTTCTTTAATTTATCTTAAAATTTATTTATTTGTTTATTTATAACCTTACATTACACTATCATTACAGGTAGACTTAACCTAATTCAATAGTGTAAAACTAATCTATTCTTATCTTATTTACTTATAACTTATTATATACAATGCAGTTCTTGCGAACTCACTCAGAGAACACGAAAATAGATTGATTTGTTCAGCTATCGCGTTCATAGTGCGTAAGGCTCGTGTGAGCGGCGCCCTGGCCATCAGGTTGGTGCGCGCGTATGGCAGCGCTAGCAGCGCCGGCGCGCGCCGACGCCACACGTACCTGTCCGGCACGTCCAACTGGATATGTTGGAGAATCTCCGCGTTGTGCACTTTACCCCTCAACAACTTATGGATATAGCACACCATGGCAAAGTCCCTCCTGACCCTAAGCTCGTTGTACCCCACCATTCCCAGAACAAATAGATTAGGGTATAACAGCGGGTAAAAAGGATAGACTCCATAAAGCCTCATATACAAATACCTTGTAAACTTGTTCTGAACTTTTTCCACCATAAGTTTGTATTTTAACTCCTGAGGTGCCCAAACAACCGCGTTGCACTCCAGGTGACTCCTGACTAAGGCGTTATATAATGTGATTACCGCACTGATATTGGTAAATCTCTGAGCTCTTCTGAGTATAAACCCTAGATTTCGATACGCCTTTTGACATA
Source organism: Pyrausta purpuralis (assembly GCA_963924145.1). NCBI lineage: Eukaryota > Metazoa > Arthropoda > Insecta > Lepidoptera > Crambidae > Pyrausta > Pyrausta purpuralis. The sequence continues at coordinate 17,339,238 of OZ001660.1, forward strand.
TCTGGGTAACATGATTCCTAAAAGATAGCTCAGCAGTCAGCCGGACGCCTAGATCTTTGACCTCCGTAACCCTCCGCATAGGCACACCCCCGACCTCTAATTAGTCTCTTAACAGCTCTAGTCACGAAAATGTCAAAATGACTTCCCTCAAAATAGCAACCTGGAACCCAGATGGACTGACACCGAACCGAGAAGAAGTGGAAGTCTTTCTAAATAACTACAATATAGACATTCTACTGGTGTCTGAAGCCCATCTTACTGAAAACAGTAGAATTAGTATAAAAAACTACACTATATACTCCACTAATCATCCTGATGGCACTGCACATGCGGGAGCAGCGATAATCGTGAGATCCTGCATTAAACACTCCGAGCTACCGAAATTTCATAAACCACACATACAGACTGCAACCATTGGAGTAGAAGATCGAAACGGAGCATTTAATGTATCAGCCATATATTGCCCTCCGAAACACAACATTAAAGAAGAGCGATATGATGAACTATTCAATAGCCTAGGATTGCGTTACATAGTTGGAGGCGACTGAAATGCAAAACACACTCATTGGGCCTCAAGACTGACCAACACAAGAGGCAGAGAGCTTAAGAAAAATATCGACAAGCACAAACTAACAACTATCTCAACGACGGAACCAACAAATTGGCCCACTGACCCAAACCGACTTCCAGATGTCATAGATTTCTTTATTGTGAGGGGTCTTTCTAGACTTTTTCACAACATTGAAACGTGTCTGGATAGCAATTCCAATCACGTACCGGTAATCATGACTATTGGCACCACTGTCCTCAACACAAAGAATATTCCAAAATTGTACAATAGGCGAACGGACTGGAACAACTTTAGAGAGCTTCTCCAAGACAGGATAGAACTCCTAATACCTCTGAAAACAGCACCTGATATAGACGCAGCTGCCAAACTAATCACCGACGCTATTCAAGAATGCTGTTGGATGTCCACGCCAGAAGCTACAGAACGACCTCCAACAAGTAAAGTGTACTCTGAAACAATCAGGCTAAAACTACTCGAAAAAAGAAGACTTCGCCGAGTGTGGCATAAAACCAGACATTCACGCGACAAAACAATGCTTAATAGAGCGATCCGAGAATTGAAATTTCTAATAGCCGAAGCTAATAAAGCTGCCTTGGAGACTTACCTGGAGAACCTCTCAGCCACGAAGGCTAACAATTATTCCCTGTGGAAAGCATGCAAAAACTTTAATCGGCCACTTTATCACAAACCACCACTGCGCTCACAAAATGGTGAATAGATTAGGACTGGACATGATAAAGCTGAAGCATTTGCACAGCACCTCAGCGGCGTCTTCAAACCAAACGATGCAAAACCAGATGCGGACGAATCAGATATAGACGCAAGTCTTGGCCAAGATTTCCAACTCGATCTACCACTGAGAACAGTGACACCCAGAGAAATCTCCGGGAAAATTAAATCTATGGACAATAACAAGTCCCCTGGGTATGACCTTATCGATAAAAAAGTCCTTGAAGAACTACCACGCAAGGGTACGAAACGATCCTTTTTAACGCCATAGTAAGAGTCGGTCATTTTCCGGACTTGTGGAAAGTATCACAAGTCATAATGATACACAAACCTGGAAAACCGGTCCACGAAATCACGTCTTACAGGCCAATATTTGAGAAGTGTTTGTTGGATAGAATGACTAAAATTCTAAAGGAAATCATTCTTAACCATCAATTCGGATTTCGACAAGAACATGCCACGACAGAGCAAGTCCACAGAGTCTGTAGAACAATTAGAAAAGCTTTTGAAAGAAAAGAATACTGCTCCTCTGCATTTCTGGACATACAGCAGGCTTTTGATCGAGTCTAGCATAAAGGACTGCTGTATAAAATAAAATCCTTGCTACCACACACCTACTTCGGAGTACTAAATACCTACATTACGAAAAGAATATTTCAAGTAAGAGAAAATGACTGCACATCAGGCTTTTATGAAATCTTGGCGGGTGAACCGCAGGGTTCTGTGCTCGGTCCAGTACTCTACATTCTCTACACGTGCGACTTGCCCCAAAACCCAGAAGTGACGATTGCCACTTTCGCCAACGACACAGCTCTGCTTGCCTGTGATAAAAACCCAACCCAAGCGTCGGCAATCTTACAAAATAGCCTGAATAAAATCGAGGAGTGGTTGACTAAATAGAGAATTGCGATCAGTGTAACAAAATCTGTGCATGTGACCTTTACACTGCGCAAAGAAAACTGTGCCTCTGTCACGTTGAATGGCACCCAACTTCCACATAGCGACAACATCAAATATCTAGGGATGCACTTGGATCGCAGGCTCATCTGGAGGAAGCACATCACATCAAAACGAGACGAGATTAATCTTAAATACAAAGGTCCCTACTGGCTTCTAGGCAGAAACTCAACACTGGATATAGATAACAAACTCCTGATATATAAAACAATGTTAAAACCAATCTGGACGTACAGTATCCAACTGTGGGGCACGTCTAGTGCTTCCAATGTATCAATACTGCAAAGGGCCCAAAACTACATACTTAAGCAGATTTCCAATGCTCCATGGTTTGTCAGAATGACAGAGGTTCACGACTTTCTAGACATACCAATGGTCAAAGCAGAAATAATCACCCATTGTGATAGCTACAAACTTAGACTGCAAAAGCACCCCAACATACTCGCTGGGAAACTCACCATAGCCGAAACCATACGTCGATTAAAAAAGCGGCGTGATATATTTGACTGATGGCCAATTAGAGGCTACTTTAATGAAAAGGCTGGCTCCAAAGGGAGAAGCGCATTACTCGACACCGAAGACATCTCATCTGTTTATAGTTGAAAAGACCGATTGCAGGATGGAAGAATTAAAAAAAAAACTCAGCACGGCGCAGCGGCAGCGGTGATATAACTAACCACCGACTCCTCTTTTGTTAGAGCCACGTCAGCAATGCCATGATCAAAGTATAAGAAAATCTAAAACACTGCATAAAACCTTAAATATTTTTATTTTATGTTTTTCTTTCAGAATTAGGTCAATAGAGTAAAAAATACACGTTGTATAAATGCTTCTATGTATTAGAAACAGTGATGGCGTACAATGTTGCCCGCCCATTTCCTAATAATATATCTTAAAATCAAAACCATATCGCGTAAAGTTGCAGAGATATTAAGGTTGGGCAAAGTTATCAAGAATGGGAGATAACTTTACCTGCACTTTTTTACTTAAATCCGAACATCTATTAGAAATAACATCATCTGAATTTAGCAGTTTATTTATAGTACCTACTCAGTGCCATCTAAGACTTCAGGAAAATTTAATAAGGATAATTATTTTTTTGTTTTTATAGTGTTTTGTCACTATACAACTGCTGCGTGACGTCATCAATGTTGCGAGATTGCTCTCACAATATCCGAAGGAAATATTTTAATAGGCTTGCTAATGTGACGGTGGCCGAGTGGTATAGGCATGCGCCCGGATTGCGTAAGACACGAGGTTCGATTCCCCGCCTGTCACACAGCCAAAGTAGCTTTTTACAAGTGCAATTTGCAACTTATATTTTTAAGTTTGTCTAGTGACAAAACACTATAAAAATAAAAAAAATATTATAAATTGGCTCCGTTCATCTTAACCGATTGTTAAATATTTCCTTCGGATATTGTGAGAGCAATCTCGCAACATTGATGACGTCACGCAGCCTACGCGTTAAAGAAAGGGCTTGCAAAATTCAACAGGCTTACTGATGTGACGGTGGCCGAGTGGTATAGGCATACGCCCGAATTGCGTAAGACGCGAGGTTCGATTCCTCGTCTGTCACACAGCCAAAGTTGCTTTTTATTAGTGCAATTTGAAATTTATATTATTAAGTTTGTGTAGTGACAAAACACTATAAAAACAAAAAAATATATATAAATTGGCTTCGTTCATCTAAATCGATTGTTAAATATTTGTAAAAATATTTCCTTCGGATATTGTGAGAGCAATCTCGCAACATTGATGACGTCACGCAGCCTACGCGTTATAGAAAGCGCTTGCAAAATTCAACAGGCTTGCTAATGTGACGGTGGCCGAGTGGTGTAGGCATACGCCCGGGTTGCGTAATATACGGGGTTCGATTCCTTGTCTGTTACACAGCCAAAGTTGTTTTTTACAAGTGCAATTTGCAATTTATATTTTATAAGGATTTTAGAATTAAGTCAAACAACTGAAAAAATATAAGAAAATTATCCAATTCAAAATTAAAACTAGAGGTTTTTATTGAAAATAACAAGCAAAGAACAATGAGATGCTAGCTTTTGTGCAACCCTGTATTTAATAGAAATTTAGGCAATAAATTTTAATTCAATATTTTCAGCGCAGCTGATAACGAGATGTTACAACAATGGCCTGAAGATAACCCTTATTTATCACTCTCAGATCATTACTTCTCAGATTATTACTTCAGGAAGTAAACTAAAAAGTAGGTACCTACCTTGTTATCAGAGACATAGGAGCTATTACTTCTAAATAAGATGGAGCTTGCTGTTGTAAGAACGAATATTATTATTTCAATAATATTTTCAATGATTTAGTATTTAACCGAGTAACTTATTTAAACTTATAGTTTAGAATGTTTTGAATTTTTCCATAGAAGAAGCCCGCAATCACAACACACAATACTTGCAAGCGAGTCAAAACTACCAACGCCAGGTCGCCTTTTCCTAGCTTACTAGCTACAGGGCGTAGTATTTCGTAGATTGAAGGTGAGAGTTTCCCCATTAGTTTTTTTTTAAATATTATGAAGAGGTTTTTCTGTTATTAAACTAGCATATAATAAATAATATTTTTTTCATCCTTATCCCTGAGTTGGATGTCACTGACCAAAACAAAATCCTGTACACAAATTTATTAGTACAAAATGTGTTTTTGTTATGTAAACTTAGTCCTGGTTTATAATTTCGTTTCCACATTTTTTTAACTAAATATCAAACCACTAGATGTAAGTGCGACGACTTTCATTATTATTTTGTGTGTAGCCATAGATGAGATCCCTAGCGCGATCGGCGAGTATGAGTATCAAAAGTGAAGCAATGCTCTAGTTTGACTTCTGTTACTACCTCATATTTTGTACCTGTACTCAAAAATTAACATCGGTTATACCTCTCAAGTGAAGAAATACCTAAAACGTAAAATGCTGAGGGGGCCTAGGAGCGGGAAGAGAGCAATGTAGCAGGTGAAAAAACAAACGCTTAGTCTTGGTAACTGACCTGGCCCCTTGTATTTGTTGTTTGTTTATTTAAAATTAAAAACCATGTTATTTTTGATACAATAAAACATTAACAGGATCTAAAAAGGTACGAGTTGAAAGGGGTGGTTGTCAATCGAGTTTAGCAATTGAGTCGAGCAAAAACAGGAAAATTATTTAAAGAATAAGAAAAAATATATTTTTTTTTAAATGTTTTTTTTTATTCATGCGGGCGGGACTAGAACCAGCAACCTCTTGGTCGACCGGGCCAAACGCTCTATCAATTGAGCCACCGTGCTGACGGTCCGACACTGTGAAATTTGTGGTCTCTGCGTGACGTTTAGCGCCATCTAACCGCCCGTTTCTGCAACAGTGGACCAAGTACTTATTCATTACAAAAAAAATTCAACTTGGAAATTGATGATGCTTCGATATATTGTTTAGAATGTTTTTAACACTTACAGTGTCACATTTTATTAATATGAAATAAGAAACCAAAACTTTGCGCATAAATTTATACGTCAAATTCAAAGGATGGTTTAGAGTCAAATATAGAATACAAAAAAATAAAAATGTTGAAAAAAATGTCTTTAAAATCATTTGTATATTTTTCCCGTTTTATAAACTCGACTGAGAATCACCTTACTTACACCCAGGTGTGAAGAATCTCAAAAAAATATGACCTCACCTCTTGGACCACACTGTATAAGCTGCAAATACCAGTTTATTTTCAGTGTAAATCTTAAATATTTCATCACAGTATGTAGAGTTCTAGCTCTAGCGTTTGCAGTTAAATCCAATCCAGGGTAATGAGAACACGGAAAATACTACAAATACTTTAATACTGACTCAATTCTGTTGTATAAAGCCTTGCAGTAAATGTATAGTGTATAGTGTGGCGACCTCTGTGATGTAGTGGCTAAGCACGCTGGGTTTCAAGGCGTCGCCGCGTCGCTGCTCCGCGGTCCGGGTTCGATTCCCGGTCAGGTCAATGTAGAAATAATAATTTTCCATATTGTCTCGTGTCAGGGTGTTGTGTACCACCGTTGTGTCTGATTTTACATAACTCAAGTGCTTTGGCTACTTACTTTGGGATCAGAGCTGTTTGTGACTGGTGTCCAATTTAAAAAAAAAATAGTTTTTAAGTATCGATAATCATTACCTTTTTTAAAAAAAATTGGGGTATCATCAATAAAAATGCACCTATGGTTAATCGAGTAAAAATATATATATACTTACCGGTCTGAGAGAACAGATGACCGTGTCGTCTGGTCGATTACATTACGGCTGAACCAGCCCACGCTGCCCCAGCCTGAGGGTCCATGAGCAATAGACCATACAGTCCTGCACGTCTGACGGTCTGCGTTGCTTCGACAGTCTACGCCACGCAAGCCAACCACGCCTGTTTGTCCACGGTCGACTGTCCTATTCAAGCACTAAGAAAACAAAGAGAAGACACTGTTTTAATATAACTTTGTTCAATATATATTAATTATAACTCACCGCTCCTAAGTAAACTGTTAATTTTTGATCAATTGTAACTCATTTGACAACTAAATACCAACTGTAGTTCACTGTCCATATGACTCTTGCTCTACGCATATAAACTGCAACCCAATGTCTAAGTGTTACTCACTAGATGTATACGAATTGTACAATCATGTATCCTTAGATAATAATATTATAATATATCATATATATGTCTTCCTATTCTTTCCTTACCTATCTTCAACACAAATCTTTCTTAATCCCTTTCTCTTGTTCCTTTTTAAATTATATCACCTTCGAAATAATATATATATATATATATATATATATATATATATATATATATATATATATATATATATATGTATTATTTATATATATTATTTAAACATATATATATATATGTTTAAATAATATATTATTAATTTCATTAATTGTCTTGGTCTTTTATTGTCATAATACCATTTCCTATGAGCATATTATTTCTTTAACTGTCGTCGTCGTCGCACTTTAAAGCGACGGCTGCGCCAGAGGTCCCGGGTTCGATCCCCGAGTCAGGCCAAAAATATTTTACTGAGTTTTTTTGTTCAGAAATTCTCAGGGTAGCCCGTAGTTTTGAAGTTGGCGGTGTTTCACCCCCATGCCTCGGAAAAGCATGTAAAGCCGTTGGTCCTGCTCCTGATTTCTCTCCGGTCGTGTCAGATTGCTGTCCCATTATGACTGTGAGAGTGAAAAGAATAAAGAGTGCACTTGGGTTTGCGCACACACTTGTGCACTACAGTATGTCCCGCGCAGACGGCTAGTCTTTGGGACTGGCCACCGTAGTCGAAATCGGCTAGGGGGACTATTATTTTATCAAATAAATATGTTAAAAATGAAGTTTCCGAATTACTTAATTTTGCAGTCAAATTATCGGTAACTGTTTACAATAAAGGCACACCAATTATCTTTCTACAGAGACCAGGTAACGATATTCTTTACATACTCGATATATTCAACGAACCAATAATATTTATGGCAGGCTCACTCAATAATGAAAACGGAAAAAATGATCGAAATACTCGTAAGCCGACCATGTTTACCCAAAATCTACAGTAATAATATACATACTGCATAAACTAGAGGTTTGACGCAAATGTGTTCCCACATCCATTTTTATATATCTTATACAAGAAGGTCGTGTTAGTGACGTCACTTGCAACTCTAGGATGGATAGGCCGATGTTTATGACATGTATCCGATTATTTTTCCGCCAAATATAATTAATTAATATTTATTTTTCCGTGCCCTTACACTCAATTTCATACTTAAATTATATTTATACACCTATACTTTTGTTGTCTGTTTCAAAATCAGAGTACCCTTTCTATTTACGTTCAAATGGGAATGCTGTTAAATAAATATTTTTTTAGTACCGGTCAATGATAAAACGTTTTTGAACACGCGCGCATTTGATCCGTAAAAAGTGCAAAACTATTGTTTGACAATTAATTGAATAGCTTAGCTTAAAATCCTATTATTTTTTCACAACGAATTTTGATGAAAGTGCCTAAAACAAAATTTAAATCAATGTATAACTTTTTATTCCATTTTAATTGTTACTTACCGATGTGATATAGGTCAGAGTTAGATAATTTTGTGTATGGAATAATTGCGCTGAAATTTTACAACTTGATGGGTGTATTTTTCGTTAGGTACTCTAACTACTATTCAACAATTATTTATATATTTCAATAGCACTGTCAACTCAAATGGAATAGTCAGTGTTCTAATTGTCTTCTGAATCTTTCCTATACATATCTTTAAAGGAACTACCTTGTATTTATCGGAAAATAATAAAACATACTCGTATTACAAATATTGTCGTACTAATTATTACAGGTTTTTTATACTTATTTAGAATAAAATATTCTTTAATAAATAAATATCCTTTGGACATTCCCACATATCGCCATCTAGTCCCAAAGTAAGCTACTTAAAGCTTGTGGTTATGGGGGCCAGACAACGGAAATAATACTTAAATACTTTTTGTTTGTAAATACATACATGATGTACATAGAAAACAACTAGACCAATACAAACAGACATGTTCATGCACACAAATGTTTGTACTGTGCGGGGATCGAACCCGCAACCCGCTGCGTAGGCGATTTCTCGACCACTACACCAGACGGATCGTCGAATGAATCAATTATGCAACAGATATGCCAAGTTTTCATTACTTACTAAACCTTTATAAAGTTTTATTAAAGATCTGCAACAAAAATAACATTTTACATTCAATTAACTTTAATTTTAACAAAACTGGACGTAAAGCGTGTCTAAAGTATTCTGAATTCGAAATCAACATTGAGATTCGATTCAATATTTAGTTTAGATTTACTTTTGCAACTTTTAAGCTACTTATCGGTTCTGTTATTTATTATTTGTCAATGTCACGAAATACGTTTACGATTCGACCGAATATTTATGAGCACTAGATTTGGGGTGTTGGAACATAGTTTAGGGGTGTAAGGTTGAGGGTTGTGTTCAAACGAAACCTCTGCTTATGAATTTTTACTACAATTAATTATAAGGTATTACAAAGTTATTATATACATACAAGTGATATATTAAGTTAGTATTGATACTAAGGTAGTATTGAAGTTGTTGGATTGCGTGAGTTTCTAGACTAGAACATACCTTCGTTCCTGGGTGGCGGCCGCGTGCTTGCCGGGCCCGGCGTATAGGTGCTGTTCACAACTCCTCGCAACTCCAATCCACAGGCTTAGCTGGTTGCTCGTTGCTTCTTCTGTTGTTGTTCTGATTCGCTTGTATCACATCACAGAAATAGTCCACAAACACGGAGGAAAGGTTGCCGCTGATTCGCACGGTACCTCGTTCAAAAGTCAACCATATTTCAACTGTTTTTTTTGTTTTTTTTTTATACACCGTTGAGGTGATGCACTTGCCAGCACGACCACTTGGATTGAACGGTAATGTTGCTAGTTGAAAAAACCCACGCATATACAAAGGTAAACTAATTCGTTCCGTCCAAGTTATATTGTACTGAATAACGAAATTAAATTAAATCTATTTCGGTACGAAACATACCGCTCACCTTAAAAGTACCGAGTATCTTTTAACAAAGAAAATTTAAATAAAATGTTTATAAATAACTAAATTAAGTTGACCAAGTTGTAGAGTGAAAACTAAAATACACTAAAACTACTCTAGCCTACTTAGTAACTCTCTACTCTAGGGGAAGAGGGCAAATCTTTACGACCGGGCGTTTGAGGAACGACCGTGCGATTTGTACGGTAACCACACGACAGATCCCATCAAGACCTGGGTGTAGAGCGTGCACACGGGCAAGTCTCCACTGCAAGGGAGGAACATTATCATCACACAACACCACAATCATGCCCTCACGGATCGGGGAGCCTCGATCGCTTAACCACTTTGTAGCTTGTTGAATATGATGTAGGTATTCGAGACTCCATCGTTTCCAGAAATGCTGAGTGGACTGCTGAATGAGTCGCCATCGCGACAGACGGCTGGGATTCTCATCCATTAATGAAACGTCAGGAAGTGAAGTTAAAGGTTCACCTATGAGAAAATGTGATGGAGTTAAAGGAAGTGGATCCTTTGAATCAGTACTTAAAAGGCAGAGAGGGCGTGAATTTAGAATTGCCTCAATCTGACACATACACTCTTAATGCATCTCGTCATAAGTTAAAGTTCGCGTGCCTATTACACGATGAAGATGTTGTTTAAAACTTTTAACTCCCGCTTCATGCAATCCACCAAAATGGCTGGCATGGGGGGGTTGGAAATGCCAAGTGATGCCTTGGCCTAATACCTTGGAATTGAGCGTAGTCTGTACTGCGTCATTTCGCAAAAAAACATATAATTCCTTGAGATACCTATCGCATCCCACGAAATTCTTTCCACAGTCGGAGTAAATGTCGGTACACAATCCGCGTCGCGAAGTAAAGCGTCTAAGCGTAGCTATAAATGCTTCTGTGGAAAGCTCGGAAACAATTTCCAGATGAATTGCTTTTACACTTAACCCATTTGGACCCAAATGAAAACCAGCGGTGGAAATTATGATATTTCTTTATTAACCGATTAAAACAAATATAATTATAAGGAAAACAAAAAGAAACTTAAAAAAATATATTCTTCATAGGGAAAAAAAAGGCCGTCCTTAAATGGGGCCAGTGGGTCTATGTGGAGTGGAAATCTTCGAAGCATTATTTTTCAATACATAAAGTTCTTACGCTTTTCTTGCATTGCCAACGTGCTTTTTCATGACATACTGTGCATCGCAGATGTCGGGAAAGTTTTTGTGGAAAATGACCCATTCCATCATGCTGCAAGCTTGGCACCACAGAAGCTGACGGACGCAAAGTTTCACCCCCTGTAAGTCTCAAGTAATGACGCGCAATATAGCGGCAAAATTGAAGTTGATTCAACTTGGTATCAATTGATAGAAGGTGGAGCGAGAGCAACTGCGAGATCCAACATGTACGTAAAGAGCACCCACCACCACTTTTTTCCACGTATAGCAGTGCGGTAAAGTGAAATGGACTGACCAGCTTGATCTACACCGCTCATACCCTTATTGCAGCTTTGGAACACATGCGGGACACCAACGTCGACTTTTCTTCTCCACGGCGCTCCACCGCTTCACTTTTCCTAGAGGAAGGAAGCTGTCATAATTTGACCCCATGGTGTGATTTTCTTCTTCATTCTCATATTGACTGGTTACCAATCTACCGTAAGTGTGTGTGTATTGCACAATCATAGCTAAGACTCATCAAATATATTTTCATAACTATTTAAAAGATTTTGGTTCCTCAGTTCACCTACCAATTTGTCGAGCCGGGTTTGAACATTTGCTTCATTGAAAATCAAAGGCTCGTAGGATGGCTCGCTCTTACGCCAGCAGGGTGCCTCACCATTCGTTTTACGCCTCTTAGCTTCAGTAAGCACTTCAATCATCACTACTATTCCATTCTTCTTCATCTCGATTTGTGAACGCTTCGACCCTTCCTGGTATGTCTTGAGGAACAATGTTACCATGTAAATTATCCTCATCACCTTCTTCTTCGTCGGGTAGCATGCTTGGTTTTGGAGGAAGATTAACCAAATCTATCACTGCATCATCATATTCGTCAAGCATAACAGCATCGAGTGCTTCTTGAAGCCCATGGTACTCGTTTTGATTGCTATATGTTCGTTTAGCCATTGTTCATCCAAAAAATACCTGTTAACAAAAACACGAATTATTTACCTCTGATGTGCCCACTGGCCCCGATCGGGGACACTGTTGTAAAACCACTCCTCCTATAGTAAGTACTCAATTTATCACTTTAATTTTAATTCTGCTGAATAGTATTCACTATATCTATGTATATTATGCATATAAATTGACAGTCTAAGAGTAAAAAGTTGCTAAATAAAATACTTACGTTGAGTGATCACTGATGCTTGAAAGCACTCCACTAAATACACGGTAAAACTAAACGCAACATTTTTTATTCACTTTATATTATTATATCAAGTTAAGAGCTTTATAACCATAACGTATTTACAAAATAATGGTGTAAACATTAAAATATTAATAAACTGAGGGTATTTGTTTAGGCGTCTTCGTTTGGGAACGGTGGGGCTATATGGGTTAAACAAACGAAAACTGATACATAGCATTTTACTATCTTTGCATTTCGAACTTTATTAGCCCGAACGTAAAAAGGACCCGCGAAATCTACCGCAGTTTTGACAAACGATCTTGCTGGTCGCAAGCGTGCTGCGGGCAGCGCACCCATCGACGGCTGCGTATGCGTAGGCCGCGCACGAAAACACCTAACACACCGATATACGCGTTGACGGATAATGTCACGACTAGATAAAATCCAATACTTTTGTAAAAGTGTGTATTGTGTGCATTGCGCACCACCATGCAATAAAACCAAGTGAGCATCGTTAATAATTAAATTTGTCAATGGATGTTTTTTGGGTAAAATCAATTGATGCTTCGATTCAAAAGATAAAAGCGATTTATGGATTCGACCTCCAACGCGCAAAAGTTGATTTGAATCGACAAACGGGTTAAGACGCTTTAATTGGTTTGAAGGTGATTTTCCATTATCTATTTTTAAAATATCTTCGTAGAACACAGAATGTTGAACGACTCGAAGAAGCCGGTTTAACGCGAAATCATATTCTGGAACAGTAACGTGTTGAGTACATGAAGAGTTGACCTTTTTACATTTGTTATAAAAACGAAATATCAAAGCCGCAACGCAAACGAGTTTACCGAGTGAAGAGAAACGCGAAATGATTTCGACGTCCTCGACAGGAGCGGACGAAACCGAACAAGACACGATATTACGCTTTTCCTCATCGGTAGGAAGAACAGGCTTTAGAACAGGCCAACAACTCTCCTCCTGGTTTAACCAGCGAGGACCGCGAAACCACATATCATGACATAAAAATGCAGCGGGCAACATGCCGCGCGAGGCAGCGTCCGCAGGGTTGTCGGCGGAGGGCACATGGCGCCAGCGACGCGCAGGGACTGAACTTGTTATTTCCGTAATACGGTTGGAAACGAATGTTTTCCACTCATGTGGAGAGGAACGCAACCATGATAATACTATACTTGAATCTGACCACGCATAAACTTGGTCCTCGTTTATACGGTCACCATAAACTTTCCTAACCTTTTGAATTAATTGTGATAACAAAACTGCTCCCATCAACTCAAGGCGGGGAACAGATATACGACGCGTAGGTGCAACACGAGTTTTCGCTAAAACTAAGGACGCATGCACACTTCCATCCTCACCTTGAACCCGAAGGAAGATACATGCTGCGTATGCTTTTTCAGATGCGTCGGAAAAGCCGTGAAGCTGTACACTACAATTCTGAGAAAATATATGACGTGGAAAACTAACGTCAGAAAGCAATGGAAGTTGAGAAATAAAATTCGACCACGAATCAATTATATCTTGTGGTGGGGTCTCATCCCAATCCACATTTGAAATCCACAACAATTGAATTAAATGTTTCGCAAACAAGGTCACTGGAGATAAAAGCCCTAAGGGGTCATAAATACGAGCGATTTCCGAAAGAATGTACCTCTTTGTACATTTTTCAGAGGAAACCTTGACACTAAAACCGAAAGTATCCAAATTTGGGTCCCACTGTAGACCTAAAACCTTTGTTGATGAGTCATTTTCCATTTTAGCGAACGGAACCTGTTCGCGCCGCTCACCATGAGAAACTGTTGGCTGAGAAGCGTGAAGTAACGCAGCGGAGTTACTATGCCACTTGTGTAGTTCGAAGCCAGCTGATTGGCATATGGCGATTAACTCACGCTGTTAGGCGAGCGCCCGTGATTCATCATATTCACGTACTATGACGTCATCAACAAACACGTCGTTCATGAGGACTTGCGACGCGCGCGGGAAGCGTGAGGCCTCGTCACGAGCTAGCTGCTGTATGGTGCGAAGCGCTAGATAGGGAGAAGAACTGACTCCAAACGTAACGGTACACAGCCGATAATCACGTAGGGGAGCTTCGGGTGAAGTGCGCCATACGATACGCTGAAAATCCCTATCGGACTCGCGAATTAAAATGTTACGATACATCTGTTTAATGTCAGCTGTAAAAGCGACTGAATGAATACGAAACTTTAGTAACACGTCAACAATGTCTAAATGAAGTTTTGGACCAACTAATTAATTATCATTGAGAGAGCGACCACTGGTAGTCTTAGACCCGGCGTCATAGACTACTCTTGTTTTAGTCGTTTCACTAGATTCTTTGACCACGGCGTGGTGCGGAATGTAATAAGTACCTTCTGCAACTGCTTGACTATCGACGGGCTCCATGTGACCAAGCTCTAAGTACTCTTGGAGGCATGCGTGATAATCGTTTTTGAGCTGCGAATTACGCTCAAGCTTGTACTCTAATTTACGAAATCTAGACACGGCAATCTCCCTAGACTCGCCGAGGGGCGGTGCATCGGGTTTGAAAGGAAGGGCGACCACATATCGCCCACACTCGTTACGCGTATGCGTTTCTTCATAGATAGCTTCACACAAAAGCTCATCAGGAGTGAGAGACCTTTGTTCTGAAATTGTTTCGAGCTCCCAGAAGCGCTGGAGGTCAAAGTCGTCGTGAACGGAGCTGTGACACACCTGGATCGGGAGTGAAACCTCACTAGAAGGATTGAAATCAAGTTTACCCAACAATAAATAACCAAAGATACTATTCATAGCTATCGGCGAACCTGGTAAACCTGTAATCGTGTTATGCAATAAAATGTGAGGAAGAATGTCAGCGCCTAAGAGTATTTCTACTGGTTGAGGAGTATGAAAATTAGGATCCGCTAAATTAATGTTTTTTATATGTGACCACCCTGTATATGGTAACTTACAAGTGGGCATCTATGTTGCAATCAATTTAGGCAATATCAATGCATCAATTTGAATAGAAGGTTGCAATTGATTTCTCGGTGAAATAAAACACGAAACTAAACCTTTAGGATAAACCGGTTTGCTATCATTTATCCCAAACACCGGCGGTATGTTTACGCGCTTGCGTGAAAATCCTAATCGCTGCGCACAAGCCTCCGAAATAAATGTAGCCTGGCTGCCTGAATCAATGAGGCAACGCACAGTTGATAACTTCTGATTGTTATCATACACATCTACGAGTGCAGTCGAAAGCAACACAGTACTTGTTCGTACATTCGAATCATTGGATGTTTGATTGCAACAATCCAATGCATTATTACGCGTCGAGGTCATGGCTAACTGGGAATCAACAAGACTATGATTCACCGCAGGGGGTGGGAGCGAGACAGATAGACTATTCCCGCTACTCTGATCGGCAGGTTTATTTACGTCGAAATGAATTAATGTGTGATGGCGTTTTTGACAATTTCTACATGAAAAGTTTGATTTACATTGGCTCACGTTATGGCCGAGATGCAAACAATTGAAACACACGTTTTTCTTTTGAAGAACTGCGAATCTATCACTCACGGAAAGATTAAGGAATTTTGTGCATTTTGTCAACGTATGTTGAGCATTGCATAACAAACAACTAAGTTCAGTATTATCACCTTGTTTGTGAGGTAGAATATTATGTGACGAGTCTGACGTAGGCTGAGACAAATTTGCGGCGAATGAACGTCGCTGAATGGCCGGAACCGCGCCGTGATTGGCCGGATTGACCTTAGTGAGTGAAGTTTTATTTAACTGACCGCAAGAATTATAACATATTTCGTTAGCCACTAGTTCACGCTCAAGGAATGCAATTAAAATGTCTACTTCGGGAATGTCCGATGGTGATTTTAATGATAACTCGAATTGTTTACGCACGGACGCTGGTATTTTGATTAAGTTAATATGTAACAATATAAAACTCCATTCTCGAGTAGGGAACTTCATTACTTCGAGTGGTTTAATGTTTTCTTGAAAAGTGTTAAGCAGATTACGCAGATCATAAATTGATTTCTCACTACAAGTTTTGAGGTTAATGATTTTATCAAGATGATGTGAAGCAATTAATCTTTTATTCTGGTAACGCGAAGTCAAGATTTCGATTGCTACTGAATAATTATCATCAGTGATTGGAATGGATTTAATTAAATTAAAGGGCTCATCTTTTAATGTAAGAAGTAAATATCTAAACTTTTCCGCATCTGTGTAGGTGGTAGTATTGTGGTGAACGAGAGAAGTGAATAAATCAAAATAGGAAGTCCAGTCGGAACTTTTGCCAGCGAAACTGGGCAAAGGTAGCACTGGTAATTTTGCATTACTATTAGAAAACTCAGAATTATGAGCAAGGGAACGACTCATTCGCCTGCCTCGCTCTTCAAATTGTTTAAGTTTGTCTACTTGTGTAACAAAAGCATAATACGCATCATCAAAGTCGTTCCTAATTTTGATTTGTTCATCTTTGTTAAATGATTTAGACTTGATAAGAGTTTTTTCGATCTTAGTTTGCAATTTGAAAAAACCCACGCATGTACAAAGGTAAACTAATTCGTTCCGTCCAAGTTATACTGTACTGAATAACGAAATTAAATTAAATCTATTTCGGTACGAAACAGAAGTTATTATTTAAATAAAAGTCATATACTTAAAACAAAACAAAATAACTTTATTTGTAAAAAAATGTCATTCCTCAAATTTTTACTTTCACATTAAATTTACAACCAACATAGGTGGTCGTTGTTAAATGCTGATATATTTAAATCAAATAGTTTGTCACTTATTGATTTACTGAAATTATCTTAAAAGTAATAAAAATATTGTTTACTATATGCGACAAGCAAAGGGAAACGGACTTACTCATAGTTCATTGGAGAAACAGCAAAATCAAACTCAAAATTATTTATTTGTGATACACAGGTAGGTTATACAGATGTTTAAAAAGTTTAGATGGACAGTGCTCTGTGATATGCCACTTGGCGTACAAATGTCATAATTATAACTAGTTTAAATTTTTTCTTTGATCGAATCAGAAATGAGGAGATACGTAGAAGAACTAAGGTAACGGACATAGCCTTGAGAATCAGAAAGCTCAAGGGGCAATGGGCAGGGCACATAGCGCGAAGAACTGATGGCCGTTGGGGCATAAAAGTTCTAGATTGGAGACCCTTCGACCAGAGACGCAGCGTGGGACGTCCACCAACAAGATGGACAGACGTCCTTATAAAGATCGCAGGATCAAACTGGATGCAGACCGCTAGTGATCGGTCGCTGTGGAAATCCGTGGGGGAGGCCTATGTTCAGCAGTGGACGTCCTTTGGCTGATAATGATGATGATGATGATGAATTTTTTTCTTTACGGGATAAATTATAATTATATTCATTAGTTAATATTTATAGTCGCAGTACATAGTGTAGGTGAACCGTGATTTGCCAATGTCATACATTTTGTTTGGGTCGCTACATTATTCCTACATATTATTTTCTTTCTATCTATGTACATATTATAACTCCTATTGTAATACAGTCTCAAAACTTCTTGTAGAATATTATGACATACATAAACAGTGTAATATTTTTTATTTATTTATTTATTGAATAAAGGTACACTTACAGATTACAGTCAGACATGCATAAGTAGCTAACATTGATAAAACAGTAAGAGTCTAGACGGCAACCTAAAATTAGTGTACACAACATGTTTTTTTTTAACAAACAGATACATTTGAGGTAATGTGACATAAAAAGTACAGACACGGAACATGTATTTCTCTACTTGAGACTACTACTGTGCGAGGCAGAGGATTCCTCGGCCCCCAAGATTTGTGAAATTTCTTTTTTAAATGTGGAGAACCTACTGTTGAACACATCTACATCCCAGCCACTGCGATTCAGCTCATTGTAAGTCCGACACATTCTAGTTATAGGATTATAAAAGGATATATTGTTTTTATACACATTTAACGCAAAGACAATAGGTAAACGGGTTCGGTATTGTGTATTTATGCAAATAGAATGGAGGAGATCTGGTGACACAATCGAATAATGGATTATTTTGTGAAAGCACAGTAAATCATAACGCTTACGACGAGTATACAGAGGGGTCATTTTGAATTCAGTCAGCCTCGCGCAGTAACCCAGCAGAGATTGATTCAGATTATGTTTGCGGCAAAGGAGCTTATTAAATTTTTTTTGGACATTTTCTATATTATCTATGTGAATATTATAAAAAGGGCTCCAGACTGGACAGCAATATTCCAATATACTTCTAACTAAGCAATAGAAGAGAAACAGTGAGCTATGTGGTGATTTAAAATCCTTGGTTGACCTTAGTATAAAACCCACAGGTAGGTAGGTAGGTTTTACAGGTACACAGTAAAAAAAAACATATCTAAAAACACAGTGTTTTTATTTATTTTACATATGTGTCTTATTTCGTTGTTTAGTTTATTTTCATTCAGGTTTCTATTGTAGGATGATTTGCAGACAATTATATTAGTGTTCTGGACTCTTGCAATCTAAGATGCAAGTGTATATCTTACGGAAAAAAAATGTTATCATTTCTAAAACCTATTAATACAACATAATTATCAAGAGCTAAATTGCTTAATTCAGTTTGACACGTGGACAAAATATCAGAGAGGCTCGCTCCAGGCTTCCAAGAGCAGAAAACTTCATATTTTGTTTCTAGTAGGCCTTGCAATGTTTGTTGTACGTCTCTGCCTTGTTGATCTGCTAAAATAATTACTTTGTGTTTAATAATATAAATTGCAAATTGCACTTTACAAAGCAACTTTGGCTGTGTGACAGACGAGGAATCGAACCCCGTGTCTTACGCAATCCGGGCGTATGCCTATACCACTCGGCCACGGTCACATTAGCAAGCTTGTTGAATTTTGCAAGCGCTTTCTTTAACGCGTAGGCTACGTGACGTCATCAATGTTGCGAGATTGCTCTCACAATATCTGAAGGAAATATTTAACAATCGGTTAAAATGAACGAAGCCTTTTTTTATAGTGATTTGTCACTATACAAACTTAATAATATAAATAGCAAATTACACTTGTAAACAAGTTCGATTCCTCGTTTAGTATCTTAAAGTAAGGAGTTACCATTTAATTGAATATTCATCACCTATTTTTTATGTTCGGTGTTTTTTAAACCATCAAGTTTTTATACGAAAGTCTTCAACCAGTGTGTGTTACCAGTGATGACATACGGTTCCGAAACATGGTCTCTAACTATGGGCCTTATAAATAAGCTCAAAATCACACAACGAACTATGGAGAGGGCTATGCTGGGCGTTACTCTACGGGATCGAATCAGAAATGAGGAGATACGTAGCAGAACTAAGGCAACGGACAAAGCCTTGAAAATCAGTAAGATCAAGTGGCAATGGGCAGGGCACATAGCGCGAAGAATTGATGGCCGTTGGGGCAGGAGAGTTCTAGATCCCCCTCGAATGGAGCACGCCTTGTCGTGGCGAGGGGGCTCAGTAGCCTGTCGCAATCCAGCGGCAGGTGAAGCCAAGATGCTCCGTGGAGAGTGCCGCTGCGTCTGTTCCCGTATCGGGCGGCAGTGGCCATAGTGAGTCGCGTCTGTCTCGCATCGAGCGGCGGCTCACTATAAGTTGTTGGACTCCCGGCACCCCTCTGATTTAGCAGAGGAGGCAGGGGATGTCCTGAGGACTTTGGTCCTCTGGGCGAGCTCGGCGTGCATTTGCCGTCGGGCGTGGCTCGCCTCGTCGGGAGGGTCTCGGACAGACGGTGTGGGGACACCTCTGTCCAATCACCAGGGACCCTCCTGAGGCGCCAGGGTGCCGTCGAGAGTGGGATCGCCCCACTCCGTGGAGATCCGCCCTCCTGAGGGTGGAGGTTGCGCTGGCAAGGGTCGCGGGACTGTTGAGACACCGCGGCCCCTGCTGTCAAAGCCACCAAATGCGGCGGGCGTCGTCAGGTTTTAGTGGGTATACCCGGGGGCGTATCCGGGGGAGTCCCACACACGCCCCTCCGTTCCCCAACGGAGAGGTACGGTGCGTAATTGCATTTCCTGACGTTAAAAAAAAAAGAAAATAAAAAAAAAAAAAAAAAAAAAGGAGAGTTCTAGATTGGAGACCCTTCGACCTGAGACGCAGCGTAGGACATCCACCGACAAGATAGACAGACGACCTTATAAACATCGCAGAATCAAATTGGATGCAGACCGCTAGTGATCGGTCGTTCTGGAAAGCCGTGGGAGCGGCCTATGTTCAGCAGTGGACGGCGTTTGGCTGATAATGATGATGACGATGAAGTTTTTATACGTAAATTATTTATTGAAACATTCTCTTTGAACAAATAAAGCATTACTATAAATTTTAAGGGGTCGTCGCTATAAATATAATTACGACCGATCGGTCGTTTCTTCTTTCTTTCTTTCATCTTCACAAAAGTTCACAGTGCAATATGAAAGTTAATTAAATTTGTTATCATAAACCGTTGTGAAGGAACCATCCACATCCAAGAAGATAAGATAACTCTTGATTGCACAATACATAGAGTAACTTCAAATTAGTTTAAATGATTTTTTTTTTTTTATTTATCTATCAATATGTTGTATTTATTCTATAAAAATATTGGAAGCGATACGCAAAAAAATGCAAATCGACAAATAGGTATGTCGTTTGGCGCTCGCATACTAGAGGTCAAAAAAAATTGTTGACCTGAAGTAGCAAAAAAAACTTCGGTAGGAGGGGGGCGCTGGTTCACCAAATATTTTGTATGTTTTTTTTAAACCTTTAGAAATCTACCGTGTGTGATATAATCGGCTTTGGATCCCTCCAATCTTCCTCTTCCAAATCCTCCATCTTTGGGCTCCCGCCCAAACGTGGTATGGTTTGTAAACTGGTTTTAGTTTACTGAAATAAAAATTTCTGGAATATCAGGATGTGCTTTATTTTCAAAAGCGTCTTAAAATGTCCTTTCAAATGATATTACACAATAGTTTTTTAAAGTTTTTTTTTTCAAATTTCACATACATAATATTTGGTTAACAAGCGCCCCCTCCCACTAAAGAATTTTCGACTCTTACACCGTACAATACATGGTAGACTTCTATAACTAATATTGTACAGTAAATCTGTTAACAAATTTTATTAGCTTAAAAACCGTCTAGAAAATATAAGGCAAGATTTACGTAATATATGCCATCTGATATTTCTATATTTACACACCTATTAAATTAAGAATATTTCTAAAATAGGTTTGAACCCAAATCAATCTTCGATTCTTCAAACTGCGAGTATTTTTATTTAGAATACAGGCTTTGAATTTATCTGAAATTGAAATCCTAACCGGCTTCTGATGCCAGACGGCACCATTCTAAACTTCAATTTGCACAAATTTGCATTCAATTTCTCAAAAAAAAAACAGTTTATTTAATAGCGACTGCCGTTTGAGTTCGTAACATTGACTCACCAAAACTTGTACACATCCAAAAGTCATAAGTACGGGCTAAAGTGATCGAAGTCTCTGGCGCCTAAACAGTTCAATGAATATTGCTTGCACACACATAACAAACACAGTCGTAATTTCAAAGAAAAGACGACACGCGTTTTTTTGTGTGTCTTGTGTGATAAGTATCTATACTAATATTATAAATTTAATGAGTTTGTTTGTTTGTTTGAACGCACTTATCTCAGGAACTAATATTATATAACTACTACTGTATTGGATAGCTTATTACACTGTGACAGGAGTTAGTTAGTTTGGCTGGGGTGTTTTCCGCACTAAGGCTCACGATCGGGTTATTTGTAGTGACGGGAGAGGAAAGAGCAAACTCAAAACGCGCGGACTAAGTCGCGGGGACCGCTAGGTTTATTATAATGCTATTTTCTGCACCCTTTGTAAAATACTTTTTCATTTCTAATTTAGTTTTAATTGCTATTATCAAACATAGAGCTAAAGTTAATTGAGTCACATTATATTATTAAAATAAACAAGCTTTTTATATTTTAAAGATTAGCTAAACATTAAAGCGTGTTTGTTATGGTGACTGATTTAAAAAATGTACAATTGGTCTAATTTTTTACAATTTAAAATCCACAAATATATTTCGGTTGCCCGCCATACATGGTGTCAGTTTTTATTTTCATTTCAAATTGTCTCATTTTTTTGTCTTTGACGATATTTTTTTAGTTTGGTCGATTATTGCATAGGTGATTAAGCAGGCGGAGGCGACTTGCCGCCATTTTTGTTGTTCATTAATCTTCTTACTCTCTCCCACCTTTAGCTGTCATTCATAGCGCTATCTCATGAGGCAAAATTGAACCTGGAAATTGACATAATCTGTGGTAGTTTTGGTGACAAGTAACCTTGTTTTCGCAAGGTTGCGTTCTTCTCCTATTATTATTGTCTGTGAGAAAAAATCGATCGATATTTTTAACAATGATTTGAAATATTTGATATCGTTCGCGTTGTAGAACTCTGTTGTCTTCCGTGCCTTTACTGTCCTTCTAATCTTGTGTTTTATGTATAACGACAGTAAACAAACTGATATGTGATGTAAAACTTGAGATTTCATCTCACGGCAAACTACATAATACCTAAATAAATTTATTTATTTTTCCTCACAGTCGAAATGAAAAGTAGTATGTATAACTCGGGTGAAAGCACCCATTTCACTCTCGAATTATTCGCGCTCTCACTCCGTTCGAGCGCCAAGAATTTTTCGAGTGAAGTGAGTCACTTTTTCCCCTTGTATAACAATCTACTATTTTGTAGGACACTTAACTACATAAATGTCAATGTTTATAAATTTTTATTTACAACAACGCGTTTTTTGAGCTTCCCCTCCCGTCGCAGCGTGATGTTTTATTGCCTGAAGCTCTCTTCAATAATAAGCTATCCAGCACAAAAACATCGATCCAGGAGTTCCTAAAAATAGCAATAAAGCTCAAATTGACTACTTTTAGTTCGAAAAAGAAAAGGGCTGTTTTTATGTTTTTTTCCGGCAATTGTTCTATTTTTTCTCACCGTAAAAACCATCCTTGAACTTCTTTTGGTCTAGGCGTTGTTGAGTTATGCGCTTACCAACACATTTTGCGATTCATTTTTATATTGTAGATACATTTTTAAGTCAGTTCATAGTATATTTATTTTTTGATTAGGTTCAAAAAAGGAGAAGGTGAACAATTCGGCTGTATGTTTTATTGTATATATGTAACCTCATATCTCGGACATTTGTAGACCGATTTGAAATGGTTTGCCTACTTAAAAGTTATATTTTCTTTTTTGACCTATTTTTGCCAAGTCGTAATCTAAGAGTTAATAAAATTTATTTAAACAAGAAAAAATAAAACTAAGTCATATCTCACACAACTCACAACTTAAAATCTACCTATTCAAAAACGAAACCATTTCTTTGCGGCAAGGAGGCTATGATGCTGGCTGCGTTGCCGCGTTGGATAGCTACCTTTGAGCTAGGAACCAGCCAGCTTTATTATTGGCTGTAACGGAATTTAATTTTGGCGCAATGTTTCGAAACAGCAATTTGGCCCAAATGTTTCAACGCCCAACGGCACAAACACATAATCACTTGCAAGTGAGACGTATAGTCGTATTCTTATAATAGGATCTTGGTGCAATCGAGGGAAACAACCAAATTTTAAAGGCACGAATAGTTTCACTTTTGTACTAAAATCTTAATGTTGACATGTTGTTATAGTCAACATTGTGTGGGAGGAGGAGGAGGTTCTAGGAGTTCAGTGTTTATAATGACAGAACTTATGATAGGTAATTCTAAGTTTCTCAAAGAATAGAGTCAAAAGGTGCCTGTACTTCCTCCTCTTATAATCACAAAAAATAGCAAATAAAATTAATTATAACAAAAAAAGTAAAAACCGACTTATAAAAAAACTCTTGACTCTTTCAAAAATCGGCCTTCATCTTTAAAAAAAGGGTCGAAATTATTCACAAATTATTCTATATACAAGGTATTGTTTTGAGCAGTGACATTCAACTCAGGGATGATAAATGAGTTATGCTTATTCTAAAAAATATATTTTCTCTAAATTCTGAGCAAGTTATATACAAGAAAACCTCTTTACAACATTCAAAAAAATTACAAAACGAATGGTTAAACTCGCACCCTAGTGCGTAGCTATCGTTTATGTACGAAATACTATTCCGTAGCTAGTAAGCTACGAAGAGGCTGGTGTTGGTAGTTTCGACTCGACCGCTGTACCGCATAGAAAATTATTTGTGGGTTATTTTCCATTTCAAAAAAATATTTTTTTTTATATTTTTTTTGGCATCAGTATCGTTTGTACAGCCAGTAGCCACCCCTGAGTCGCTCGTCGCTGACCAAATGAACACCTTGTATAAGGTCAAATCATTTTAAGTTATAATATTTTAACTGTGTCTTTGTAAACATCATAGCAACACGATACTCTCATTATTTTTTTTGGAAAATCGAGTTTTTACTTTTTTTAAATTATCTTGAACAGAGAAAATATATTTTTTAAACAGCCTCTTGTGGATTTTAAAAGTTATCTACGTCATTGGCATCGCCTTTCTCAATTCAATGCCTTTTCCCTATTTTGCTCTAATCTAAACCTTAATTAATAAAAAATAAAAATCTGTAAAAAAGGTGAATATTTTTTTTCTTCTCAAATTTTCTCAAAAACTAGCGCATGAAAATCCGTGTTTTTTTACAAAAAATGTTTCTTTTATCGTGCTGTATCGGCCCTTTAAATATTATCACTTAAATCGAGGTGACCTTATAAGTATTGTAATAATTGAACAAATTCTTTATGGAGTCGGTGCACTGAAGGATGATGCTTGAGGTGGTAAAAGCGATGGCGCCGACTCCAAAAATAAATTATTCGAATAAAATAGAGTCATTTTCTCGAAAGAGTCAAAAGTTTATCTAAGAAGTTTTAGTGAATTTTTTAGCTTACCCACTAACATGCAAAGAAGTATTCAGGAAAACCTGATATTCCAGCATCCAACGACCGTAAATTGGTAGTTTTCAACTTCGTCCATTTTGAAAGATGACCAAAATAAAACTACACAGACTCATTCAAAGATGGGCGACGGTAATTTTCTGGAGCGTGAATTTACTAAAAATGTCTGAAAATGCAATATCTTTGTCAAGGTGCAGAGAAATCCACAGAGTTACTACGTAACTTCAGTCAATTGCTATGCGATCGCATTATGTAGAATTAGACGTGAATCGTATACTTGTTGACGGTCACCCGCAAGTAAATATTATTGACTTAAGGGGCTCCCCGGATATTTGACGCGCAAATACAAAAACAATCAAAACACACGATTGTCGTACAGGTCCTTCAGTTTATTTAGTACGTTTAAATTGTTTCAAAGTAGTTTACTGTAGTTAGAGTTAGAAAAACTGCTAAATATGACCATTTTTGGCAATTTTTCTAACTGTTACTGCAGATAACTCTGTTTTATTGAACTTAAATATTTTATCTAAACCACATATCCAGAGCTGCAATCAAATCAATCAGATTTTCTATTGGTATTTTATTTAACAAATCATGATTTTTCTACTAAAGTGGCGCTAGTGTGCGCGATAAAAATTTGGGGAGCCCCTTAAGTGCTACATAGCACTTCAGAAAATAATAATTGAAAATTTATTTAAAACTGACAATGAGTAATAATATTATACCTAAAATATGTTTTGATCGACGACGAAACGCAACTAATATTCTATTATTTCACTGGTATCCGGTCCAGCGCTTTATTTTAAATAGCGCGTTTCTTCGAAACCAGCCTTAGATCTTAAAACTAAAATTGGAACACAATTGGTGTAGTCAGGGAGTGTTTTATAGAAGAAGCATTACTTACTTGAAAACTTGGGGAGGAGGGCTCAGGGCTGGATGCTGGATTTTGCGTCACAGGCACTTAATTCATTGTTTCCTTGATTTTTAAGTCGCGAGCTGTTTCGTGCGCTTGCGATCGGGCGCGCCGTAGGGTGAGGTGTGGTGTAGGGGGAAGGAAGGCAGGAAAGGGATGCGTTCATCCATCGTCTATGAACATATTGGTTGTGTTTGCACACGCATAAATTTATGTATTTGGCGCTAACAGAGAGTTTAGTCACCTCATCAAGGTGTATGCCCAATACAACGTAACATACCACGGCAGTGCTAGGATGGAAATAATATTTATTTGTTTTAAAAATACACCCTCCCACTAGACATTTTTACTATATTTATTATATTTATCACCGACCAATACCGTTGCGTGCCATGCACGGAGCGTATTTTGCCAGTGCTGACATGCTCCGTGCATGATACGCCACGTTTGCTAGACCAGTGCGCTTAAGGTTTATGATGATGACCGTCACAAAGGCTGCGCCATTACTTAGTCTGTGCATTGAATGTCTGGGTCAGAGCCTTGAGTAGACCTTGACAAAAAATATAATACGAATTACGGTTCGCACACTATCACCAAATATAAAATATTACTTACGGGTATCATGCGGGCATCACACCGGTATCATACGTGATGCATACTGGCATCATATGGGCTCAGTGGGCAAAGCAGAGGTAGATGTTCCTAGCCCGGTCATGGCATGGTGCACTGGTATAGAAACTTTTAGCAATTAACAAATATTTTAGTGAAAAGTCATGACCGTGTTAGGAACGTGACAGGTATGTCAAGCAATACAATACACTCTGCCTTGCCCACTCAATAGAACGGTACGGTACGGTAATAAAACGGTCTAGTTGGCAAGGGTGTCAGTTTTCAATACAAAGAATATTTTTTTACCCTACATGTTCTTAGCACGGTCAAGGTATGCTACACCGTAT
This sequence comes from Pyrausta purpuralis, assembly GCA_963924145.1. Lineage (NCBI taxonomy): Eukaryota > Metazoa > Arthropoda > Insecta > Lepidoptera > Crambidae > Pyrausta > Pyrausta purpuralis. Next base: position 17,366,273 of record OZ001660.1, read on the forward strand.
TGGCCAAATAGCTTTAAGCAGGGAGAGTAATAAATGTGTAAATGAGATAGCGCATTTTTAGGGTTCCGTAGCCGAATGTCAAAAAAACGGAACCTTTATAGTTTCGTCAAGTCTGTCTGTCTGTCTGTCCGTCCGTATGTCAAAGTCACTTTATTCTGTAATGATTAGCATTACACAAATGAAACTTGGTAGGTTTGTGTATCCTGCCAACCGCATTACGATTCTGATACAAAAACATTTTGCTCATACCTATGAATGTGAGGTCTCTATAGGTAGGTCTCTTAAAATTATGTTATCGAGCTTTCTACAACCATTTTTAAACGTTTAAAAGATGTACGCTGCCAAAGTGGTATAATGGGCGTCCCAATGGTGTCATTTTACTTTCGAGCTTTACAAAAATCAAAAACTGACTCACTCTTCCATTGGCACAGTATGAAATTAAGTTTAAAATACTGTAATGTCATTCATATTCGAATTAAAAAGCGTTCAAATTACGTAGTACCCCAGTCGGGCTGTGGAGTGGATCTGCCAATTAGCGAATGGAGTAGAATAAATAGAGTTATGCAATTGGATAAAAGGTAAGTAGGCTTCCAATTCTACCCTCATTTAACATCAGTTGAGGTTAAATGAAAGCCTTTGATTTAAAAAAAAACTCAGATAAAATTACGACTTAGTGTAACGGTTTTAAACAATTTTGAAACTCTTTAAATAGTTAATTAATATACAGGTTGTCACGATAGCAAAAGATAATCTTGTAACTGTCATACTTTGGCCTGTTATGTGCCAATTTTATGTAAAAGTATAAATAAAAATAAGTATAAGTAAATATTTTAAGTAAAAGTCATACCATTTTCGGATACCAACACCTTTTTTTTGTTTTAAATAGAGATTTCACTCATAACAATCCATGCCTTTAACCTAACATGAAAGCAGACAGTCGATTCTACCTGTGTGTAACGTGAATAAAAACAACGAATCTATCTGTGTACAAGTAAAGGGGACGTTTTATTTGCTTGTTCTTATGCCTAAATTGCTAGAATTACATACAAAATTTACCTCCGCATAAATATTAAATCAAAATCATCGAAATAAAACAACTTTTTTACGGATTAACTTTTTGCGAGTTTATTAATTTTATCCCGACGTTTCGAACACTTTACAGCACCTACATCGGGCAAACCAAACGAAGTATAGGCGTGCGGATAAAAGAACATATAGCTGACGTTAAACATAGACGAAACATAAAATCTGCAGTGTGTGAACATGCCTTTGACAAACCCAAACACTTCATACGTTTTGACCAACCCAAAGTACTGTCAAAAGAACGTCGGTTCATTCCAGGTATGCTACGCGAAGCTATCGAAATAAGAAAACATCCAAATTTTAACAAAGAAGATGGTCGGAAAATTCCACCTGCATGGGATCCAGTTCTAACGAGGACCCAAGCTAGACCACTCACTGCAAGATCACAAGACACAGTTAGCTCTTTCTGCGTGGATAGGAACGTTAATTAATATTATTGAGTGACGGTAGTGTATATTTTTCAAAACTCTGTAAATGACAAATAACATCTTAGTCTACCCGTGACCACGAACGTTGTAAAGTGTTCGAAACGTCGGGATAAAATTAATAAACTCGCGTAAAGTTAATCCGTAAAAAAGTTGTTTTATTTCGATGAGTAATATTCGCGTAAACTTCAGAAACAAGTAAATCAAAATCACTTTGTTATATCACATTTTCAATATTGTAAAATTGAATTTCCGAGAATAATCAATAACGTCTTATTCTCGTTACTTCTCAAACATCTCAAAGATAAAATATGTTTGAAAATAGCTAACGTTTGAGCCTACAAATATTGAAAACATCGATTCCATCCGATGTCTCGGGCGTCGATACTAATCGGATGTGATACGAACGGGGAAAATAGAACAGCCGCTTTTACAATTTGCATGTTTGACATGCTAAGTATACCTACAAGTGCCTCGCGCAGCGGTTAGAGGGTCGTACTTTGAAGCGACGGCTGCGCCCGAGGAGAGGAGGGTTAGACCAAAAATACGTGCCTGGGTTTTTCTGTTCAGAAATTCTTCTCTGGTGCTTTTGACAACGCGTAGTGGCCAAAGATTTTGTTGAAGGCCAAGCAGGCGGGCATTCCGCATTTACAGAATCTTGGTCGGTTACTTTACGAACAGGTGTGTGGGTATCTATAGATAGATAGATAGATAGATAGATAGATAGATAGATGGATGGATGGATGGATGGATGGATGGATGGATGGATGGATGGATGGATGGATGGATGGATGGATGGATGGATGGATGGATGGATGGATGGATGATGGACTCCACTGTATTTCTGGGCATTACACTTGACTCAAAATTACAGTGGGGACCTCATATTGAAGCCCTAGCTAGGAGGTTAAGCTCGGCTGCCTTTGCAGTTAGAAAAATAAGGTATCTGACTGATGTTGAAACGGCGAGGCTTGTGTATTTTAGTTACTTCCACAGTATTAGGTCTTACGGTCTTCTCTTGTGGGGTTCTGCTGCAGACATTGATACCATATTTATTTTGCAGAAAAGAGCCATTCGTGCTATTTATAAACTTAGTCCTCGTGACTCCCTGAGAGAGGTCTTTAAGAAAATCAACATATTAACTGTGGCTTCTCAATACATTTTTGACAATATAATGTACGTCCGTAAAAATTTAGATAATTTCATGAAGAAGAGCGACATTCACTTATATAACACAAGAAATAAACACAAGCTTGTCGTTCCTAACTTCAGATTAGTTAAAACTAGTAATTTCATGGGAAATTGTATAAAATTCTTTAATAATATACCACACAATCTTGTCGAATTGCCGGTTGATAAATTTAAGAAACACGTGAAAAACACGCTTATGTCTAAAGGCTATTATTCAAGACTACCTGAACGACACGAATGTGTGGTCCGTCCAGCCTGCACCGACTGATGTACTTACCTTTGATGATTTTGATTTTACGGCAGCTAGTGGTGACTGAGTTTGTTCCGGCGTTTCTTCTCAGCACTTGCCTAATTGTCTGTGTTCTGTCTCGAAGCGCTGGTAGGGCCCAAAAGATAAGGAGACATGATTCGGCCCCTTCAGGGCACATTTATTTTTATTTTATTTTTCACTGTACATTTGACGTTCATAAGTGGCATTTTGTGTCCTAAATTGAATAAACAATATTTGACTTTGACTTTGACTTCAATGACTGCCGCGACCCAACGGAGTCCACCTCATTGCATACGATGTTACGATATCGATAGAAGCACAGTCGCGGGCTGATATCGAACGCAAAGCCGCTACGATATTAGGAAATATATTCGGTTGGGGAGCACTCACCATGACGCACAAGGGTAAATTCCAGCGGGCTCTAATTATCAAACTGGACGGTGCTTAGATCGTAAGCGTTTCCTAGGCAAAGGTGTTGGGTGTTACACCTTTGCCTAGCCCCAACTGGCCCCCAGGGAGCGTAGGGAATTAAAACGGCGCCTATATTAGCTTGCGCTGTGCGAGTCGGCACTGTGCCCTTGTGGTGAGAAGGTTGAAGAGAGCCGTGATCACGCACTTTGGGAATGTGAGCTACATGCGGAAGCCAAACATAAGATGCTAGACGCTATACGAATGGCTCAAACTGGTCCGATTTATCACCAGGACCTTGGGAGTAGCCGTAACAACTGGGAGGCTCCTGGCACACGCTTAGGCGTAATTGTGAAGTGGTTGAAGCCCGAAGCGAAGTCACATTTTTGTGGTGTGTTCGCCCCAGAAGGGAGAGATGTGATATCAGATGGGACAGGAAGCAGTAACTTGTAAGGAGCACGAAGCAAGCGCCGATCGGTGAAGCAACCTTCTGCTTCAGGCAGGAAGACTCATGGGAGGTGGCGGGATTGTCCGGAAATTCTTAGGATAGCTTGGACTTTAGAAATTGGCGGTGTTTCATCCCCGTGTCTCGAAAAGCAAGTGAAACCGTTGGTCCTGCGCCTGATCTCTCTCCATTCGTGTCAGATTGCTGTCCCATCGGGCTCTGAGAGTGAGAGGAAAAGAGAGTGCAGTATTGTTTTTATTTTATTGGATACCAATCACATATATTGCTCTGATCCCAAAGTAGGTAGCAAATGCACTTGTGTTATCGAAATCAGACTCAACGGTGGTACCACAACACCCAGACCCGAGACAATATAAAAAAGATCGTTTTCTATATTGATCCGACTGGAAATCGAACCCGGAACCTCACAAGATGGCGACGCGACGCTTGAAACCAGCGTGCTAGCCACTCGACCACGGAGGTCGTCGAAGATGTTAAATGAGCTGATATTGACTCCAGGCCAGACCAGTCGCGTGTTTTAGGCAGAACCGACGATTGGGCTTATGTTCATGCCGACTGTTGAAAATAAAAATGGTGCACAAAACATGCTGGCTGTTACATTCAATCTGTGGCCGCAATCTCAAGCGATCTCCGGTCGTTTGATGAGGTGTTTTTGATCTTGCCACGCGGGTGCTATAGACAGAGGTTAATCAACAACTTGTTATTCGACAGAACGGTGCCGACCTCTGGGAATGAGAGGTTCCGTGTTGTTAATTACTTGCTCAGTAGATGATGAAACACATCACCCATTCCAGAAAGTAGTCAAATGCTTCGTAACTTCCTTCCATGAATTAGATGACACCCATTTTGAAAGCGTTAAGGACTAAACAAAATTTTACAATACGAAATCTGAAATGAACTATTTCGTATAATACAATTTATTCGATAAAGTACACGGTTTCGCCATTGTCTATTCAAAAAAACTCGCTAAGATGAATAATTCAATATCTTCCAGAATCAAAGGGCGATATTAAAGGACTAAATCTTCATAGAACATGTTTATCCTAGGATAAAAGATAACATTATTAACGTTGCCGATCTATCGATAATATAAGCCTTGAAAATCATCTTTGATATCGATATAGTGGTATCGATATCTGTATATCGGTATCGGTACTGTTAATTACAAGAGCAAACCCATTTCGAATAAAAAATGTGTAACTTAGAGTAATATTACTAAAATTAGGTGGTATAGAATTTTCTTTCTTGTTTTACGAAGTACCAGACAACGATTTTGCTGGGGGCGTCTACCGTAAATACTTAATATGTGTGTTATGTTAAATATGTTGTTATGTTGATAGTAAATATACTATTGGTATTATTTGACGACACGTTCGGTGCAGTGTTTAGAGCTCATGACAACAGACTCAGCTGTGGCGGGTTCGAATCCCGCAAGGGGTAAATATTTGTGTTATAAGCACGAATATTTGTACTTAAATCATTGATGTCATATAATACATAGAACTGAACTTATCATTACTATTATTTTTATACTACTTATATGAAATGGTTTCGCTCTCTTCTCCAGACTAAACGAGACATGGCACTGCCTATGTCAGATGCAAATGACGACGATGGAGCAAGCTTACCCAGAAGAAGCCTGTTCTGTTCTGAATTCTGACTTTGAATAATATAATCAATTGGAAAAAACTGATGCGGGTAAAGAGTTCCACATTGTTTCTGTGCACATAATAATAGTAGTATTTCTGTACTACTGCATTTGCTCAACTATCGAAAGAGGACTATCGACCGACAACACTATTCATATAACTCTCATAGCGTTCAGCTCGACAGGAACCTCGCAACTATAATCTCTTGAATTATAACTTGGACAGCGTTCTAATCCATCGATATCTCACGTTTGGAACTCGCTTACCGATAGTTTAAATTGGTATTTGTGTTGTTGGTAGGTGGGTACAGAGTGTAGGTGCATATGAAATGAGTTCAGGGTTTATTTTTGTAGATACAAAACCAATATGCGTGGTTCAAACATTAATCAAATTTAGATAATTGATATACATTAATTATCTACATTTTGATTAATGTTTAATATATAATATCTAGTGAAGTACGTATGTACTTCACTAGATATTTGAGAACATGTTTTAGGGTTCCGTAGCCGAATGGAAAAAATCGGCACCCTTATAGTTTCGTTAAGCTTACATTTCACAGTTGAAACTTGGTAGGTCGGTCTATCCTGGTAAGCGCTTTACAAACTATGGAAAAAGCCGCTGCGGCAAAGGCGACAGCATAACCGCCGGGCGGTGTGGATACACCATAAAATAAAATGACATAAGGAATTTATAAGTCAAACATTTAAAAGATAAACGTTTTTAAAATGGTTAAAAGCAAGTAAAAATTTTGATATAAAAATACACAATCTATAGAGCCTACCAATTACTTTTAACCAAAATTGGTTTGAACGAGATCCTTATAAATTACTTTTAAGTAATTGTAAAGAACTGCTTGGGCCATCTGTTTCATAAACAGACGGCTAGATAGCGCTAAGCGTCACGCAATGACGTACTCATAAAGAGACTACAAATTTCGCAAGTTCAGGCTGACAGCACGGTGGCTCAACTGGTAAGAGCGTTTGGCCCGGTCAGCCAAAAGATTGCTGGTTCAAGTCCCGTCCGTGCGCAAATTTTTGGTTTCTTATTTCATCTTACTAGAGTTTTTCCGATTTCTCTTTTTGTTTTATTTTCGTACATGTTCTATGTAAACTATTAACGAGATTTCTTTGAAGTACCGAATAATTGTCAATGGTTTTGATTGTTCATACAATTGTTTTACAATGAAATGAACATACATGTAAAGTACTATTTTATACATTCCGTTACCATCAGTCCTATTTGTCTTGGTCGAGCGAAGAATATAAGGTAATAAATAAAAATAGCCTAATAATAATAAAGATGAAATAAGAAACCAAAAATATTTGTAACACTCACAATATTGTCACATTTTATATTTATAAAGATAAAAAAACGCTCTTCCAATTGAGCTACCGTGCTGTCGTCGGTCCAACGTCGTGCGATATTTCTGTAGCTCAATCGGAAGAGGTTTTGGCCCGGTAAATAAGGTTTAATTCTGGTCTACTTGTGGGTCAATCTCGTACCGGCATTTAGTAATGTTTTGTCTTGTAAATAACCGGTCAAGTGCGAGTCGGAGTCGCGCACTGAGGGTTCCGTGCCAACTTTACTACTTTGAATACGTCTATCTATCAACGTTAGACTAAAAAGAAAATGGCTTTAGGAACATTTATGTCATTTTAAAAGACATGTTCATAAACACCCCACACGCATACATAGATTTGTCAAAAAAAATGTTTTCGGATTCAGTTTCAAGTATGGGATTCCCTTAAATATCATTTATTTATTAGAATCGTAAAGCGTTTCAGAGGATACATCTTCCTACCAACTTTCTTCAGTGTGATGGTTATAGTTACATAATAAAGTGGCTGTGACATATGGACGGACAGACCGACAGACAGACTTGACGAAACTGTAAGGGTTCCTTTTTTGCCATTCGGCTACGGAAGCCTAAAAAGAGGCTTAAAAAGCTGCGGCTTTGACAGCAGAACAGGATAGAAGATTTCACAAAAAATACCGCTTTAAAAGTTTTGTAGTGATTAAAGTTGAAGTTTATTGGCGATTAGTAGAATTAAAGCTTGTAGGAAACCGTTGGAGAAAGAGCAGTGTAGTCTTCAGAAAAAAAAACAATAATAAGAATGAATTTCTTTTCTCGACCAATAAATATTTAAAACACATGTTCAATTATTTGTTCATAAAGAATAAATCTTTAAAGTTTTGTTATATAAAACATTTATCGGTTTTGAGGAAAGCCCTTAAATTGTTTTTTTTATAGTTTCCCTAATTTGATAACCACGACTGTAAGTCACTCGAACAGTTAAGAAAAATAGTAAATTAATTACCATTTGCTATCATGAGCAACATAAATACCAGTACTGATAAATTTAGGAGCAAATAAGTCTTAATTAAAAAAGTTCAAAGGACAGCCAGTAAGTCGCAACCTATGGACTGCAACAGTGAAACTTTGTTGATTTGTTAAGCCAACTTTAAAAACAAGATTTAACTCGGCTTTAAAATGCTTTCTCGTCGGCGCCTGATGGTTTTGTACTCAATTCAATTCTGTTAGAATATAGTCAAGACTAAATTATTAATATTTGAAAAAAAAATGTAGCATCATCAGCCACAGTCGTCAACTGCTCAATATGCCCCCCCATAGTTTTTCACAGTGACTGGTTGGTTACAAACTGTCAACAATAAGTGTGATCCTGAGATGATGTCACATAAATTTCTCTAATCCCTAATTAAGTAGCTAAAACACTTGTTTTGTAGACATAAAAATATAACTATAATGTTGTATCCACACTGCCCGACGGCATAGGACGGCGGCCGTGCCGGCGGCCATGCCCTTCATGTCGCAGCAATAGCCGCTGATGCCGCAGCGGCATTTTCCTCTGTATCTGACAGTTAATTGACGTCGGTAAAGCCATCGGTAGGTATAGATTCATCATTACGAAAATATTATTAAAGAATCTATCATTTCAAGAAAACAGTTCTACATTTCTAAGTTAATCCTTTAAGAAGGTTATGATGATGAAAATGTATATGATAATATGTTCGAGAATTTCAATATTTGTTTGGAACTAGTGTTTATTTAAGCCAAAGGTCAGGCATATCTCTGATCTCACCAGCTTACTGATTCATGAATTCAACTGACCTTAACAGAAATAGACTATTTCGGAGAACTTAATTTCAGTTATTAATAAAACTATGAAAGGAAAAGAGACGTTATTGTATACTTAGTAGGGCTGTTGTTTAAGTTATAAAAGGTATCTTTAGTGGTATTAGGTAGTAACTTTATATGAAAATTTCTGTTTTGATTCTTTACATTTTTTCCTTTGTAAAAAAAAAGAGAAAGATTCCTCTTGACCAATAAAGTCGGCAAAAAAAGAGAAATAAGAATTTTAAATCAACAAATGAGATGCCAGCCAAATCACTGACTATTTATGTCTATAAATAAATATGATCCAACCTTTCTTTTCGGTCTTGAAAATAATGTGGTTTGAAACTGTTGACTTCAACAAACGGATGATGCCACCTTAATTGGGACATCCTTGAAAGTTATAACGAAGGCTTACATTTTGGTTTTATTATTAGTCAGGGCGGCTTTTGTAACTTAAACCATACGATGCGTTATCTTTTAGAAAGGAAAATAATAATATGTATAAAAAAAATGGTGGAAGTATGCTTTGAATTTTTTTTTTTTTATATTTACTTACACAATTTTTCAAAATCTTGATGTAACATGGCGATCAATAGAATTGAATTAATAACTATGCTTGCGTGCGCTAAATCAAGTATTTATTTCTTTTAGAAAGCCTTGAGTTTATTTACAAGAAACCCTAGCTCATGTTGGTTTCTTTATTTAAAAGACCTACGAATAACGGTTCAATGATTTACCTGCTTAAGTAACTATAAGCGGTAACTTTGTGGTGTCACGTAGCACGAATGCTACGAGTTTGTAGCGCGCGATAGCCGACTTTCGTAGCATAGTATTTATCTGAATAATGTTAACAAACCGTTGCTCGTAGTTCATAGTAGCATAAGTACAATGACTGTAGTAGTACAAGATCAGTTGATTGTAGAGACTCGTTCTGAAGACATCTCTTTAATTTATCCTACCCCTTCCGTCACGCGTTGGTGTTGCAACGGTATATGTTATGCTTATTCTAAAAAATATTAAAATAATATACAAGTCTTATAAAAGAAAACTCTTCACAACGTTAAAAAAAGAATGAGGAAAATCACACTTTCACGCGTAGCTCGCGCGTATCTGCGAAACACTACGGCGTAGTTAGTAAGCTACGAAGAGGCGACCTGGAGGCCTCTTTTAGAATCACTCTCTTGGATATGGCGTGTGATTTTCATTCGAAAACGAACTAAAAATCAAAGAAAACTGAGCAAAATATATACACGATTTCTCACAAAAAAGAGTAATTTTTTTTTAATCACTCCAGTGTGGAATTAAACTAGTTTTTTTTTTTTAATCGAACACAAACCAGTGAATATCACACGCAACTTTGACGAGAGTGATTAAAAAGTAGTAGTAGTTTTAACTCTCTCGCTAGTATCGCAATAAAAATGAGATTTCGTAAGTGTATTCTATCAAAAAAACATTTTTGGCATCAGTATCGTTTGTACAAATCAACCCCTGAGTCGTTCATCGCTGACCAAAATAACACCCTGTAACATCGTGTTTTCAGCAAGGGTTTATTAGAAGTAATGTTAATGTGACTGTTTACGTTATGAAAGTATTTAAATACGTATTCTAGTTAGACTTCTACGAACTACTAATATTTCGAGTTAATTACTAAGCCATAGTTTCATTCGATATATTCTCAAGCATTTTTATTTGCCGATATAACGCTAGTATCTTATTACCAATATTTAAGCTACAATAACACCATTTTTCAAACTTTTTCCGATACAAGGTTCCGCCAAAAAGATGTTGTTAAAAGTTACCGAAGTTTCGTTCAATTTTGAAGTTTCCCAGACATTTTCCTTTTCAAATGATAAGGTTTCCGAAGAAACTAGTTTCGGATTCAATGAGCATAAAACATCATATTTCAGTACCCAATTTACAAGTTTAGGGTTTCAATACTTATTCATTAATGGACGCCACTCGATTGTCAGTGAAAATAATAATTAATTTTCTAAGCTGATGAAATTCGGCCGATCAGTTTCGACTTCTTGGTAACACCAATACACTGAACCTTGTGGTCTTCTCAATAAAAAAACTTGGTATTAAATACTCCAACAATTAAAAACCGAAAACAATCGTGAGTTTGTTATTCGGAAAACTATATTATACAGTCACCGTCAGATATTTTGTAGTACTCGTATTATTAATCAAATATTTCTGAACAGTCAAAATGTCAGAATGTTGTAGATATATCAATCAGGCCAACAAGAGGAGCTTGTAGTATACCTAGTATTTTAATAAAACATTTAAAATAAGATCTACCGTAGCCAAGTTTATTTATTATACTACACCTTAAAAAGTGCAATATTACCTATAGTAACAAAGATGTTGTTCGATTCGATTTTATATATTTTTAACTGTAATTACTGATCCTAATAGTTGCAAGCTATTTAAATGGTAATTTATCCATTGAATTTAAACTCTAGTTATTAAATGTATCTACAGATGTTATTTACCTAAAGTACCATTATTTGCTGTACCCTACAGGGTGTGCATTATGTGTGATATTGATTATGTAAATTGATACTCTATTATGTATTTGCAATAAATAAATGAATAAATGAAAAAAAATGGTTTTATTCTGTTGTTAGTAATTGTGAAATGTTTAATATATTTTGAGTATTATAATATTTAAATGGCTTTTGGTAGGACGACCACACTAGATGTAGTGATATCGGCAGGCAGGGGAATGAAGCTGAAGCCAGCGGCGCAGCAGAGTGGAGTCCCACCGGTCAGCCAGCACATTTGATCACCTAGTCTGCTACAAATTATCTGACGGTGACTTTTCAATGTACAGACAACAGTACGTCAAGGTAAACACTGCGGTATTTTACGCAGTTGTAATAAAGGCTAGTTTGCAACAAAACTGAGTTACTTGTGCTGGCGACTGCACTTTTTCTTATTATCATTAGTAAATAGGCCTATGTTCAGCATTGAAAGTTCTTTGGCTGGAAATGGTGATGGCCAGTGTAGAGATGACCTTCCTTTTATGACGACGACCTTCTTTTTGTGACTACACCCTGCTCAGCAATTACCAGCGTCCACTCCGTCCGGCTCTCGCATTGTAGACCATAGACCATAGACGTGGCATTCTAAGCAGTGTGACCACGAGATAGTGTATACCTACTTATGTATAGATACTCTGACAAACTCTACAGCCAATATAAAATATTAACCACAATCTGATTCTTCCTGAAGTAGCCTATTCTGACTAGGTTGGATATTTTCTGAACGTATGAAAAAACAGCAATAATAAAGGAAAAGAAGTGTTATATTTCAATACAAATGTCGAAGTCTTGAAAGAGATTTATTAAGGCGTCGACCAACCTGTAATCTCCATCACCAGCCTCTCACTTATTAAAATGTCCAATAAATATAGAATCGACACAATATAATTATGTTCAGTTGCGCCAAAGAACAAAAATACGAGTACACATGGTTGGAATCACCAGCACATCAGACTTTACATTTTTGCTCAAATTTAAATCGAATTCCATCTGCATAAGATTTGTGTTAACGTTGACGCGCTGCGCAAAATTTATATTAAATTTCCCATCATTTATGACAGCTTGAAAAAGTTAAGTGGTATTTCCAGCGTGACAGAAGGTCACATAATAAATAACAAGGAAATTAGAGTGACAGTGATTTGTTTCTTTTATTGTGCAGTATCTACACTTATATTAAAAAACCGGCTAAGTGTGAGTCGGACTCGCGCACTGAAGGTTCCATGCCAATTTTTACTGAATAAGGGAATCCACTTACTTCCGCTTAGCTAAAATACTACAATATTTTGTTGACAGCAAATATAACTTGTTTTTTCATAGTGTTTGTATAAAGAACAAAGTTATGTTTGCGGTTGTTGAAAATGTACTATATCTCAAAAACTGCTAGATCGATCCCGTCCGAACCAATTTTCGTTGAAAGTATTTTGTTAACAAGAAAATGGTTTATAAACCTCTATGTAATTTTTAAAGACCTATCCATAAACACCCCACATGCATAGGTTTGATAAAACAAAACTGGCCAAGTGCGAGTCGGATACGCGCACTGAGGGTTCCGTAACAACTGTACCGGAATTGGGGAATCCACTAACTTCCACTTAGTAAAATACCAGAATATTTTGTTGACAGCAAATATAACTTTGTTTTTCATAGTGTTTGTATGAAGAACAAAGTTATGTTTGCGGTTGTCGAAAATGTGCTATATCTCAAAAACTACTAGTTCGATCCCGTCTAAACCATTTTTTTTCAAAATTTACACTCGTTTAATTCAGAAGTTAGATGGGGGGGCGCCCATTTTACCACTTTGGAAACTTCTATCTACGAAACGTTTGACTTTAAAAGAAAATGGTTTTTGAAACCTCTAAATCATTTTAAAAGTCCAATCCATAGACGCATAGCTTTGATTTAAAAAAACTTTTTGGTTTTAGTTTCATGTATTCCTGACAAATGCCTCCTCTTAAATGACATTATTTTTTCATTTTTTGTGTGACAATCGTGAAGCGGTTAACAGGATACGTCTTTTTACCAAATTTCAATAGTGTGATGCTTATAGTTACAGAATAAAGTGGCTGTGACATACGGACGGACAGACAGACACACAGACTTGACGAAACTATAAGGGTTCCGTTTTTCGCCATTCGGCTACGAAACCCTAAAAACTGATTTAGTTTCATGTATGGGAGTAAAATATCATTATTATTCGGCAACGGAACCCTAAAAATCTGAAGAGTTTGTTAGTTTGTTTGAACGCGCTAATCTCAGGACCGATTTGAAAAAATATCTTTGTGTTAGATACTTATCGAAAAGGCTGCAGGCTAAGGTACTCGTATTACGCTACACAGAATCGCGGAAACAGACGCGGTGGATCGCTAGTAGTGGTATATAGTGGTTCAGAGTAGACATACTGTATCATCAATCACTTATGTACCGCTGCGGCTTCTGATAACTCACAATGGCTCTATTGTGCACCACATTCATTGTCCCACCGTATTCTAACTGACGCCCTGGTTGTCGCGATAAATAATTATGATTATGATATACTTCATCGAGCCTCTTCGTGCTTCGTAAGGCACGTTAAACCGTTGGTTCTGGCTAATATCGGTTTATATTAGTCGTTAAGCCTAGTCAGAGACCTTATGGGCGGCTTGATAACATCTGACAGCAGGGCGCGCTTGCCTTGAAAACACCTCCATCAACCCGCACTGAGCCCGCGTGGTGGAGTAAGGCTCAAACTACCTCATAGTTGAGGTAAGGCCTTTGCCCAGCAGTGGAATGTTACAGGCTAACTTTACTTACTTCATCGGGTTGTTGGCAGCACACAGAAATAGGTAACGTTCATGGAATACAGTAAAAATGCCCACAAATAAAAATTGAACTACCTTCAAAAACAAACGCTTAAAGGACTCATCATCATCATTATCAGCCAAAGGACGTCCACTGCTGAACATAGGCCTCCCCCACGGCTTTCCACAGCGACCGATCACTAGCGGTCTGCATCCAGTTTGATCCTGCGATCTGTACCGTTGTACATCTATAACGTGTAATAAATTGAGTACCTTAATATATTTAGTATTCATCGGATCCACATTAACATTTTCATCACATTATCTTTGTTTTTCCATGCTTTCATTTCCTTTTGCTGGTTCGTTTGCTGTAAACACGAACATAAGAGTTAATCATAGATTCTATCTACCATAACGCAGTTCGTATTTTCTCCCTAAAAAGTCGTACTGTAGACATTAAACTATAGGCATTACCTGCCTTTCTACTCTTCTTATTACTATTACTCTGTATTTTTGGATTATTGATGTTTTCTAATCCTTTTTGAACAATATTTATTGTGAATCTAAAAATGTCAAACTTTCAAAGCTCTGTTATTCTACTTTTCTTTACATAATACTGTAAAAATAGCTGTGTTTTACCTTTGTTTGCAATTTTCCTTTAATTTGCATTGGGTGATGATTCGTTTTCCTGTATTTTCGTAATTTGCTTGATTTGTGACAGTATTTTTATCTTTATTGACGTGGTTGTTATGACAATATCTTTCAAAGTCTGACAACTTCTATCAAAGTTTATTACTTTTTCGGGTTTAATCCTCTGTAAACCACCAGTATTCATGTTCTATTTTTGAACCTACCTTGATCTAAATTTGAACGGCCCCGGCCCCCTATATAAGCATTAATTTTTGTCATTCAATTCATTCGATTCCGAGTTCTAAGCTCGAACAGTTCTATTATACTTCAAAAATACTCTACATCTTCCCTCAAGAAGTCTTGAAGAACCGCCGGTGACTACTGAAACACCTCCTCACGCTAGGGGAGGGACCGGACACCGGAGGAGTATCCAAGCACATTGACTGCAGTAACACCTCCTCGCTCTAGGGGAGGGACCTGTCTCCTTCTCGGAAGAGGATCCGAGACCAAGTACTTCTGGCACTCCAACTGATCATAACATTTTCTATATAGTGCCCGTTACCCTCATTACTGCACATCGGCGTCTCTGCTCTTCACGGCGCCTGTCACCGCTGCACATCGGCGTCACTGCTCTTCACGGCGCCTGACACCGCTGCACATCGGCGTCACTGCTCTTCACAGCGCCTGTCACCGCTACACATCAGCGTCGCTGCTACCTCCGCTGTGTCGGCCCTGCACTCCGACGCCGCCCCTTTGCTGCCCCAGGACAATACTTATTGAAGATTTGAAGATACTTACTCACGCCCACTGCACTTTACTTACATTCATACAGACATCACCTCATCTCATTTTTCGGTACTGTATTCTTTTTGTTGTAATATAAATTCTATTCCCTCTTCTACCTCTTTCTTTTACCTTCTTCTACTTCTCCACATTTGTCGCTTCACGACAGATCTTTATAAGGTCGTCTGTCCATCTTGTTGGTGGACGTCCTACGCTGCGTCTTTGGTCGAAGGGTCTCCAATCTAGAACTTTCCTGCCCCAACGGCCATCAGTTCTTCGCGCTATGTGCCCTGCCCATTGCCACTTGAGCTTACTGATTCTCAAGGCTTTGTCCGTTACCTTAGTTCTTCTACATATCTCCTCATTTCAGATTCGATCCTGTAGAGAAACACCCAGCATAGCCCTTTCCATCGCTCGTTGTGTGATTTTGAGCTTCATTATAAGGCCCATAGTAAGAGACCATGTTTCGGATCCGTATGTCATCACTGGTAACACACACTGGTTGAAGACTTTCGTCTTCAGACACTGAGGTAGATGAGATGAGAAGACACTCTTGCGCAATTTCCCGAACGCTGCCCAGCCGAGTTGGATTCGTCGATTGACCTCTTTCTCGAAGTTGGACCTACCCAATTGGATCACTTGTCCCAGGTAGACGTACTCGTCGACAACGGATACTGGAGTGGGTACGACAAGGGAGTTCGACATAATTTTCGTCTTTTCCATGTTCATTTTAAGACCCACTTGTTGGGATACTCGGTCAAGGTCTTCGAGCATAGTGCCAAGATCGTCCAGCGTCTTTGCCACAACAACTATATCATCGGCAAATCTGAGGTGTGTGATGTATTCGCCATTAACATTGATGCCGATTCCTTCCCATTCCAGAAGTTTGAAAGCGTCTTCCAATGCCGCTGTGAACAGTTTCGGAGATATGACATCTCCCTGTCTCACACCTCTCCGCAATGGAATCGCCTTCGTGTTCTGCTCCTGTACTCGGACCGACATTAGACTTAAAGGACTAAATAACGCTAATAGGAGAAGCAAACTCATTTGAGGTCGAGTCGGTGCATGATGTCAACTTTAACGGATAGCAGCAGTCTACGTAAGCGCATCCTGCACCGACTTCAAACGAGATATTTTTTTCCTATTAGCGTCATTTTAGTCCGTTTAGTGTTTGTTTTTTAAGGTTGTTAAATTTTTATGAAAAATAAATTTGTTCTTTTTGTTTTTTATTTAAGTTAAAATGTACCCTGGCCTTTTGAATTTATTCTAATGAAGAATCTGACTGAGTCTTCATTAGAAACCTCTATACCAATAAAATTAATGTGTACGCGCTACAAATAAAATATTATTAGAAAATTTTAATTTCCCTCGTGAATTCATAAAGAAAAATTCTTGGGAATTCGTTAATTAATTGGTTAAGAGCTAAATCGAGTGAATTGGAAAGTTTGCATGTTCCTGATTGCTTGTTATGTTTCACCATCTAATTTGTTTGCGAGGCGACTGCGAAGAATTAAAAATTCAGCCAACCACGTTCAAAAATACACTTTTAACACGTATTTGTAGAAGTCATATTTCCGTGGAGGCTAAAAGTATGAGAAATAAAGTGGGAGCTGTCGAACGGAATTCAATTTTATCAACAAAGGTTCAGAGGAGATATTGGTGTGACTGAGGTCACCGGGGTTTTCAAAGGCTGCTAATGTACGTACAGTCACACATCAGGATGTCCATTTTTGTTAAAAACTAACCCTTATCACAACTGCGTACGATACTGTAGTGTTTACTTTGACGTGCCGTTGACTGTACTTGATTCGATTTGGAAGGGTCACCTATAATTTAATGTTGGGATTATTGGCATTATTGTTTCACTATCACTACTAGCAATCCGTCTAGAGTTGATTTACAGGATATGAAAGAAGAAGAAAATAAATCTTTATTAATAAATTGATTCGATTTTGAAAATATATTATGTTTTTTGCTTGAGCGCGCAATTCTCAGAAACTACTGGACCGGTTTGAAAAGTATTTTTTTGTTGTTTAGCTTATGAATTGAGAAACGTTTAACCTATTTCTTATTACCTACTGATTCCTAATACTATTATTAGGAATTTCTTTGAATGTAAAAAGTGAAACATCTATTTATACCATTGATGCAAATAAATATGATTATGATAAAACATTACGCTGCAACGGGAGGGGAGGGAGCAAACTTAAAACACGCGTT
Source organism: Pyrausta purpuralis (assembly GCA_963924145.1). NCBI lineage: Eukaryota > Metazoa > Arthropoda > Insecta > Lepidoptera > Crambidae > Pyrausta > Pyrausta purpuralis. Next base: position 17,383,861 of record OZ001660.1, read on the forward strand.
CGAAGTCGCAGGGGAACGCTATGTATAATATGCATCAAGAATACAAGATATAATATCTTGTATTCTTTTTAATACAAGCACTACATTAATATTAGTATTACCAAAATGGCTTCTTATTTATTGAATAATTAGTTCAGACAAATTCTTGAGCACTAACCTACAGTATAAATGAGCAATAAATAAATTTATAGATAAGTACAGGAAATTTGCACCGTGGGACCTAAGGGCAAAAGGAAGGTGATGACGAACCAGGGTAAAGGGTTGGTTTTCTCACTGCCAGTCCAGCAGACTCACTAGACTAATTACGGTTGATGGCTAAAGGTGTCTTGGCTACTGTGAGTGAAAATACGTTAACAAGGAGCAATGATAACTCAATGCAGTAGTAGATGTAGATGCAGAGTATTTTTTTTGTATTTACAAATTTACATTCTTTTTATTCAGTTTTTGCCAAGCTAATTAGCCAAGCGGTTAATTGATTGTACGGGTGACCGGAGAGCTGGCGCATTTCGAGGTCAAAGGATTAGTTTAGCAATCCAAAGAGGAAACGCAGCCAGCCTTCATGGCACAATGCTATTCCAGGTTCCAGTTTTATTTTATTTTATTTATAACAGTTTATTTATTTATATTAATTTAGGTTAAGGTTTAGTTTTTAACTAACATACACATTGATAATTCATAACTAATGTTTCATCTTCAGATGCATTTTTTTGCAGTTGCTTCATGTAGGTCGCTGACGAAGAGTTCAATGTTCATCTGAACAACAAACACGGTGAAAAATATCTTCATTTTCTTTTGAATCTCTGCGTAGAACACCAGAATATGTTACTATTAAAATGTTTTGTTCAGTTGCCCTTCAAATACGGAACCCTACAAAAACACAAAACATCTTCGAAATACAGCGTAATTCTTCACTCGCTCGCCGAGACCATCATGTTAACTTGTTGAAAATTTTTGATTTAGCTAATTTGGTGCAAATTACCACAGCACAAGTTAGTTAGCAAAAACCCAAAGTTAAATTGGAATGCTGATGCGATTTGTACGGGCAACACGAATAGATGTTGAGCTATTTTTTATGGTCGGTGAAACGCGAATTTCCCTGTTGGTTCCAAATGATTGATGTCTTGAAGTTGTACTAAATTTTTTGCCTTGACTATGAACAGGATGGCCTCTTTGTCTTAAACTTTCAGAGGAAAAAACAGAATTATTCTGGTTTTGTTCTCGATTTTTGACATACGTGATATACGTATACTATGAACAAGGGCCTGTTTTATTTTTACCGATCATTTTAAAACAAAGAAGGAAAATAATTGGAAGTTTATGTGTGTTTCGTTGGAATTTTATAATATTTGAGTATAATGATCTATGAAGGCTTCCAAACACGTGCGCAAAATTTAGTGAGTGTATGTATGTTTGTCTACGGATTTCTCGAGAACGAGAAGTTATAGTGAGATGCACTTAACTTAACTTTTTTAGATAACAAATGCTTATAATACCTTGTCATTGATCAAATAAGCAAAATAATCTATATTACTCATTGTTTTCTCCAGTACCAAACAAAAGGGACGTTAAAACAATTTTCTTTGAATCAATCACAAACACATCACATCAACCAGTATTACTCTTACAATAAACCACGATTGCACTCACGATTATTGTGGTTCCTGATTTCCCTTCTGAGGTTAGCTCAACACAAACACCTCTAGCTTGTTCCATCTAATATTATAGAATAGAGGTGAGAAAAACATGGTTGCACTGTTACAATAAATAGTTTTTTTTAGAACTGTGTCAAAAATAGCAGTGAGTCATTTAATTTCTGCATTGAGTGCTAGTTATTGGCTAGCGCTACTGTTTAAGTACTAAACCAGCAGACGCGGGTTCGATTCCCGCAAGGGAAAAATGTTTGTGTGATAAACACTAACATTTGTACCTAGGTCATGGATATATATAAGTATTTTTTATAGTATTTAAGAAGACTCATAATCGTTGTGTAAGAATATTATTAGGTACCTACTTCGAAACCAGATAATTGATGTGCATCATTTCTAGTCTGGTGCATGATTTATTCATATTTACTATCAAATTCCTCATTATTGGCACTGGTAAATGGTATAATTGTCAATTGATGGTGTTGATGATGCTATGTAAGAAATATCTACAAATATGACCATGGCTTCCATTCAATTTGGTATGATTCCAAGGATTATTTTCCACCTCTTGTATTACAAATTCGGAACTGGTTTAGTTTATAAATTCTGTCTGTTCACATCTCTATTTCAACACCAGTTCCATTAGCAGATGAAACTTATAGATATCACGATTGGGGTTAAGTTTTTATCGACTGTAAAAAGCACGGAAGTTTTGCGTTCTGATAGAATATTATTCACATTCATATCCTAAGTCAAGTACTTTTCAATGCATATTTTAAAAGTATTGGATAAAAATATTCATTATTAAATTGGTATATGATAAATTTTTATATTGGTATATGATTGATAAACCTAAAAATAGGCTGTGACAAAAGTTTTTTCAAGTACAGTTACCTTCTTACTGACTTCAAAAAAGGAGGTAAATCATTTAATATGTATGTACGTGATACCGTTAGAATTGTAGAAAAAATAAATGAAATTTGCGTATGTTGATCTAGGAAAACTGTCAAAATTTCGTACGTGTGTGTGATCACATTTTTTTAAAAATATTTTCTTTCGAATTGTAATTTTGAAGGTTTTGGTTTGCTCAAAATGTAATGTAATATTAGTCTGAGGAAACTTTATTGGTTTTGGTGTTATCTTTAGGTGTTATATATATTCATTTCATAATAACTGTATGTTTTCCTAAAAATAAAAATAAAATAAAAATGTATGTCAGACATACATACACATATGCCTGTCTATCGGTCTTTTACAGGCTTTATTTTGGGAAGTGTGCGCAAGATCTCCATGACCATGATCTCCTTTACCCCCCTTTTACCACCGCACGTCTAGATACTCTGCGGGGTTCCACCCATACCGTATAGATATTCCACTGCTGCAAACTAATCCCTTTTCGTCGTCCTTGATAATGCCTACAGCCGAGATCTCTGCCCGCATCAGTATTCCGCAAGAAATATAACTCGAAGACTTTCAAATTTAGAGTGAACAGGCTTCTTTTGGGTGAGCTCGCTCCATCGTCGACTCTGTCTAAGCCCAATAATGTCTAGGCTTGAGTCAAGAGCAAACCTATATCGATTATAATTAAAAATATAATATTCTTCTATTGATAATATTCGTTTACATTGAACTGCCTGGAACTTGAACATATAAAACAGGATCGCAATACACACCTGTAACAGTAAAATTTTGGACTCAATTGTAACTCAATCTGAGGAAATATTGTATTTATATGGAACCGGTTTAAAAAAATGCTTATAATTCAACGTTGACTATACACGTTTCGCATGAATATCGTTAACGGAACCCTTTTCTATAATGCGAGTTTTTATTCGTTTAATGTCGTTGGCTTGAGTTTTCAATATCAGGAGAAACCTTGAGCGAAAGTCTGATTCTGAGTAAGTGCAACGGAACCGATATTTCAGATTTTCTAACTGCTTACTATGAGTAGTACTGGTATATTTTAAACGTGAAGTAACATGAAAGTGCCTAGATATTACAATTGGCTGAGATCTTATGATTTAAGGTTCGGTCGCGTCTAACCAAATTTTGTCAAAAATCGCTTGAAAACACGACAAAAATTTACGTCACGACTACATTACGAGCAATCGATTTTGACCCTTATTGGTGGTTGGGTGCAGTGTGCGGTATAGGCTTTAAAAATAACCGCTGTATAATGATTTTTGTAAATAAATATAAATTTAAATATCACCTCTTAGGTTTTGTTACTGGCTTTTCCAAAAGGTAGATGAATATGAAAACAAAAGTAAATATTCAGATTCACAGCATACACAGAATAGTTCCTCCGTCGCATGCAGCTCATATATTTTGTTTGCAGTCGAGAATGTAGACTGTGTGTTTACACTATGATTCAGTGAAGTTGTCTATGTTAGGCTACATCCAAGCATACCAGAAACTTAAGCTCTGGCAACGGCTAACAGTGAGTTTAGGATAGAACTTGTATATACGGTAATTGGATCACATCTTTCTTACAACATTGCAATCTATGTGGTTAAATAATAATTATTGGAGGTTGCGATAATTTGATAGATTGTTTCACATCCAATACCTGTCATTTACATTCTTATAGTGGATTCACATAGCACGTTTGGCTTTACAGTCCAATGACTTGTCAAATACTAATTTTGATTGATGCAACCGGGCTGTGAGAAGCCTTAAATGTGGTCATCATGGTATTGAACTTTATTTCTTCAACAGTCAAGGTACAAAAATATTTTCGAGAATTGGTGCCTTTTAGCCATAGACGAATAAGTACTAACCAACGAATAATAATTCAAACATGAAACGTCATCTCGTACCGTTATTTGATCTATTGATTCCATATTGGTAACCAGAACTTATCAGGACATTGTGAAACAGACCGATAGTCGAATGTAAATAGATGGTAATATACCATCATATACTCGTATACACGCCGTTCTGCAGCCTTTAATTGCCTCGGTGGCGCAGCGGCATAAGGGTTGCACTTTATAGTGACGGCTGCGCCAGAGGTCCCGGGTTCAATCCCCAGGTCGGGCTGAAAAATATATACCTGGGATTTTCTATTCAGAAATTCCGATAATCCCAGAGTTTGGAATTTGGCGTTGTTCTACCCCCAAGCCTCGGAAAGCACGTAAAGCCGTTGGTCCTGCGCCTGATTTCTTTGGTCGTGTTAGATTACTCTCCCATGGGGCTACGAGAGTGAAAGGAATAGAGAGTGCACCTGTGTTTGCGTTGCGCACACAATTGTGCACTATAATATGTGCCACCGTTGTTGAAATCGGCTAGGGAAACTATTATTATACGCCGTTCCGAAGATTTTAATAGCAACTTGTTTCTCAAGACCATTGACAGAACTCTCGATATCTGCCCACTACCTTGAATAGATTGTAAAATTTTGGTGAACGTTATTATTTTGTAGTTTAAATTTTATTTGAATTAAAATTTACTTACTGTTGCGGACGTAAATTATTTATTATACAATGATATTTTATGAACACTATTTATAGATTATAGTCTAGTCCTATATGTTTCATTGCCATGTTTTGTAAGTCACCGGCTGTAACCTTTCTGTGTACTAAGAATAAGAAAAAAAATGCTGAAAATATTTTTGAGTTTCAAACATAAATGAAACAATTACCTAGGCACTTTGAATTTTGAATCTATAACAATTTGTTCACATAATAAACAAGATTAATTATGACGAATGATGTTTCTTCAGTTTTGCTGCAAAAACTAAATATTATTAAAAAAAAAACAAATAGCAAGTCAAGCAATACGGTAGTGATTATTAATTTGTAACAGAAATATATAACCTGATGAAGGTCTTCTGTCAGGTGGTAGTGCTTCTTACCATACGGCGATTGCGTATGTCACTATTACAATATACATTATCTTAAGTTAGATAAATGGATAGTTACACAGAATAATAATAGTTACATAGATTATAATAGGAGCTATTTACGTAGACAAACGAAAATGAGCAAAGTCAAAGAAAAAATAAGTACGATCCTCTAACAAGACAGGCGTGACTGGCTTTCTGCTGATTGATGTAGTGGCCTTACTTACTAAGTTTTTGTTTACTTGTAATGGTGTTTACGTGATGATTTCCGATCCTACATCGCCCCACACATTTACTTAGTTCTGTAATCGGATTCTTAAAGTATTAAATCACATATTCACTATGTGGGTCTTATGTAACCCCAGTATATTCTCTAAACCATAAATTCACTTCGTCTTATGTTCAATACATCATAATTTATACACCTACTTCGAGTTATGATAGACATTGGTCATGTAAATGCCGGAAGTGTGTTTTGATGATATTTGAATTAATTGGATTAAACTTTAGATGGTTTATTATTTATAATTTTATTCATTATAACTTAATTATTTATAGACTATTGGAACACTCTTTTGAATTCTATGTCTGCCGTATAACAAATGGTCATTTTGGCGTCAAAAGGAAGTTGATTCTGATTCGATCGTTGAGAGAATAGAGTTATTTCAAATATTGTAACTATTGAAATAATAATCTTTATGGCTAACTTCATTTAGGGCGATTAATTACTAAATAAATCATAAATTAACATATTTAATTAGCAAATGGTTTAACCCAACAAATCAATATTTTACTAAATGTTCAGATATGGAAATGGATGCTATCCCCACTGTATTTCTACAGTTGTTCAGGGTTTAGATTTATATAAAAGTTTGTTTGTGATAAATAGATTTAACCTCTTTTTTGCATTTCTCAGATGACTGCTATTTTAAATAATAATCAACTGTGATATTATTTGATTGTTATGAATACATTGATTAATGAACTAAATACTAAAGCGATTGTATTAACATTACTATTGCACATCACTTGCAAATTCTATGCATTCGGTCAAAGGGGCACGGTTCATGATACGATAGATAAGAACGCGATATAGAAGCTTCGATTTAAAATTAATCAAATTCTCATTGTTTCACTATTAAATTTTAGATCAACAGAAATTTATAGTCATGATATATCATGATCTCTGTCAAATGACTGATAGATTTGTATTAGCAAAAACAGTTCGCGCTTATTTAGTTTGATGAATTTTGTGTTTGTTCGGAAACATCAGAATCTATTATACATATAACAGGATTTGTAAAGGAAATGTGCGTAATATCTAAAATAGAGTAAATGGTGTCTTAAACTTATGTTTATTTAGGTGGTCAGTTAGTCTGTTAAACAGTTCATTCATGCAAATCAATTCAAAACGAGACTATTCAAATTCAAATGGGAGTTTCCACTATAATTTTACAGATATTAAATTCCCACGAATATTTGCGACGGAAACTTTCTACTTAGATAGCGTCTGTTTTCTGCTAGCAAGTACAATAGCTTCCAGCATCTGTTTTGAGCAGCTACAATTTCAGAGCTGTTATTTTATTTATTTACTTTGTAGATTCGTGAACCATGTAACAGGAATAACCCACTATGATAATTTTAATAATTTCATTCATTTTGTACCAACCGAAATAATGTTTTCAAGCTACTTGAGTTCTTGACTAGGTTTGCACTTTATATCCTTTCAAAAATCGTAGTCATGAAATCATATTTCATTTTCCCCATTTTAAAATAAATTCTTTTTTAAGTATTTTGATAGAGTCACATGGTAAAGAAAATTAATTAATTTAGTGCACCATTGCTTTTTATGTCGAACTTTAAGTAAAACTTCGTTTCACTAACGACAGGGCCTGCCCAGCCCAGGCATTCGAGGCCGAGACAAAATCCCACATAGCAAAAGTCATGAAAATCGGTCAACCCGTCTTGAGTTATAAGTTTTATAACCACGAGTCGATTTCACCAACGTCTGGTTATTACTATCGAAGTTATCCTCGAATACAATACAAAACGCCTGCATGAAAAACGTCACCTATTTATCAACAATCATTTATGTAAATGTCATTTTAAAACCGGTCGTTTTATACTTACGGATAAATCATGGTATCTGACGTTGGTAAAATCGACTCTTGCACAATTTCCTACTATGTATAAGGATATTGTAAACCCATAATTGCAAACCATACAGCTTCAGAAAAAGGTCCATAATAATAAGGGCTGCGATGCATGCTAGTAAAATGGACCAGTAGTCTGCATGCCAGTTAATGGCATGTGGTAGTTAAGCAATTTGCATCCTTGCATTCCTATATACTGTGAATCTAACAAAGTAGGTATTGAAAGAGCTGAAAAGTCTAATATAATAGTGCACAGTGTGCACTGCACAGTGCGCCTGATTAGCACTAGTGGAGCTTCGGGTCACGTGGGTCCCTTTTGTGTCACAATTTCTATTAAATAAGCTTTCTTTAAGGAAAAATGGATCTTTCGTGCAAGGACCTAGTGTTGGATTTTGATGTGTGGTTATGTTTAGAAAATGTAGCGGAAAGTAAGATTAAATTTGTGATTAAATTAATATTGGAAAAGCAATTTGAAATGTATACGTATTTGTCAAGTCTTTCTTTCCATGATGTAAAAAGACACATTATTCTGAAACTTTAAGTATTCAATTTGGTAGGTAGGTAGGTGTATTATACTGCGTCGTTGCATCCTCGAGATTTATAAATTTACTATGTAGTCCACTCTTCATTGTACCGGGCATCAAGCACATGTTTAGAGAAAAATAAATAAAAAATAAAGCATTGTTTTGACCTCCCTAGTCTGTAGTTCCGCTCGCTGCCACCGCGCCATAGTGGCGCCCGCGCGCATTCCTATCTTCATTCGCTTGATTTGTGCGGGCATCGTAGCAACGATTTATCGTTACGTACGAAAGTTAAAAAGTTATAGTGCAAATAATCAACCAGTTTACTAAAGAGTGTTCGGTATGGGGAAGCGAAAACATAAGGAATCTCAAGACTATATTAAGAAAAAGATTCGAAGAGTGGAAAACGCCTACGTCGTCGTCGTTATGATTCGGATACCAGTGATGACTGTGAGTTTATTTTTACATTATACTTGATGAAATTTGAGGTTAATTAGTAATATTTAACCATTTTGAAATGTTTTAAGATAGTGAATAATCATCGTGCAATATTTTAGTAGCAAATAATCATCGTACAATATTTTAGTAGCAAAATAATTTTAAAACTACCTTACAAGAAGTTTATATTTTTCCCAAATTAAAATAATTACATTAATGATTTGTTTACGTATGGCATATGGAATGTATGTACTACTAGTGATGTTCAAACAATAGGTTTTTCCAAAATATCTAGAAATCATGATCATACAATGGTGTTTTAAATCTGTATTGATTGATTGCTGAGCCGATGTGTAAATGTATATTAATTTCCACCTTTTCACTATGTGCCTTTGTACGCGATCATAGTCGTGTACTATTTAGTACTACGATGCGATCGTAGTCATATTTAGTCATTTAGTACCGTGATGCGATCACGGTCAGACTTTAAATCCTGAAGCATTTACGTGTTATGATGCGATCATAACCTATGCTTTAATATTGTTTGGCAGACCGCAACCAATGTGACGGGACCCCGGCGCACTTACATGACGATGACGAAAATTCCAATAGGGTTGAAATTGAATCTGATATGTCAAGTCCTCGATCTAGTATGCGATCTGCGATTCATGTGGTCGAAATTCACAATGAAAAACGGACAATTGAAGACAACTTACCTGAAAATACCTTAACAGCGCTCTGTGCTTCTGCCGTTGATCCTTTACTATCGAAAAGTCAATCAGATATTGCTGCAGCAGAAATAACCACTGATACATCTTCCCTCCCAAGTATTCCTGTGGATATACTTGAGGCTTTGGGAAATCCAAAAGGGAAACAAGAGTATCTTTGGTCCAAAAAATCAAGAGGAAATCTCTAAACGATGGGGGCGTATTCTATGCGAAGGCCTGAATAAAGACCAGAAGAAGGATTTATTAGAGAAAATCCTTGTTCCTGAGAATTTCAAATTGGTGAAAGCTCCAAAATTAAATCCTGAAATATCAGCTGTGTTATCAGAAACATCTAGAAATCGTGATAAGCGATTAGAAAAAGCCCAAAATAATCTTGGACTGGGTATCACTGCGTTGACAAATTTGATCTCGTCGCTTATAGAAAATGACATTGACAAAATGGAGATAATAAGACGATTATCAGAGTCAAATCAAATTCTGCTTGATTTACATTTTGAAAATACGCTTAATAGAAGAAAACTGATTACATATACACAAGACAAAAAATCTTAGGTATTATACAAGAGGTACAGAGAGATTCACTACTTTTTGGCGAGAACCTTTCTGAAAAAATCAAGGCTTCGAAGTCAGCCGAAAAATCTGGCCTTCAAATTAAGAAGGCTCACACTACTGTCGACGCCACGAGGAAGACGGACCAACAGGGAAACTGGCGGGGCCCACCTCGTCAATCGCAACGCGGTATCCGGCGAGGTGGGGCCAGGAGCCAACCAGCATATCGCCCTCCTGCGAAGAAGCTTGTCCAAGCGACCGATCGTCCACGCGACTCATCCAAGAACCAATCGAAACAGCAAACCAGCAAGAACCAATAGAGGTACCTAACCATTCGGGTAGGTTAAAGAACTTTCTCGAAAGTTGGAAGTCTATTACCAATGATTCTATAATTTTGAAAATTATATCTGGATATAGAATTCCTCTAGTGAAACCAGTTTTGCAAGGTCCAGTGCCTACAAATACGAATTTTTCTCATTCAGAAAAACTAAATTTGCTTATAGAAATTCAAAAATTAATTGACATTGGTGCAATTATTCCCTGCAATGATGATCCGAGTCAGTTCTTATCTAAGATATTCCTTATTCCTAAATCAGATGGCACATATAGATTTATCCTTAATCTCAAATCCTTCAAAAATATGTGGAAACGTGCCATTTTAAAATGGAGGATTACCGTACAGCAACTAAACTAATGTCCCAAAATTGTTACATGGCTAGCGTTGACCTAAAAGACGCATACTTTCTTATAAATATGCACGAATCCTCCAAAAAGTATTTAAGATTTAAATTTGAGCAACAGACATATGAATTTCAGTGCCTTCCGTTTGGTCTCTCGTCAGCTCCATACATATTTACAAAATTACTTAAACCAGTTGTCAGTTATCTCAGAAGTAAAGGTCTTTTTATCGTTAACTATTTGGATGATTTTCTCTGCTTAGGAATCTCGTATTCTGATTGCATTAAGTGCGTTTCCGAAACTGTAAATCTACTGATCAAGTTAGGCTTTGTCATTAACCACCAAAAAAGTCAACTAGTACCTAGTCAGTGTCAGAAATTCCTAGGTTTTGAACTAAATTCAGTTAATATGACATTAGGTCTTCCTTTAGAAAAGCGAAATAAAATATTCAATCTCGTGCAGGATGTTTCTAAACGAAAAATCATTTTCATTAGAGATTTTGCTCAATTATTAGGTGTACTAACTTCAGCTTGTCCTGCTATAGCCTATGGATGGATGTACACAAAGCTCATGGAACGGGATAAATTCTTAGCTCTAAGACAATCAAATGATAATTATGATTGTAAAATGGTTATTCCAAGTACTTTAGATGATGATTTTCTCTGGTGGATGCAAAATGTAATGGCAAGCACTAATTTAATACGTCGCAGCAAATACTCGTTGGAGATTTTTTCAGATCCTTGTCAGGATGGGGCGTAATGTGTAACGGTGAACGATCAAATGGATTTTGGGACTCAAGTGAATCCCAAAATCACATAAATTTATTAGAATTGAAAGCAGCCTTTATAGGCTTACAATGTTTCGCTACTGATATTCGCGATTCGGAAATACTATTACGCATTGACAATACAGTAACCATTTCATATATAAATAGAATGGGGGGTATTCAATACAGCCATTTAAATGACATTGCACGTCAAATTTGGAAATGGTGTGAAGATAGACAACTATACGTCTTTGCATCATATATCAAATCTAAAGATAATATAGAGGCTGACGAGGAATCTAGACGAACGAATATTGATACAGAATGGAACTTATCTTTCGAAGCATTTTCAGATATAGTTAATGAGTTCGGAAAGCCAGATATAGATCTTTTCGCTACTCGTTTGAATACAAAATGTGAGAAATACATCTCGTGGAAAAGAGATCCTTCTGCTTTTAATGTAGATGCTTTCACAGTTGACTGGAACTCTTATTTCTTTTACTCGTTCCCTCCTTTCTCTCTTATCTTGAAATACCTTCGAAAAATAATTAATGATCGAGCTACCGGTATAATGGTAGTTCCCTTCTGGGTTAGCCAACCGTGGTACCCCTTGTTTCAATCTTTGATGTGACAGGAACCAATTTATTTTCATCCTGATCGTAATTTATTACTGTCTCCTTCCAGGGAACCTCATCCGAGATGGAAAACTCTTACCCTGGTGTCGTGTCAGTTATCAGGTCAGCTTTTGCACGACAATCACTACACCCAAAAACTATAGATATTATGATAGAATCACTTTCAAAAAGTTCTCTGTAGCAATATAATGTCGCATTAAAGAAATGGTGGGTTTTTGCCAAACTAGAGACAATGATCCGTTTCAAAACAACTTACCCTTCTTAATGGAGTTTTTGATAAACGAATTTACTAAAGGAGCTAATTATTCAAGTCTCAATACCGTACGATCAGCATTGGCTTTAATATTTGGTAAAAAGTTTAGTGAAAATGACATTGTTAAAAGATTTTTAAAAGGAGTTTTTCGATCTAGACCTAGTTTTCCAAGATACTAGACTACGTGGGACCCAAATATTATATTAGATTTTGTATCAAATTTATTTCCTAACGATAATTTGACATTAGGGCAAATCACTAAAAAATTGGCAGTTCTACTCGCATTGTCGTCAGGATAACGAGTCCAGACATTGCCACTTATTAGAGTATCGAATATCAAAATTACGAATTCAAATATTGAAATTGTAATAAACGATTTGATTAAAACTTCGACACCTGGTCGTCCTATGCCTCGATTGGTAATTCCATTTTTTCCCAATCGTATACAAATATGTCCAGCAAACACACTATCTTCTTATTTGGAAGTGACACAAAATTTACGATCAGATTCCAACACAGACCGCCTTTTCTTAACTACCAAGAAACCATTTCACAATGCTAGTTCGTCTACTCTAAGCAGATGGATTAAAGAGATAATGAAAGAGAGCGGAATAGATGTAGAAGTTTTTTCAGCACACAGCACGCGTCACGGCATCGACGTCGGCAGCTCATCGACATGGCCTGCCTATAGATGTCATTAATGATTGTACGTGATAGTGCATTTGCGGAAGCAGTTTATGATTGTACGTAATTGAATTAAATACAACTCACTGGTTACTTTAGTTAGGAATGTAATGTTTGACAAGATTGTTAATGTCTTTATTTAGTTATATCTCAAAATAAAAGATTTTGTTTATTGCTATCAAACTCATCTATTTATTTTATTTTGAAAAATTTTGCAATGATTAGCTCTAAACATCCTACATAGTAAATTTATAAATCTCGAGGATGCAACGACGCAGTATAATTGATGGTTAAACAAACTTACCTTGTGACGTTTGACCATAATTATACGAGGCGTTGCATCCAAAGAGATTTATAATCCCTCCCTCTGCTTACCCAGATTTGCAATAAGGCAAATCACCCTACAATATTGCAAAATTAAGCTCTAAAGGAATGAAGATAGGAATGCGCGCGGGCGCCACTATGGCGCGGTGGCAGCGAGCGGAACTACAGACTAGGGAGGTCAAAACAATGCTTTATTTTTTATTTATTTTTCTCTAAACATGTGCTTGATGCCCGGTACAATGAAGAGTGGACTACATAGTAAATTTATAAATCTCTTTGGATGCAACGCCTCGTATAATTATGGTCAAACGTCACAAGGTAAGTTTGTTTAACCATCAATTATATTAACTACTTTACGTTTGTGAAAAAAAAAACTATAATAGGAGCCGAAATAATAAATGCATATATAAATGCGTCTTTTAAAACGAAATATAGATTTCTAAATTGGAATTGGATTGGAAGATAGATGCTTCCTTAGTGGTATAATGGACGCCCCCTCTAACTTTTAAACTAAGCAAGTGACAATTCAGATAATTGGGTAATACAAATACTTTCAAAGAAAATAGAATAAAACGAGGTCGAATCGGTTGTTTTTGAAATGTCTAAAGAAAAACAAAGTTATCTATGCACTCAATTAAGTGTGGTTTATTTGCTTAGTGCGAGTAGTTGAACCCCTAATTAAAAGTAGCTACGGAACCCTTGGTGCACAAGTCCGTCTCGTTGCCCGTGAGCCAGTTTCTTATAATTTGACCTTCCCATTGATAAAATTAGCGCTTTGTCTTGTAACGTTGTATATTTTTGTCTAAGTTCGCGTGAAACGAAAAGCTAAATGGATGTAGGACTCCAATCCATTCACTCTTATATCCACTCGTGAAATTTTGGCATAGATATGATGGATGCTGACACTGACATTTGTCAAGTGTGACAGCTGCTGTTTTTTTCCGGTTCCGCTACTGTTGGTCGTGCGTCGGAGTGGAGCGTGTGTTAAAATGTAAAAAAGTATAAATTTTGATTACGGGGCACGCCCCATTTATTTTGTAGTTTGATAGTTATTCCTGACGCCGCCAACATGTCAATTTGGATGAATGAAATTCGAAAATGATTTGATATAAATGACTGGAAAATGGTCTCAAATAGAGTAATTAGAATAAATGTTTAGTAATCACTTCAAAATTTATATGGCGAGCCAGCTGTTGCAGGTTTCGCTTTTGTTAAGTGCCTGTAAGTTGTACAGTCACAATTTGGTGATCATGTTGTAACCTCTGTGACCTTACTTAGACCTCATTTGGGTTATTTTTGAAGTCAGATTTTCCTGATGGATTGATTTGCTTCTTTTCTGCTGTTTTGAGGATGGATCGGTATCGGTGAAATTTTGGGGTAACGTTGCAGAGTTGTCTGTAGTTTGATGCAACAAAGATATTTTGAAAACTCCTTGATTTGAAAACTTTGATTTGTTACCTCCGTTGAAATCCAAGGTTGGTTTTCCTTGTATTTACTTTAATTTTAGTGAAAAGTGGGATAATGTAGCTATTAATTTAAGCATAACTTAGGAATCCCTTTGAGGATAAATTTTGGAATCAATTAGGAAATAAAAAACTTAAATTGTTGGTTTATCTTTATTTAATTAGAAATTTGTGAACATAAAAATTTGTAATAGTATAGATATAGATAACTAAATTAGAACCTAACCTAGTCTCTACTGAATTCTGAGCTATTAAATTTTGTATTTGATTTTCTTGCAGGTGTTAAAAGGTAATTGTGAAAAAGCAAATTTGAATAAACTTTTGTTGCCAAATGCTATACCCGGATTTCTTTATATCATTCGAATATTAGTAGGTACCTTTTAAACACCCTTTGTCAACACTAGCTGGGAGTGACTGTGACAGTCTAATCTTATATTTAAATATTCAAATACCTAAATTTTTTAATAACGTATATAGGTAAGCACTAAGGTATGTGACTTTTAAACTAGTTTTTGGTTTAGTGATTTTAATAGAATCAAAGATGTTTTTTTTTAGTTTAATTGAACTCTGATGGAGAGTAAAAATATAATATTTGTGCTCATGATCATTGAAATTAAAATCTTGCTTTTTATAACAACCTTTTCATTATAAACACTAAACGCTTCTAAATTTACGATCTTTATATAAAGAATTCAAAGGAATGGAGTTCCGTCCTGTAAATAACCACTAGGACCTTCCCCCACGTACCACAACCACAACTACACCTCGTAGTTGGGCGTATATTTTGTATTGAAAATGAATAAGACCATTCACACGTACCTCACTTTGCAGTCGTTATTGACTTCTTGTGTGATACCGACGACATTGAAACAACATGTTATTGACAGACGACCTGGTCAAAATCGCAAGATCAAACTGGATGCATACCGCTTGTGATCGGTCGTTGTGGAAAACGGTGGAGGAGGCCTATGTTCAGTAGTGGACGTCCTTTAACTGATAATGAAGATGATGGTACTTAGATGATTTTTATTTTGTCGCCAAATGTTTGGAACCTCGACAATTCCTTCATAAAAACTGAAATACCTTTAGAACAAAACTGGCAAAAAGCATATTTTTTGTCGTTCCACTTTGTATTCTAGTATTTTATGAATGGATCGTCCCCCAGACACTTTTATTATTCGGACTGTGCCGTACTTCATTGTTTTCCCGTTAAATAAAAGTTTTTCACAAAAGTTGGCATTTTATTTTATAAAATGGTAAGTTACAGGCAGAGCTTTATACGAAACTAGCTGCGCTCACAACTTTATCCGCGTAGAATAGTGACTTTGGGTAGAGTTTTGAATTATTGAGGCTCTTGATTTTACAAATAAGATACGTTAATATTTGTTTGAGTTTGCAAGATATCAAGTATTTATAAGGTAACATTTTTACTAACTATAAATGTCATTTTTTTATAATTACTTAATCCTTTTACATTTATTATATGAAGTATTAAGTAAGGAAGGTTAAATAAAGATAAGAAGTAAATTAAATAAATTTAATTAAACTATGTGTTATAATCATCAAAATAACTGATTTGTTTAACTGATTAACATAATAATGGGCCTGGTTTTGTTTACGGAACGACTATATCCAAAGTAACGTCTCTTTCTCTTTAATTGAAAATTTAAATCTAAAGAAAATTTGTTCATATAATAAACAATATTTAATATACCTAATGATGATTCTGCATTTTGCTGCAATAGGTGCAAAAACTAAATTAATATTGAAAAAAAAACGTAGGTACAGAAAGATAGCAAGTCGGGCACTGCGGTTGGGATAGTTATTTATTAACTATGTAATATAATAATGGGCCTGGTTTTGTTAACGGAACGACTATAACTAAAGTAACGTCTCTTTCTCTTTCTAATAAATGTAACAAATATAGTTACCATTAATTTAGTGGCGTCGTGGCGTTGCGTAAAGCTATTATTTTTTGACCCAACCATGGCAAAGACAAGAAGTAGGGTTCTCATATAAACTAGCGTCAGTATAGTGGTACAGTTTAACATGTATATTTCACCAATTTAAAACGCAAAACATTTGTATACAAATCATTAAAAATTATATCTTCATTTAAGGGGTTAAGCTTAATGGCATTTAATTTAAATAATATTTTGGAACAAAAAGTGTAACGAACATGAAACATCAGGGAGATATTAGGAAAAATGTGGAAATCTCTTGTAAAATTGGGGAGATTTGGCTACACTAGACCTAACAACCGCATTTTCGAAGATGACAGCGTTAGTCGACATTTAGGAATTCATGGATAATTAAGATAGCACATCAATTATTAGAGGTCACTACTTAATCGTCCATGGACTACGGTAAACAACTTAAAATATATATATTTCTGAGCAACTGACAGCTAGAAAATTTTACGTAACTAAATCATTGTAGTCTGTCTCTTTTAATTCATTCAGAAGAGAAAGAGACAGGTGCTTTCATTTTAGATTAGTAGGCGTTCTAAATAAAAAATGATATGAATAAACTTATTTTTCTTAGCGTTTCAGTCATTTTATGAAATGCCAGTGATTTCCTATTGACCAATACAAAATAAAGAATGAGTTTAAAACTGACTCAATAGAATCTACTCGAACGAAATATAGCATTATTGTCAGTAAAGTGTCCAAGTCGACCGATACATAACACAATAGAGATAGGGTGCAAACTTTTAACCCGCTGGGAATTCCAATTCTTGAGTTAATATTAGCAATATCTAGAGATATTTTTAGCTTTGAAGGCCTTTGTTGGGGATATTCAACTTATAAAAGTGTTAAAATACTGGGTGCCGATTCTAGTGCAGTTCGCATTCGAAAATGTTAACCGATCGCATTTTCTATTTCGTATAAAATACAGTTTAACATTGGACTCTAACAAAAATTAGCCCTTTAAAACTGAATGTTACGGAAACGCCACTTTTACGAAAAATTATGTTAGCAAATTCACTAAAATTTAAATAACCTATTTAACGATGGGTTGGCAAAAGAAAAAAAAAACAGTCCCACTTTGTTAAGATCTACATTATATATATTTTTCAAAATTTACACTCGCTTAGTTTAGAAGTTAGGTGAGGGGGGGACGCTCATTTTACCACTTTGGAAGCGTCTAGCTATGAAACGTTAGACTTAAAAATAAAAGGTTTTAGAAACCTCTATGTCATTTTAAGAGACCTATCCATAGACCCCACACGCATAGGTTTGACTAAAAATAAAAATTCGGTTTTAGTTTCATGTATGGGAACCTCCCCTTAAAATATATCTTTTTTTTTTGTATAAGAATTGAATTGAAGAAATTTACACTCGCTTAGTTTAGAAGTTAGATGGGGGGACGCCCATTTTACCACTTTAGAAGCGTCTAGCTATGAAACTGTAGGTGCTGACACAGCACACACATACAGCTACCTCGCGCAAATGTATGAGTAGTTAATAGACACGTACAATGTAACCCGATAACGGACGCCGAGCGATCGACGCTTCCAACCTAAAATATTTAGTCCTTAATACGAGAGCACTATGTAAGCACGCTACCAAGTTATAATAAATCGGTATTGTCGTAATTCGTGCGTATCATTTCCACCCCTACATAAGACCTAATAGGTGCTAATAGTGAGTAGGACTCAACATTGGTGACCCCGTCTTGGTCTTGTGTAAGGGCGGAAGTGACGAAAAACCAAAATCATCGCGATGGCTCAACCGCAAGCCGCACCGCTAGGCCCACCGCCAGGCCCACAGCCAGGCCCACCGCCGGGCCCACCGCCGCCAGCGTTCCCACAAAGCGAAATCGCCGCCATCAGCCTGTCATCACGAATCCCACCGTTTTGGACGGACATGCCAAAAATGTGGTTTCTACGATTCGAGGCCGTGATGGCACCGCAGCACCAGGGAGAACAAGTGAAGTACGACATGGTTGTCAGCAAGCTGGGCAAAGAAGAGCTCAGCCAAGTCAGTGACCTCATCAGCAGCCCGCCGGAACATGGGTGTTACACGACCTTAAAGAAGAGGCTACTCAAGGTGTTCCAAGCCAGCGCGGAGGCCCAATTCAACAAGCTCGTGTCGGAGATGGAGTTGGGGCAGCAGCGACCATCACAGCTGCTGGCCAAGATGAAAGAACTGGCCAAGAACTCAGGAGCCGAGGGAGACACGCTCAAGAACCTATGGCTGGCACGGCTGCCGGCATGGGTTCGTGCGATACTGGCCACCAACAAACCGGACACGGAGCTCGACGACCTCGCCGACATGGCCGACAAGATCATGGACAACCTGCGCAACGGACAGTTGATGGCTTTGGACTCAGCCCTCAGCGCGCCATCGACTTCGGCTACAACGGACGTGAACGGCGAGCTGTTGAACCAAATGAAGAACATGGCCCTGGAGCTCAAGACACTGCGTAGTGAGGTAAATAGCATCAACAATCGGCGACGATACAATGGTGGTAGGCGATGGATGCGTAACCGTTCTCGTTCGCGGCCCAGGTCCAGGACACCGCAGCGCACACCGCAAAGTGAAGACTGGTTGTGCCGGTTCCACTACCGGTACCGCGAGACAGCACGAAGATGCGAGTCACCGTGCAACTGGACGAAGACTAACAACTCCAACCAACCGGAAAACTAAAGAAGATGCAGCCTGATGCGGTGGTAGCATGCATCAACTCCACAGAAAACCATCGCTTATGCGTGACGGACTCTAAAAACGGTATGAATTTTCTTATTGATACGGGTGCTAATGTATCGGTTGTACCGGCAAATAAAAGTAGTCAAAAGCATTGTAAAAAGTCCATAAGTAATTACAAACTATTTGCTGCTAACGGAACGGAAATAAATACTTACGGCGTAGTTACTTTAGAATTAAATTTAGGGCTACGACGTAGTTTTAAGTGGCAATTCATTATTTGTGACGTAAGTAAGCCAATAATAGGCGCAGATTTTCTAAAAACGCACCGATTATTGGTAGACTTACATAACAAGAAATTAATAGATAGTGTAACTAGTTTATGCGCAATAGGAACCATCGTAAGTTATAGTGAGCCGACAATAAGTAGCATTCAGGAATCGCATCCGTTTCGTGACTTATTAGACGAATTTTCAGATATTACTAAGCCCGTTTCATTTAAAGAAGTGCTGCCCACGCACACAGTCAAACACCACATTGATACGACAGGACCGCCTGTTTACGCTAAGCCACGACCATTACCGCCAGGGAAGTATCAAAAAGTTAGGGAAGAATTTCGTTATATGCAGGAATCTGGTATTTGTAGACCATCTAGGAGCCAGTGGGCTAGTCCCCTACATGTAGTCAATAAAAAAGACGGCTCGTTACGACCCTGCGGAGATTTTCGCCGACTTAACGCAATAACGAAACCAGATCGGTATCCCGTACCGAGACTGCAAGATTTTACTTACGGTTTGACAGGTAAAACAATATACACTCACCTTGATATTAATAGGGCTTACCATTTTATAGAAGTCGCACCCGAGGACATAGAGAAAACTGCCATCACCACTCCTTTTGGTTTGTATGAGTTTCAACGAATGACATTTGGACTTAGGAATGCAGCTCAAACCTTTCAGAGATTTATGGACAACACGGTTCTGCGCGGAATCGAGAATATCGGTGAAAACATAGGTAATGTATATGAGTCATCACTTTTCTGTTACATTGATGACGTAATTATTGCATCACGTGATGACGTCACACATAGAGAGCATGTTCGAAAAGTATTTGAACGTTTCCACAGTATCGGGTTGACCATAAATCTAAGTAAGAGTTCGTTCGGAGTAAGTGAACTTGATTTTTTAGGCTACAAAGTCACACCGGCAGGAATAAGCACGTTACCTGATAAAGTCAGCGCTGTCACGAACTACCCTAAGCCGCAGACAGTCGATGAGTTACGACGTTTCCTAGGCATGGTAAATTTTTACAGACCGCATTTACCCAAAGCAGCCGAATGTCATATGCATCTTAACAAGTTTTTACAAAATTCAAAAAAGAATGATAAAACAAAGATTGAATGGGACAGTGAAGCCGAGATATCGTTCGAAAAATGTAAGATAGACCTACAAAACGCCGTAACTTTATCTCATCCTGTAGCAGATGCACAATTATCGTTAATGACTGACGCTTCAAATACCTGCGTAGGTGCAGTATTGCAGCAGAAAGTCGACGGTAAGTGGAAACCTCTCGGGTATTTCTCTAAAAAACTATCGGACGCGCAACAAAAGTACAGTACGTACGACAGAGAATTGTTAGCTGTATATATGTCTATTATGCATTTCAAAAACATGATAGAAGGGCGTGATTTAATAGTGTATACAGATCACAAGCCTCTGACGTACGCACTCACAAAGGTAAACTCAAGTAAAGAAACCCCTCGACGAATTAGACAATTGTTGTATATAAGCGAGTATACCAGCAGTATACAACATGTCAAAGGTAACGATAATTCAGTCGCAGACGCGCTATCGCGTATCGAAACTATCGTTTGTCCAACGGTCATAGATTACGAGGAATTAGCAACAGCTCAGGAAGCCGACGTTCAAATTTCGCAAATGCTGCAAGATTCCAGCGCGTCGAATAAGGTACAGTTAAAGCGAATACTTATACCTAACGTTGATAAAAGTATATACTGTGACGTCGCGGGAGGTAACGTTAGACCTTATGTACCGCCAGCATTTAGGAAAGCTGTTTTCGAATCTATACACAACATCAGCCATCCAGGCATTAGGACAACTAGATCAATGGTTACTAAGAGATTTTTTTGGCCAAATATGAATAAGGAAGTAGGACTTTGGGCAAAATCGTGTATACAATGCCAAAAAAGCAAAGTAACACGTCATGTTTTAACTGAGGTAGGTACATTCAAGCCTAGTCAACGCTTCGATCATATTCATGTCGATATTGTAGGCCCGTTGCCCACAACTCGTCATAACAACAAGTATTGCGTCACAATTATAGACCGTTGTACACACTGGCCAGAAGCGATACCCGTAGAAAATATCACCGCCGAAACCGTAGCTAGAGTCATCTATGAGAACTGGGTATGTAGATTCGGGTGCCCCAGCAGGTTAACTAGCGATCAAGGTAGGCAGTTCGAAAGTACTCTTTTTACGAACCTATTAAAATTACTAGGAGTTCATAGGATTCGCACCACACCCTACCATCCACAAAGTAATGGTATGATAGAAAAGTGGCACCGTTGTTTAAAGGCCGCTCTAACAAGTAGGTTATCAGAAGGTGAATCTTGGGATGACGAATTATCAACAGTTTTATTCGGGTTACGAGCAGCTAGCAAGTGTGACACAGGCTTTAGTACAGCTGACCTAGTCTACGGGCAACCATTACGCTTGCCAGGCGATTTTTACCGCGAGTCCAGTCCAAAGTACAATGGAGACGATTATACGTATGTAGAGCGATTACGAGAAATCATAGGTAGCCTTCGTCCGCAGTCACGAAGCGCAAGCGATTCGCGGAAATTATTTGTTTATAAAGACCTTAGTGATTGCAGTCATGTTTTCATTAGAAACGATGCGGTTAAAAAACCTTTATCACCTACTTACGATGGCCCCTACAGCGTCCTAAGTAGAAATAGTAAGGTATTTAAGGTACAACTTCCGAACAGGCAAGTTAACATTTCAATTGAAAGGCTGAAACCAGCATATGTAATTAAATCAGAAAATGAATGTAACGAAGATAATATGTGTACAAGTAAAAATGAGTTTCAGCAGAACTGTAACAGCGAGAATAAAGTAGCTAAAAAGTGCGCCACTTGGACCACACGCAGTGGCAGAGTAGTAAAGCCACCTACGCGTTATATGTAACCTAGATTTTAAGCAAATTTAAACTAACACAGCGAATTAGGATAAGTTAAGTTAACTTAGAAACTAAAATAATTAGCTATTAATATATTGTAAGATTCCTACGGAGCAACACCTCCTAAGTTTATAAAAGTTACTTTAGTCGGTCGATGCCTATTTTTGAAAACATGGGCTCACAACAGGCAAAGAATGCTGAAGTTATCATAGCTCAAAACGGAGCTGGTAACCAGGCGCAAGCTGAATTACAAAGAAAGCTAGAAACATATGGAATTATTACCGTGATTGTGATAATCGTGATAAGTGTAACATGTCTCTATGTGTTGTGCCGGAAAGCCGGAAATAAAGTTAAGGGTAAAGTAATTAAACAAGTTATTTCGCGTATCGAAGAAGGACGCGGGACACAGCTAGCTGAAACAGCAGCTCGTCCAGTTCCTCAAGCTGCGACAGTGCAGTATTAGTAGAACCAATTCTAAAGTGAAAATTTTACTGCGTAAATATGTGGGTATTTTGTCAAAAAAATGTTTCAGTTAAAAATAAATAGGTAAATAAGTTTAAATAACAAAATGTAACTAAAATATAGTAAGTAAGATGTCAAATCATGTATGTACTTTTAACATAAAATCTAGATGTTAAGAAATAACATAATGTGTAGCACAGCTGACCCATAAGAGAGTCACTTTGTATCATTTATATGTTATTCTCTGAATCAATGCGTTACATACAATGTACCGGTGACTATTTTTAGATTAGTAAGTACCTAGTTCACTGTTATTGTAATAAGCAAGAATGTTATTGTAATAAGGTCGACCGATCAGGTTGCAAGCTTACTATACCTAACATATTGTGAGCTCGCAACTTGATAGTCTGTATGATAAGAGAACTGTGTATAATTTTAAGCGTAAAAACGGCTGTATCGATTTACGTAGTTTAAAAACTTTTGTAAAAAAGGGTAAAATTAAAAATGTAATAAGTTGTTATGTTTGCAGTAATTTTCGCTAAATGATGTTAAAAATAATCTATTTTTCGTTTTTTTTTTAAAAAAAGGGGGGGTGTAATGTAGGTGCTGACACAGCACACACATACAGCTACCTCGCGCAAATGTATGAGTAGTTAATAGACACGTACAATGTAACCCGATAACGGACGCCGAGCGATCGACGCTTCCAACCTAAAATATTTAGTCCTTAATACGAGAGCACTATGTAAGCACGCTACCAAGTTATAATAAATCGGTATTGTCGTAATTCGTGCGTATCATTTCCACCCCTACATAAGACCTAATAGGTGCTAATAGTGAGTAGGACTCAACAAAACGTTAGACTTTATAAGAAAATGGTTTTAGGAACCTCCATGTCATTTAAAAAAACCTATCTATAGACAACCGTATTGGTTTGACTAAAAAAAAATTTTGATTTTTGTTTCATGTATGGGAGCATGTATGTTTCATGTATGTTATTTTAGTTTCATGTTCGCTAGTGATCGGTCGCTGTGGAAAGCCGTGGGGGAGGCCTATGTTCAACAGTGGGCGTCCTTTGGCTGATAATGATAATGATAATGATGGGAGCCCCGCCTTAAGTGTCATTATTTTTTATTTTTTGTATGAGAATCGTAAAGCGGTTAACAGGATACATACTCTTACCAAATTTCAACAGTATGATGCTTATAGTTACAGAATAAAATGGCTGTGACATACGGACGGACAGACAGACAGACAGACAGACTTGACGAAACTATAAGGGTTCCGTTTTTTGCCATTCGGCTACGGAACCCTAAAAAGGAGTAAAATGCACTAACATAAACATACATACTAATATTACACAAATATACAATAGAATACATAAGCAAAAGACTAATAAACATACCTACATAGAATACATATACTTAATAAATACAAAATTATGAATGATAAAAGTGATGATACTGATGACATTCAAAAAACACAAATAAAAGAAAATAGTTTTTAATTCTGAAGAGAGGTTAAGATAGTGGGTGCGGAGAGACTTTTTAAAAGTTAATTTGTTTGGGGGAATTCGAAATCAAAATGAGTTATGATTATTAACATAGTTTTCTAAAAATCGCACAAATTTTGCGTCCAATAGCTAGTAGAATCCTAAGCATGCCAGCGCCACCAGCAGCCTGTAAAAGTATCTGGAGCACATTTGGAAAAGTACCAAATGGGACATACAAAGTCTCAAACCCTCAAATTTTAAAGGCACGTATAGTGTTGTTTTTCTATAATCTTAATGTTGACGTACGCCTGATAGTCCACATCTTGTGGGGCTGAGCTGATGGTGGAACTCCTTAACGCTTAGGAGTTCAGTAATTATGATACATATGATAGGTAATTTGTAGCTTAACTTTAAAAAAGTAAAAACCGACTTCAAAACCAAAATGCACTAAAAAGTCTTAAATAAACCCTTGAACATTGAAAGGAAAGGAATGCATTCTAGGGAAACAATTTCTTTTTGGAGTCGGTGCCATTACTTTGAAAATTCAGCCTCACCTGTCGCAGCACCGACTCCAAAAAGAAATTGTTTCCCTAAAATGGATTCCTTTCCTTTCAATGTTCAAGGGTTTATGTAAGACTTTTTAGTGCATTTTGGTTTTTAAGAAACTTATTCCGGTACAAATAAATAGATTTTTTTTTTGTTAGAAGACCATGACTTATAAAATTTTACACCGAAGAATATTTATTTACCACGAGAATTCATCCTAAATACAATAAATGAAATCTGCGATAGCTGAATCCGCACTGAATGCTACTGAATGCTTAGGTAGGCTCATAGAAGTACTATCCCCTATCGGAAAGGGATAATAATTTTATGGGTAGGCTACATTAGACTTTACAACTCTAGTCAGCGCGGGGCGGTTGTTTTTTCTCACATCTTCGACTTCTATAAAATCACGTCTGCTATATGATTTAAAACTTTGTTGCATTTTGTACTTAACTATCAAAACACTGGATTTATTGAAATGATAAACTTATTTATAAGGTCAATCGGGATGACGGTTTTCACTTATCAACAGCTTGGAATCCAGTGAAAACAAAGTGCAAAGCGCGTGTTATGCAGTCCACAAGAAACCCAGATACTGTAAGTGTGTTTTGCAGAGCTGACTAGAGCAAATATTGAAAGTGTGCGGGTAGAAGAACATAATACATCGCGCACCATCAGACGACGCCAAGCTTCAGTCACCGACGATGCTTCAGTCACCCCGGGACCATGACTCGTGTAACCGAGTCGAAACCTCGGGAAGGTAAATACAATGTCTACCTTATAAATAAGTATATCGTTGCATTAAATCCCGTGTGTTGATTAATTAATCACGTCTGCTGAGCCTAAAACTTTTTAATTCGTTAATTTCATATGCCATTACTACAATGCATAGCGCATCAAAAATTGACAACCGCAATCATAACTTTGTTATTCATACAAATACTATTTATTTATATATTCTTAGGAAGATTTACAGTTTTAATAATCACTTTATCTAAATAACTTAATGCTAACATCAATACTAATAATAAATCTCCACATATGAGTAGTCAGATTTATAAATAAGGTCCGATTGGGGTAACTACAATCCAAAGGAAAGAAACAATAATCTCTTAATACAAAAAAAAAAAACAAAGTAAGAAAATATATATCTAAGGAACAATGGTGTTAGTCCAATTTATCACGAAGATTGAGAATCTCAAAATATGATTTAGTCATTAATCGCTTAATAGAGGTAGTGCTTGTAAAGAACAGGTCAATGTCGATAGATAATTTGGAAAAACTTTTACAACTACGGATCAGAAATGCGTTCTGCCTGTAATTTGCATGGACTAAGGGTACATATAGTATTGGGCGTGATCGGAACCTTAGCGTGTTGGTGTTTAATGATATTTTCGATAGCAGTTCTGGGCTATCTATGATACCGGTGGCAATCTTTGCCAAGAAACAAATGTCACTTATGATGCGTCTTATCTCTAGTGGTAGGAAATGGTATCGTTCACACCTATGTTGGTAATCGGTACTATACACATGCGCTTTAAAATCTAAGAAACGAAGGAAACGTTTCTGTATGCTTTCAATTCTATTAATGTAAATAGAATACTGGGGATTCCATACCTGCGGTGCATATTCCAAATGGCTGCGGACGTAAGCACAATACAATATTTTTACAGTCTTTAGCGAACGAAAGTCGACTGAAGTCCGCATAATAAAACCCAAGGCCTTTGATGCTTTTTGCACTATATTATCTATATGTTTGTCAAAGATGAGTTTGGAATCATGAATCACTCCTAAATCCTTCACGTCGTCCACTTTTTTTAAGTTGAGTATTAAATAAACTATAACCTATACATACATTTACTAGTTTGCGAGAATATAAAAACATTTATTAACATTCAGGTCTAACTTATTGAAAGAACAGTACGATTGAAATCTAAGCAAGTCCTCCTGCAAGTTGTGGACGTCCGTTAATGTAGAAATAACTTTAAGGATCTTCATGTCGTCAGCAAACAATAATATCTTAGAATAATGAAAGCAGTTAGAAATGTCCATAATAAAGATAGTGAATAGAAGCGATCCCAAAATTGATCCCTGGGGAACACCAGAAGGTAAAGCGAACCATTCGGAAGAGAAACCCTGCAGTACTACTGCCTGAGACCGTCTCTCGATGTATGATGCGAGCCAGCGAAGTAAATTACCATGGATTCCAGCTGCATAAAGTTTTGATAGTAATACTTTGTGATCGATTCTGTCGAAACATTTACGATAATCCGAAAAGATAACATCTACCTGTGATCCATCATCCATACCAGCTGTGATAAAATCATTAGCAATAATAAGGTTAGAAGCTGTTGATTTATTTTTGAGGAAACCATGTTGTTCCTTGTTAAAACAACATTTTAAGGATGAATATATTTGTTCATGAACAATCTTTTCTAGTACCTTCGCAAATTTAGATATAGGGCGATAATTTTGAAAATCTGATTTATTACCACCCTTATGGATCGGGGAAACAAAAGCAGATTTCCACTTGTCGGGGAAGACACCCTCAGACAAGGATCGTCTGAAAAGAATACTTAAGGGAATAACAAGACTATCAGCACACTGGACAATAAAATATGGTGGTATCGAATCTGGGCCAGCACCTTTAGATAGATCTTAATGGGACAACAATTTAAATAGTGCGCTTTCATCAATCACAACGGTTCCGGCAGTAGCACCAGGGACACAGGAAGCAGAATTTACGCTTGGTTCACAGTGTGTCGTACTGGATTCCAGATAAGTGGACGACAGAGACGAAGAGTAGACAACAATTGTACAGTGTGTGTCTCCGCCCAAAGTGCAATCAAGGTGGTGAAAGCAGCCCTAAAATAAAACAAAAATACAAACTTTCTTATTGTTACTTCTATTGCTGTGTCAATCCCGTTTGGGTTACTGCATCACTACATGAGATTTCATAAGAGTTGAACGAGCACAAAGAGCGGTACTGAAAGTCAGTGAGTTCTTTCCGCGTTTACACCCGACTTTTGATGTCTATAGACATTGGAGGGTTTTAACTGTTAGACAGCTTTTTATTTTAGCAGTAGTGCTGCGTAAACATTCTATGCTTCCATATGAACTACAGCTAGTTCAAAATTAGCGCATAAATAATATTGCCTGCACCAATATGCGATTTAAAAGAAAATTCGCTCACAGATTCTTCTGCTTCCGAGGCCCTCGTTTGTATAATAAGCTCAATGCTTTACTTAACATTTACCCGCTCCTATAACGTAGGGTAAAGAAATTATTCACGGGGTGGCTTCTGGATCGCAATTATGATGAAACTGAAAAATTAATCATATAAATTCAAAATCACACCTGTAGTTGTGATTACTCATCTTATTGTGGTGCGAGCTGATTCTTTCATAGACAAGAACACACACACACACACACACACACACACACGCACACACACACACACACACACACACACACACACACACACACACACACACACACACACACACACACACACACACACACACACAAAATTACACTCACACACTATAAATTGTTAACAAAATTTTACATGTTAATAATGCTGTCTCCCTGTATATTAATTATATATTGTGTTATGCTTTGTTTACTTTATAGTTGATGTTTCCACTTTTTCAACAGCCTTGTTAATTTCCTACAGCGTTCAAGGTGGTGGGAGCCTGATGTCCTGTAATACAGATATTCGATACCTAGTATAGGCATCAGACTTGCACTTACATTGCTTTAATATAACACGTATAACTATTTTATTAGTACTTAATATGTATCTAATGTATGTGTGAGTAAATAAAGACATTTTGATTTTGATTGATTGCTCAAAATCACACAACGGGCGATGGAGAGGGCTATGCTCGGTGTTTCTCTACGAGATCGAATCAGAAACGAGGAGATACGTAGAAGTACTAAGGTGGTAACGAACATATCACTATGATAATTTATAGGGACTAATATAAGCTCAAGTGGCAGTGGGCAGGGCACATAGATTGGAGACCTTTCGACCAAAAGCGTAGTGTGTAAACGTCCACCGACAAGATGAACGGACGACCTTGTTTATCGCAGGATCATACTATGCAGACCACTTGTGATCGTTCGCTGTAGAAAACCGTGGGGGAGGCTTATGTTCAGCAGTGGAAATGATGATTATGATGATAACTTATATTGAACAATAAAATCATCATTAAAAACTGAGACGCTATGTGCAAAAAATGACAAAATTCGATTTCGAAAAAAGTTGATTTCGATGAAATAAAAATAATGATGATAGAACATTTTGAAAAAATAAGTTTTATATGTTTGTTTAGGTCCACTTTTACCTCCTATCTGGATTGCTCTTTACCCAGGAACACATTGTATATCTGTTTGTTGTCACTAGTATGTTATATATAGGTCAGGCTTTATAAGTATACATATAATACCAGTTATTTTTACTTTTAGTTTATAAAAAATAACGTAACAAAATGTCTTCCAACAAACATTAATCAATTAGTTCTTCTTCAGATATTTTAATAAACATTCAAATCTTTCAATTCAAAACACCATAAATATTGATGTTATTAAAGAGAAAATAATTTCCATAACAAAACGCTTCAAGTTTGTTTTTCTTCGCCTCAATAAATATTGGTCGACGGTAGACAGGCATTGATGTATTTATTGGTTGTTTTACTTTGATTTATACCAGGAACCGTTGTGCCTTGACTCGGAATGGGTGTTAATATTTCAAGTTATCTGTCACTTAAAACATGTTATGAATACAAATAAATCAAAACACCTAGCTGCTTGTTACTACATAGTCTGATGAAAGTCACCGCCACCTTCCCACCAAGACCGAGTTTATGGCGGTTTAACTCGCTAGCAACGACGTAAAAAATGACTACGGATAATTGCACAGCGCCTTTAGTAATCACTTGCAAAACTAAAACTTTCCGTACACTTTTTTAACGTCGTCGCTAGAGAGGCATCGCCGCGGCGTAAACTCATGGTAACGGTACAGAGCCAAAATGCACCTTTCGTCGTCTTTTGTTTGAGTTGATGCCTGTTTTTGTGTCGTACAATTGAACTCCTATCTGGGACTTCCTAGACTTAACTGATTGAGATTTTCGATTAGGCCACGCTGTAGGTCCTGGCTATACAGGAGTAGCAGCGGGCAGTAAACTTATTCATTGTGCCAGTGGTTTTGTGTCATTAATGTGCGAGCGTTTTTTGGAAGTGGTAAGGCGACCAAGATCTCGACTGAGCCCTGTTCCCTGCATCTTCTTTAGTACAATAGTTTCAGTAGTAACTAGTTAGCTTGTAAAACAGAGTTCCTTATCGTACGCTAACATAGCTGTACAAAAACACAATATTATGTTATAATATTTGTTTTTACAACAAAACAATAATTCAGCTATGCCTTTAACAAGCAGAAAACATACAATATAATACTAAAGTACTCGTTAATACTCATTACACCGATTATGGCACTAATGCCAAAGAGACAAAGCTGATTGTCTCAAATTACAAGCGAACATAGTGTAGTTCTAAGCACCGAGTGTCCTTAAGAACCCCTCTCAGTTATTTGGCCAAGTATCTGAACCCCACAAGGTAGAGGAAGTGATATCGCGGATAGAAGAAACAGTACAAAATAGATTTAAATCAATAATGATGATGGCTAAAAGCAATTAATGCGAGGGTTTCTATTGATCAATCTGTACCTACGAATTTCAGAATGTTTGATTTAGCAAGTACTATTTATTGCAATAAATCTATTACAGGCTTTTTAAAAACCGACCAAGTGCGAGTCGAACTCGCGCAGTGAGGGTTCCGTGCCAACTTTAACTAAATTAAGGAATTCATTTACTTCCACTTAGTAAAATAACACAATATTTTGTTGACAGCAAAATATAACTTTGTTTTTCATAGTGTTTGTATGAAGTAAGTTATGTTTGCGGTTGTTGAAAATGTGCTATATGTCAAAAACTTCTAGTTCGATCCTGTCCGAACCACTTTCGTTGAAAGTCTATTTTGTTAAGATTTACATTATATATATTTTTTAAAATTACGCTATTAGTTTATAAGTTAGATGGGAGGGACGCTTTGGAAGCGTCTTTTAACAATTTGAAAGCGACTAGTTATGAAACGTTAGACTTTAAAATAAAATAGTTTTAGGAACCTATATGTCATTTTAAAAGACCTATCCATAGACACTCAACACGTATAGGTTCGACTAATTTTTTTTTTGGTTTAAGTTTTATGTGTTGGGAGCCCCCCACTTAAATGTCATTGTTTTTTATTTTTTGTATGAGAATCGTAAAGCGGTTAACAGAATACATACTCCTAGCAAATTTTAACAGTGTGATGCTTATATTAACAGAATAAAATGGCTGTAAGATACGGACGGACAGACAGACAGACAGACTTGACGAAACTATAAGGGTTACAGTTTTTGCCATTCGGCTACAAAACCCTACAAATGGGATTTTTTTATAAAGTATCGGTTTGCTCTTGACTCCAGACCAAGCTAAGTGTGAAGAAATACAAGACAGAATCGAAGAAGGAACGAGCTCGAGCGAATACTATTTATTAAAAAAAAAACACTTTAAGGATTTGCGCACATTTCTTTTTAATGCATATTTTTACAATTCCAAATGTTTTATAGCATCCGTGGGTACGAATAGGAGTATAAAAATTTAACCCTTAAGAAGGCCGTGAACATAATTAGATATTATGCGTCCCATATAGATTTTAAACCGATTTAAAATAAAAGAGGTTCTAAGTTCAATCTGTATGTTTGTATATATTTATGTATCTTTTGTTTGACTGGACCGACTTTGATGCGTTTTTCAGAAAAGAATGTTTCACACTGAGAAAAAAGTTTTAGTAACTATTTTCGTCCGTCGATGCTGTAGCCAGGATTAACAACCGTTACCTATTTATATTATTAGACCCAACTAATTATATTTTAGACTGAAATGGCTTATTTCTTTAGTCTTTGACGAGGCAGGTGTTCATTAACCAGTAATTGGGTCTGCGATCCGCCGCAACAGACGTGGCAACCGACCCGGAAATGACGCCGAGTGACGTCACAGTGGGATTGATAAATTTAATTGTTTGAGATTTAATCTTATTCTTAACTTATTGTTTTATTGCATTGGGACCGACACGACAGCCTCACAAACTATTGGCAGACGTTGAAATGTCATTACAAAAAGTCATTAAACCAAAGTCTTATTATCCATTTTTTCTATTCAATTACTGACTTCTCCCTCTCCAAATCCGTGGACAAATATAATTATAAACATACATACACTAACTAAATTTAGAACAAGTGTTTGCATAATACTCAAATATTATAAAATTCCAACGATATCACATACAGACACATTAAATTGATTACCTTCTTTTTGAAGTCGGTAATAAACATACAAATATAGTGTCTACCTACTTACCTTTTTTTCAATATTACAACCTTTAAAATCGCTTTGTTAAAAGCTATAGAAACAAATCTTCCCCATAATAATTATTATTTTGGCCATTTCGTGTGAAGAAACAGACAGATAACGTTACGATAAACTTATGTTACATTGTGAGACCTTTGTCAATGTATTTATTGTGTGAACATATAGGATTCCGTTATGTTGCGATAATGACTGAACCGATATTGATGTATTTTAGCATATTCTAAAGGTATTCATTGGACAGATCTGATGTAAGAGTGTGGAAACGTAGATGAGAGGTTGTCAAACTTAGACTTATATGTGTTGTCAAAGTAATATAATAATTGTGAGTGACACGACGAAGAACATCTAGTAAAAGATGACGTATATGTAACATGCTCTTTCGTTAAATCTATCACCTGCACGCCCCGTCATTATTGGAGCTCATTTATCTTCGGAGCGTTTAAGAAAATTCCATTAATATTGATTTGCAGCCTTGCTTCCTGAAACGCGTCGGCCTCGGATATTATAATTCAGAAATTTAATGGAGAAGCCATTTCAGGTGTGGTTCTGAATTTCAATGGTCGTTTTTTTTCTGAAAGGTCTTTTGTGAAACCGTCATGGTAGTGCGGTGACAAATTAAATGTCATGTTCTTTTATAATATCATTTGTTGCATGTCATGTTTGTTTTTATTTTAAAGTGCACGTTGTCTGTCTTTCTTTGTATCCTCAAACAGAGTACTATTAACCTGTACCGTCCTTATAATGGACTTTCATATTTTAACTAGCCTTTCCCGCGACTTCATCCTCTCGTTTAAGCAACATTTGTTGCGCGGACTTTCACGCCACTCTGTGTTATACATAACTCGCAACCTCTACTTAGAGACATATTTATGTTCTCAACCCTTTTCCTTCCTAATCCAGCTGCAAGCCAGCTTGAACCGTAAAAGTCACGAAACCACTGTTTTACAGTTTATTTATTAGGTTTAGCCTTATTTTTATGTTTCCGACCTCATCGTTTGCCACTTCATTTTCTTGTACTCATGCTAGAGCTGATGCAATATTTTATTTATTTGGTCAAGTCTGTACTAATATTAGAGGTATAAAGATGTAGTGTTTGTTTATTTGAACACGCTTATTACAGGAAATTCAGGTCCAATTTCTAGCCGGTTTCGACTACGGTGGCCAGTTACAACAACTAATCGACTGCACGGGATATTTATGGAGAATGAGCGAATGCGCAAACAACGGTGAACTCTCAATTCCTTTCACTCTCACCCTTAAGCTGGCTGCGGACATATTATGATGTGTCTTACATAGAATTTTTGATGAATGAAGACAATTATGCAAAACCTGAGACACCCCCAATTCTGAAAAAAAAATTATAAAATAATTCAAGGTTATAAAACCTACATCAGTAGAGTTTTAGTTTACTGGCACTTATGAACATTTCTTGCTCTGTCGTGAGAGGAGTCGCTAGGTATTCACTGGGCCGCTGCACAACGCTGTAATTATTATTATTACCATCTGCGCTCATAAAAAAAACTAACCATTGCTTGTTTGACGTATGCCGGATTGCGTTCTTATTATGAAAGACAGGACAATATTTTAAAGAATATTTTTTGAAAAATGTGGCCCATATTAATAAGTGGTTGAATAGATTCTGCTCATTATTCCAATTAGCGTTGTATACTATATCTTTCCCAATTTGCCGACTATGTGTATCCGAACGTGTGTGACACTGACAGCCATTAGAGTTTCGACTGACTGACAGGTGATTTTCGGTCAGTGTGCGAGATTTTCATCGATTACGGCTTATAAAAGAAAGATAACTCATGCTATTTTTTGATATGCTGGAGCTTTTGAGTTTGCTTAATCGGAATTCCTTATTTTTATGGTGATTCTTAAGGGCTTTTGTAAAATAAGGAAAATTATGGGGAGAACATACGAACTTAGCTTGTTGAAGCGTAGCGTTTTATGGCAGCTATACGTCATTTGTTTTGTCAACATAAAATTACCGTCTTTTGAATACTAGATTTTTCCCGACGTTTTTTTTTTATATTATACTTTTATAAACTTTCATAAAATAATTTCCTTATTTATAATCCTCTATAAAAAATATGTAGCGAAAATAAAAAGATAATCCATACCCAGACACAGGAATTATGTTTTCCCACATCTATGTTTTAGGGTTATCAGTATTTTTTCAGGAATTTGTTAATGAGAAATCAAACAGGGCATTGTCCAAAACGTAAATCAATATGCAACACCTAATTTTTTCAGCAGCTCTCTGCGGCCTAGTTAACTGTGCCTAAAAGAGCCCTAATGAAAAGGCTTACTGCTGTCATTTATGTAGGTATGCAACT
The DNA here is from genome assembly GCA_963924145.1 of Pyrausta purpuralis. Lineage (NCBI taxonomy): Eukaryota > Metazoa > Arthropoda > Insecta > Lepidoptera > Crambidae > Pyrausta > Pyrausta purpuralis. The sequence goes on from OZ001660.1 coordinate 17,418,701, forward strand.
ATCAGTATCGTGGCTGTCGCGTGACCGTCGCGCTGCTGAGGTCGCCTAAGTGTAAAAGCGCTCTAAGGCTTAAGGAAGATATTACGATAGACCTCATATACATACCTATGTATAATTTATATAACTGTTGCAAAATAACTTTCAGATCCATATGGTTCTTGAGTTGACTCTAAAATAAAAGTAAAGCTGATTTTTATCACCACCTTTGCTATCTATTTAGCACCGTATTTACCTAATAGCAAGGTTGACATTTCATAAATCGCCAGCTACGGTTTTCGCCAAAAACAATTTGTCATTCCAAAACCAAAGGCGGCCATCGATCACTTGCTAAGTGATACACTGACACCATTCAGATAAGATACTAACATTTCCTTGTTAGGTAATGAAAATTTAACCTTATTGTTCAGTGTTAAGTTGGTAAATCGCGTAGGCTTGCCAGGCTTTTTAAGGCTTGCTTGGTGTCACGTTATGGTGAAATGTAAATGACGCGAGAATACAAATATTTTTTGTCTATCCTACTTGCAGTGGAGAAGGCCTCGCAACAAGTAATTATTACTTGTGACGAGGTATTCGCCCAGCTGTGAGATGATTACAGGCATTTTTTGACGTTACTTCGGCCCAATTTTAACATCGATATTAATGGTAAAGTAAATACCAGCGGTTAAAAAAATATAATTCTGTGTGTTTTAAAGGAAAACTGTCTTAACTAAATGTCAGAATGGCCATTTTAATGACCATTGGATAAGGTACTTTTCCTTTAAACAAACAATCGTAATTATTCACGCTGGTAACGAGATTTTACAGATGCTTTTGCTATTGATGAAGAAATTGGGCCTTAGTAAAGTAATCAGTTATGACCTTCCTAAACTAACAATCTCCTTATATTAATTTTGTTGTAAACCTGGAAAACAGTATTTTTTACGGCCCGTTACTACCTAGGCACTTTTGTTGAATTTACATCACGGTATTATTTCCTATAAGACGGAATGCAAGAAGCTTTTGCATTGTATTGATAAACCGATGTATTATTTTTCTAAGGGTCGTCAAAGTAACAACCTTTGTTTGATGCCTACTAAGGCTTGATAGGTAAGGGAGAAGAGGGCAAATTTTTATATATGATCTGCTAAAAAATCAACTGTAAAGAGAAATTAAAAAGAGTTATTTAAATTTGTCGTACAGAGAAAAGTGTGTTTTATTTAAACTCAATAATCGTTCAAATCCGCACCAACAGGGGGTCATATTTGAATCAACATGGGGCAGTTTTGGAAAATGGGTTTAACACCAGAAAAAAGGAGAGTAATAATTAGTCTTAATAATAATGACATTTAATAAAAGTTAAGTTGAAAAATGTGTAATAAATAATAGATGTGATGAACTTATCTTTTAATATTTTTTTAATAGATGTGATTGCATTTAACAGTCACAAAAATAAATAATCATATCATACCTTGTTGCCAAAAATAATAAGATAGAAAAAGAGTATTAGTTTGCTATTATAATTATATAATACTTCCTCAGACGCAAAATTAAAATAAAAAAATTAACTTGATATCATCGGTCTTTCCTATCAAACGCCTCGTACAAACCCTGCCACATGGTCACTTAAAAATAAAAATATACCAAAAAAACAATGTGAAATAACTGGCAAGTAAGATCTACAAGGTGGATTGAAAACTAATAAATACTACATGTTTTGCGAGATAATTATTTGGAAACCTTTGATCACGTAATTGTAAAACCGGTTCAAATACGACAACAGATTATAACTACTGCTTTACTCACCGCGTTGTCATAACGTTCAGATTATTACTCTTTTTGACAGCAAAATACGCGCGCATTTTATTTTTACAGTCAGTGTTGCCAATATTAAAATGTAGTTTCAGCAAAGATTAACATAAAGTTGCTATCAGAAATCGACATGTTCAAATATGTTTAACATTCGCGTTCTGAGGTGCCTCGTTCATTCCAACATCTTTTTAATGTGTAGGTACGTGAGCAATAAATTTACTTCGTCTTAGCCTTAATATAAAAAATTTAAAAGTATCTTTACCATCGTAAAAAAAGAAGATGTATTAAAGAACGAACAATCATGCAAAATACGACATTTGCGTTCAAATTCCAAATTGAATTTCAGTCAATAATCAAGCTATTAACAAAGTCAAGATCAATTCACAAAGTCCCATGTTTCAATAAAGTCTCCCGATTTCGGTACCAATATTTCATAACAGGCGTTATTAATAAATCTCTTGTAATCCCGAATTATTTGTTACAGTCAAATAAAAATTAATTTCCTCAAGATGTCGTTTCAATTTGTAATACGCCTATTCAATCGTTTAATATTCTCGCTTCAAATATCAGAGTTTATGGAAAAGTACAAAATCATTTTCCTTTTGGGGTACTTTAACTTTGTGACAAGTAAAATACAATTTTGTTTCCAAGTGGTGTAAAAGTGTCAATAAATAACATTGAATTCTAGTTGAAACAGTCCCTGTCGTAAATAAAAGAAACGGCTGATCAGATTTTCATGAAACATGGCTAAGCAGGGAAGATGAACTAAGAACACTCGGGATAAAATTATATAATGACACAAAATAATCAAAAATCAGTTCATCCGTTTGGGCAAATACACAAACGGGCACGTTAAATTTATAGCAACACTCGTTTTGCGACTGGGGCTTAAAAAAATACCTTAAGACATAGATATGTGCAAAATAAATGGCTAACAATTATTTATCATGGTGATACAGATTTTGTTACCATTTTGCTTAGTAACTAGCGTCAAAAATGGCAAACTACTAAAAATACACTGAAAATGTATACATTAGGGGAACAAGTGGCTATAAAGTTCTAGAAAGGTCGCATCATGATCATTTTCAGCCAAATGATCCACTGCTGATTATAATCCACACCAACGGGTTTTCCAAAGCGATCGGCTGTGAGCCGTCTAAATCCAGTGTGATCCAGCGATCTTCATAAGGTCGCCATCCATGGACGTCCATACGTACATTAACTTAAATAAAACCGACAGAACCAAATTTTTGAAAGCGCCACTGTATGTTACCCGGCAACTTTTATTAGATCACGAATTTGTTGAAAGTTAATGAAGAAATTCGTCAAGTGTTTCCGACGAGTCTGCGGCTTATAAAAATGAAAATAAAAACATTGAATTCGAGAAATGTTGTGATTCTATGAAAATTGGGGGCGAATGACTTGCTAATTTAAGTTGAGCAATGAACTGAATGACGGATTTAATATTTGTTTCTTTCCTATTTCTTGTATAAAATAGAATTCTTTGGTTCCGTTTTTAATTAAGCATCATTTAGCGTTTCTTATGGAAAAATTGCCTAAAGCTTTTTGATAGTACCTAGTAAAGCATTCAAACGCTTTTGAACGTGTTTCTTAGTCGATGAAATAAATAAATAAATCATTTGAGCAAAATAAAATTGTGTATTTTTTTAGTATACGTTGTATAAAGTCATGGGTGACTGATGGCGCAATATAAAACCCTGACATGACAAGAAAGTCACCGTGTATTTCGGATATCACACTAAAAACCTCACATCATTTTCCTCCTCGCAACATACAATATGACTTTGAGACGAAAAATCATATGTCATATAAATTCATCAGTACATTTCTGGAGACATTGAATTCCTGAGTGAATGTGTTTGAGCAAGCGAGAAAGCGCTTTCAAGCAGAAAAGCGGTACTTTATTAATGTGTTGAATGTCAGTTGTTATTCGGGCAGCCATTTTATAAACAAAATTAAAAGCAAAATGGTGAAACCACGCAAAAAATAGACACAATTCTGAAGTGCCTAGTGGCTACAATTCATTCACCTTATTCTGCTCAGAAAACGACAAGAAACAGTAAACATTGATTGAGAAATTTAAAAAATACAGCTGGTTTGAGCTTTTGCGTAGCAACTCCAGTTTTAGATAAGAGTCGTTACTGCTTCAATTTCCTAAAAAAAAATACTATAATACTGTTATCTAGTGTCCATCTCTATCTTTCCGATTGTTTGATAGAAAAAAAAAATCAAATTCAGTTGGTGGCACCTCAGAATTGAGCCAAGTCTTGGACACGTTTGACGGTGGCGGTCTGCATATACAGGATGTAAAAAAAGGCTTAACGAAGCCTTAAACCTCGCATTAGGTACATTGTACTGAATCGTATGTAACAAAAATTATCGCTGGGAAACGACTTTAATTTTTAGGCATTAAAATAAATCATGCATTTATTGCCGGCAATGTATAGCGCACTGCGCGCACGAAGCGCTACAGATTGGGTTTGTGTGCGTGTATTTGAACGTGTGCGTGGGGACAACAGGGCGAGGCGGGAGACCAACGCGCAGCGGTTCGCTGTACCTACGCACGCGTCGTTACGAAAATTACACTCGGCAAAACAAACTGTAAAACAAAAGTACTTACCTACTTTCCATACGAATCGTCCAGGTCAGGCCTCCCAAGCCGAACCAGCTGCGGCTTGAACTGGCGACCATCGCCAAACAAATACGCGCTCGGTAGCGCGTGTTCTCATGCAATCATTCCAGTATGCCTTCGCGCCCCGATCGTCGTTTAAATTCGTCAAATACGTCAATTATTTTTTGACGCATTTCATCACTAGATGTGCATGACCGGTCAAACACTCTGTCCTTTACGTAGCCCCACAAAAAAACGTCCAGCGGGGTTAAATCGGGCGATCTGGCTGGCCACGCATGAGGCCCATACCTGCCGATTCGGTGGTCTCCGAACAACTCCGTCAAGCGCTCACGCACAGGTCTCACGATGTGAGGCGGTGCACCACCATGCTGGAACCAAGAGTCTCGGAGCTGGGCTAGTGGCATGTCGTCCAGAGCCTCTACCAGGACGTTATTTATCATGCCTAGGTAGGCTGCCCCTTCCATACGCGCTGTTGAAAAAACTGGCCCCAGGATTTGGATTCGTACTATGCCAGCCCACACGTTATAGGCTGATGTGCGTTAGGGTATTCCGCTCCGTAAAGACACTATGCTTCGGACGCATTGCCATGAGCCATCCCAAAACAAAAGACCATGTTCACCAACTCACGAGCACTGTACTGATACCAAGGCATCTTTAATAACTTTCACTATCACAAAGAACACTTAACAATAACCGTAAAAAGCAAACCGTGCGCGAAAACAGAATACTTGCAATTTACAAACGCATTCGATGACGTGACAAACGGAACTAAATGTTCGTTCAGTAGTATTTGCCTTTGATTTCGCCGTCAAAGCCGGCCGCGGCCGCGCCGAACTGTGTTCTGTGGCGCCGAACGTGTCGTTTGCTATTGGCCGGCGGGGGCGGGAAAAGCCGAATGCATGCGATGAACGCGATCCGCGCGAAGATTTCAAAATTGAAATGAAGTAGGCAATCAACAATTTCTGGTTAACTGTCAAGTATGACTGGTAGAAAATTCCACATCGTAATAATAAGTCTACCTTTTGTACAAATTGAATTGTGTAAAATCAATGAAGGTTTTGTTATTGTAAGATAAACAAGTGTGAGATCCTTTTATGGTGATTGAAGGTAAAATTAAGACCTCCGTATCGCTTGGTGGTGAAGCGAAATGTGAAGGGAAGAATACAACGAGTAAGAGAACAATGAGTAGAAGATGTGTCATGTTGTCAACTTCTTTGCTGGCAAGCGGCCCATGTATTTGGCCCTTCCAAGCTCGATCGGTTGTAAAGTCAGCGTTGTGAATTTGCTTTGCATTTTTGCTAAGGGTTTTTATTAAAAGGACATGGATTGATAAAGCCTTTAAGGATACCAAAATTTCAGTTCGTGTTATCATTTGTAAGTCTCATTAAGAACTGAAAACAGAAGCAATTCAATCAAACGGCGGTACCATTACTGCCTTAGAGCCTGTTTTTTTTTTATAAATGTAAGTAACATTTAGTCGAGCAAATAATTCGAAAACTACATTTGCAACTTGCGATTTTGGTATCTTAAAGTATGCAGTATTTTGTTGCAAGCTGTAGTTCTTAAAAAGATAATAAAATGAAATAATCCTTCATTATGTTTTTAGTTATTAAAAGCTTAATTTACGAAAGTAGAAACCTGAACCATTTGGTCGGTTTAGCAATTCAGGGATGTTGCTATTCTTTTTATCTAGGCGTACGTTGTAGGTAGGCATACTTTAAGAATCCCATTTTCAATAACTTATAAATTTTGTAAGTATCTACTTTTGGTGAAGCGAAAAAGACTTTAATTTTAATGGTATGCTTATTTGTGCGAATAAATTAATAAATTGCTTATTTAATTAATCGATCAAATTCTAAATTGCAATTATTTTGTCGCTGAACGTAATTATTCAAAAAGGAATTAGAAACTATTGTTGTTGGATTTAAAGAGCTTGACTTAAGATAATTAAAATCCAAACTAATCAATTGGTTGTTTTATGGGTTCTGATGTTGCTGTTCCCTTTTTCTAGGCGCCTTTATCAACAGGGCTTGATTTTACGTAACTTATCACCTTTTTAAAAGAAATTAGTCTTAAGACATGTGATACAGCTTAAGTCTTTAAGATTGTTTCGATACCTACGTTTTAATCCACCTCAATTATCCGAGAAAGTTAGCAATTTGCAATTTGTGAAATATTGTAGTCATGTCGTAAGAAAATGCGTTGCATGCCTTCAAATGGTTGATTAAAGTGTAGGCTTTTGAACCTAAGGTTTGGAGTTCGAATCCTGGGCGGGCAACGCAAACAAAGTAAGAGCTACCAACCTACCTACTAACTTACACTGACAATAACTGGTGGTGGTTTATTTAGTTGATTTAAGGCAAGAACCAATAAATTAAGTTGTAATAAATAAAGTCAGCAAGCCAACTTTTCAATAAACCACACACAGCTACCAGCTGATCGGGCGCGCGCGCGATCAGCTGTAAGCGTTCGTCGACCTCGCTCGACGAGTGCGTTGCTACGCAGCAAGGGTACGCACACTAAGACATTATTGTTGTGTGATGTGCGCGGTTCATTGCGGATTGCTAGCTTTAAATCGATTTAATTAATAAAGTTCAAAAAAATGACAACATGTTTCTTCGGGAAAAAGATTAGTAATAAGAAACAGAAGGTTCTCATGCAGAAATCTCGAAAAAAAAAATTTCACTTTGACCTTCAATATCTCAGTAACCAGGCATTTCCCAGGTATGGTGTCAAGGAAAAAAATGATCGTACAAATGGGTAGAATACGTGGTCTTCGGCTTCGTTAAGCCTTTTGTTACACCCGATATATCATTTCGTGTTATAAAAGTGTAATTCAACATTTTAAGTACCTACCTCTGGAAACAATTCTACGTTTTCCGTATAAAAATTTGGAAGCACTTTGGTATAAAGTAAGTAGGTTTTTGTCTCACAAAGTCACAGGCTACCTAGTAATGAGCCCTAATATACATTGTAATGAACGCTGACTGTGAGTTAAAAGGTAGCGAATGCATAAAATTAAAAGTTGCTCCAAATAAGTTGCTACGTTTAACCATGTTTAACACCGCTTCCAAGTTTGAATTAGTTTATCTTCATTTCATATTGATTGCATACCGGGTGTTTGAGAGTGATGAATGTTGTAGTAATTCCAGTATCTTTGTTCAAAGGTTACTCGTGTAGCAAAGGGCAGATAAAATGAAAACTTATAATACTACTAATTATTACCTTTGTCAATCCATGTAATGTATAGAATCCATAAAAAAAACAAGTAGGTAATATTTCCTTTTCTTAGGGTTATTATCGATTCGCCACGAAAAAAAAACATGTGTAAACTCGCCACACTTGTTTTCCAAGTAGAGACTGCAGAAAAACGAAACACATTATAGGAGTAAAAATATGTATTTCTTATTATTAAAATCACAGGTAATTTTTAACAATTGTTAAATCACAGTTCTTTTTGCAAAAAAGAAACACAGCAGTATTGTTAAAAAAATATACTAAAATGTAACTAAAATAATGATAACCGAGTTATAATACGACTGCATTTTTTATTTTGGTTTGGGGAGCAGGTAGAGACCTGCGGCGTGCTTTTACAATTTTTTCACTCTCCAGTTGATTGTTAAATTGGTATTTTGGTTTAGTTTAATTTTGATTTATTAAATAGGAAATAGAAAAAATATTTTTTGTTTAACTAGATGGATACCTAAAATTACTGATTTTAACCAGTGACAAAGTGTCGGTAATTTTTGTTTGAAGAATTTGTTTTGCTTTGCTTGCTAACGGTACTTTACTTAAAAATGGCATATATTTAATATATGTGGGGAATAAACAGCAACTTTTATTTAACTGTGGTGAATCGACATAAACTTTTTCATGTTTGTGGCGAGTTTACTTTGAATGTATGGAAGTTACAAAAACGTGGCGAATCGGCAATGACCTTTTTCTTAATACAAGATATATTGATATGGTTTAAACATCTTATTCCTTAATTACGTTTTTTTATCTTCCAACTACATACTCTTTCTTTGTACGCCTTTTGCCAAAAAACCCCATGACCCTTTTCAGGGTTCCATAGCCGAATGGCAAAAATAGAACCCTTTGTCTGTCTGGCTTTCTATCTGTCCGTCCGTATGCCACAGCCACTTTATTCTGAACCTATTCGCAATGCATAAAACTTGGTAGGTAGGTGTGTCTTGATAACAGCTTTACGATTCTAATACAAATAAAAAAATAAAATGCCTTTTGAGGGAGGCTCCATAGAAATAAAACAAAAAAATTTTTTTTGCTCAAACCTCTGCATGGATGGTCTATGAATAAGTCTCTTAAAATTACATCGAGGTTCTGAGAACATTTTTTTCTGAAAGTATAAATATTTATGGCAGATAGATGCTCTCACAGTAGTAAAATGAGAGGCCCCGGGGCTCTAACTTTTCAACAAAGCAAGTGTCAATTTTGAAAAAAAATGCACAATGCAGTGCTTTAAAAAGACTTTCAACGTAAATTGGATTGAACGAGATCGAACTATTGGTTTTTGAGATATAACACATTTTCGACAACCACAAATAAAACCAAGTTATTTATGCTGTCAACTAAATACTGTGGTATTTTGGCTAAGTGGAAGTACTCGTAAGTGGAACCCTAATTTATTTAAAGTTGGCACGGAACCCCTTAATGCGCGAGTCCGACTCGCACTTGGCTAGATTTTTAAATTCATTTCGGCGCTTACGTTAAGCCCCTATAGGCAGTAATAATTTTCAACCATATTCAAGTATAAAAACATAATCCTAACAATAGTGTTACAAAAAGCTTGGCGTCGTGTTCCGCATATTACACCGAATCGTACCTATGTAATAAAAGGCCGCAGGCGATATCAAATAAAATGTATTCAAAGCTACAGTCGTCAGCTCTATTTAAGAGATCATAACTAAATCTAGTAACTGAAATGCCATGATAGGACAATTGGATTAAATTTTCATAAAGGTAGTAGTTTAGTGTAGCAAGAAACACCAGTACATTTGTTGACTTATGTCGTGCTTATGAAAAGAACTAAACGCGTTTTACCTTTAATATGATAGGGGTTTCGCTAAAATAAGTCCGAAATACCATAATGAGTCATAGACCCCTTACACACGGCGGCTTTTAGCATCGTTAGCTTGGTTGGCGTTAGCATCGATGCAGAAGCGCGACTACATCGATGCTAACGCGCGTTAGTATCGACGCAGTCACAACAATTCAGTACGTAATTTGACAAATCCCAGCTTCTGCATCGCGACTGTATCGATGCTAAAAGTAGCGCAGTGTGTAAAGGTTGTCATTTTGCGACTGTATCGATGCCAGCGCGCGTTAGCATCGTGACTGCATCACTGCTAAAAGTCGCAGTGTATAAAGGTTCTAAGAGTTAACTTTGCCTACCTATCTATACTTAATATTATAAAGCTGAAGAGTTTGTTTGTTTGTTTAATCGCGCGAAGTCCCGTGATATCGCTAGTTTATTTGTATATCAAAATGTTATAATCTAGTTCTTGCCAGCAAAATATCGAAGAGGCAAAGTTTGAGCTGTACCGAGATATCCTAAAAAGTAAAACAGGCTTATACACGATCTATCCAATAGTAAGTGGCTTCACCTAGTTCTAACCGGCTAAAGCTAGGTGTAACCGCACTTAAAGTTTTAGCTTTAGTACATAAAAACTCAGTCGATGCGGCATTTGCACGTCCTACGTTTGATAATGATGCCTTGTAGGTATAGCGGTAAGTTTGTTGGTTGCTACCCAGGAGGTCTCGGGTACGAATCCCGGGTCGGGCCAAAATATATTTCTTGGTTTTTTGTCTTGAAAATACTTGTAAACAGCTCGGAGTCAAAATGTTGTTAGAGTGAAGGAACAGAGAGTGCACTTGTGTATAAATTCGTACCCACCTGGGCACTTTAATTTATCCGTACCCCAGATAATATACGAGTAATACTGTCCGTACGTACCTGATCTATCTCTGTTTAGAGAAGCCGCCGTTACCAAAGATCGGTAGGAGAACATTATTATTATGTATGTCTTTACTAATTTCGGGACCATGGGATCCCACACCATTGGAAGGCGAACATGGATCAAAGCCTACACGCAGAGGCCCGTTAAACAACATTAATTTAAAAGCTGTGTGACAACGTAGCGACATCTATGATAACCGCTGTCACTACATATCATCGCAACATGCTGACTCGGCTTGACGCGACTAGATGGCGCTATAGTCGAAGTTTGGAACCTGAACCGCGATTTTTAAGATTAAGATTGGAATTAAATAAAAATGAATAAGCCAAGACGATGAACATCGGATTTTGTTCCCGACCATAACTAACACACTTCCTAACACAGTTGCGCCAAAACACAAATGATGATAAAGCAATTTGTTATTATTATTGTTTGTTCAATTTGTACTGTGTGGGTCGCAGATGCCCACGAATACTTTGGAGTGGAAAATAAGCCTCTTACGAACCTCTTATATTGTCTCGTTATTGCCTAAAGGATTACAAATACTTCTATATTGCGTCGTAGCTGGAATTGTGTTTTGATATTTTTTGCCCTTTCAAGTCGAGAGCTTTACTGGAGAAATACGAGTACAATCATGTGTTTCTATTATATTATAATAGAAACTAAAAGATTTATTTTTATGAATGATTAAGGGTCGATTTTACTAATGACAGATAAGACTTCCGACAAAAAAGTATAAAAGACCAATTTTAAAATTACATTTACATAATTGATTGATAACAAATAGGTTACGTTTTCTAATTAGGCATTTGGAATTATTTTTGTCGAATATTCTTTATCTGACGTTGGTAAAATAGGGTGTCAATAAGTTCTGAGATAATGCAGTCGCCTAATTAGCGGTAACACTTGAGAACTACGTAACTAATTATAGCACTTTTTTTAAGAGTTGTAATAAGAATTGTGGTATTACAAGGTTAATATGAAAAATATTAAGGAAATAATAAAAAACCGGCCAAGTGCGAGTCGGACTCGCTCACTGAGGGTTCCGTGCCAATTTTAACTGAATAAGGGAATCCATTTACTTCTACTTAGTAAAATACCACAACATTTTGTCGACTGCAAATATAACTTTGTTTTTCATAGTGTTTGTATGAAGTACAAAGTTATGTTTGCGGTTGTTGAAAATGTGCTATATCTCAAAAACTACTTGTTCGATCCCGTCTGAACCAATTGACTTTGAAAGTATTTATTAAGTTCTTCATTACATATTTTTTTCAAAATTTACACTTGCTTGGTTTAGAAATTAGATGGGGGGACGCCCATTTTACTACTTTGGAAGCGTCTATCTATGAAACGTTAGACTTTAAAAGAAAATGGTTTAAAAGCCTGTATGTTATTTTAATAGGCCTATCCATAGACACCCCACACGCATAGGTTTGACTTTTTTTTTTTTTTTTCATTTTAGTTTCATGTATGAGAGCCCCCCTTAACTGTCATTATTTTTTATTTTTTGTATGAGAATCGGTAAGCGGTTAACAAGATACATCTTCCTACCAAATTTCAATGGTGTAGTGCTTATAGTTACAGAATAAAATGGCTGTGACATACGGACGGACAGACAGACAGACAGACAGACTTGACGAAACTATAATGGTTCCGTTTTTTGCCATTCGGCTACGGAACCCTAAAAAATGGGAACATTATAAATGATTTTGAAGTACAACATATTCTTGGTTAATATCGTAGGAAAACCGCTATACTCATATGTACGTATTTGTGTTAAAATAATCAGTAGCTCTATTTTTAAATCACTTGCTTTAATGTCACGAGTGGTTTTCGTTTGAAAACCAACGAAAAGTAACGAAAATCACTGTTAATACGCCTTAGTTACAAAAAATTACTTATCATTTTTTAAATCACTGCCGTGTCAATTTTAAAATGGTTCCATTCGAAAATCTAATAACAATCACAGATAAGTCATACGCCATATTCACGCGAGTGATTTTAATGTACTTTGTTTTCACCGACTTTATTATTTTATCTGTCATTAATTTTAGTTTATTAAATATTAAGTAAGTGCACAAGCAAGTTTAGTAAATTGAAAATGTTACAGTCATTTGCATGTTATTAATTAATTATTTACCTACGTGTCTTTATGGCAATCCTTCACCGTCACTTTCGTCAGCGAAACTCGTAATTTTCTCTCTTAAGTCGTTAATCGCATGTGAAGTGTGTCACAACAAACATATGTGCAGTAGTGTCACAAGCTTCACCAAATCAGGGGTTGGACTCATAGATGGTGGTTTTGCGTCTGCATAATACCATAAAAGTAGCCAGTACCAGCTGCAGTAGTACAACCATAATACCATCAATAAAACTAACAAGAGCCAGCCAACTCGATAAAACTTCATTCCGTCTTTGTCAACGTCAAGGAAATAGAATTATGATTTAATCCAGAACTGGAAAATAATTCAAAGTATTCTACAAAAAGGCATACTTTGCGCCAATACCGTGACTTTACTAGCCTTTGCCCTATTCTGAATCTGTAATTCTGTAACTAAGTCATCATTCTTAAAGTGGCTTATACCTAGTAACAGGGTGTTTATTTTACGCGATATACATTCAAAAACCGACTTCAAAACCAGAACGGAAGGAATTTTGAGTAAGTTAGATATTTTTCGACTCGGTGCCATCGCTTTGGCCATTTCAAGCATCATCATCAGGGCACCGACCCTAAAAAGAAATTATTTTCCTAAAATGGAGTCCTTTCCTTTAAAGAGTGAAGAGTTTATTTCAGAATTCTAGTGCATTTTGTTTTGAAGTAGGATTTTACTTTATTTTTTTAGTAAATCTTATTTGCTAGTTTTTTTGTGATTACAGAAAGGGTTGCACCTCTGTTCTTTAATAACCTACAAATTAGGCATAATAAGTTTTGTCATCAAAATGACTGAACTTTTAAGCGTTTAGGAGTACCACCATCAGCTCAGTGCCACACAATGTCGACTTAACGTCTTTAATACTAGAATCTTATGAAGATTTGTTGTTACGTCAACAAAAAATCTTTATTAAGATTCTAATACGAAAACACTAAACGTCCCGTATGCCGGTTAAATTCGAGGATTTTCCTCTAGATTATTGCATCAAGATCCCATCATCAGATCGCAACTTGACAACAATGAGACGAACTAGAAAGTATAACCTCTAGGTAGGTGAAACGATTTTTTGATTCGGTAGACAAAATTAAAAAATAAATATAATTTTTTTTAAAGCATTTTTATAACCTAGATGAAGTGCTTTGGTGCCAACTGAATCTTCCTTAACTATGCGTTCTTGTGTGACTGACAAGCTGACGGTAAAATATAATGGAAATTAAACCGGGATAATATTCGTTAACGGCTCGTTTAGTACCGGCTAGTGCTCGCATATTTCGCAAGATGTTTGCGATCGTTACGTTTCACGAGTTCCTTGAACTATTTCTTTATTACAAAACAAGTACCATTTAAGTGACTGACAAATATTATTCACTTATTCTAATTTCTGATAAACGAAAATAAATAAATATAGATAGGTACATAATGTTATTCAAAGCAAAAGTAAAACACTATATTTTTTTTCTACAAATTAAGTTGTTGTGTTTTTGCGTATTACATTTAAATATAAGCGTTTTGTCTATGATTTAAAGTAGTTCCCGTATGCGCCGAAAAAGGAAACATAAACGTCGTTCTTCTTCAACTTTTTTTTCACGATAGATTGATACATACACGATTAGAGACACGTTTTTAGACAAAGGTGCATCTAGTGAGTTTTCCTCATATTATTTATTTTTATTTGCAGCCTACTACGTTTCCATTATTACTTAATGTTTGCCAGTTTACACCATTTTTTGTTGTTAGTACAGTATTATTTCGGGATTGAAGTTTACCTTTTTTACTTTGTTCAGTAGTGCTAAGTACATACCAGTTACACTGGAGTAGCAGTGACGGTAAAGTGTGAGTTTAAAAATGCCCTTTTATGTGATAATACACATACAGCACGTCAAGATTAACATCAGTTGCAAAAAGGGCAAGTCTAAAGTAAGTTCTAAGGACACACACAGCTTTTTGGCCTCTTTCAAGGAGACGCGTGGCTTCGCGCGTCACGTGAGGCGTTGCTGCCCGCCGCGGGGCGCGTCGGGCGTTTCCCGCTTACAATGAGGCGGCGCGTGAAACGACCAAGGAGTCAATTCTCGTGCAATTCGTACACGATAAAAGTTCACCGATCGAATTTTCTTTGTCGAAGAAAACATCGTTTTTGATTTCTCAGGATCACGATTACTATGTGTTTTGATTTTGTTCGCGCGACAGTTTTTTTTTACGTGATTTTACTTGATTTTTGAGGTTAACAGGTTAAACTCGCAATCGAATTTCCACACGAAAAAAGTTCGATTGCTGCGAGAAGTGGCCTCCTGCTAACGCGCTAACTCAAACTATTACTCTAGAAATGTACGCAGTTTCGCCCGCCGCTTCATCCGCCGCGTAATACGCCGCGTTGTATAGAGCGTCGATCTAAGCCCGTCGACACCCGCTTCGACTCTCGTATCTTATTGAAATCCTTCCAGCCAGTCGTCTTTGACTAGTAACATAGAGCAAACGTGTGTATTGTTTGTATGTAAAAATAATGGTCGACTTCATTGACATATTGCTTGAAGATAGTTATTGTTTGCGAAGTAAATTATGTACCGCTTCAGCCGCCGCGTCCGATGCGGCGACGCTTGCGGCATGCAACGCTGCAAATCAAACAAACGCTTGCAAAAACGCTTTTCCTTAAACGCTGCAAACGTCACCATATGTTTGTGCTTCTGGCGGCCTGCTTCGCGCAACGCGACAACTTTTCTTGCGATAAAGTAAAATAATGCAATCCCTCGTAAAATAATGGAATGTCTGAAAGCAGGATTAGTTCTCCTTGCAATATTTTAAGCCCTTAGCACTTGGAACTTAGGAAATGGGAATTTTTAGGGCCATTATTTGAGCACCGTTTTTTGATGGTCACACGTTTGTAATTCCAAACATATTCAATGTTTAATTTAAGAATAAATTTTGTATGTTTTATCATGTATCTATCTATATGAATTCACTTTAAAATGTGTTATTATGTTTGTAGTTTTGTAGGAAAAAATATTTTACCATCGGAATCGGGAGTAAAACTGCTGTTCTTCGCGCGTCACACCGAGTTGGCGCTCAGTTTAAACACTTCTATCTTGCTGGACTTTTACATTATATTAACATAACATATTTTTAAAAATTGGATACCAAGTCAGGATTCGTTATATCGAGGGGGAAAAAATCCGTCTTTAGATTTAAATTTAACAAACTTAATTTTGTGTCGGTCACACGATTTTACCATTTTCGAAAATGTGACACAAAATTGCTCATAACTTCAAAAAGGTTCAACCTATCGACACAAACCATAGGTCCGCAAAAACTTCAGACGTGTCAAAACACCAAAAGAAGACAAATAAATATCTCATAGCTATGATATAGCTAATACAGCTCCTTGATTTTTATTTTTTTTCTTCAGACCCTAGTTCATGTGACCCTTCATGGGTAATATTTTAGGATTATAAGTCAGCGTCAGGAATAAATGTCTACTATTGAATCATAAAACTCATAGTCAAGATTCATTTGAGCTGATTAGATTACATGAATGTTAGTTACTTAATTTAATATTTCTGAAAATGTAAAATTTTCGTCACTTGCGTGGCACAACTTTCGTGGTCAATTGCCCACGAAAGTTACAAATCATACCACGAAAGGTTATCAAAGTGTACTGATCTCACTAGAATTTATATTTTATGGTTTGTAAATGCAGTTAAAATAACCGCCTTAACGTTGTATACTTGAATTTTTCTACTAAGACAGTTTCCAGAGGCACAGATATGATTTATAGAAATAATGTAGCTTACTAGAAAAATGTATAGAACATGATCTTGATTTTCATTCGGCTTTGAATCACCTGATCAATCTTTAATAATATACTAATTAAATAAAGTAATCACAATATGTTACTTTTAAAAAAGCATACTCATTAATTAATTAATTTTCGTGCAGTATTCGTAATTACCCCAATTTGTAAAGTTTACATGAGAAAATAATGAATATCACAAAAGCAAACCTTGAAAATAATTCTTTGTCACTAATAAGAATGATGGCAGTTTATGCCAGTCGTCTTAATTTATTCAACCAAGAGGCATGGCTAAAATTTAAGCCTGGTCTAAAGCTGGAAATTTGTCCACTAGACCGATAAAAGAGTCTACTTTGAGGCTACTAGATAAAGACTGGAAATCATGAGTTTGCTTTACGGGAAAAAAACTACAATTAACACTGATACTATAACATCCAAGGTTCGACAATAAGCGCGTGATGTCTGGTGTTTATTTCCAAAGATTCTAAAGAAATAGTTTGATTCTTTATTGGATAAGAAAAGGTCATATTTTGAACGCTCTTACAGCTATGATCCAGCAACTAGTAGTCTAAATAGTCTCACTCCAGGCAAGAAAAATATCTGGAAGACTAATTTATTGCTTGTAAAGTTTATAAAGGGCCTAACTTATATATCTTATATAACCTTATGCATTCGACTTTGAAAATGAGTTGATAATAGCCGGCAAATATCTAACTACTAAAATGCAGGATTACCTATATGTAATTTTAGGCACTACTTTGGAGGGTAAAGAGTTGATTGCTACAGATTTGCTACTATGTACCTTAGCTTACCCTTACCTTTATAATCTCAGATAATTTCGACAGAATGCGACTACTTACCAAAATAGGTCAAGGAAGCGATTAAATTACAAAATACTAAAAATTCAATCGTAAGTATGGGTTTAAATGTCAAAATACCATTGCTTCGAAACTGAAATTGTGTGAAACCGTAAAATTTAACAAAGTATCCTATCGCTGACAAATACTGTCAGTGTTGTGTGCCGACAACAAATGCGAGTAAACAGTGAATTTGAGGTCAGTGATACCGAAAATGAGTGCAATAAAAGACTTAGAAGGAGGGTAGACAATTAAGTCTGCAAATAAAAGCTCACTCGCAACAGTTTTAGGTACGCTGTGATCATGGCACTTGCAACAGTGTCGAAATATCGGATATTCATAAATAATTTGGTACATAGTAGCAATGTCGAAGGTAACAAACTATTATTATGTTAGTGTTCATCATGAATGTTTAAAAATATATGTAATACCTAACCACATTACTATTTGTCTCATACATATATAATATTTCAAGTAATTGATACTTTTATTACCGAATTATCTATCCAAAAAGACGCTGCGTAACTTTCGTGTCACGGTGAGTAACTTTCGTGGCTTACGAAATTTCAATATTAAATATCGACATGAATAATTAACCGATTTTCATGATTCTAACAGATTATATGTTTCATAAACAGACGGCTAGATGGCGCTAAGCGTCACGCAATTGACGTTTTCATAAGAAACCACAAATTTCGCAGGGTCGGACTGACAGCACGGTAGCTCAATTGGTAAGAGCGTTTGGCCCGGTTTGCCAAAAGGTTGCTGGTTCAAGTCCCGCCCGTGCGCAAAATTTTTGGTTTCTTATTTCATCTTTATGAATATAAAATATGACACTGTGAGTGTTAAAAACATTCTAAAGCATTAGATAGCGAAGCGACATCAATTTCCAAGTTGAATTTATTCTGTAAAGAATAACTGCTTGGGCCATCTGTTTCATAAACAGACGGCTAGATGGCGCTAAGCGTCACGCAATTGACGTTTTCATAAGAAACCACAAATTTCGCAGGGTCGGACTGACAGCACGGTAGCTCAATTGGTAAGAGCGTTTGGCCCGGTTTGCCAAAAGGTTGCTGGTTCAAGTCCCGCCCGTGCGCAAATTTTTGGTTTCTTATTTCATCTTTATGAAGATTATGTTACAGTTTGATAGTTTCTTTAAAGCAGTATTTTTTTCATTTGAATAATATCAGTATAAATTTTCGCCACGAAGGTGATGCGAAGAACACTTTCTGAAGAAATGCCCTTTAGTAAATTCATTCATACGCTTCGAAAGCATATTTAAAATTTAAATAATCCACGCCAACTCTTACCTATTTAAATTGATTTTTATAAGTTTTTTATGCAGTCCGCTATGAACATTTCGGGGCGTTGCACAACTACCTGTATCTTCTTTGATGATGCCGTCGGTTTTTTCTTTAGTTTAGGGTCGATTTTACCAACTTCACATTAGTTTTATCCGACTGAATAAGTATGACAAATGACATTTACATAATATAGGTGGCGTTTTGAAATTAGGCGTTTTGTGCTTTTTCCGATGAATATTCCTTATCTGACGTTGGAAAAATGACAAAAAAATTCGATTTTTAAATAATTGGATTTTTTGGTATAATTAAGTTATTTATTTATTAAAGATACACATTAATGCCGTTTCACTATTTATTATTTAAGTTGGCGAAATTTTATTTCCCTCTGCTACAATCTATACTTATATTGCGGAGCTAAAGAGATTGTTTGTTTGTTTGAACGCGCTAATATCAGGATTTACTAGACCGATTCGGAAAATATTTTTGTGTTGGAAAACTTATTTATTGAGGAAGGCTTTAGGCTATAAAACATCACGCTGCAACGGGAGGGGTGGGGGTAAACTAAAAACGGGCGGACGAAGTCACGGGGTAGTACTTAAAGTTTCAAAAGTTATTTCCTTACGTGGCGCTAGTGCTAGCTCTCGATCATATGAACGTCTAATGACAACAAAACTGCTCATTGGCGTTATAAAGACAGCTCTATAGATTTCTATATGCGTGTACTGATTCGCTACATACACGCAAAAGTCAACATATAAATGACGGTCTGAAAACGCTACAATTTCAAATGGCCAGCACAAGTTTTTCAATAATTTCTTTCTATTCCGCTAACAGACGAGTGTTTGTTTTTACACGAAAATATATTATGTTGCGTAAGGTTTCGATATCATACAAAGCTTTTACGTGTTTGCTTTTACAAAGTTTCAAATAACTTCTTTTTGTTTGTTTGTAATTGTAGTCGTATTCAATTATTCACTTTTTTGACTTTCAAATTTTCTTTAAAACATACATTTTTATTTTATTTTATAGAAATGATGTACAAACAATATTTCATACATACCATACCAAATGTTAAACATATTTAACTACAAGTTTACAACCCTTAGTGTATACATACTTTTATAAATAATTTTAACAAACTAGAAGCTTTCATAAAGATGAAATAAGAAACCAAAAATTTGCGCACGGGCGGGACTTGAACCAGCAACCTTTTGGCAAACCGGGCCAAACGCTCTTACCAATTGAGATACCGTGCTGTCAGTCCGACCCGGCGAAATTTGTGGTTTCTTATGAAAACGTCAATTGCGTGACGCTTAGCGCCATCTAGCCGTCTGTTTATGAAACAGATGGCCCAAGCAGTTATTTTTTACAGAATAAATTCAACTTGGAAATTGATGTCGCTTCGCTATCTAATGCTTTTAGAATGTTTTTAACACTCACAGTGTCATATTTTATATTCATAAAGATGAAATAAGAAACCAAAAATTTGCGCACGGGCGGGACTTGAACCAGCAACCTTTTGGCAAACCGGGCCAAACGCTCTTACCAATTGAGCTACCGTGCTGTCAGTCCGACCCGGCGAAATTTGTTGTTTCTTATGAAAACGTCAATTGCGTGACGCTTAGCGCCATCTAGCCGTCTGTTTATGAAACAGATGGCCCAAGCAGTTATTCTTTACAGAATAAATTCAACTTGGAAATTGATGTCGCTTCGCTATCTAATGCTTTTAGAATGTTTTTAACACTCACAGTGTCATATTTTATATTCATAAAGATGAAATAAGAAACCAAAAATTTGCGCACGGGCGGGACTTGAACCAGCAACCTTTTGGCAACCGGGAGAATTTATTCTGTAAAGAATAACTGCTTGGGCCATCTGTTTCATAAACAGACGGCTAGATGGCGCTAAGCGTCACGCAATTGACGTTTTCATAAGAAACCACAAATTTCGCCGGGTCGGACTGACAGCACGGTAGCTCAATTGGTAAGAGCGTTTGGCCCGGTTTGCCAAAAGGTTGCTGGTTCAAGTCCCGCCCGTGCGCAAATTTTTGGTTTCTTATTTCATCTTTATGAATATAAAATATGACACTGTGAGTGTTAAAAACATTCTAAAAGCATTAGATAGCGAAGCGACATCAATTTCCAAGTTGAATTTATTCTGTAAAGAATAACTGCTTGGGCCATCTGTTTCATAAACAGACGGCTAGATGGCGCTAAGCGTCACGCAATTGACGTTTTCATAAGAAACAACAAATTTCGCCGGGTCGGACTGACAGCACGGTAGCTCAATTGGTAAGAGCGTTTGGCCCGGTTTGCCAAAAGGTTGCTGGTTCAAGTCCCGCCCGTGCGCAAATTTTTGGTTTCTTATTTCATCTTTATGAATATAAAATATGACACTGTGAGTGTTTAAAACATTCTAAAAGCATTAAACTAGAAGCTAACTAAATATCACACAATACAAAAAATGAAAACAAAAAATACAATAGATTGAGTAAAAATCTAACTGTAATAGTTTAAAATAAAATAAAGAAACGTTAATACAATAATATAATTCTTGATGCACTATCTCTAAACTAAGACCCTGGCAATATCTCTCTTAAATTTATAACAACTGCTATTAAACTATCAATTTTACAAAATTATCAACCAGCTCGTTGTGTTGACGGCACATTCTAGTATTATTGAATGCCGATTGGTTGGATGCCAATGTCAGATCATTCTCATCCGTCGCTGTGTATCAAAGGGAGCTGGCAAACTAAGGCTGATAAACAATCAGAAACTTGTTAAAGAGCCTTTGAGACCAGATTCCAGCCACAGACACAGCCTAAAATGATCAAACACTCTGTAGTGACATCTACCACATTGCTTGCTTCCACGCACTGACTGCTGAGCTTACCACCCTGTCTCAATCAACTTTCGGTATTTAGGAAGGGAGTGATGTAACATCATGTCCCAATATCATCGAAACACGCTAACTCGGTTTCACACGAATGGATGGCGCTGTATTCGAAGTATAGAGATTGAACCGTGATATGTAAGATTAAGATTGGACCCGACTATGGTTTAGTAGATAAATCACGACGGTGAACGGTGGTGGGCCTTGGTTTCCGACCATAACACCCGGCCAGTAGGTAAGCGCATCTTATTTTATTATTACAACAAAATACAGTCAATGTTGGACTTACATTAAATAAACCAAAAATATATGTGTAACTGATGTCGTCGATCTTTGCATGCAATAAATTCAATTATTTCCCTTTATGGTCGCTTGCGCCAAAACTCAAAATAATAAAGCAGCGACGTGTTTTTTTTTAACGTGATTCTCTTTAGGATATGAAATACGAATCTTTAAAATCGTTTTTAAATTGTTTATTAACCACTAAAAATCCAATTTTTTTTTTTTTGTATTACTGTCTAGTGATGTAAAAAGTAATTGGTCTGGATGCCAATTTTGCACCATAGTTACCTGTAACAAATATTCAATCAACTCTACTCTGGAAATGGCACGAACATTTTACTTTATTTTAATTTAAACCGTTAAAAAAATGTGACGTGCTGGGTATTAGAGGTTAAGCATATCAGTGGCTAATTAGTTACCTTCAAAATAGAATGCAATACGTAGTCGTTTCAAATATTAACTCAAAAATGGAAATGAATGACTTTAGATCGGATATGAGGGAAAATAAATTCGGAGTGCCACAAGGCAGTATCTTGGGACTCCTGTTGTTTCTTCTTTACATTAATGACCTTCCAGATGCGATATACTATAAATGTACTCTTTTTGCTGACGATGTATCTGTTGTCATACCATGCAACGATACTCGAACTTATAACGATAACATTAATGACACTATTTGTAAGGTGATAAATTGGTTAAATAATAATAATTTACATATAAATTTAAGTAAAACGACATTCATTCAATTTATAAACAAAAATGCAAACAAAATTCCACTAAATATACATTTTGACAACCAAGATATTTACGAATCTTCTGAAACCTAATTCTTGGGCGTATTATTATTATAATATTGTATGATTATTATTTTTTATGGAAGAACCATATCGATAAAATGTGTAGTAAGATAAACTCCTTTGCTTATGCACTATGGCGTTTAACTAATGTCAGTGACATGAAAGTTGCTGTACAGGCGTACCATGGATATGTGTGTTCCCTTCTAAGTAAGATACGCGATTATTTTATGAGCCAACTCATGTCATACTGACAGAATATTAATAGCTCAAAACAATGTATTCGAGCAATATGTAATGCAAAGATTGAAACATTTTGCAGGCCACTTTTCAAGGAGTTGAAACTGCTAACTGTCCCTTGCATTTACATCTTTGAGATATGTTTGTCAAAGCATACCCTTCATTCTTCAAACGAAAAAAAGAGGTATGCAAGGTAAAGATAAATTTTATTCATTATCACACGGTTCCAAACAAATTGAAAATCTTTACAAAGTCGACAGCCCTTTACAGCGAAAATGCGTATTGCATGGCCGTAAAAATTTACAATAGACTAGATGAAGAAATTAAGTCTTTACCGCTGAATATACTCAAAAAGAAACTGAAAATTTGGTTACTGGATTTTTTTTTTCTATTCATTAAAAAAATATTTTGAATTCTTTCAATTTCAATTCTGAATTTTAACCCACTTAGTTTCTGTCCGTGATTCGTATTTGACATTGCCATATTTTATAACGTTCACCAAATTGACATGTATCCCTGGTTTGTCTTGAAATTTTTCCTATTATTATTGTTATAGATTTTCCACGGTTTGAATAATTGGACTATGTTTTAATTTCAATAATGTGTTATAATTTACATGCCAGCTTCTGGTGAATTGTGCGAACTTTAAATTTGTTTGTATGTACCATAATTTTGTACCATAATTCCTGCAAATAAATAAATGTATTTCTAAACCGTTAAGTGGTTTTAACTGGGTATTACTAATATGTTTTTGCTGTTTTAATTAGGCTGTGGTCATAGTGGTAGCAGTCTAAATTAATGAACAACCAACGAAGATAGGTCTGCCTGTCTACGCTATTGAATATCTGTATACAATGTATACGCTTATTCAGAGCAAGCGCAATTGGGCCATGAGTCGGTGCATGATCAAGCTTACGTACATCAATGTCTAGCATATCATGCGCTGA
Organism: Pyrausta purpuralis; assembly: GCA_963924145.1. NCBI lineage: Eukaryota > Metazoa > Arthropoda > Insecta > Lepidoptera > Crambidae > Pyrausta > Pyrausta purpuralis. Next base: position 17,442,379 of record OZ001660.1, read on the forward strand.
CACCAAATAAATTTGTTTTATGGTCAAGTGGTCGTATTCTGCGACTATTAACTCAAGTGCGTTTGCTTTTAGCAATGTAGATTTAGGTGAGGCTCATGTTTTCTTAGTTTTAAAAATAGTTTACCAATTAATCAAATGTGTGAATTCTGATAAGCTATGTTGTTTTAAGTTTAAGTAAATTGTTTTGTAGTTTTCACGTGAATGGTCGCAAACATATTTTATCTATATCATCATCACTCATTTTGGGTATTTATCAGTTACCATAGCTTAAATAATATAATATGATCAGTTACCATAGCTTAAATGTACTCGTATAGTTTGCTTTAGTGATGGCAAATCAAACTTACCGATTCACCGATTTTGCATAATACACAGTTTGCCTCACAAATCGACATGCAATCTGTTAGTGCGCCATTCATCATACGAGCTGGACAGCTATTTGAGAAACTGGTTAGCGCCCTTTGTGGTGTATCTCTGAGGCGCTTTGTGGGTCGGTTGTTTGTAGCCCTTAGATTCAATTGAGGCGGCATGTAGTGTCTTGGAATTCTGTAGTTTTTTTATTAGTTTATAGAAGTTATTTATGGTTCAGGGGATTTGAATTACTCTCATATCTCTGTCACCACGAGTAAAATAAAATGAAAATGGTTCTTAGTTTGACTTGTAAAATAACCCGAGATTTCGCGTTTGGCTGCACCAATTTTCATGTCATTTTCGGAAAAGTGTTTATCACATTTAGAAGAAGGTGTCAGTAAAATTACCTCGGTTCAATAAGGTTATAACTTAAAAACTGCAAAAAAAAGTATCAGACAGTTTGTACAATAAAAAAAGTTTAAGTTATTTAGTACTTTCCTGTTGATTATCAAAATATAAAATTACTTTAATCAACAACGTTTATTTTAGCTTATCGATATGGTGAGTTTAAAGTTGGCACGGAACCCTCAGCGCGCGGGTTTAAGTCGCACTTAACCGGTTTTTTGACACGCAAAGTACATATATTTACCTCCTTCAGAAGATAACTCTGTGATTTGGACTCTGTCGCTATGATTGTATCACCTATAACCACCGAAAGCGACAGTATATACAGTACAGAGTTCTATTCTCCATTTGTGCCATTTTGCTTCTCGAATAGCCGATTCCATATCGTCAGAGCACAGGTACGGATTACGCTGTGTTTCAATAAACGAATATTAAGGTCAAATGGCATTTTTGTGTCATTTTTTAATATCTACGTTGTAATTATTACTAGTGATCGGAATATTCTGTGTTTGGATTAACTTTACATGAATGGTAGTTACATTATATAATTAATTCGATCTACTGATTAATTGTACGTAGAATGAAATTAAAGAAATGATACATGTTAGTAAAGGGATAATGGAATATCGTTGGTCTAGAACGGTCATGTGATGGATAAGGTACGAAAAAAATCATGTGGCTTGAAGATAAGATAAATATATTAGCGGGTGGAAGGGCAGAAGTCGTAAAATGTTATTTTTTGTCATAAAAAGGGTTAATTTAGGAAACTTTTTGTTTATTTAGTAGTTGACATTAGATGGACTGTGTGAAGTAAGATGTCCCCTCCAAAACTATTAGAGAGCGGGCTCTTAATAGTTAATTCTCTATTTGGGGCGAGTTACACCGACCAGCAAACAATATAAATACCAGTTTTTATTCTTATGAACAATAAAGTATGTTTTTCTATCAGCACAACTTTCTATCGAAGGCCCAATTTCTTCATCGATAGTAATGGTTAAATTAAAAATAATAAAAACCTTAACCAAATGTCAGAATAGCTAATTTAATGATCATTGGTTAAGGTAATTTTTCACCAAAACACACATAATAGTAAATATTAAACCGCGGGTAATCTAACTATTACTAACGATAAAGAAATTACGCCTTAATCATTGAAGGTAAGTTATGTTCCTTAATATAGCATAAATAATAGCATTAACAAAAAGAACTGAAAATTTTAGGCGTATTATTTACACCACTTAATAAATCGTGTACGGTCAGACCGATTTTCATGATTTTACTTTGTTGACATAGGATCTGAGGGACGAAGTTTGCTGGGACCGATAAGTTTAATAATAGAATAAACAACAAATATGCATCAGACAACACACCTATTGTCTGGTTTCGAAGTAAGTAATTAGTGGGGTCTTAAAACGTGTTTTTTAATCGTGGAGAGAGCTCAAAGAGCATTACTTAAAATAATGTACTTCAAGAAAAGAACATTCTCAACCCAAAGTATCTACCAATTGAGTAAACTGTTATCCGTACGAAAACTTTATATTTTAGATTTAATATTACAAAAACATAAAGCATTGTCTTACGACCCCCACGTTGAAAGTAAAAGAAGGGCTCGTAGGTTCAAAGTAGCAACCATTCCAAAGGTAAGAACAGAGTTTGCTAGAGCACAACTAGAATTCCGGTCTTCCCACCTGTATAATAAAATAAATAAAAAACTCGACATATATAAAATGTCTACCTCCGAGTGTAGATCTACAGTAAGGAACTGGTTGCAAGAATTGGACTACGCTGAAACTGAGGCTTTGTTCAATTTCCCCACTTAACTGTTAACAAATCTAAAATAGCAGATTGCTTTTTTGCATGATAAAATATTACCGACAAATACAAGTATAACAGACATCCTCACACCAAATACGTATACTTACATACACACTTCACAATATATATTCTTACCACATGCACTCTACACAACACATCCTCACCTTACACATACACACGCCAGCACAAAACTAGACTAGTAGAAATAGAAATCAAAATTAGAGTTAAGTTGAATTGTTAAAAACGATAATATGATGTTGTTAAATTTTATTAGTAAAATATAATTAAGGTTTTAGTTATGCAGAGCGTTGTCTCCTGGCACAGGCAATTTAAACGCCTAAAAGGAGGCTTCGTCATCCAGTTAAAATATGTAAATCTTTGTTAAGAAATAAAGAATTTTGAATTTGAATTTTGAATTTTGAATAGCATAAATAATAGCATTAACAAAAAGAACTGAAAATTTTAGGCGTATTATTTACACCACTTAATAAATCGTGTACGGTCAGACCGATTTTCATGATTTTACTTTGTTGACATAGGATCTGAGGGACGAAGTTTGCTGGGACCGATAAGTTTAATAATAGAATAAACAACAAATATGCATCAGACAACACACCTATTGTCTGGTTTCGAAGTAAGTAATTAGTGGGGCCCTGTATAAAAACTTGTTTGGGGATTCTTATCATGGGTAAAGATTACTCACAAAAGAAAAAGATATGCATATTTTTTATATTTATCCAGATTTTTACGCTAGATTTACATTCGCGGGCGGCGGCGCGGCTCGTTACGACGTACATGAGAGGTTCCTTATCTTATTTAGCTAAGCGCCCACCTTGAAAATCTATTTTTCTAATATGGTTTGACCTTCAAAATCTCAATAGCATTACAATTTGAACAAACAAGAAAATTACAAACGTTGACGGCGCTTATGATTGTTGATATGCCACTAGTGTCCCATCGAAGTTCTTAAGTTATTTTTTATCTGCTTATTTTCTATTAATTATCGTTTAGGCACCTCGTTATAATTTATACGGCAGATACGGCGCTAGCTACGCTCCTGTAGGAATATTATTACTTCTGTTAAGAATACCAGACTCCGACTTTTTTCAATAAAATATTAGTAGTGTTTACATCGACACCCAGGTCGCTGTGTAACAAGGATTTAGGTTAACATGCCAATTGACCGGAGTGCGGTACAGTCGCCGTCAGATATATCGGAGCAGACAAAGTGACCAAATATTCTGAACAGTTTAAAATTTCAATAAGTTCCATACACTACAAGTGACCATTAATATCAGAACATTCATTACTTCATTAATATCTGAGCAGATGTTAGTCAATAACTTCTATACACACAAGTAACCAATAATATCTGAACACTCACTTTCCTGAATTTATGCATGACACTTTCATGACAGTGATGACAATACTGAAAATTACAAAGCGTTACAAACTGCCAGCGTCATCTTACTATATTATAAAATATGAAAAGAGTTCCTATTTTAAATAGTATATAAAGTTAAGTCGGAAGCTCTTCCTTCTACATTTTTCCTCGATTGCTCAGATATTTAAGACGGACTGCGTAGATACATTTGACGTTATGAGTGTTCAGATATTATTGGTTAGTTGTGTGTATAGAAGTTATTGACTAGCTTCTGCTCAGATATTAATGAAGTAATGAATGTTCTGATATTAATGGTTACTTGTAGTGTATGGAACTTATTGACATATTAAAGTGTTCAGAAGTATTTGGTCACTTTTTCTGCTCCAATATATCTGACGGCGACTGTATACGTATGACACAGAAACGGCAATCTTGCTTGAGAGGAGTGTATCTTAGAAATCATACAAAGTTAACTATGTATTACTAGAAGTCCCTTGAAATTCGACGATTTCGATAATGGCGGCCAGTCACAACAATTAACCGACTGCACGGGCTATAGAGCACAAGTGTGTGCGCAAACACAGGTGCACTCTCTATTCCTTTCAATCTCATAGCCCGATGGGACAGCAATCTAAAACGACCGGAGAGAGATCAGGCGCAGGACCGACGGCTTAACGTGCTTTCCGAGGCACGGGGGTTAAACACCACCAACTTCCAGACTTCGGGCTGCCCTAAGACTTTGTAGATAAAAAAACCAGGTACATATTTTTTGGCCCGACCCGGGGATCAAACGCGGGACCTCTCCTACCGCTGCGCCATCGAGGCAGTTAAATATTCACATTACCTTACCTTATGTGACCGACGGTCTTTACTTTGTTACCGTTATGTCGTAGCGTGTTGTTTTACAGAGCATTTCCTGATAAATAAGTTGTAACACAAAACAAGTCTTTTTTTTTGTCACTGCCGTGTAAAGGATCTTGACCAAAACTATATAGAAACTCGGCCCACTTTGCGTCTGCATGCGTCTTTACAAAATGTTCGGATAAAATATATAAATATTTAAATGAATACAGAGAAAACATATTTTTGAAAAAAAAATAGGGGTTTACGAGGAATTCAATGGCAGATTAGAAATTTTGAGGTTATGTTTCGTAATTGCAGAGTTAATGCACCTCACCTACATTAATTTTGATACATTCAGAAGATAATTGGTATATTTTACTAAAGTAATTCAATACGTACTTACTTAGTTACCCTTAAAATGCCAGTACAATTATAATTCAAACCAGATTTTTGAAATATAAAGTACAAGACGCAAGCTGACCCCGACTTTGTTCAATATTCTTTACACACAATTTCATTCGAAAATTGAATATTTATCACAGCATATCACACGACATATTGACCCAAGAAAATAGGGCTCCTACTCGTAGTTTTGAATATTAGCGCGTTTAAACAAACAAAAAACTATTCGTGATATAAGTAAACATATAGTTTGTAATGGATTTTATCTAGACTCATAGACTTGACTAGAAGACGATTTTTCTAACGTCAGATAGGACTTATCCGACCAAATAAGTATAAAACGACCAATTTTTAAATGACATTAACGTAAATGGTAACTTACAAATAGGGGACGTTTTCGAATTAGGCGTTTTGTACTGTATTTGACGATTATTCCTTATCTGACGTTGATAAGATTGACTCTAAATCATCATTCATCATCATTCTCAGCCAAAGGACGTCCACAGCTGAACATAGGCCTCCCCCACGGCTTTCCACAGTGACCGATCACTAGCGGTCTGCATCCAGTTTGATCCTGCGATCTTTTTAAGGTCGTTTGTCCAGATGGTCCAACTAGATAGTTGGTGGACGTCCTACGCTGCGTGTTTGGTCGAAGGGTCTCCAATCCAGAACTTTCCTGCCCTAACGGCCATCAGTTCTTCTCGCTATGTGCCCTGCCCATTGCCACTTGCGCTTATTGTTTCTCAAAGCTATGTCCGTTACCTTAGTTCGTCTACGTATCTCCCCATTTCTGATTCGATCGCGTAGAGAAACACCCAGCATAGTCCTCTCCATCGCTCGTTGTGTGATTTTGAGCTTCTTTAAGAGGCCCATGTCTCTAAATCGGAAGAGTCAAAATCGCAGTATAATTACACTTAGGCCAGATTTGATCAGGCGCAAAAAACGCTTAGGTATAAATCTATTCAAAAGCAGGCCCTGAAAAGAATTTCAATTAGAAATCTAATCTCTACAAAAACGTTTCGATTATTCAAACTGTTTCCTAAGTAAAAGTCCGATTTCATGCTATCCAAATTTCATGTTCGGATACCAATTTCGTAGCATAGCTTAGGGTGACATTGATTTATAAGGATAGACGTGACTTATATAGGCTTTATCAAAATTAACTGCATTCCTTCTTGGGGCTAACTCTGATGCACAAATACTACTTTTCGTATAGACCAACATCGTAATGCCAAAAAAAAACACTTTCCTATAGTGCTATTTTGTATGAAGAAGTCAAAAGTTTTTTTTGGATTTCGAAAAAAAAAAACACTTTCCCATAGTGCTAGTTTGTAAGAAGAAATCAAAAGTTTTTTTTAGATTTCGCAATATATGCCATAGAAAAAGTTGCTGTATATTAGCGACGAAATCACAATATTTTTTTTAAACCCTGTATTTGTGCCAGGCTGTCCGCTGAGACTTAAAATATACAGGGTGTTGTTTTGGTTAGTGACAGCCAACTTAGGGATGATAATATGAGTTAAGGGCATTCTTCAGAAAGTGTTCTTCGTGTCACCTTCGTGGCGAAAATTTATACTGATATTATTCAAATGAATACTGCTTTAAAGATCAAACTGTAATAAAATCAGTTAGAATCATGAAAATCGGTTCATTATTTATGTAGATATTTAATATTGAAATTTCGTCCGCCACGAAAGTTACTCACCGTGACACGAGAGTTACGCAGCGTCTTTTTGGATAGATAATTCGGATATAAAAGTATCAATTACTTGAAATATTACCTCATATTGAACTTTATACATAATTAAATCATGCATTTATTATACTTGCTGCTAAAAAGATAATTTGACATAACATGAATTGAATGTTATTATCGGTTCATTAGCCTTTACAAACTTACAAACATCATAATAATAAAATCTAAGTACATATCCATAAATGTGACTGGTTATTTAATAGCCATGAGTATTGAATCATTAATTTAAATGTAGATGAGACAAAAAGTAATATGGTTGGGTATTACATATATTTTTAAACATTCATGATGAACACTAACATTATAATAGTTTGTTACCTTCGACATTGCTACTATATACCAAATTATTCATGAGTATCCGATATTTCAATACTGTCGCAAGTGCCATGATCACATGGTACCTAAAACTGTTGGGAGTGAGCAGTTATTTGCAGACTTAATGGTCTACCCTCCTTTGAAGTCTTTTATTGCACTCACTTACTGACCTCAAACTCACAGTTTACTCGCATTTGTTCTCGACACACAACTCTGACAGTATATGCCAGCGATAGGATACTTTTTTAAATTTTACGGTTTCACACTTTAGAATCAATGGTATTTTGACATTCGACTTCAATTCGTAGTGCCTCAAATTACATATAGGTAACCCTGCATTTTAGTAGTTAGATATTTGCCAGCTATTATGAGAAGAGTTATAACTAATTTTCAAAGTCAAATGCATAAGGTGATTCCCTTCATAAACTTTACAAGCACTAAATTCGTCTTCCAGATATTTTTCTTGCCTAAAGTGAGACTATTTAGACTACTAGCTGCTGGATTATAGCTGTAAGAGCGTTTATAATACGACCTTTTCTTATCCAACTAAGAATTAAACTATTTCTTTAGCATCTTTGGAAATAAGCACCAGACGTCACGCACTTATTGTCGAACCTTGGATGTTATAGTATCAGTTTTTATTGTTTTTTTTTTCCGTGAAGGAAACTCATGATTTAAAATCTTTAACTAGTAGCCTCAAAGTAGACTCTTTTATCGGTCTAGTGGACAATTTTCCAGCCTTAGACCGGCCCAAATTTTAGCCATGCCGCTTGGTTGATTAAATTAAGACGACTTGCGTAAACTGCCATCATTCTTATTAGTGGCAAAGAATTATTTTCAAGGTTTGCTTTTGTAATATTCATTATTTTCTCATGTAAACTACACAAATTGGGTTAATTACGAATAATGCACGAAAATTAATTAATTAATGAGTATGCTTTTTTTAGAGTAACTTATTGTGATTACTTTACGCTATTATATAATTAGTAAATAGATCAGGCGATTCAAAGCCGAATGGAAATTAAGATTTAAGACGTCATGTTCTACACATTTTTCTAGTAAGCTACATTCTTTCTATAAATCATATCTGTGCCTCTGGAAACTGTCTTAGTAGAAAAATTCAAGTATAAAACGTTAAGGCGGTTATTTTAACTGCATTTACAAACCATGAAATATAAATTCAAGTGAAATCATTACACTTTGATAACCTTTCGTGGTATGATTTGTAACTTTCGTGTGCAATTGACCACAAAATTGTGCCACGCAAGTGACGATAATTTTACATTTTCAGAAATATTAAATTAAGTAACTTACGCTTATGTAATCTAATCAGCTCAAATGAATCTTGACTATGAGTTTTATGATTCATTAGTAGACATTTATTCGTAACGCTGACTTATAATCTTAAAACATTACCCATGAAGGGTCACATGAACTAGGGTATGAAGAAATAAAATAAAAATCAAGGAGCTGTAATTAGCTATACCATTGCTGTGAGATATTTATTTCTCTTCTATTGGTGTTTGGACGCGTCTGAAGTTTCTGCGGACCTATAATTTGTGTCAATAGGTTGAACCTTTTTGAAGTTATGAGCATTTATGTGTCACATTTTCGAAAATGTTAAAATCGTGTGACCGAAACAAAATTAATTATATTAAATTTAAATCTAAAGTCGCATTTTTTCCACTTCAATATAACGAATCTTGACTATATGTCCAATTTTTTGACATATATTATGTTAATATAATGTAAAAGCTCAGCAAGCAATAAGTGTTTAAACTGAGCGCCAACTCGGTGTGACGCGCGAAGAACAGCAGTTTTACTCCCTATTCCGATTGTAAAATATTTTTTCCTACAAAACTACAAATATTATTACACATTTTAAAGTGAATTCATATAGATAGATACATGATAAAACGTAAAAAAAATATTCTTAAATTAAACATTGAATATGTTTGGAATTACAAACGTGTGATCATCAAAAAACGGTGCAAATAATGGCCCTTAAACTTATTCCAAAAAATATTTTCTTTTAATTTAATGCAAATTTATACAAGAAAACATCTTCACAACATTCAAAAAAATGCCAAAACGAATAAGGAAACTCGCACCCTCGCGCGTAGCTAGCGCGTATCTACGAAATACTACGCCGTAGCTAGTAAACTACGAAGAGGCGACCTAGTGTTGGCAGTTTTGACTCGCTAATTAGTCTGCAATAAAAAAATGATTTTTTGGGGGTTTTCATTAAAACAAAAATATTTTACATGAGTATCGTTTTTACACTGACCAAAACAGCATCCTGTAGATAGGCTGTAGAGGCAACACTCTCCAAGTGCTTATTAAAAATAGGTACTTTTGCATTTTTACCGACTTTAAAAATTGAAGTAATACATTCAATGTATCAAATAGTATCAAATTCCAACCATACATATTATGATATATCGTTGGAATTTGATACTATTTGGTTATGTTGTTCTATTAAGGCTTCCAAACATGTGTGCTAAACTTCGTAATTGCATGTATGTTTGTCCACAGCTTTCTCTAACACGGGAAGTCAAAGTATGATGATTCTTTTATTTTAATCCGGTTTTTCAGCTTAGGGTTCAGAATAAGTTTCATCAAAATCGGTCTAGGAGTTTTTGAGATATGAGTAAAATAACTAAAAATCATTAAGTAAAAAATAATTTTAAAATTGGACTGCCTAAAAAAATCTTACTAGTAGTAAGCTTAAAATTATCGTATTCGTCTTCTATTTAGGAGAAAAATAAAACTTTAGGAGTCAATACACTACGTCAAACTTACGTACACCACCAGTCTACCCACGCACAATATGCAAGGGGTTCTTTTTGGAAGGCGGTATTTTTTTAAAAATATCATTTCTTATGGTCTTATATTTCATATTACCTACCTGCTTATAATATTTATGAGCCTTTATTTAACGACAATCTTATCACAGATTATTTTTGAACGGGTATCAAAGTACGAAATAACAAGTGAACTTGCTCCAAAGAAAAATAATAAGCGGGCTAGTGCGAGTCGAACTTATGCACGAAGGGTTCCGTACCATTGACTAGGTAAACAAAATTGATGAATATTTCAAGTTTCCTACCTGTTGTTATTATTGATATCTATCAAAGCGGCAAGAAAAAATCGTTTGTTGTATGGGATCTAAGTATTGTAAACCGGTATGTTTCTCAAACCGGCCGGGCGCGGTAGCATTTTTCGCCCGTCCCGGCCCGACCCTATTTGCATTTGCAATCCCTAATGGGAGCCTTTCCTCAAATAGTTATTTTATTATGTTTTTTAGTATTTATTGTTATAAGCCGCTATCGCGGTTTTTGAGATACATCCTGGTGACAGACGGACGGACAGACAGCGAAGTCTTAGTAATAAGGTTCCGTTTTTACTCTTTGGGAACGGAACCCTAAAAACTCATGGCTCTATATCTTTTTTGTTTGTTGACATAAAGTAGGTGAATCAAATTGTTTTCGTAGAGACAATGTAAATAGATATGAGGGCGTGGGACTGGGAAACGATACTGTGTTTATGGAAATCCTTTGGCGAAAACACATGGGATACTATTTCTGCTGTTCTAAGTACCAAATGTTTGACTAGTTTAGTCCGAATATTAAATTCGTATTCTAATAGATACGATGTTTAGAATAAATGTCACATTTTCAAAAATGACAGAAGTATTCAGTGTTGCTATTAAATATTTTTGATTTCTCCTGTTTGATGCAGATTATTGTCATGTTTCTTAGGACAATAATTTTTAAACTGCTATAGCAAATACATTGCAAATGCTATAGCAAATACATCATGATATTTAAAAACGTTTTCAAAGAAAATTGATCATCCTAAAAACAAACAAATCCCAAAAAGAAAGCACATTGATCTCTCTTCGCCGTTTCCTTCAAACATGACAATAGCCATCACAACAACAACACTGACCTGTCAAAGAGTGATCGAACAGAAATGTCAGATTGCTGATTTTTAGTTTTATGACTACGAGTATGATTCGATATTGGTTTACCTTATATTTTTATTTTATTTCTAGTGATAATGTTTCATATATGATATTATATCCATTAAAAAAGGTTATAAATTGCCTACCAATATTAGTTAGCAGCGGACCCAACGAACTTTGCTTCGCCCCTAGCACTGTCCCGCCCTGGCCCCGTCTCGCCCATCCTCGTAATTTTAAAAGTTAAGAAAAACACTATAATTGATCAGTTATCGAGCGGGATGAAAAACGATCAAATTACTAAAATGACTATAAAAAATAGGGGTTGGTGATAAATAAAGTAAAAATGTAGGGTTGTATGTATTTCTTAATGCCACATTAAAAAAAAATTTTCGTCCAAAAATTAAAAATAAATAAATAAGGGTGAACAACCCTTATCACTTAGGGGTATGAAAAATAGATATTATCTGATTCTCAGACCTACTGAATACGCTTATAAAATTTGGTAAGAAGGAAGATTACGGGAACAAACATTGTGACACGAGAATTTTATATATAAGATAACAATATACACTCGAGAGCAATGAATCCGGGTCACTTAAAGAATGTTAAAAATCTTGGAAACTAAAAATGATAGATTGATGCAATAAATTGTATTTAATAGACAATGTAATACTCCTTAAATGAAAGTAAAAAAATATGAGTCACCATACATTTTATTAACACAAAATTACATAAAGGAAAAAACTGCTGATCTCTCCTTAAAACAAAAATAGGAAACATGAAATTTTTGAACTTTATTACGATTTTCTTGAATTTTAATACTTCGTATTGCCTTCTCGTGCTTCCATTACTGCGTTTACGCGGTTTGGCATGCTGTACACCAAGTTCCTTATACGATTTTGGGGAATATTCTCCCATTCCTCTGTGAGAGCAATTTTGAGCTCAAGAAGCGTGATTGGGGGAGGGTTTCGTTGTTTTACGCATCTGCCTAGCTCGTCCCAAGCATGCTCGATCGGGTTGATATCCGGGCTGCGCGCTGGCCACTCCATACGAGTAATGTTCATCTCTTGAAGGTAGTCATTCACAATCCTACCTGTATGAGGTCGGGCATTGTCATGCATAAATATAGCATCCTCACCTAAATTGACCATAAATGGACCAACGTGATCATTGAGGATTTCTTCCACATATCTTACGCTAGTTAAAGAGCCGTTTTCTATGATCACCAGCTCTGTGTGACTTTCAGAATAAATTCCGGCCCCCACAAGTACAGACCCACCACCGTAGGCTACTTTTTCTTTGATGCATGCTTGCTTGAATCTTTCCCCTGGTCTTCGATACACTCTGTGTCTTCCATCGTGCTTGTAGAGCATAAATTTTGATTTTACTTACGTAAATTTTTATTTACGTGGCTCTGGGCATATCTTAGTCTTGAAATACGATGCCCACGCTCCAGTTTAGGGCCGTTTGCAGGTCTAAGGGGTTTTAAGTTAGATTCAGCAAGCCGACGTCTTACTGTCCACGCACTTGGGTTACTTCCTCCCAGGCGTCGAAACTGATTTGTGAGTTCAGTTCCTGTGAGAAAGCGATTTCGAAGCATGGTGTTCACCAAGTATCGGTCTTCTCGTGTTGTGGTACACCTGGTTCTGCCCGTTCCTGGTCTGCGTAGATTAGAACCAGTTTCTTCGTAACGTCGGAGAATTCTTTGTACTGTTGACAGCGACACACCGACAGTCCTGGCTGTATCGCGCTGACTCTGGCCGGTTTCCAGCATTGTAAGTATTCTGGTGCATTCTTCAGGCGTAAGCGACATAATTTCAGCTTGAATAATGAATATAGAGCACTATCAACATGGTTTATGTACCCACATAAATGACAGATTACAAACAAAAGCAAAACCAAATGCTGTAATTTCTTGTTCCATCTTCGAAAGTGGCCCTTTTTCAAATTTGTTTTTTTTATGATATAACTTTACAATAACTAAGAAGCTTTAATACCTTCATTTTAGGAGTATTACATTGTCTATTAAATACGATTTATTGCATTAACCTAGCATTTTTAGTTTCCGAGATTTTTAGGATTCTTTAAGTGACCCGGATTCATTGCTCTTGAGTGTAATTTGTACCACCTATCTAACAATACTACACCTGTCAGTACAGACAGATTTTACTTAAAGTCCCTTTTCCTTTGCTAGTTTGTAAACAATCTTGCTTAACATTCTTAACGAAATGATTCATTTCAAAATAAGATAAATACAAATCTCAAACTTGACATAGCCAATTAATCGTATAACTCTGAGATCTTTTTAATTAGATTGTAAATTAGTTTTATTCACTGACATGTTTATAAAAGTTATGAAAAGATTGATTTACAATATTGGACTGGCTTTTGACTGAAATTAATGATAGTCGATTAAAATAAACCTAATCTTCATAAATATTTTTTCGCGTTATAGATCTGAAAGGTACACAAAGATAATTCATATTCTACCCATAAGACTTTTGGCATGGCTGTTTTTGGGGTTTAGTGATTATGATGTGGGCATTTCTTCAGAAAGTGTTCTTCGCGTCACCTTCGTGGCGAAAATTAATAATAATATTATTTAAACGAAAAAAATACTGCTTTAAAGAAACTATCAAACTGTAACATAATCTGTTAGAATCATGAGAATCGGTTCATTATTCATGTAGATATTTAATATTGAAATTTTGTAAGCCACGAAAGTTACTCACCATGACACGAAAGTTACGCAGCGTCTTTTTGGATAGATAATTCGGTAATAAAAGTATCAATTACTTGAAATATTATATATGTATGAGACAAAAAGTAATGTGGTTAGGTATTACATATATTTTTAAACATTAATTATGAACACTAACATAATAATAGTATGTTACCTTCGACAATGCTACTACGTACTAAATTATTTATGAGTATCCGATATTTCGACACTGTTGCAAGTGCCATGATCACAGCGTACCTAAAACTGTTGCGAGTGAGCTGTTATTTGCAGACTTAATGGTCTACCCTCCTTATAAGTCTTTTATTGCACTCATTTTCGGTATCACTGACCTCAAATTCACTGTTTACTCGCATTTGTTCTCGACACACAACGCTGACAGTATTTGTGAGCGATAGGACACTTTGTTTAATTTTACGGTTTCACACTTTCGAAGCAATGGTATTTTGACATTCGACAATTTAAACCCATACTTACGATCGAAGTTTTAGTATTTTGTAATTTCCCTTGACCAATTTTGGTAAGTAGTCGCATTCTGTCGAAATTATCTGAGATTATTAAGGTAAGGCTAAGCTAAGGTACATAGTAGCAAATCTGTAGCAATCAACTCTTTACCCTCCAAAGTAGTGCCTCAAATTACATATAGGTAACCCTCCGTTTTAGTAGTCTAACTACTTGCCGGCTATTATCAACTCATTTTCAAAGTCAAATGCATAAGGTTATATTAGGTATATAGGTCGGGCCCTTTATAAACTTTACAAGCAATACATTAGTCTTCCAGATATTTATCCTGCCTGGAGTGAGACTATTTAGACTACTAGCTGCGGGATCATAGCTGTAAGAGCGTTCAAAATATGATCTTTTCTTATCCAATAAAGAATTAAATTATTTCATTAGAATCTTTGGAAATAAACACCAGACGTCACGCGCTTATTGCCGAACCTTGGAATTTTTAGTATCAGTGTTAATTGTAGTTTTTTTCCCGTAAAGCAAGCTCATGATTTCCAGTCTTTATCAAGTAGCCTCAAAGTTGACTCTTTTATCGGTCTAGAGGACAATTTTCCAGCTTTAGACCAGGCTCAAATTTTAGCCATGCCACTTAGTTGAATAAATTAAGACGACTGGCATTACTCCTATCATTCTTATTAGTGGCAAAAAAATATTTTCAAAGTTTGCTTTTGTGATATTCATTATTTTCTCATGTAAACTACACAAATTGGGGTAATTACGAATAATGCACGAAAATTAATTAATTAATGAGTATGCTTTTTTTTGAGTAACATATTGTGATTACTTTATATAATTAGTAAATAGATTAATCAGGCGATTCAAAGCCGAATGAAAATCAAGATTTAGGACGTCATGTTCTCCACATTTTTCTAGTAAGCTAAATTATTTCTATAAATCATATTTGTGCCTCTGGAAACTGTCTTAGTAGAAGAATTCAAGTTTGAAACGTTAAGGCGGTTATTTTAACTACATTTACAAACCATAAAATATAAATTCTAGTGAGATCAGTACACTTTGATAACCTTTCGTCGAATGATTTGTATCTTTCGTGGGCAATTGACCACGAAAGTTGTGCCACGCAAGTGACGAAAATTTTTCATTTTCAGAAATATTAAATTAAGTAACTAATATTTATGTAATCTTATCTTCTATTGGTGTTTTGACACGTCTGAAGTTTCTGCGGACCTATGGTTTGTGTCGATAGGTTGAACATTTTTGAAGTTATGAGCATTAATGTGTCACATTTTCGAAAATGGTAAAATCGTGTGACCGACACAAAATTATTTTTATTAAATTTAGATCTAAAGAGGGATTTTTTCCACCTTAATATAACTTATCCTGACTATATGTCCAATTTTTCAACATATATTATGTTTATATAATGTAAAAGCCCAGCAAGATATAAGTCTTTAAACTGAGCGCCAACTCAGTGTGACGCGCAAAGAACAGCAGTTTTACTCCCGATTCCGATGGTAAAATATTTTTTCCTACAAAACTACAAACATAATAACACATTTTAAAGTGAATTCATATAAATAGATACATAATAAAACATACAAAATTTATTCTTAAATTAAACATTAAATATGTTTGGAATAACAAACGTGTGACCATTAAAAACCGGTGCTCAAATAATGGCCCATGTCAGAACTTATGTTAAGTAGGTACTTTATAGCTTTTTAAAGAACCGTCTCAAAAGGTGCAACCCCCCCTTCCTAGATTATAACTGGAAGTAAGTTGAGAAGTATTTAGTTATCTGAGACAAAAGTGATATTACTTTTCCAAAATAAGATGGAGCTGGCGGTCGAACGAACACTTATTATTATTTCAATAATGTTATCAATTTATTAGTATTTGTCAAAACTCAACCAAACCTATTCCAAAAACAAAGTGAAACATTCAAGTACAGCTGTAGGCATCCCAACAAACTTAACCTGCTACCTATGACCACGGCAGGGAATAGTAACAATAGTTATCAAATGGCCGTACGGATCTTTAACGGGCTTAAAGATGATATGAAGAGTTTAACATTAAATGAATTCAAAAGGAAATTTAAATGCTGGCTCATAAGCGGTAGTTTCTACTCAGTTGACGAAAATCTAAACACTTCTTAATCAAAATATAAAGCATTAGAAATCAGCAACCAGCGTCGTCAAATTTTGGAGAAATAATCAATCGTAATAAAACAAATCTTATTTTATTAGTTTATTAAAGATATGGCCACAATTGCTGCCACGGACGTCTTGTTTTAATTGTTAGAGTCTTAGTGTACTGTAAAAAATACTTTTACACCAGAAAATTGTAGAGAAGAAAAGTTATGGGGCCTGAAGTACCGTAGTAAGGTAAAAAAATAATTTTCAGGGCAAATTTCTATCGGGTTTAAAAAAAACTAACAAGATTGGAGTTCTTGTGATTTTTTGAAAACATCCTAAGTTTTTTGAAAACACCCTTTCTAAAGATATGCTTAAAATGTTACTATCCCTTTTAGTTCCGAAATTATTAAGTAATTTCCGCAACTAGGGCACTTTAAGCAACAATGTCAACTAATGAAACTGCTAGCGCTAACACAACAAACGTAAGGTAAGAGTGAAATTGGAAAATAACTTCGGAACTAAAGTGATAATAACACTTTTAGCATACCTTTAGAAAATGTATGAACTGGGGATGTTTTCAAAAAATCAGCAGAACTCCAACCTTGTTAGTCCATTACTGGGCACCCAGAGAGTGAAGAGGTACAGAGGATTCCAAAGAAGGTTTTCCTCGAACGTATGGGCAGGCGTCATTAGCAATCGCTTGATAGGGCCACACTTCTGCCAGACAACTTAAACGGGCAAAACTATTTACATTTCTTCGAAAATGAATGGCCCATTTTAGTGGAAGCTGTGTTTGACGAAGATCGGCCCATAGTTTTTTAGCACGACAGCTGTCCTGCCCATTGGAGCCTAGCAGTGAGGGAGTTTTTAAACAACTCCTTCCCTAATGCTTGGATTGGTCGGGGTGGGCCAATTCCCTGGCCTCCAAGGTTACCCCGCTTGACTTCTACGTCTGGGGAAGGGCGAAAGAGTTGGTGTACGCCTCTGCGTACCAACAAGGGAAGTTTTAATAAGCAAGATCCACGCCGCTTTCAATACGATGCGTGAGGAACTGCTGCTTGGCACGGTGACCGTGGAGATGAAGAAGAGGTGCCGAGCATGCTTACAAGTGAAAGGTCACCAATTTGAACATATTTTGTAATTAAATGAGTCATTAAGAAAAGTTGCGTTACATTTGCTATCCTTCTACGATCGGACAAATTTAAGCATTTTTTATCCCCTGAAATTGTTGCTTAAAGTGCCCTAGTTGCGGAAATTAATTAATAACTTCGGAATTAAAAGGGATAGTAAAGTTTTTAGCATATTTTTAGAAAGAGTATGGACTGGGGATGTTTCTAAAAATCAGAAAAACTCCAACCTTGTTAGTTTTCTTTAAACCCCATAGAAAGTTGCCCTAAAAAATATTTTTTTACCTTACTACGGTACCTTAGGCCCCATAACTTTTCTTCTCTACAATTTTTTGGTGTGAAATTATTTTTCTCAGTACACTAAGACTCCAATGATTAAAACAAGATAATTATCAGACCTGTCCCATTAATAAATTTTGAGCTACAGGTAGTTTTAGTTCAAAAATAGTTTTTTTTTTCTAAAAAATAAAAATAAAACTTTAAAATAAAACCTTGAGGCCAAGGTCAATATAATGGGCAGGGGTAGGTAGCAGACTATCACAAGTTTCTACCCTAGGCGTATGTACAGCTCCCTACCAAACACCTTGTATATTACCAGTAAATTACATTGCGTTTCATCTTTTCGTGGGTTACTTTTTAATTAATATAGGAAACCAAACTCATACATTGCTCTGATTCCAAAGTAAGTAGCTAATGCACTTTTTCTTCTCTTTATTAAGAACAATAAACAATTATATTAATCGAATAACTTTAAATATTAGTATGGAAATTACTTATTATGTAACCAGCACCATTGTCCACAGATAGGTATAAAATTTAATATTAAACCGTGCGACAGTTGGGCAAACAGAGCAATCACGGTGAGTGTTATTTAACAAAATGTTATACATATTTATTTGTAAACATTTACATTTATCGAATATCCTTAAATATTAGTATGGAAATTACTTATAATGTAACCAGCACCATTGTCCACAGATAGGTATAAAATTTAATATTAAATCATGCGACAGTTGGGCAAACAGAGCAATTACGGTGAGTGTTATTTAACAAAATTTTATGCATATTTATTTGTAAACTAATCGCACTCGAGAACACGAAAAGCCTCACAGACAACTATACATATTTCCTAAAGTTCGCAGGTGAGCTTGAGAGAGGATCGACATCACAGAGAAATGTGTTATACAAATTCATTATGCTATACAAAGGACAACGCTCACCTGCGTGCGTCTTAATAGTATTATTAAGTGCAAATAATGTAGGTTTTCGAGTTTGACGATGAGCATACGAGCGATAAGGCACGTGCAGGTATATTTGATAAATGAGTTCAAAACAGTCAAATTTACTATGTAAGATATTATGCAAAAACATGGCATCTAAGATTATTCTTCTCACTCACTTCAAGCTTAGGCAGAGAGTACTTTTGAAGCAGCACATCGCAGGAAGTCTTTGCGTGTAGGCATCGAAAGTGCATTGAGATTTGTTCTTTGTTATTTGCATAGTATGGGTTCCAGACAGATGTTGCATATTCTAACTGAGATCTAACATGTGAATTATAAAGTAACAGATAAGGAAAAGGATATTTAAATGGTTTAGTCGATCGCATAACAAAACTGAACAATTGGAAGGCTTTCGCTGAGACGTGATTGATAACAGTGACTTTCTCCAAGACAGTGTCACAAAGAGAGTACTGGAAACTAATGACGTTAAGTTTTTTTGTGAAAGTTATCGATTTGCATTTGGGCAAGCTGAGTTTTAATTTATTTTCGTTGCAGTAGATTGTAAAAAGATCAAGGTCTGACTCGAATTTATGACAGTCTTCTTAAGTAGTGATAGTGCGATAGATTTTTATGTCATCAGCGTACATTAAAAAAAAAATCACTTCAAGGTCGTTTCATGTGCCGAGAATGCGTGTCTCTTTCTAACACGTAACGCTATCCCTGTTTGTGGCCTTGACTGTAATAATCGAGTTGTAATTTATTTTACAGCCAAAATGATTGCAATAGTGAACATGTATAATATTTATGGTTATAACGAGACATTGCACGTCAAAGTATTGTCGATTTTACGAACGTCAGATAGGACTTATCCAACTGTATAAGTATATACGACCGATTTAAAAAATACATTAACGTAAATTGTAGCTGACAAATAGGTCACAAAATTGAATCTTAGACTCGATTTTACCAACAGGAATGGTCGTCGAATACAATACAAAACGCTGAATTCAAAGGTGTCAGCCATTTGTCAGTACTACTACTATATAAAAATAAGTCGTGTTTGCCTTCCTGACGCTATAACTCCAGAACGCACGAACCGATTTCCACGGTTTTGCATTCGTTGGAAAGGTCTCGGGCTCCGTGAGGTTTAAATCAGAGAAAATTTAAATATAAAACAAACAAAAAAAAAATTTTCGCCATCTGGTGGCGAAACGGAGTTCGCCGGGTTTGCTATTCATTCATGTAAATGTCATTTTAAAATTGGTCGCTTCATACTTATACAGTCGGATAAGTCTTATCTGATGTTGGTAAATCGATAATTAGTAGTTTTATTGTTCCATGATTTATTTAACAAATATCTACCGAACTGAATGGCAGATTAAATATAAAAAATATAAAAGACACATAAAATTATGAGACCTTTTAGAAAACTCATAACAAAATCTTATGGCAGATGTGCGGTTGCTCAATTTCTTCATTTTGACTGTAGAATGGTTTTCAATATTGATTTCTTACTACTTTTATTATTTAACTAGCGGTCCCCCGCGTTTTGAAATTTCTTCCTCTCGTCACGTGAGTGGGAAGACGAGTTCTAAGTGAAGGCTTATTTAATTATATTTATTTATTTATTAGCCTTCCGTAACTTAAATTACTGATGTAAGTAGAAGATGAAGAAGATGTAGAAGATTGCTGACAATTACACGAAATTTTCTAATTATGCGTTTTGTATTGTATTCGACGACTATTCATTATCCAACGTTGGTAAAATCGACCCATAGAATGCGACTTTCATATATGTTCTTTAAATTGGTAATTTATAATTTTCTTGAACTGGAACCCGTATTTGGGTATAGGTATTCTCCAGTTTCTTCTATTCCTTTCCTTCTTGAGTTTTCTTGGTCAAGTCCATATCATGACTGTAGTTAAAATTACCTTATTCACGTAGACATTACTCCATCTGGCCCATTTCACCTCTTGTTAAAATTGGA
The DNA here is from genome assembly GCA_963924145.1 of Pyrausta purpuralis. Classification (NCBI taxonomy): domain Eukaryota; kingdom Metazoa; phylum Arthropoda; class Insecta; order Lepidoptera; family Crambidae; genus Pyrausta; species Pyrausta purpuralis. The sequence goes on from OZ001660.1 coordinate 17,463,295, forward strand.
TAGCTTGTTCCTTAAAAAATAGTGAAATAAAAAGAACATTTTGAAGATAAGTTTTCCGTTAGCACAACCCCCTTTGGCGTCACTTGTGTGTTTTGTCGGTTCTTTCATCAATCAAATAGGAGATTAGATACGCCTGTCAACGCGATAAAAGTTTTTTCTTCGAAGCAAAATATTTTTGGGCATTTTGAAATAAAACAGTTTGGGTTTTGAGATGCTTTAGATTTATTTTAAATGAAATACGTTTTTTATTTCAATCATACAAAAACATCTTTCATGAATGTTCTAATTGATTTAATTCACTTTTTAAATAGTAGAGTTAAGTAAAAAAAGTATGTTGTTAGTTGGTTAATACCTAATTGTGTAATAGGATTTTAGAACGACTGATCATCAAAGAATGTGTGTAAGATGCAAATCAAGTATCAAAATTTTAAAATTGCTTTTGCATAATGCCAAAATATTGAAAAATCTTAAATAAAAAGGTCATTGTAGCAATTTAGTAACAGTAAGACATTTTCTGAATAAAAAGGAGGCTACAAAAAGTTAAATATTTAACGAAATGAATACAAAAGAAGAGAAAATATTCCACCTTTTTTGTTTTTATGGTTCTGAATATAACAAACTGCATTAAATAAGCTTTCAATTGACATCAATTATTATTTGAAGTTTTAAAGATATTGAAGTTTAAAGTTACAATAATTTAGAAACGTCAGTTTCATGGACCTATTTATTAACACTGAAATCTTAACACAATATCTTTTTAGGTAGGTAAACCATAAAAATGTTAAGAAGGGTGCTGAAAAGTAGAAAACAAGTGAAATACTTCAGTATGCAATATTAGTCGCCACAAATTCTGATTATACTTGTTAAAATAACGAGTACTTAACCAATCCAGAAATGGCATCTACCAATTAACAAGTTTCAGGTAATAAAAGTCACTGAAATATTAAATCACCGGAAACCATCTTTACTTAACTTTTTCCGTCCACTCTCCGAAAAGCAGTTCGTTGTTACAACCAAAACTTCGATCAATGTTTGTTCTGTTATCCAATCAATCAGCGGAGGTAGACACTAGGCCAATATTACTTTGAGCTTCAGTCTTATACAGGATGTAACGAAGGACTTAACAAACCCTAATACCACGTTTTCAACCAATTTGTACTATCAGTTTTGTTTTAAAACAACATAGCTAGCAAGTCACGCGTGGCCGAAATGTTGACGGTCCAGTTGAAAAAAAAAATTGTAAGAAACATTTGGTATATTTCAGCACTTTTTCGTAAACTTTATCGGTACCTACGGTGCAAATAAGCATTTAAATGATTATTTTAAATACTTAAAAATTAAAGTCGATTCTCAGCGATTATTTTTGTTTCATATGGACACGATGTGGTTTGAAGTACTGAATGAGCCTTAAACCTCGCATTCAGTTTGAGCTTTGTTACATTTTTTTAAAGAGGGAAACACATAGTGACATAATTTGGGGTTATGAACTTGGAAGATATAGATAGAAAATTAGGATTAAAAACGATCTTGATGGATGGATAAATAGTTTTTTGCTTTGTAATATTTTATTTAAAACCTTTTGAACAATTTGCAGCTTGAGTTGGCAATAGTAGACTAACCGATTTGGGACCATTGGAAAGTCTTCAATATGAAATATAATAGAAAAAGAAATAGCGCTGCCGTAAAAAGTGTGATCCCGTAAACTTGAGTAACTCTTCAACTTTTGATCATTAGCTTTTTGAAGCCCTGTATACTGAAGAATTTGATAGGTTTGTTATATAAAGATTTGACTTGGGTACTGTCTCATTTTGCCCAGCATTAAACGTAAGTGCTCTTTTTAGCAGTTGTTTTTTTCATAGACCGTCTTGAGTTACTTTACGAAAAAAATAATTGTCATTTTTCGGACATCCCCTTTGCGACACCCGGACCGTCATATTTGCTGTCAACAAAATATTGCAGTATTTTAGCTAAGTGAAAGTAAGTGGATTCCTTAATTCAGTTAAAGTTGTCACGGAACCCGCAGTGCGTGAGTTCGACTCGCACTTGGCCGGTTTTAAAATATTATTCTCATTTTTTAGGATCAAATTGATCGACTATGCTTTTCAATTCGTGTGAGCTCGTTTGCACCGTCTCACTTAGATTGCAAAAAAAGAACTCGAACTAAATACGTAACTCATCTTTTATTCGTATAGAATTTTTGAAGCGGTAGTGCATCTGCGCCTAATAGTTGTCGTGAAGCGACAAATGTGGAGAAGTAGAAGAAGGTAAAAGAAAGAGGTAGAAGAGGGAATAGAATTTATATTACAACAAAAAGAATACAGTACCGAAAAATGAGATGAGGTGATGTCTGTATGAATGTAAGTAAAGTGCAGTGGGCGTGAGTAAGTATCTTCAAATCTTCAATAAGTATTGTCCTGGGGCAGCAAAGGGCGGCGTCGGAGTGAAGGGCCGACACAGCGGAGGTAGCAGCGACGCCGATGTGCAGCGGTGACAGGCGCTGTGAAGAGCAGTGACGCCGATGTGCAGCGGTGACAGGCGCCGTGAAGAGCAGTGACGCCGATGTGCAGCGGTGACAGGCGCCGTGAAGAGCAGAGACGCCGATGTGCAGTAATGAGGGTAACGGGCACTATATAAAAAATGTTATGATCAGTTGGAGTGCCAGAAGTACTTGGTCTCGGATCCTCTTCCGAGAAGGAGACAGGTCCCTCCCCTAGAGCGAGGAGGTGTTACTGCAGTCAATGTGCTTGGATACTCCTCCGGTGTCCGGTCCCTCCTCTAGCGTGAGGAGGTGTTTCAGTAGTCACCGGCGGTTCTACAAGACTTCTTGAGGGAAGATGTAGAGTATTTATTTATTGGAGTGTAATAGAACTGTTCGAGCTTAGAACTCGGAATCGAATCAATTGAATGAAAAAAATTAAGGCTTATATAGGGGGCATGGGCCGTTCAAATTTAGATCGAGGTAGGTTCAAAAATAGAACATGAATACTGGTGGTTTACAGAGGATTAAACCCGAAAAAGTAATAGACTTTGATAGAAGTTGTCAGACTTTGAAAGATATTGTCATAACAACGATGTCAATAAAGATAAAAATATTTCAGAAATCAAGCAATATATATAAATAAACAGGAAAATGAATCATCACCCAATGCAAATTAAAGGAAAATTGCAAACAAAGGTAAAACACAGCTATTTTTACAGTATTATGTACAGAAAAGTAGAATAACAGAGCTTTGAAAGTTTGACATTTTTAGATTCACAATAAATATTGTTCAAAAAGGATTAGAAAACATCAATAATCCAAAAATACAGAGTAATAGTATAAGAAGAGTAGAAAGGCAGGTAATGCCTATAGTTTAACGTCTACAGTACGACTTTTTAGGGAGAAAATACGAACTGCGTTATGGTAGATAGAATCTATGATTAACTCTATGTTCGTGTTTACAGCAAATGAACCAGCAATCTTTGGATGAAAGCATGGAAAAACAAAGATAATGTGATGAGAATGTTAATGTGAGTCCGATGAATACTAAATATATTAAGGTACTCAATTTATTACATATAAAACATGTACAACAGTACATAGTCTTATCGTAAGATATCTATCTAGATAAATCAGCTCAAGCAACAGGAAGCTTATGGGATATACAAGTAAATACCACGTGTACTAAAGATAACATCTTAATCGCTGCTGCGACATGTCTGCGGCCTGGTGAAAGTGAAACGAGAAATAAGTTAGTGAACACGTGCATAAGCGCAGCGGGTAGCGGTTTCAGAAGAGATTAGTAGCTTAGGACTTTAAAACAGTAACAGTTTTATATTCATAAAGATGAAATAAGATGGCGCTAAACGTCACGCATAATGACGTATCCATTAGAGACCACAAATTTCGCAAGGTCGGACCGACGGCACGGTAGCTCAATTGGTAGAGCGTTTGGCCCGGTTAGCCAAGAATTTGCTGGTTTGAATCCCACCCGTGTGCAAAATGTTTGGTTTCTTATTTCATCTTTATAAATATAAAATATGACGCTGGAGGTGTTTAAAACATTCTAAACAATTACAGTAAGCGTTTATTATGTCGTATGTTTGTGGAGGGGGTATAGAACAACGTAATGCTAATAGATTCAAAAAATAGTGGCTGTGACATACGGATGGACAGACAGACAGAGAGACTTGAGGAAACTATATGGGTTCCGCTTTTTACCAGGCACTCGTATATTTTACTAGCGGTCCCCTGCGACTTCATTCGCGCCTTTTGAGTTTGCTCCCGTCGCAGCATGATGTTTCATAGCCTTAAGCCTTCCTCGATAAATAAGATATCCAACACAAAAAGATTTTTTCCAAATCGCTTCTCTATTTCCCGAGATAAGCGCGTTCAAACAAACAAACTCCTCAGCTTTATAATAATAGTATAGATTTTTTATTTTTTTTCAAGATTTTTCCTGATGAACTGAATTTTGGCGACTGCAAAATCCTAAATTAAATCTGTTCATTGCGTGAGTCGTAATGCTTAAGCGCGTTTTCAAAACGCACAACTGCATCGACGTTAAAAGTCGCACTATGAAAGGGGTCATAGTGTTGTGATCTATAGCAATTGTAGGAGTAGGATATCGATATCAATGGATATACCATGTATTTACGTTATTATGTAATATTACATAATACCTGATTTATAATATTACTAAGATGGCTTTTAAATTTCTAAAATATTTCCTTATAACTACAGATATCAATCATATTTCAAATGAGGAATTATGATGGTTATTTCGTATATGAACTAAACAATCATTTAAATGCTTATATACTTTTTTAATAATCTTCAATTAACAATACCGTAAATTATTTATAAATGTCCAATGCAATACCGGAAACAACAACAACAATAAATGTCAAAGTGACAGCTGACAGCAAGCGCACTTAAACATATGATGTCATTGCAAAGGCGTAATCTGTGAAATACTTTTTTTCATATTCTTTTCAGTCCTTTTCATTTAATTTTAAAAAATAAAGCGAAAATATATATGAAAAAATATGTTCTCGTAATGAGTCTCGAAATGGTTTTTGAATTTTCATACCTTTATAACATGAAATGTTGTCAACTGTCATGACATAATGGGAACACGTGTTAACATAAAGAAGGTATTTTTCGGCGAAACATAGCTTTAAGCACAGAAGCTATAATAGAACTGTTAAAACTAAATATCTTTGTAGATAGAGCATTCAGCAGAGCATCTATGATAGGTACGTACTTTGTTTAGTTATTACCTACACTGATACCTTACCAAAAAGTCGTGAGCTCCTTCTCTGTTTTTAAATGTCAAAATTTTTAACTCGATGGTGTATCTACACCGCCCAGCGGCATGTGCCAGCGATCATGCCGCTCTTGCAACAGCGGCTTTTTCCATAGTATCTGACAGTTAATTGACGTGTGCGCCGGCCGGTTAGGATACACAATTATGACGTTATTATTAACCCACACTGAGAAGTACTATTATGACTGAGATGCAAGTTTGTGTGGACTGCGAAGCAAAATTAAAAAATACGGACAACATCTTACAAAGGAGGCCCAGACTCCAGTGTCATAACATGATATTTGCATCAAGTCATTTTTTAAAATATTTAATCCTATCTGTTATTCTTCTGCAGTGGCATTATTTTTTCTGGAGGTTCTAAATACATAATAATATATTAAAGGAATCATATTTTTAAATAACTGTCACTCATCAATTCATCACTCAAACACGACCCCAATTTGTCAATTAAACTGAAGCACTGATATCAGTTAGGAGTTCCGTTAATATGGCCCGACGATGAAATTGTTGATGCCTACAACATAATCCCACCAAAAATATTTTAATGCAAAATGTTGCGAAGCTTAAATTATATGACTTTCAGCGTCAAAAGCTATGAGATCTCATAAAGAGCCAAGCTTTTAATTCTACACACTGAATGAAAAAATATTTATTTCTTAAACAAGAATTAAAAAATACCTATAGTATACCCATAGTGATATGGCACCTGTGACAGAAAGAGTTTCTTTTCCTTAACAAGAGGTACATTTTGTATATAAAACAAACTTACAAAAGAAACGTACACACGCGCGCGCGTGTGCTTTGCGCATGTGTGTGTGTGTGTGTGCGACGCACGCGTGTGTGTGTGTGAAGTTGGTTGGGTGCGCGACCAGCGAGCCGGACAGACATCCGGATCAACTTTCGCTCGCGTACGTACTCTACTTTTAATTGTTGTCTGTGTACTTTCATTCGATGACGTACCAAGTTTCTGATTTCTAAATTGGGGATTTTTGAATATTAATAAGACCCAAAGTGAAATGAAACCTTTGCAAATGATTTTTTTTGTTTGTATGGTGTAAATGCCAATACTTTGTTCATGACACAAAAAAAATAGTTCATTTTAAGTAACCATTAATTATATTATTATTATTCATAAGACTTTATTCTAAAAAACTATAAGGACTCCGCAGTTGTAGCTTGGTAGGTAGGTATATCCTTTCATAAAATCTTTTTATCATTTTGTGATGAGTTGTGATTAAGATAGGTAATAAAAAAAAAGAAGGTGTACTAGTCTTTACCTACAGATTGTCTAATTTTATATGCATGCCCGTAAATCGTAACCTTAGCCCCAATTACCGAAACTGTCTGCTTTGCACACCTGAACCTTTTTAATTTAAATGTTTAACAAAAAAAATATATAAAGCATTGCAAGCACATCAGACTGTTTTTTTCTTTGGTGAAAATAACCCTCATAATTATAAGATTCTGCACGTAAAGCGACCGATGCAAAGAACACTTGCTTATTATGCGCGTTTCGACGACGCAACGCACCGCGTGGCAAGCAAATACTGCACCACTTCAACGTCGCAGCGGCGTCGCTGGAGCGTATATTAGTTAAAATAAACTTAATAAGCAGCGGTTTATTAAGAGCTTATAGTTGATTTTAGAGTAATACACAGTCTGGCCATAAATACTGTTATAATTAAAAATAAGAAAGATATTACAGTTGAATTAGGAATCTGTCATTTTTATACGATTGCTCATTTTGTTTTCTAATTTTAGCGCCAATACATTTTATAATATTTTGCGATAATAAAATGGAGTGGGGTTATAAAGAGAACCGAATCGCTGTGATTGCATTACGCAAAGTTGGTATGGAGCCAAATGCAATTTTCAAAACTCTCCATACGCTTGGTATTAGTCAAATGTTTGTGTACCGGGCTATCAATAGGTACAATGACACCTCCTCTGTTTATGATACAAAAAGATCTGGCCGTCCACGTAGTGTTCGTACGAAAAAGGTGGTCAAAGCAGTAAGGGAAAGAATTCGCAGAAATCCTGTCCGGAAGCAAAAGATTTTATCTCGGGAGATGAAGATAGCACCCAGAACAATGTCGCGTATTTTAAAAGATGACTTAGGACTTGCAGCCTATAAGAGACGCACTGGTCATTTTGTAACTGATAAATTAAAAAAGAATAGGGTGGTAAAATCGAATAAAACTACTGAAGCGAACGCAAAGGGAGGTCACAGAAAAATTTTGTTTACGGATGAGAAAATCTTTACAATTGAGCAACATTTTAATAAACAAAATGACCGTATTTATGCTCAAACCTCTAAGGAAGCTTCCCAATTAGTCGGCAGAGTACAACGTGGGCATTACCCGACTACAGTGATGGTTTGGTAGGGTGTTAGCTATGAAGGAGTGACTAATCCATATTTTTGTGAGAAAGGTATCAATACATCGGCACAAGTGTGACAAGACACCATTCTTGAGAAGGTAGTTAAGCCCCTTAACAATACCATGTTCAATAACCAAGAATGATCATGATAATTTGGAGTCCCTAAAACAATCCATACGATTGGCAGTGAAGAATTTTCCTATGGAAAGAGTGCGTGCTTCTATTGATAACTGGCCTCAACGTTTAAAGGACAGAATTGCAGCCAATGGAGACCTCTTCGAGTAAGCTTTTTATATTTTAATTTTTTTTCATTTATGTATAAAACAAACACACTGTAAAAGTAATAAATATTATTTGCATTCATTTTTTTTTCTTTGTGACAATAATATGTATTTATGGCAAGACTAGGTATAAGTCAAGCACAGGGTACTCTTCTTAGATTTCGGCGTTGCTGGTTCGAGTCCCGCCCGTGCGCAAATTTTTGGTCTCTTCTTTCATCTTTGTGAATATAAAATATGAGACTGTGAGTGTTAAAAATACTCTTAACCATTTGATAGCGAAGCGTCATCAATTACCAAGTTGAATTTATTCTGTAAAGAATAACTACTTGGCCCACTGTTGCATAAACAGACGGCTAGATGGCGCTAAACATCACGTATCATGACGTATCCGTAAGAGACCACAAATTTCGCAAGGTTGGACTGATAGCACGGTAGCTCAATTGGTATAGCGTTTGGCCCGGTTAGCCAGAAAGTTGCTGGTTCGAGTCCCGCCCGTGCGAAAAAAATTAAGTTTCTTATTTCATCTTCATGAATATAAAATATGACAAAATATGACTGTGAGTGTGTAAACTACTCTACTCTAAACCATGTACGTAAGCTTAACACCATGCACCTTTGTACGGCAGTAAATGTTGTCAGGCATACCCACCGACACCTGTGATATTTGGGTCTTATGGGGAACTATTCAGAGCAGTAAGAACTAGCTAGTGTTTACGAGAAAATAGGAAAGTTAAGGAAGAGGAATGTGTATTGAATGAGAGAAAGATAGTTGATCATGACATTAGTTCAAAAAAAACAGAAAAGTATAAAATAGCCAGTGATTTGTGTATTTTTTTTGGGGTTTTAACAAGATTTTGCCTACCCAGTGAGGGCAACGTATATTAATACCGACTTAAAAAAGGAGGTAAACAACAATTCAACCTGTACGTGTGTGATATTATCAGAATTGGATAAAATTTTAGAATGTTATTCTATTAAGGCTTCGTAATTTCGTAAGTGTATGTATGTTTGTCTCAAGATTTCTCGAAAATGAGAAGTCATAGCGAAATGATTCTTTTAGTGATTGATGATTTTAGTTCAGTTTGGTATAGTTCAACGTAAGTTCCATTGTAAGTTTTATCAAAATCTGTCTGGAAGTGTTTGCTAGAAATCATGAAATTAAAAAAAAACTGACTATAAACTTTACAATAACGCATTCGTGTTCTATTAAGGAGAAACTAATCTTTTGGAGTAAAAAAGAAATTGTTTCTCCGAAATAGAAGACGAATGCGTTATTTTAAGCTTTTTAGTCAGGTTTTTGAAGGCTCATAAAGATGAAATAAGAAACCAAAAATTTGCGCACGGGCGGGACTTGAACCAGCAACCTTTTGGCAAACCGGGCCAAACGCTCTTACCAATTGAGCTACCGTGCTGTTAGTCCGACCCTGCGAAATTTGTGGTTTCTTATGAAAACGTCAACTGCGTGACGCTTAGCGCCATCTAGCCGTCTGTTTATGAAACAGATGGCCCAAGCAGTTATTCTTTACAGAATAAATTCAACTTGGAAATTGATGTCGCTTCGCTATCTAATGCTTTAGAATGTTTTTAACACTCACAGTGTCATATTTTATATTCATAAAGATGAAATAAGAAACCAAAAATTTTTTGCGCACGGGCGGGACTTGAACCAGCAACCTTTTGGCAAACCGGGCCAAACGCTCTTACCAATTGAGCTACCGTGCTGTTAGTCCGACCCTGCGAAATTTGTGGTTTCTTATTTCATCTTTATGAATATAAAATATGACACTGTGAGTGTTAAAAACATTCTAAAGCATTAGATAGCGAAGCGACATCAATTTCCAAGTTGAATTTATTCTGTAAAGAATAACTGCTTGGGCCATCTGTTTCATAAACAGACGGCTAGATGGCGCTAAGCGCCACGCAATTGTCGTTTTCATAAGAAACCACAAATTTCGCAGGGTCGGACTAACAGCACGGTAGCTCAATTGGTAAGAGCGTTTGGCCCGGTTTGCCAAAAGGTTGCTGGTTCAAGTCCCGCCCGTGCGCAAATTTTTGGTTTCTTATTTCATCTTTATGAATATAAAATATGGCACTGTGAGTGTTAAAAACATTCTAAAGCTTTTTGAAGGCTGTTTAATTTTTGGGGTTCCGTAGCCGAATAGCAAAAACGGAACCCTTAAATCATCATCAAATGTATCTGATTTAAAGTTAAGTTTATGATGAAGTAGAATAACTTACTGGCTACTTTATTTGTTTATGTTTCATTTTGTATAGAACAACACATTATTTAGGGTACGAAGGGACTAACATTACCTGTGGTTAAAGTCCCAAATAAAAATATTAATAAAAAAAACTACCTGTCTGCCTGTCTGTCCGTCCACACTCGTATGTCACAGCCACATTTTTATGTAACTATATGTAAATACGAAAAAATAAAAATAATTTTATTTAAGGGGGCTCCCATACGTGAAACTAAAACCGATTATTTTTTAGTGTAACCTATGCGTGTGGTGTCTATGGATAGGTCTTTTAAAATGACATAGAGGTTTTTAAAACCATTTTCTTTCAAATTCTAACGTTTGATAGATAGACGCTTCCAAAGTGGTAAAATGGGCGCCCCCCCCCCCCCTCTAAATTATAAACTAAGTGAGTGTAAATTTTGAAGAAAATTTATAAAGTAGATCATAACAAAAACTTTCAAGGATTAACTTTAGTATGTGGACCGTTGACTTCGGCGACCGAAAAGAAAGATCTAGGGCTAAATAGTCTCCCTGCAAAATTTCAGCTTCAACGAGCCCATGCTTTTTTTTTTTCAAAAAAATAATGAAAATGTAAATATTGTATGACTCGCGGTAATTTATTTGCCATTATTTTATGAATGCTGTCAATTGCGATTCGTTTCAAATGCGCATTGTAAGTTTTTAAAAATATTTAAGTATGTTTTTATTATACTTTATACTTTAATATTAATAAGCATATGATAATTAATATCTTTTTATATAAATACATGATAAAATTTTGTTTTTCAATGAGATTTTTATTTATTTTGTGTTAAAAAAAATATCGTGATAGAATTGTTGTAACGGAACGCAAATTAAGACGCCATGTTGTTTTGTAAAATCTTCGGTTCCAGGTAGGTAGGTAGGTACTTTCTAGTAGGAACAAAGAAGGGATGGTCAGAAAACTATATTACCCAAAAACGAGTTGGGTAGTAACCTAACCTAACGGTTAGAACTTTGAAAACCCAGTCAAGATAATGGCCCCAGTTCATAAGTGCCATAAGCACAACACCGTTGTGGCCAATACTCTTGTAGGGCCAAAGAAGTGGGGGTTCAGGGGGCGGAGCCCCCCGCCATGCAAAAAACTATGTTACCCGAAAACGAATCGCTTAGGTTAGGTTAGGTTAGAACTTTGAAAACCTAGTAAAGAAATGGCCCCAGTCCATAAGTTTATGGCACAACGCCACTGGGGCAAAGCTCCCCCTTCATGTAGGGGGCTCCCCTTGCTTTCCTCCCCCTAATTTGTTGGTCCATGAACAAATTTTACATTTTTTCCTAAACCTAACCTCAAAACTTCAAATTGATTTTTCTCGAAAAACCTTAAGGTCGTTGAGCCCCCCCTTCACAGGGGGGTTCCTCTAACCCTCCTCCTTTCTCTCTTCCCCCCCACACCCCTTAAATCAGCGGTCCACGTACTAAAGTTTTACCACTTTCAACGACAATTGGTTTCGACGGGATCGAACTAGTAGTTTTTGAGAAAAAGCACATTTTCAATAAAAAAAAAATACTAATAAAAATTGGACACCAATCACATACATTGCTCTGATCCCAAAGTAAGTAGCTCATGCACTTGTGTTATGGAAATCAGACACAACGGTGGTACCACAACACCCAGACCCGAGACAATATAGATAATTTTTGATTTCTATAATGACTCGACCGGGAATCGAACCCGGGACCTCAGAGCGGCGACGCCTTGAAACCAGCTGCTTAGCCACTACACCACGGAGGTCGTCACATAACTTTGTTTTTCATACAAACACTATGAAAAACAAAGTTATATTTACTGTCAACAAAATACTGTTGTATTTAGCTAAGTAGAAGTAAGTGGATTTCCTAATTCAGTTAAAATTGGCGAGGAACCCTCAGTGCGCAAGTCCGACTCGCATTTGGCCGGTTTCCTAATACTATTTTACTAAACAATAACGCAAAATACAGATTGTACCCATTCCACTAAGATTGTAGGCTGTAACGCGGTTATCAAATATACAGGTGGAAAGATAGTGAGCATATCGGCTAAAGGTTGAGGCAAATTTACCCATTTGGCACGGGAACAGCACCAACCAGGCGTCATACGGAAGCACGTTACGTAAAGGGAACAGCAACGCCCCGGCAAGGGATCAGCGCCGGATTCGTTTTTGCTACAACTTATGACAGTTCTTCTTGTGAACGACAGCCCGTTTGATAAGGATGGACCGATATTCATCAACCGCTGCTCGAGAGAGGGTCCCGAGTTGGTCTCGATCCGAGGTGGTGATGTTACGAAGTTGATAGATGTGCGTTGAAGTATGGAGTAACATAAGAACCTCTCTACTCAATCTTTATTCTGCGCAGTATAGCAACGCCGTTCAATAAAATGTTATGATCAATTTATGTTTGCGCTAGACCGCGAAGTTTTGGTTACGTCCAATAATAGGCTATCGTACCTTTGTACATAATTTTTGTATTCGAAACGCTATTGTAAATGTAAAGTTGTGCTATGATAACAACAAAACTAAAAATATTATTTTTAATAACTGTTATACAGGGTAAGTTGGGCCTTTTATTATTTAATGGACAAAGCGAGAATGCACATAACATTAAAAGTAAACTAGCGGTACCAACGAACTTCGATTCGCCCTCGGCCCCGTCCCGCTTTAGCTTCCATAAGTGCCTATTATTTTTTTAAGGGTTCCGTAGCCGAATGGCATAAAACGGAACCCTTATAATTTCTTCAAGTCTGTCTGTCTGTCCGTCCGTATGTCACAGCCATTTTATTCTGTTACTGTAAGCATCACACTGTTGAAATTGAATTGGTAGAAAGATGTATCCTGTTAATCGCTTGACGATTTTTATACAAAAAATAAAAATAATGATATGCTCCCATAAATGAAGCTTAAACCAATATTATTATTTTTTGTCAAACTTATGCGTATGGGGTGTCTATAGAAAGGTCTTTTAAAATGAAACAGAGGTTCCTAAAACTATTCTCTTTTAAAGTCTAACGTTTGCGTGATATACGCTTTTAAAGTGGTAAAATGGGCGTCCCCCCTCTCCTTTAACTGCTAAACAAAGAAAGTGTAATTTAAAAAAAATAATAGATCCTAACAAATACTTTCAATGAAAAGTTTTTGAGCTATAGCACATTTTCAACAACCGCAAACATAACTTTGTTTTTCATACAAACCCTATGAAAAACAAAGTTATATATGTTGTCAACAAAATATTGTGGTATTTAAGCTTAGTGGAAGTAAGCGAATCCCTAATTCAGTCAAAGATGACACGGAACCCTCAATGTGTCCGACTCGCACTTAGCCAGTTTTTTTAAAAAAAAGATCTATAAAATGAAATAGAAAAACCTTTAAAAGTCAGAGGGGAACCTTTTCGTCCCCATAGAAACCATAGCACAGCTTCGGGACAATTGTGAGCTAGTGCTGAGCAGAAACTGCGCAACAAACTCACTCACTATTGTCAAAAAAGTCATGGAAATCAGTCCACCCGTCCTCGCGTTATGAGTGGTCAACACTACATTTACTTATTATAGATAGACTAGCAGTCCCAGCGAAAATCTTTACGCCCCGATCCCATCCCGCCTTGTTTTTTTTTGGGTATAAATATTATTCTATTCAGGCCCAAGAAAAATCCAACCGATCTATTCGTTCTTAAGTTATAAGTGGTGTAAATGACACATCTATATTTTCTGTATACAGCGTGTGGCCAGTTATAGGAGCAAAAATTTTTATGGATGCTTCTAAAGAGTATGCGAAATTACCTTGACTTGGCAATAGTGCTCTCAAATGTTTTAATTCTGATATACAAAAATTTAAAGCAATACTCCCACGTCAATGAATTTTAAAATCATAACTCGTTATAGTAAATGACAATGTCAAGCTCTATGACTGAACTTTGTTTGCGATACATTGCTGGGTCGATTTATTTTGTTCGCAAATAACATAAAATGATTTTTTTGCTATAAATAACACCCATTTTATTTTAACCATTATGACAAGTTCCCGTGTTGTATTCTATAGTTGTAGTACCCTTACCCGTTTGAAATCCATACTGATTGTGATAAATCATATCGTGTTCCCTGTAGTATTTATGTATTTATGGCTCGATAACGCCACAAGGATAAATTGTGCTCAATCTCCTCTAAGTTTACGGACGAGGTAAATGAACACCTTAAGAAAATACGGCATTGTTCTTTTTACTTACTTCTCGCGAGCTTTCGATACTTTGGATCATGTCAAGCTCTTAGAACGACTCAATGACTGCGGTATACGTGGACCTCTGCTGGAATGGTGAAAGAATTATCTCCAAAACAGAAAATACTGTGTTAAGATCTGCAACACGTTAAGTGAAACTGTCGATGCAAAACAAGGAACAGCACAAGGATCTGTACTAGGCCCATTACACTTCCTATGTGAATGATATGAACAGGGTCATTAATCACTGCACTTGCTATCAGTTCGCTGATGATACTTGCCTCGTCAATGATGAGATAGGGATGACCTTCATGAGGGGTATAAATTTGTACAAGCTAACTTTGACAATTTAACCAAATGGTGTCATGACGCGGGTCTTGTCTTAAATGCATCCAAAACTAAAATCATGCAGATCAAGTCACCATACCTCAAAGTGGTTCAAATAGATACCTTAAAGCGCATAGTCACAGCTGCATTCATTCCACTGATCCCCAGGAATGTGACTGCCTAGTTATTGAGCTCTTCAATTCATTTAAGTACCTGAGGCTTCATATCGATAAATGCTTCAATGGGGGTATACACATTGAGCACGTTTGTAACAAATTGCGTCAGTTTTCCGCTAATACGTATGTACTAAAAGATCGCATTCCATACAAAGTGAAGCTAGCACTATTAAACTCTTTAGCTGAGTCATATATACAATATGGTGTGAGCAGTTATGGTCGTACCTATAATACCTACCTAGATAGTATTTACAAATTGCAACTCAAAATACTGAAACAAATCATCTCCAACGTCATAAAAGAGAAATACAGGGACAATGAAACTGGTTTCTTTCAGCATTGCAAAGTACTACCTGTCCAAAAGCGCTTTAATACAATTTTCTTAAAGAACTCTATTTTAATAGACACCTGCGTAATAAAATTGAACATCCCGTATTTACGCGAGCTATGGCACGGGAGCGCTTGTTCACCGAAACAGCTCGAAATGTGTACGGTGCAAGAACCGCACAGTACTAGATCGCCCGATTAATAAACAATTTACCTCAATAATGATTTGAAAATAATATCAGATAGGTAAAAGTTAAAACATATTTTATTGCTATCAATGATTAGCATATTGTGCTTCTTCTAGGTTCCTGTTTAATTCATAAAATGCGTACCTTTTGGGAAAAAAATATACTTTCATTAAGTTAAATTATGTGATTTATAAGTGTCAATTTATTTTTTAAGTAAATGTAAGTACTTAATTTCCACAATTAGCTGTCTCACTTAAGCACTGTAGGCAAACCTCAGTGGTTTATAACAGTGCAAATATGCAATATTTTTGTTGTTTCTGTTTTTAGTGATAAAAAATGAAAAAAAAAAGATTACTGGTTACTTGAAGGGCCTGTATTTATAAGTTTTGCTCCTATTACAGGCTACACCTCGTATAAGAAGAAATAATATAGATAAATTTGATATAATAAACTCAACACTAATAAGTTAAAGTTGTATATAATAGGCGGTCTAATTACCTACAGGAATTTCTTCAAGAAAACGTAATTCAAGTGGTTTTGTACAACTTTTCTAATACTTTTGAAGTTAAATTGTGTCTCAAATTTTAATATTTTACTCTTTTATTGTAGATGCCTTCTCGGAGCGTAGAATAAGACGGCCAGAAAATTTAAAAAACCCAAAGAGATATGCGGTAAGAAATTTATTGAGTACCTCTACCAACACATATTTTTTTTCACCAACAGTGATTTTGCTCAATTTCAAGTGTCACATGCAAGTGTCTTGGAACACAATAAACAGGTAAGCGAAAATACTGCGTACTTTGATCGGCTGTTGTATCATAACTGGAACTGTTTTCCTACCAGATAAAAAATAATGAAAATGTATCATATTCAGAATTTTATACGGGACGAAACAATGTCGCTGAGACCACTTAACTTTTAACATTACGGGGCTAGGCGGAACGGGGCCGGAGCAGGACGTGGCTGGGGGTGAAACAAAGTTCCGTTGGGTCGGCTAGTATTTGGATAGATAGAAGTATACACATTTTTATTGCTATATTTTATGAGCACGTTGCATGTTATAAAGGGGTATTATCTTTTTCCAACGAAATCAAAATACTGCACCTATCGTCAGTATTGTTCATTCGGGTGTTAGAGTTCATCAGGCTTACCAGGTCACACTCTTAAGCATAGACCACACTTGCCAAATACAACCATAAAACAGGCCAGTGCCACGGAGAAGCAGTTTTCCCCAGAGTCTACTCCCGCTGTACCTAGTTAGGTTTAGCGGTGCGGTGTGGTACGGAGCTTGACGCCTACCGAACGCTACATTGCGTCTACCTAGCTAGCAAGATAATTTAGTATATTATAAGTTAAAAAAGAAAAGTTAGCCCGTAACATCCCACTGCTAGGCAAAGGCCTTACCTCAACTATAAGGTAGTTTGAGCCATACTCCACTATGCGGGCTCAGTGCAGGTTAGTGGAGGGGGTGGAACTAACCCTGCTGTCAGATGTTATCAAGCCGCCCATAAGACCTCTGACTAAGCTTTACGACTAACATTAACCGATGTTAGCCGAGACCAACGGCTTAACGTGCCTTCCAAAGCACGGCTCGTGATATACGTCACTTATATGGTCGGAATGGTCACCCATGCAAACACGACCGCGCTGTAGATTGCTTCACTTCGGTATCACTACCAAAGCGCTGCTACCACACCTATACGAGCACCTCAGTATATTCATAAAGATGAAATAAGAAACCAAAACTTTGCGCACGTGCGGGACTTGAACCAGTTACTTCTTGGCTAACCGGGCCAAACGCTCTACCAATTGAGCTACCGTGCTGTCTGTCCGATCTTGCGAAATTTGTGGTCTCTTATGGATACGTCATTACACGTGACCTTAGCCAAGAAGTTGCTGGTTCAAGTCCCGCCCGCAAATTTTTGATTTCTTATTTCATCTTTATGAATATAAAATATGACACTGTCAGTTCTTAACCTCAGTACTTATATTAAAAAAAAAGGAAAAAGTTCAAAACTCTGATAAAACAACATACTCGTAGGGTCAATATTTTAAGAGATTTGAAGGGTTTTGTGGCAACTTATTTGCCTAGCTTGCTTTGCATAGCTTAAATCATTTTCTAGTTTTTGTATAAGAATCGCAAGGCGGTTCACTATCAGGACTAAGTGTCAAGTGTGTAATGCTAATAGTTCTTTCAGAATAAAGTGGCTGTGACAAATGGATGAACAGACTCGACGAAACTATGGTTCTGTTTTTTGCCATTCGGTTACGCAACGCTAAAAAATATTGTATAAATGGGTTGAATACGTATTATTTGATTTCGCTCAGCCCTTCGTTACTTTACTAAAATTAACGAACTATCAATTCAGATTAGGGGGCAGATTCTTGTGCAGTTTATAATCGGATTGTCGAAGAAAATATAATCTCAGGGTCACGATTTCTATGCATTTCGATTACGTTCGTACGCTAGCTTTTTTACTTGTAGATGTTTTACTTGATTTTTAAGGCAGAACAGTTAAACTGATAATCGAATAACCACAGGAAAAAAGTACGATTGCCGTGAGAATCGCCGCTCTGAGATTACAACCATTTATATTGTTACCGAATTTGCTACGATATTCGAGATACTTATCATCGTGATCCGGTAGCATATTTTTTTTCTAGGTGTACTTTGTTAAAGCACCCAACTCTCCAAAAGCCTATGACTTTTGGCTCTGCGGGGGTGCGCTAGTGAGCACTGAACTGATTGTTACATCCGCAGCATGTGTGATGGACGTCCAACATATGTACGCGATAGCTGGATATGAGCACAGTGTGACTACTGGAGATCTGGACAAAGATCCTTGCACAAAGGCTATGAAAAAGAAGGTGATTCAAACATGCGTGCCTAAAGGTAAATTTTGTAAAAAATAGGAATAAGTTTTGTTTATTTTCGAAGGGTTAGGAGTGTTTGATCAGTTATGACTTTTCGTCATCCATAAAATGGGCCATCGTTTTGTTATATGTGGGCGTGTTTCATTAATTTGTTAAATAAAACTGAGGGAGCGTTTCGTCACCATTCTTAAAATACAGTCAGCAACAGAATAGGAATATAATGCTGGTTTATAGTAAAGACAACAATAAAATATCTGTATGATATTAGTTTCATGTATGGGACCCTTAAATATCATTATTTTTTATCTTTTGTATAAGAATCGTAAAGCGGTTAACAGGATACATCTTCCTAGAGAGACAGACGGACAGACTTGACGAAACTATAAGGGTTCCGTTTTTTGCCATTCGGCTACGGAACCCTAAAAATGACCAATCGCCCCTTATAGAATTATATAATTTCATATTATAAAACTCAAATTAGATTTACCATTGGTGTGGGACTTTGGTTTAAGTGCTCGAGCGCGTTCGTACTACACAAGGGTACTCTCTGTT
This sequence comes from Pyrausta purpuralis, assembly GCA_963924145.1. Taxonomy (NCBI): domain Eukaryota; kingdom Metazoa; phylum Arthropoda; class Insecta; order Lepidoptera; family Crambidae; genus Pyrausta; species Pyrausta purpuralis. Next base: position 17,482,171 of record OZ001660.1, read on the forward strand.
CCTCTGTTCTTTCATGATTCGGTAGGACGACTGCAGACTCGGCATGACCGGTGAGCCAACCGGTAGGAGAGGCCTATAATCTCGCATGATAGAAGTTAGTTCACACACGTGAAAAAGTTGACCTTTCGAAAAGTCATAAGTCATTTATTTATGCAAATAGGCCCACTGGGCGCAATTTAACACGTCGCTATATAAGCCCTACCACAGCTTCGGGACGATTAATGTAGGCTAGTGCTGAGAAGAAGCGCAACAAACTCGGTCACTATTGGTAGTGCGTCTTTTAAAAGGTTAACAATGTTTGTGGTATTCATGCAAGTCTATACATACTATGTTTTAAATAATCATCTACTTTATAATACCCTTTTGTCATTAGGGTTTCTTCAAGACAGTTTTTAATTTATAAATTAAGTCAACAATGTATTCTGGTAGTTTACTCCGAATGCTTATTAATTTTCTAAACATTTGATGAATTAAAACTTTTATTTTGATTGCTTAATAATCTCTGGTGAATCAAAAAAAAATACTGAACTGAAAAATGTTGTAATATAGCATGAGAAAAACTAATGAAGATTACTGACAAAGAGGATGGTACATTTGTTTTTGGTCCTAAATAAAATAAAAGAGTTACTAAGTTGTATGCTTTTTCCAGGATATAAATTTAACCACGCGAAACATGAATGGGCTTTCATCGACATAGCTGTCGCGAAGGTGGAATCACCGTTCAATTTCAACTCTGAACTTTGGTTTTCTAATAAGTGTTCTTACAAGCCACAAAGTATTCGAGTCAATTACCAAGCAAAATATCAGAGAGAAAACGTGAGCGCAATCGTAATGGGTTGGGGCTCAATTAACTCCTTTAGACTGGTAAGCCAAAGTGTTTTAGGGATTTTGAATGCGCATTTGAAAGATTCTTTATAATATTGACCAGAAAGATAGCTCAGATCCCACTGTTCCTTTTTAATGTTGCAAGCTTAGTGCATTAGTATTGTAACCATTTAATTGTGTAATTTAACTTGTGATTTTACTCATTTGGATAATTAATACAAATGTAAAATGTTGCAAAGAGCTGTAAATAAACGTAATACGTAACAGTTTGTAAAATATGTGACCGCGTGTGGGGTGCTTGAATAATAAACACATAGTATAAATCTTCAAGTTCTTCTCCAATAGATTTATTCTAACAAAATAGCACAAAGATATGGCACTAAGTGAGATGAAGTACAAATAGAGGACATATTCTGGCAGTCAACTCGCTTTTATACAAATCATAACCCTGAACAACTATAGAACATACTGGGGACGACATCCGTTTCCATATCTGAACATTTGCTATAATATTTATTTGAAGAGATAAACTATCTGCTAATTAAATATATAAATTCATAAATTATTTAGTTATTATTCGTACTAAATTAAGTAAACCTTTTAGATTATTATTTTAATAGTTACCTTTTGGCGCCAAAATGAACATTTGTTATACGGCAGTCATAAAAATTTAATAAGGGACCTAATAATCTTAAATAATTACCTAATATACAATTAAAAAAATATAATTATAATAATTAAATCACTTAAGATTAAAGTTATTCTTACATCATAGCCGCGTTACATTCAGCATGGTGGACACTTCCGGCATTACCACAACAAACGATCATTTATGTCAAATCCAGATAGGTGTATAAATTATTTCCTCAAGCATATGTAAAGGAGACGAACTTGGGAGACGAAATATAAATTCTATTGTTATGCGGTTGTGTGCAACCGTTTGGATGTTGAGGCGGAGGTATTGTACAGAATGTGTAATTTAGTAAATACAGTGGGGTTACATAAGTCACACACAGTGAGTATGTGGTTTAGTGCTGAATATACTATAACAAAACTAAGTAAACATGTGGAGCAGACTAGCATCGGGAATCGTCGTGGAACAAATGAGTAAAAAATCTAAGTCCCTTGCCTTGCAATTGCAATATGTTTGTATGTTTTAACACATTTTGTAATTTAACTTCTTTCTTTAAACAATTTTGTAATTACAAATCATGATTGAATTTTTTCGAAACATGATTTCTAAACAACCTTTATGTTTTGTGAGCCATCATGACCCGACACTACACCGAAGACATCCCGGACATCAGCCTCTACGAGATTAGGATGGCCCTTAAACAGCTCAAAAACAACAAGGCACCTGGCGAGGACGGAATCACAGCAGAGCTTCTGAAGGCGGGTGGAACACCGGTACTTAAAGTCCTTCAGAGACTCTTTAATTCCGTGTTGCTGGAGGGCATCACGCCCGAGGCGTGGAACAGGAGTGTGGTAGTGTTGTTCTTCAAAAAAGGAGACAAAACTTTATTGAAGAACAATAGACCCATCTCACTCCTGAGCCATGTCTACAAGCTGTTTTCAAGGGTCATCACGAATCGTCTCGCACGTAGGTTTGATGACTTCCAGCCTCCCGAACAAGCCGGTTTCCGAAAAGGCTACAGTACCATAGACCACATGCCACTAAGGCAAATTATACAGAAGTCCGAGGAGTATAATATGCCTCTATCCTTAGCGTTTGTGGACTATGAGAAGGCCTTTGATTCGATCGAAACTTGGGCGGTGCTTCAGTCTCTGCAGCGGTGCCACATAGACTATAGGTATATAGAGGTGTTAAGGTGCCTTTACAATAACGCCACCATGGCGGTCCGAGTACAGAAGCAGAACACGAGGGCGATTCCACTGCGGAGAGGTGTGAGACAGGGAGATGTGATATCTCCAAAACTGTTCACTGCGGCATTGGAAGACGCCTTCAAGCTCCTGGAATGGGAAGGAATCGGCATCAATATTAATGGCGAATACATCACACACCTCCGATTTGCCGATGATATAGTCGTTGTGGCAAAGACGCTGGACGATCTTGGCACTATGCTCGAAGACCTTGACCGAGTCTCCCAACAAGTGGGTCTTAAAATGAACATGGGGAAGACGAAAATTATGTCGAGTTCCCTTGTTGTACCAACTCCAGTATCCATTGGGAACTCAACTCTCGAAGTTGTCGACGAGTACGTCTACCTGGGACAAGTGATCCAATTGGGTAGGTCCAACTACGAGAAAGAGGTCAATCGACGAATCCAACTCGGCTGGGCAGCGTTCGGGAAATTACGCAAGAGTGTCTTCTCATCTCATCTACCTCAGTGTCTGGAGACGAAAGTCTTTAACCAGTGTGTGTTACCAGTGATGACATACGGATCCGAAACATGGTCTTTTACTGTGGGCCTTATAATGAAGCTCAAAATCACACAACGAGCGATGGAAAGGCTATGCTGGGTGTTTCTCTACGTGTCCGAATCAGAAATGAAGAGATACGTAGAAGAACTAAGGTAACGGACATAGCCTTGAGAATTAGTAAGCTCAAGTGGCAATGGGCAGGGCACATAGCGTGAAGAACTGATGGCCGTTAGGGCAGGAAAGTTCTAGATTGGAGACCCTTCGACCAGAGACGCAGCGTGGGACGTCCACCAACAAGATGGACAGACGACCTTATAAAGATCGCAGAATCAAACTGGATGCAGACCGCTAGTGATCGGTCGCTGTGGAAAGCCGTGGGGGAGGCCTATGTTCAGCAGTGGACGTCCTTTGGCTGATAATGATGATGATGATGATGATGATTATGTTTTGTATATAAAACTGCTATAATATAATATTTCTGCAACACAATTTAAATTTAAAAGTAATTTATAATTGTACAAGGTGTTACAAAATAACCCGTCAAGAATGAATGGAGCTACTCCGAATCAGTAATTAAGGTATTGTTAATACATGTCATGTGACAAACAAGAAATTTTATCTCATTCCTAAACTAGACGTCAAGTTGTATTTTAGAAGTCGGGTCCTACAGAGTGGAGCTTATGGTGTATCTGTCACCGTGATATTGTAAAATCTTTTAGGTATATTGTAATCTGTAGATTTATTGCGAACAAGCTTGTCAAGGTTTAGAATTTTATGTTTTTTGGAACTTACATGTCAACCTGTCACAAAGGATTTGCTTCGCACATCCCTTTTTAAACGACTACAAAAAAGGAGGAGGTTATCAATTCCACTGTATGTTTTTTTTGTATCTATGTTACCTCATATCTCAGTCTTTTATCGAACGATTCAAAAAATCGCCAACTTAGAGGTTATACCTTCTAGTTGGTCCTACTGTTGCCAAGTCAGGATCTGATTATAGGATCTTAGTGCAGTCGAGGGAAACCTCGAATTTAAAAGGCACGAATGTTGTTTACGTAGTAGAATCTTAATGAAGACTTGTTGTTGCATCTGATAGTCGACATTGTGTGGAGCTGAGCTGATCATAGAACTCCTAAACGCTTAAAAGTTCAGAGATTTGAATGACAGAACATGATAAGTAATCTTTAGCTTATTAAAGAACAGAGTCAAAAGGTGCAATCACTCCTCCTGTAATCACTAAAAATTTGCAAATATGATTTACTTTAAAAAAAAACAAAAACCCACTTTCAAACCAAAATGCAGTTTAAAATCATCAATAAACTCTTCACTTTTTGAACGAAAGGACTCCATTTTAGGCGAACAGTTTTTTTTTTTGGAGTCGGTGCCATCGCTTTGGTCATTTCAAGCATCATTATCAGGGCACCGACTCCTTTGCTCAGTGATTCCTTATTGCAGTTTACGTTACACTTACAATGTATGAAGTTCGGTACAATTCGCAATACATCGACCGACTTAACAGTCGTTAGATTATAACTACGCGGTTTTTATAATATTACGACATATTTACACCGCCCGGCAACATTGTGCCGGTGTGCGGTACGCACATGCCGCAGTGGCAGGCCGCTGATGCCACGTTATTGATGCATGGCCGTTGGCAATGCTGCCGGGCTAGGATTCAATATAATAATAATTTATGTTAGTTGTCAAACTAGACAATCAGTACGTATAGCTAGGAAATGAAGAAAGGGAACCAACGACCTCTTTGTATAAAGTACATAATAAGTCTAAGCTGGGAACACAATTCTTGACTTCGCAAGTTTGTTTGGTCTAGTTAAGAGGTTAATAATGATGATGATGATGAAATTTTATCAGCTCTCATTTTGTAGAAGGTCTCATGTTAATAGGACGCACAGTTTCCTTCAAGCCCTCGCCCTCCTTCCAGCCCAAGGGCTACAGTCTGGGAGTTTTGATAATGTTGATGTAGCTAGGAGGCTAGAGCTAGTTCAATCAAAATTACGAAGCCAAAAATCTTGCTCCTTGAAATTATCTTTTCATTTCTTCTGTTAGGAAAATTAATCTTTCATGTGAAAAAAGACGGGTGGAAAATAGCTTTTCCATCCCTAGGGTGGAAAGTATTTTAGTTTTAATTGCTACGATCCGACATGGAGTTAAAGATAATTGAGTCACATCATATTAATAAAATAAACAAGCTTTCCATGTTTTTAAGATTAACTAAACATTAAAAGCGTGTGTTATTTATTATTATCACTAATTTAAAAAAAATACAATTAGTCTATATTTTAACAATTTAAAATCTACAAATGTAATATTCGGTTGACCGCCATACATAGTGACACTTTTTTCATTTTGAATTGTGACACATTGTTTGTCTTTGACGTTTTTTTTTAGTTTGGTCGATTATTGCACAGATTATAAAGCAGTAGGATTCTCTGTCTACGGGCGGAGGCAACTTGCCGCGATTTTGTTGTTCATTAATCTTCTTTCTCACCACCACCCTTAGCTGTGACTGATAGCGCTATCTTATGAGGCAAAATTTAACCTGGAATTTGACATAACCTGTGGTAGTTTTGGTGTCAAGGTTAAGGTTGCGTTCTTCTACTATTATTATTGTTTGTGAGAAAAAATCAATCGATATTTTTAAAAATAATTTGAAATAGTTGATATCGTCCGCGTTTTATGAACTCTGTTGTCTTCCGTGCCGTTACTGTCTTTTTAATCGTGTATTTTATGTAAAAACCTTGTGGTTTCATTTTTCGCCCAACAACTTTATATCTCATCCTCTCATCACAATCACATAGCTAAATGTATTTATTTTTCCTCACAGTCGAAATGAAAAATAGTATGTTTAACTCGGGTGAAAGCACCCATTTCACTCTATAATTATTAGCGAGTATTAAAACATCTCGAGTGAAATGGATCACTTTCTCCCATTGTATAACAATCTACTATTATAAGCTCAAACAACTGTTCATTGCCTCATCTATATGTATAATGTTCTTACAGCCTAACGATACCCAAAATAGAAATGCAAAGACTATCAGTTATGCAGCAGTACTCATCACAAACATTACTGTTTGCAAAAATGAGTACAGAGACGATGGTGCTCTTTATGATGCCATTGGAAAATATGCGATTTGCTCGTGGGACTACGGATACTTAGACGACGAAGGTCTTCCGTATAACTATTCAATGGTAAAATGGCCTACGATGCAATCCACCAACCTTACCGGACCTGGCGGCTGTTTGCTTGATGAGAAGGCTCTACGGCAGGGTAAAAATGATGTGGTAATATAAAAAAGTATAATATTTTTTGATTGTGAGCGTGCAAAAGGTATGCGTAATCTTATTTTCTTATTTTATTTGGACTGGTTTACCTATAAGGGTTTTACAGTGCGACTCGTTTAAACAGCGCCGTCCTGACTAACAGAAAAGAGAATAACATTAAAAGAAAAATGCCTATACCACTCGGCCACCGTCACATTAGCAAGCCTGTTGAATTTCGCAAGCGCTTTCTTTAACGCGTAGGCTTCGTGACGTCATCAATCTTGCGAGATTGCTCGCACACTTTGCTATTTATATTATTAAGTTAGTATAGTGACAAAACACTATAAAAACAAAAAATATATATTATAAATTGGCTTCATTCATCTTAACCGATTGTTAAATATTTGTAAAAATATTTCCTTCGGATATTGTGAGAGCGATCTCGCAACATTGATGACGTCACGCAGCCTACGCGTTAAAGAAAGCGCTTGCAAAATTCAACAGGCTTGCTAATGTGTCGGTGGCCGAGTGATATAGGCATACGCCCGGATTGCGTAAGACAAGGGGTTCGATTCCTCGTCTGTCACACAGCCAAAGTTGCTTTTTACAAGTGAAATTTGCTATTTAATAAAGCTGTTAAATATATTAATGAAACATACCTATTAATGTGAATAACTAGGTTCCTAAAAAAATAAATTAAGAATTTTAAAACTTGTTTCAGACATGGATTTAAAAATAATTGAGTCACATCATATTATTAACATGAACGAGCTTCCCATATTTTTAAGATAAGCTAATCATTAAAAGCGTGTTTATGGTCACTGATTTTATAAATTTACAATTGATCTAATTTTTAACAGTTTAAATATGAGCGTTTTACCTAACAATAAAACGCTTATTAAACACTTACCTATTCGAAGCCTATAAATAAATGATAGTAGCATTTCCGTTTCCCTTACATTGTTGCGTGTTTCCGGCAAATTGCAGTGATTTTTCCCCCTCTTTTCCCCCACCACCACTGGCAGGCCACGAGTTGCTAGCGCGTGGCTCTTGCTTCATTGCGGCTCGTTTATAAGCCAGGCAGACATTATAGTATAGGCTTCGAATAGGTAAGTATTTAATAAACGTTTTATTGTAAGGTAAAACGCTCATGTAAAACACTGTACGCTATTCGAAGCCTATAAATAAATGAGATACGTGTTTGATATCGCCTGGCGGTGGAGGACGCCAATGTAACTTCTTGCAATGGGGAAAACACAGGGGAAATGCTTTTTCATGTGAAGATAGGCAATTGATAAATAAAATTAAGAGGGGTTTGAATTGTCGATAATATGACTAACATTTAGAAAAGTGTATTTAAAAAAAATATATGAAAATGATAAAGCATAAAATGTAATAAACCTTGGTTTATTCCATAATAATAATTAACAGAGTAAAAATCAAATTGACAACATACAAAACACAAATCAGTGTCAAATGTGAATTAGAAATTATCATTAAATGAGTGATCATCATAAAGGATTAAATAAAGAACTTATATTGTTTGCATTGTTATTAATATTTGTACGAACAATTTCACGGCGATAAATTGCCGAAAAAATTCCGCAGATCGCCAACTACCTTGCGATAAGATTTGGTCTAAGGAAAAATTGTTAACCCAGTTCTTAGAAGCTACTGCTGCTTGCACACTGCCGGGAGTAATCCAGCTTCATTAAGTAATGCCTTGATCCAACTACCGATAACGGTCCGGGACGCTGGTTTCAGATCTCCTCTCGCGGTTAAAAATAGTACAGTACTTGTCTGGTCACATCCTTGCTTTCGAGCTTGGGATAAATGCAGTAATCGTTTGATCCAAAATACAGAATTCAACTGATGACAATCATGGTTTGTTAGAATTTTTCAACCTGACTGACGATAATCACAGGAATCAGTTTTGGATCCAAATCATGGCCAAAAAACTATATGATCATCAGAAATAATCATGTGTTCGGAACTTATATCGAGGAGCGTTAAGTCATGAACTCGTCTCCCATAACAAAGTAATAACAGCAAAGCAGTATGTTGTGACACTGAAAATAAGTTATCTTGATCTGTATGCCTACTTGTTTGGTAGGCTAATACGTGCGATACGTCCCATATAGGTGGTTTTGCTGCCAAAGGTTTTTCAATAAAATTGCCTTTAATGCTTGTTTGACCAAAATATTACAGTTTAATGAGGATGAGTTAGTGCTGCTCAGTGTAGCAACTACCGATTTGTATAACAGGAAGGTCTTATATGAAAGATAATCTTTTTTGCATAAATCTATTAGGTATCGTGCTATATCTGCGCCACTGGGTTTATTAATATTTATATAATTTGTTCTGCCCACCGAGTCCAACGATTCCACAATTATTTATACGTTTTCAGAGTTGAATCTCGCCATCCATATCTCAGTAAGGATTTTTGTTCCGCAGTCCAATTAATCAAGCTACTGTGCCACCCCCACATTTCCAAACTTCCAGGGTTATTGCTTCTACGTTCGGCGGGGGCGCATTGGTAGTTGCATCGATCAGAAACTCGTGCAGATTTGGGATTACATAAGGGACTTCTTATGCTCGTTTCTTTAGATCCGGGCGCCAAAAGACTCGCTCCCAATGAGGAACCACTAACAAGAATACAACTCTGGCCTGGTTCATGTGCTGCAATATTCGAGGTACAAGGCACGGCGGTGGAGACATCGACGCTATTTTGTAGTTCCAATTTCGCCTGAGTGCATCGGGGAATTCTGCCTATTGGTCTAATTGATCGATCGATACATAGTTCGGAACAATATGGGCTATCCGTGACGCAAATATTTTTATTCAATTTAGGACACAATATGCCACTTATGAACGTCAAATGTACAGTGAAAAATAAAATAAAAATAAATGTGCCCTGAAGGGGCCGAATCATGTCTCCTTTTCTTTTGGGCCCTACCAGCGATTCGAGACAGAACACAGACAATTAGGCAAGTGCTGAGAAGAAACGCCGGAACAAACTCAGTCACCACTAGCTGCCGTAAAATCAAAATCATCAAAGGTAAGTACATCAGTCTGTGCAGGCTGGACGGACCACACATTCGTGTCGTTCAGGTAGTCTTGAACCTTATAATAGCCATTAGACATAAGCGTCTTTTTAACGTGTTTCTTAAATTTATCAACCAGCAATTCGACAAGATTGTGTGGTATATTATTAAAGAATTTTATACAATTTCCCATGAATGAATTACTAGTTTTAACTTATCTGAAGTTAGAAACGACAAGCTTGTGTTTATTTCTTGTGTTATATGAGTGAATGTCGCTCTTCTTCATGAAATTATCTAAATTTTTACGGACGTACATTATATTGTCAAAAATGTATTGAGAAGCCACAGTTAATATGTTGATTTTCTTAAAGACCTCTCTCAGGGAGTCAACGTGGACTAAGTTTATAAATAGCACGAATGGCTCTTTTCTGCAAAATAAATATGGTATCAATGTCTGCAGCAGAACCCCACAAGAGAAGACCGTAAGACATAATACTGTGGAAGTAACTAAAATACACAAGCCTCGCCGTTTCAACATCAGTCAGATACCTTATTTTTCTAACTAAAAAGGCAGCCGAGCTTAGCCTCCTAGCTAGGGCTTCAATATGAGGTCCCCACTGTAATTTTGAGTCAAGTGTAATGCCCAGAAATACAGTGGAGTCTATTAAGACTAGATTATTACCATTTAGTACAATATTTGGTATGAGTTGCTTTACATTAGGCAAAGTGAATTTTGCCTAATGTAAACAAATAAATCTATCACGAGAACATCACTTCTGTTGCTTTGGGTAGGAGATGCCACTGAGGTAGACAACGTAATTGGGAAAGGTGATCTGCTTATACATTGTACATTCCACGTAGGTGATAAATTCGCAAGTGAGCGTGGTAATGATTTAGTAGCTCGTATATTTGTGTCTGTCACTCGTATAGTTCATATCTAGAAGTGGCTTCGACCGTGTACCTCCTTCGTTTCGTAGGTAAGCTACTACAGTGCGATTGTCGCTTTGGATAAGTAGAGAGGCATTTGAAAGCTGAAGTTGATGACCCTGTTGTAGTACCTTCAGGATTGTTAGCAGCTCCTTTTGATTGATGTGTAGAATTTTCTCGGATGTGGCCCAGTTGCCTGTTATCCCTACATTGTTCATTTTCGCGCCCCATGCTAAGTCGGAGGCGTCGGTGGTCAAAAAATGGGTCGGAGCAGGAATTCTCAAAATTTATGCTGTATGACATTTGTCTAGCCACTAAATTAACCCTCGTTCGGTCTCTTCGGTGATGGTATTCGTAACTGTCGGATTCTTTCTTTGAACTGAATTCAGCAGAAGTTGTAGGTTCCGATAGAGTAGGCAACCTCTTGTTACGACAAAATTGGCGAAATTTAGCATGCCGAACCGAAACTGGCGAAATTTTAAATTTGTTTTCTTTGTTAATAGTAAGGACCTCAACATATCGACAATTTTTTGAATTTTCTTGTTTGGCAGTGCTTTTCGGTTTCTTAACACTTTCACGGACAGTACTCCAGACACAATAGAAATTTTATTGTTATCCCGCCTATAGGCGGTCACTGTCCGTAAAAGAGTTAAGGAATTCCTCAGGACTCCTAAGTATGCGATTTGGCGTTGTGGTGTGAGAATAGACTTGTCTAGGTTTATGCCCTTTTCGCGAAGGATCTGTGCAATCCAGTTCGTCACGCTCGCGAATACTTTTGGAGCAGAACTTAGTCCAAACGGTAGGCACATCCTTTGAAGCAGCTCGCCCTCGTAGACAAGCCTTAGAAAGCATCGGTGTCGGTTGGCTACCGGAATGTGAAAAAAAAGCTTGGCTCAAATCTATTTTCATCAACCAGTCCTAGTTTTGCAAGAACTCTGGTACACTGTGAATGTTTAGCCGAAAGGTTTCTAAATACACATATTGATTGAAAGTCTTTAAGTTGAAGATTGGTCGTGGCGAGCCGTCGCTTTTTGGCACACGAAATAGGGTCGATAAGAAACTCGGGCTTTGTGTGGCAGTCCCGACGACTTCTTGATTTTCTAATTCTTGTATTACTCTTGACATTTCTGGTGAGTACTGAATTTGGAATGCAATTATCAAGGGTGGCTATTTCATAAAAAGGATTTGATACCCGTAAAATATTTTCTGAATATACAATGGAGCATTTATTTTCTCCACATTTGGCCATAGAACCGGAGCTGGCCGGCTCGAAACCATCTGTAGTCAGAACTTTCTTGTTTTATCTCGAGATTTGTCTCTCCAAGATGGCGAAGCTTTGCGTTTAGAAGCGCGTTTATCTTCAACTTTTTCGACACGTCCGGAACGGCTGCGAAAGGTCTGCGCGACTCTTGACTTGCCGTGGTAGTTATGTCCTTGCGCAGGACGATAGTCATTATGTTCATCTTGCGCAGACGAAAATCGTTGATGATTACCGCCTTGCGCAGGTGGGCGATTTTTGATAAAGCCTTGTGCAGGCTTATAGTTGGTAGAAGATCCCTGCGCGGGATATTGATGTGAACCATTTGTGCCTGCTTGTGCAGCAGGTTTACTGGTTTTTGATTTTATGCAGAGTATTTTCCTTACACCACCATGTTTTTCCAAAACTGATGTAAATGCCTGGTCCTCAAATAGATGAGAACACGATGGCGGGACCTTTCTGAGGGCAGATTTGACTAATGGGTCTTTTACATATTTAAGAATAGCTTCACGCCTTTGTTGGACCATGTCAGCTCTGTGCCCACAAACCAACTGCCTTGAATCAGTAAACACTTTGTGGAAATCACCTTGTAAGAAAATTGCCTCCATCTTGTTCTTGATATCTGAATACGTTGTCATTTGAGGAAATCTCTAATACAATTTTCTAAAGTCTCTTTTTGTTTTAATAATGCGTATGTGAGGGTAGCGTAACTTTTTTCAGTATAAAAAAGGTTTTTAGCAACCTCAAATGACTTAATTTCATCCTTAACCTCCAAATCAATGAAGCCAGGTAAGTGACTATAACTTTTCTGTACATCTGAGTACCGAACATCGCTCCAAGAAGCATCTTGGAAGCGTTGCAGACATTTTAGGGCGGAAATATACTCCGAGGACGCTTTCGAAACAGCCGGCTCCTTTAAGCTAGTGTCTAAGCAAATACTAAAACTGGGTAAATCTGAATTTTAAGTATGAACTTCACTATCGTTACACGCTGTATGATTTGAAGGTGGGCTGAATAAATTACCACTAACATCAGCCTCAATATAGTCAGCTTGTAAAGAAAGGTTGTCTGTATTCACATAATTTGGAGTAGATTGAGCCTACTGATGAAAGACATGATTGCTTAATTTACTCACTTGTTTAGATAGTTGCTTCAACAGTTTGGACGAACCTTTGCTCCTTTTATGTTTCCGCTTACGATTTTTCTTCTTTGGTGATGAATCGGATTCACTGCTTGAGGAAGAACTACTACTGTCGTTGGAACTGGAGCTGTCATTTTTATCCTTTTCTGCATTGACACTTTTGTTCACACTATTCATTTTGAAATCACTGAATTAATATCTATAAAAAGTTTATAAGTAATTAGTATGGAACACTGTTATTGTTATATTAGGCACTGACCTTGAATGCTTATAAAATAACGACTTACAAAATGTTAATAGCAGTTCACTTTGGGTGACTGGTTTGTAACTCACCAATTGTTTGTTAATCGGCAGGATTGTTTTAACTAAAGAAAAAATAATTTCTACCCACATTAGATAAAATTATTCTTCTAACGAACACGCAATGGCCGACGGCGTTAAAGTACTAATTTTGCACACGCACAGCACGGTGGTGCAAAATTGTGACCGTTTCGATCGGGAAAACAGACGCCAATGAAGCAAGAGCCAGGCGCTAGCAACTCGTGGCCTGCCAGTGGCGGTGGGGGAAAAGAGGGGGAAAATCACTGCAATTTGCCGGAAACACGCAAAAATGTAAGAGAAACGGAAATGCTACTCTCATTTATTTATAAGCTTCAAATAGCGTACAGTGTTTCATATACAAATATAATATTCGATTTCCCGCCATACATAGCGTCACTTTTTTTTCTTTTTCAATTGTCACATTTTGTTTGTCTTTGACGATATATTTTTTTAATTTGGTCGATTCTTGCACAGAATTTTATGTAGGCGGAGGCGACTTGCCGCGGCTTTGTCGTTCATTAATCTTCTCACTCATCCCCACCTTTAGCTGCCACTCATAGCGCTCGCTCATGAGGCATAATTGAACCAGGAATTTGACATAACCTGTGGTAGTTATGGTGACAAGGTCAAGGTTGCGTTCTTATACTATTATTATTGTCTGTGACAAAAAAAAATTGCACTCCGGGAGTGCCGGCAGAAGTGAAAACTTGAATATCAACGTTGTGCATTTTTGATTTTTTGGAATAGTTAGGGAATAATTTTGAATGAATTGCTCTTAATATCAATATAAAAGTACTATCATTTTTGTGATAGAATACAATAATAATAATAATAATAATACAATAATAATAATAATAATAATAATAATAATAATAATATGATATTTTTATAGAATAAAATATTTATTTATTGCGCTATCGTACACAAACATTACAATTTATATTATATTAAATTACATTAAAAAGTTTATCTCTCAGAAAAATCAACTTACATCCATAATTTCGCCAATCGTCTTACGGTTTTTCGATCAGCCCACGTGTCCTAGTCCTGACGCGAGTTTCACATTTTTCCCCCATCCCACAAAAGTGCTCAACGCTGCTAAAGAAGTTTTCACTTCAAAAATAGTAATATTGAAAACTTACGGTCTACGTTGCAGCCCTTAATAGAAATATTTGATATCGTCCGCGTTTTATGGACTCTGTTGTCTTACGTGCCGTTACTGTCCCTCTAATTGTGTGTTTTAATGTATGACGACAGTAAACAAATTTATATGTGATGTGAAAACTGGAGGTTTCATCTCTCGCCAAACATCATATATCTCATCATCGCATCACAATCACATAGCTAAATTTATTTATTTTTCCTCACAGTCGAAATGAAAAATAGTATGTTTAAGTCGGGTGAAAGCACCCATTTTGCTCTCGAACTGCTACTACTACATTTCGAGTGTAATAGGTCACTTCCTCCCCCTGTATAACAATTTGCTATTGTATCAGATTTAGTTAAATTTTATATATTTAAAACTTCGTGCCCAGCATATGGCGTAAATTGATGTCCAAAATATTATCTGATATTCAAGAATAAATATATTTTTTAACGATTTCAGTGCGCTGACAGCGCTAAGGACATTCCCTCAGATTATAGAGCAAAGTTTTTAAGCTTAAATGGACATAAAAAATATCGATTACCGGGTATTCACTCCAGGGGATTCTGTCAGGTATAAAAAGATAATTTAGGCCTGATTTCTTTAACGTCAGATAAGAATAAAATACAATACGTAATAATTTAAAAACTTCACCTACTTGTCAGCGATCAATTATGTAAATGTCATTTTAAAATCTGACGTTTTATACATTCATTGAGAAAGGTCTTATTTAACGTTGTTAAATCCGGCCCTAAGTGATCAAAACTACAATAATATCCGGCTTGTTCCTCATTGAAGCAAAATGATTCTCCTTCGATTTACAACATGACTGGATTTTTCTAGAACGACCATGGCGATCCTTTGGTCACCTGGATTGGTTCCCATGAGGTCCTTATCGGAGTGGCGTCTGTTTACCGAACATATCTCCAAAATTGTATAGCTCCATACATGTATACCAGTACTTATTTCAACGCCGACTTCCTGCAGTGTATCATCAACTCTCAAGCAAGGTGAGTCTTACTCAATACCAATCAAAAAGTCTCAATACCTAACGAATCGTTAAACCGAGAATGAATGCTATTTTTTTCTAATTTGTCTCATTATACTAAACCAGTCAGCCTTTTGACTTGTACGAAACGATATGGTAACTTAATTTTTTTCAGGTTTCCTCCGGTGTACCGTGGCCGCTCCAAGGTCCACTATCGATAAAAGTATCGGCTCTGAAAATAAGTTACCACTATCGATAATATCGATAGTTTTTTCCTATCGATAAGTCATAGCGAAGTTAGTTTTTGAGTTTATTAAAAAAATGCACATTCAAGTGTTATTAATTGTGCTTGGCTTACGATCTGTCTGTGCTGAATCCAGACCGGAAACCAGCTTGTTCTTGTGGTTGATAGAAATGAAGTTTGTCCTTTAGTATATTGCCCTCTACCTACTCTTGTAAATATATATAGCTGTGGGACAGTAGGCTTATGGGTTGATAGTTCTCCGGCTTCCTTATATCGCCTTTTTTATAAAGCAACGTGATGGTCGCTTGTTTCTCCTTACAGTACAGAGTTGTCACCTGGTTTCTATCAGATGAAGAGTATTTGTTCTCAGCTTTTTTGGGTTAGAGAAATCTTCAGGTAAAGGAGATATTACTTCCAAATCTGACTTTGCTTAATCCACTAGGCATTCATTTAGTTTTACTAGTGACATCTGACATCATCATGACATCAATATTTCGGTGTAGCAAATCTGATTGTATGGCATTCCGGTATTAGCATGCGTTTCTTATCAGGGCTTCTTCTTTGAGGTGATAGGGGATGTAAGTGGTATTGATAATCTTATTCCTTTCAGTTTATTAGTTGATAGTTGCACTTGCTAGCCTATGATCGCTTCCTGTTGTAAGTTTGTTGAGCACAGATAGAGCTCTTTTAGGCTTTCTGCTAGTGAGTGATCTTTTAGGCAATCATCGAGATCATTTTGTCAATGTTCTCTGATATCAGGACGTATTCAGCAAACTTTTAATTAAGGAATTTTTACCTTCTACCAGCCATCTCTTGTCATCCCATCAATTTCTAGTGTGAACAATAATGGATATATTGTGTCTCCTTCTCGCACTCCCCGTTGGAGTCTTAACTTTTCCGTTTACTTGTGGATGTTAACGCATGCTGTTGCATGGTCATGGTTAAGCAACTGAATATATCTCGCATCAACCCGACAGTCTACTAGCGCTTGTTCTACTGCCCACCATTAAATTGAGTTGAACTGTAAACTGTTTAAGCATTGACAAAATAATCACAATGATCGAGAGCCTTAAAATATCACTCAGCAAGAGTAGGCCTGAGGATGAATGTCTCAAAAACCAAAATGATGACAAATCTGCCAGATGCTCCAAACTACCAACTGCCTGTTTCTTGTATCTATTTCCAGGAATACATCTACCTTGGCAACAAGATTATCCTAGTGTGTGAAAACTAAATAATAGAGATTGATCGCAGAATCGCACAGGCCTGATCCGCTCAGCCTTCGAGGCCAACCAAAAGTTCTTTATGAGCAAGCTGCCACTCCAGCTCAAGTATAAAGCGTTCCAACAGTGCATATCACCAGTCGCCACTTAGGTTACTGAAACTATGTCTCTTTTCAAAAAGTCCGCGGAAAAGTTTCGAGTTTCAAATTATATAAAATATAATTATTTTTTGAATAAGAGTCGTAAAGCGGTTAACAGGATAAATCTTCCTGCCAAAATTCAATAGTGTGATGCTTATAGTTACAGAATAGCTGTGGCATACGGAAGGACAGACAGACAGATTTGACAAAACTTTAAGGGATCCGTTTTATTCAGTTTGTATAGTGTCAAAACACTATAACAACAAAATAAGTCTATAACCTTTCTGTTACAGACGGAAGGCAATGTGCAATAAGTCTCCAGGTGAAAAGGGCTTCGATATATTAGAAACAACAATTTCCTGGAAACACCATCCAGATGGGTAACATACTCTTTCTCAATCAATACTTTTAAGCTAATTGCAGTATGGAGGAGAAAAGGAGGCCGGAGTAATGCGGAGTGGACTGTATGGAGGTCGCGGATGAGCTGGTTTGGTGACGGAATGCGAAGAACTGATGGTCGTTGGGTTCAAGGAGTTCTAGATTGGAAATCCTTCAACCAAAGGCGTAGAGTAGGACATCCACCAACAAGATGGGATGGGCGGGATCGTACTGGATGCAGATCGCTCAAAACAGGTCGGCGTGGAAAACTGTTGGGCAGGCCTATGTTCAGCAGCGAACTCCCTTTGGCTGATTATGATGATGATGATGGTTCCTTCCAAGTCGTAGAGGTCGAACAATCTTTATTCGGTGCGGAGGTAGTAGTTATTCTGCACATAGGGTGCACTGAAAGGTAACGTGCGGACAAGCATAAAAAGGTATACCGTGAAACCGTACAACTTTGCCCAAATACGAAAATTAACTTGTGGGTATGTAGGTAACATTTTTCAAATAATCTTCGTTTAAATGTTGTCTTGTCTTTTGATTAAAAGGACCAGCCATCACGTGTGAGAACCCATCAAAATGCGTAAACAAGCAATGTTAAGTTCCTTATGAGCATATAAAGTAATTATTATAATCTCAGCACCCGGGTAGACTAAGCTCGTTAGCCTTGGTTGGCTGTTAGTCTAGAAGATGTAAACTCCAAAATTAAATTGCACCTGCTGCTTTGCAGGGAGGTGTTGGATCACCAAGGGCTAGGGTGTCGTCCCGAAATTCTGACGTGGAGTGCCTTGGGAAAGTGCTACACTATTTTACCAACCACCGTATGAAATGAATGAGAATAATGAGAATGTTTTGCCATGCACTCCGGCTAGCATCCGGCGCTCGCAGGTACTCGGGCCTGTTAGTGAGAAATTGGTTACCGAAGACTGCAGGGGGGAGGGTACCCAGGTCACCTCAACAGTAAATGCTACTGGTCTTAAAGAAAGTAATCAAAAGCTAGTTCAGCAAGTTTTTCATCCTAGTTTATTTATGACTGGACCAAGAAGCCAACCCCAGCTGGCCTCTGAGACCACACACTCGGACAAAGAACCTCTTGAACACATGGAACATCCCGATTGGCAAAGAGCACCAGTATTAAGAAGCCACAAAAGAAAAAAAATGTCTTATCCCTCCCCTGAGAAACTAACTGTCACCAACCAGTTCAGTGGTCTCCCAGTTGACCAAGAAGAAGAAATGCAGCAAGAACAAGCTAACATTCCTAAAAGAGTCAACAAGCCACCACCTATAATTATCTACGGAATTGACAACGTCACAAAGCTCACACAACTACTCGAAAGTGCTGTTAGCGCATCGGACTTTACTTTTAAAATCATAAACAAAAATCAAGTCCGTATTAACACCAGCGATGTAGAAGAACATGAAAGTGTGATAGAGGTAGTCAGAAAAAACGGCCTCATTGGACATACTTTTAACAGAAAGGACAAAAAACCCTACCGCATTGTGATTAGAAACCTTCATCACACAACACCAGTTGCTGTCATAAAAGAAGCGCTAGAAGACACCGGAAACATAGTGACTGGTGAGATAATAAACGCAAAGTACGGTCCGGAAAAGAAGCCGACGTCAACATTCTTTGCCAACTTAGAACAAGGTCCTAACAACAAAGCTGTCAAAAACCTCAAGCAAATACATCACCAATCAATCAAAATAGAAGATCCTCGTAAACAAACATCAGTGGTGCAGTGCCAAAGATGCCAGCAATATGGGCACTCAAAGAACTATTGCATGCGACCGTTTCGATGCGTCAAATGTGCTCAATCACACAGAACGGCTGACTGCCCTAAAACTGACCGCAACACTCCAGCACAATGTGCCCTGTGTCTAGGCGCGCACCCAGCGAACTATAAGGGATGCGAGGTTTATAAAGAAATATTGGCCAGGAAATCAAACAAACAAATGATTAGAAATAGAGAAAATACCAAACCAGTCGGTACCATAAAAAACCCACCAACACAAAATGTACCCAAAGAGAGGCCTAACCCAGACAATAGGTCTGCTTACAGGGACATACTTATGAACAAAAAAAGAGAAATAAATCCGGAAAAAGTAGAAGTTCCATCAGCCCATAAAAACCTAGAAGATATACTCTAAAAACAGTCAGAAAAATTTGACATTATCCAAACAGACAAATGAGTTCTTTAATTTATCTTAAAATTTATTTATTTGTTTATAAAACCTTACATTACACTATCATTACAGGTAGACTTAACCTAATTCAATAGTGTAAAACTAATCTATTCTTATCTTATTTACTTATAACTTATTATATACAATGCAGTTCTTGCGAACTCACTCAGAGAACACGAAAATAGATCGATTTGTTCAGCTATCGCGTTCATAGTGCGTAAGGCTCGTGTGAGCGGCGCCCTGGCCATCAGGTTGGTGCGCGCGTATGGCAGCGCTAGCAGCGCCGGCGCGCGCCGACGCCACACATACCTGTCCGGCACGTCCAACTGGATATGTTGGAGAATCTCCGCGTTGTGCACTTTACCCCTCAACAACTTATGGATATAGCACACCATGGCAAAGTCCCTCCTGACCCTAAGCTCGTTGTACCCCACCATTCCCAGAACAAATAGATTAGGGTATAACAGCGGGTAAAAAGGATAGACTCCATAAAGCCTCATGTACAAATACCTTGTAAACTTGTTCTGAACTTTTTCCACCATAAGTTTGTATTTTAACTCCTGAGGTGCCCAAACAACCGCGTTGCACTCCAGGTGACTCCTGACTAAGGCGTTATATAATGTGATTACCGCACTGATATTGGTAAATCTCTGAGCTCTTCTGAGTATAAACCCTAGATTTCGATACGCCTTTTGACATATCTGGGTAACATGATTCCTAAAAGATAGCTCAGCAGTCAGCCGGACGCCTAGATCTTTGACCTCCGTAACCCTCCGCATAGGCACACCCCCGACCTCTAATTAGTCTCTTAAGAGCTCTAGTCACGAAAATGTCAAAATGACTTCCCTCAAAATAGCAACCTGGAACCCAGATGGACTGACACCGAACCAAGAAGAAGTGGAAGTCTTTCTAAATAACTACAATATAGACATTCTACTGGTGTCTGAAGCCCATCTTACTGAAAACAGTAGAATTAGTATAAAAAACTACACTATATACTCCACTAATTATCCTGATGGCACTGCACATGCGGGAGCAGCGATAATCGTGAGATCCTGCATTAAACACTCCGAGCTACCGAAATTTCATAAACCACACATACAGACTGCAACCATTGGAGTAGAAGATCGAAACGGAGCATTTAATGTATCAGCCATATATTGCCCTCCGAAACACAACATTAAAGAAGAGCGATATGATGAACTATTCAATAGCCTAGGATTGCGTTACATAGTTGGAGGCGACTGAAATGCAAAACACACTCATTGGGCCTCAAGACTGACCAACACAAGAGGCAGAGAGCTTAAGAAAAGTATCGACAAGCACAAACTAACAACTATCTCAACGACGGAACCAACAAATTGGCCCACTGACCCAAACCGACTTCCAGATGTCATAGATTTCTTTATTGTGAGGGGTCTCTCTAGACTTTTTCACAACATTGAAACGTGTCTGGATAGCAATTCCAATCACGTACCGGTAATCATGACTATTGGCACCACTGTCCTCAACACAAAGAATATTCCAAAATTGTACAATAGGCGAACGGACTGGAACAACTTTAGAGAGCTTCTCCAAGACAGGATAGAACTCCTAATACCTCTGAAAACAGCACCTGATATAGACGCAGCTGCCAAACTAATCACCGACGCTATTCAAGAATGCTGTTGGATGTCCACGCCAGAAGCTACAGAACGACCTCCAACAAGTAAAGTGTACTCTGAAACAATCAGGCTAAAACTACTCGAAAAAAGAAGACTTCGCCGAGTGTGGCATAAAACCAGACATTCACGCGACAAAACAATGCTTAATAGAGCGATCCGAGAATTGAAATTTCTAATAGCCGAAGCTAATAAAGCTGCCTTGGAGACTTACCTGGAGAACCTCTCAGCCACGAAGGCTAACAATTATTCCCTGTGGAAAGCATGCAAAAACTTTAATCGGCCACTTTATCACAAACCACCACTGCGCTCACAAAATGGTGAATAGATTAGGACTGGACATGATAAAGCTGAAGCATTTGCACAGCACCTCAGCGGCGTCTTCAAACCAAACGATGCAAAACCAGATGCGGACGAATCAGATATAGACGCAAGTCTTGGCCAAGATTTCCAACTCGATCTACCACTGAGAACAGTGACACCCAGAGAAATCTCCGGGAAAATTAAATCTATGGACAATAACAAGTCCCCTGGGTATGACCTTATCGATAAAAAAGTCCTTGAAGAACTACCACGCAAGGGTACGAAACGATCCTTTTTAACGCCATAGTAAGAGTCGGTCATTTTCCGGACTTGTGGAAAGTATCACAAGTCATAATGATACACAAACCTGGAAAACCGGTCCACGAAATCACGTCTTACAGGCCAATAAGCCTCCTTCCGGTGATATCGAAGTTATTTGAGAAGTGTTTGTTGGAAAGAATGACTAAAATTCTAAAGGAAATCATTCTTAACCATCAATTCGGATTTCGACAAGAACATGCCACGACAGAGCAAGTCCACAGAGTCTGTAGAACAATTAGAAAAGCTTTTGAAAGAAAAGAATACTGCTCCTCTGCATTTCTGGACATACAGCAGGCTTTTGATCGAGTCTAGCATAAAGGACTGCTGTATAAAATAAAATCCTTGCTACCACACACCTACTTCGGAGTACTAAATACCTACATTACGAAAAGAATAGTTCAAGTAAGAGAAAATGACTGCACATCAGGCTTTTATGCAATCTTGGCGGGTGAACCGCAGGGTTCTGTGCTCGGTCCAGTACTCTACATTCTCTACACGTGCGACTTGCCCCAAAACCTAGAAGTGACGATTGCCACTTTCGCCAACGACACAGCTCTGCTTGCCTGTGATAAAAACCCAACCCAAGCGTCGGCAATCTTACAAAATAGCCTGAATAAAATCGAGGAGTGGTTGACTAAATGGAGAATTGCGATCAGTGTAACAAAATCTGTGCATGTGACCTTTACACTGCGCAAAGAAAACTGTGCCTCTGTCACGTTGAATGGCACCCAACTTCCACATAGCGACAACATCAAATATCTAGGGATGCACTTGGATCGCAGGCTCATCTGGAAGAAGCACATCACATCAAAACGAGACGAGATTAATCTTAAATACAAAGGTCCCTACTGGCTTCTAGGCAGAAACTCAACACTGGATATAGATAACAAACTCCTGATATATAAAACAATGTTAAAACCAATCTGGACGTACAGTATCCAACTGTGGGGCACGTCTAGTGCTTCCAATGTATCAATACTGCAAAGGGCCCAAAACTACATACTTAAGCAGATTTCCAATGCTCCATGGTTTGTCAGAATGACAGAGGTTCACGACTTTCTAGACATACCAATGGTCAAAGCAGAAATAATCACCCATTGTGATAGCTACAAACTTAGACTGCAAAAGCACCCCAACATACTCGCTGGGAAACTCACCATAGCCGAAACCATACGTCGATTAAAAAAGCGGCGTGATATATTTGACTGATGGCCAATTAGAGGCTACTTTAATGAAAAGGCTGGCTCCAAAGGGAGAAGCGCATTACTCGACACCGAAGACATCTCATCTGTTTATAGTTGAAAAGACCGATTGCAGGATGGAAGAATTAAAAAAAAAAACTCAGCACGGCGCAGCGGCAGCGGTGATATAACTAACCACCGACTCCTCTTTTGATAGAGCCACGTCAGCAATGCCATGATCAAAGTATAAGAAAATCTAAAACACTGCATAAAACCTTAAATATTTTTATTTTATGTTTTTCTTTCAGAATTAGGTCAATAGAGTAAAAAATACACGTTGTATAAATGCTTCTATGTATTAGAAACAGTGATGGCGTACAATGTTGCCCGCCCATTTCCTAATAATATATCTTAAAATCAAAACCATATCGCGTAAAGTTGCAGAGATATTAAGGTTGGGCAAAGTTATCAAGAATGGGAGATAACTTTACCTGCACTTTTTTACTTAAATTCGAACATCTATTAGAAATAACATCATCTGAATTTAGCAGTTTATTTATAGTACCTACTCAGTGCCATCTAAGACTTCAGGAAAATTTAATAAGGATAATTATTTTTTTGTTTTTATAGTGTTTTGTCACTATACAACTGCTGCGTGACGTCATCAATGTTGCGAGATTGCTCTCACAATATCCGAAGGAAATATTTTAATAGGCTTGCTAATGTGACGGTGGCCGAGTGGTATAGGCATGCGCCCGGATTGCGTAAGACACGAGGTTCGATTCCCCGCCTGTCACACAGCCAAAGTAGCTTTTTACAAGTGCAATTTGCAACTTATATTTTTAAGTTTGTCTAGTGACAAAACACTATAAAAATAAAAAAAATATTATAAATTGGCTTCGTTCATCTTAACCGATTGTTAAATATTTCCTTCGGATATTGTGAGAGCAATCTCGCAACATTGATGACGTCACGCAGCCTACGCGTTAAAGAAAGCGCTTGCAAAATTCAACAGGCTTGCTAATGTGACGGTGGCCGAGTGGTGTAGGCATACGCCCGGGTTGCGTTATATACGGGGTTCGATTCCTCGTCTGTCACACAGCCAAAGTTGCTTTTTATTAGTGCAATTTGAAATTTATATTATTAAGTTTGTGTAGTGACAAAACACTATAAAAACAAAAAAAATATATAAATTGGCTTCGTTCATCTAAATCGATTGTTAAATATTTGTAAAAATATTTCCTTCGGATATTGTGAGAGCAATCTCGCAACATTGATGACGTCACGCAGCCTACGCGTTAAAGAAAGCGCTTGCAAAATTCAACAGGCTTGCCAATGTGACGGTGGCCGAGTGGTGTAGGCATACGCCCGGGTTGCGTAATATACGGGGTTCGATTCCTTGTCTGTTACACAGCCAAAGTTGTTTTTTACAAGTGCCATTTGCAATTTATATTTTATAAGGATTTTAGAATTAAGTCAAACAACTGAAAAAATATAAGAAAATTATCCAATTCAAAATTAAAACTAGAGGTTTTTATTGAAAATAACAAGCAAAGAACAATGAGATGCTAGCTTTTGTGCAACCCTGTATTTAATAGAAATTTAGGCAATAAATTTTAATTCAATATTTTCAGCGCAGCTGATAACGAGATGTTACAACAATGGCCTGAAGATAACCCTTATTTATCACTCTCAGATCATTACTTCTCAGATTATTACTTCAGGAAGTAAACTAAAAAGTAGGTACCTACCTTGTTATCAGAGACATAGGAGCTATTACTTCTAAATAAGATGGAGCTTGCTGTTGTAAGAACGAATATTATTATTTCAATAATATTTTCAATGATTTAGTATTTAACCGAGTAACTTATTTAAACTTATAGTTTAGAATGTTTTGAATTTTTCCATAGAAGAAGCCCGCAATCACAACACACAATACTTGCAAGCGAGTCAAAACTACCAACGCCAGGTCGCCTTTTCCTAGCTTACTAGCTACAGGGCGTAGTATTTCGTAGATTGAAGGTGAGAGTTTCCCCATTAGTTTTTTTTTTAAAATATTATGAAGAGGTTTTTCTGTTATTAAACTAGCATATAATAAGTAATATTTTTTTCATCCTTATCCCTGAGTTGGATGTCACTGACCAAAACAAAATCCTGTACACAAATTTATTAGTACAAAATGTGTTTTTGTTATGTAAACTTAGTCCTGGTTTATAATTTCGTTTCCAAATTTTTTTAACTAAATATCAAACCACTAGATGTAAGTGCGACGACTTTCATTATTATTTTGTGTGTAAGCCATAGTTGAGATCCCTAGCGCGATCGGCGAGTATGAGTATCAAAAGTGAAGCAATGCTCTAGTTTGACTTCTGTTACTACCTCATATTTTGTACCTGTACTCAAAAATTAACATCGGTTATACCTCTCAAGTGAAGAAATACCTAAAACGTAAAATGCTGAGGGGGCCTAGGAGCGGGAAGAGAGCAATGTAGCAGGTGAAAAAACAAACGCTTGGTCTTGGTAACTGACCTGGCCCCTTGTATTTGTTGTTTGTTTATTTAAAATTAAAAACCATGTTATTTTTGATACAATAAAACATTAACAGGATCTAAAAAGGTACGAGTTGAAAGGGGTGGTTGTCAATCGAGTTTAGCAATTGAGTCGAGCAAAAACAGGAAAATTATTTAAAGAATAAGAAAAAATATTTTTTTTTAAATGTTTTTTTTTATTCATGCGGGCGGGACTAGAACCAGCAACCTCTTGGTCGACCGGGCCAAACGCTCTATCAATTGAGCCACCGTGCTGACGGTCCGACACTGTGAAATTTGTGGTCTCTGCGTGACGTTTAGCGCCACCTAAAAGCGCCTTCAAACATCTTGGAAATTGATGATGCTTCGATATATTGTTTAGAATGTTTTTAACACTTACAGTGTCACATTTTATTAATATGAAATAAGAAACCAAAACTTTGCGCAAAAATTTATACGTCAAATTCAAAGGATGGTTTAGAGTTAAATATAGAATACAAAAAAATAAAAATAAAAATGTTGAAAAAAATGTCTTTAAAATCATTTGTATGTTTTTCCCGTTTTATAAACTCGACTGAGAATCACCTTACTTACACCCAGGTGTGAAGAATCTCAAAAAAATATGACGTCACCTCTTGGACCACACTGTATAAGCTGCAAATACCAGTTTATTTTCAGTGTAAATCTTAAATATTTCATCACATCATGTAGAGTTCTAGCTCTAGCGTTTGCAGTTAAATCCAATCCAGGGTAATGAGAACACGGAAAATACTACAAAAACTTTAATACTGACTCAATTCTGTTGTATAAAGCCTTGCAGTAAATGTATAGAGTATAGTGTGACAACCTCTGTGATGTAGTGGCTAAGCACGCTGGGTTTCAAGGCGTGTCGCCGCGTCGCTGCTCCGCGGTCCGGGTTCGATTCCCGGTCGGGTCAATGTAGAAATAATAATTTTCTATATTGTCTCGGGTCAGGGTGTTGTGTACCACCGTTGTGTCTGATTTCCATAACTCAAGTGCTTTGGCTACTTACTTTGGGATCAGAGCTGTTTGTGACTGGTGTCCAATTTAAAAAAAATAGTTTTCAAGTATCGATAATCTCTTATCTAATACCTTTTTTTCAAAAAATTTGGGGTATCATCAATAAAAATGCACCTATGGTTAATCGAGTAAAAAAATATGTATCCTTACCGGTCTGAGAGAACAGACGACCATGTCGTCTTGTCGATTACATTACGGCTGAACCAGCCCACGCTGCCCCGGCCTGAGGGTCCATGAGCAATAGACCATACAGTCCTGCACGTCTGACGGTCTGCGTTGCTTCGACAGTCTACGCCACCCAAGCCAACCACGCCTGTTTGTCCACGGTAGACTGTCCTATTAAAGCACTAAGAAAATAAAGAGAAGACACTGTTTTAATATAACTTTGTTCAATATATATTAATTATAACTTACCGCTCCTAAGTAAACTGTTAATTTTTGATCAATTGTAACTCTTTGAACATTCAACTGTAGTTCACTGTCCATATGACTCTTGCTCTACGCATATAAACTGCAACCCAATGTCTAAGTGTTACTCACTGCCTCGGTGGCGCAGCAGTAGGATCGCACTTTAAAGCGACGGCTGCGCCAGAGGTCCCGGGTTCGATCCCCGGGTCGGGCCAAAATATATACCTGAGTTTTTCTGTTCAGAAAGTCTTAGGGTAGCCCGGAGTTTGGAAGTTGGCGGTGTTTCACCCCCGTGCCTCGGCAAAGTATGTAAAGCCGTTGGTCCTCTTTTCTATCCGGTCGTGTCAGATTGCGGTCCCATGATGACTGTGAGAGTGAAAGGAATAGAGAATGCACCTGTGTTTGCGCACACACTTGTGCACTATAGTATGTCCCGCACAGTCAGCTAGTCGTTGGGACTGGCCACCGTAGTCGAAATCGGCTAGGGGGACTATTATTTTATCAAATAAATATGTTAAAAATGAAGTTGCCGCATTATTTAATTTTGCAGTCAAATTATCGGTAACTGTTTACAATAAAGGCACACCAATTATCTTTCTACAGAGACCAGGTAACGATATTCCTTACATACTCGATATATTCAACTAACCAATTTAATGGCAGGCTCACTCAATAATGAAAACGGAAAAATGATCGAAATACTCGTAAGCCGACCATGTTTACCCAAAATCTACAGTAATAATATACATACTGCATAAACTAGAGGTTTGACGCAAATGTGTTCACACATCCGTTTTTATATATCTTATACAAGAAGGTCGTGTTAGTGACGTCACTTGCAACTCTAGGATGGGTAGGCCGATGTTTATGACATGTATCCGATTATTTTTCCGCCAAATATAATTAATAAATATTTATTTTTCCGTGCCCTTACACTCAATTTCATACTTAAATTATATTTATACACCTATACTTTTGTTGTCTGTTTCAAAATCAGAGCACCCTTTCTATTTACGTTCAAATGGGAATGCTGTTAAATAAATATATTTTTAGTACCGTTCAATGATAAAACGTTTTTGAACACGCGCGCATTTGATCCGTAAAAAGTGAAAAACTATTGTTTGACAATTAATTGAATAGCATAGCTTAAAATCCTATTATTTTTTACAACGAATTTTGATGGAAGTGCCTAAAACAAAATTTAAATCAATGCATAACTTTTTATTCCATTTTAATTGTTACTTACCGATGTGATATAGGTCGTAGTTAGATAATTTTGTGTATGGAATAATTGCGCTGAAATTTTATAACTTGATGGGAGTATTTTTCGTTAGGTACTCTAACTACTATTCAACAATTATTTAAATATTTCAATAGCACTGTCAACTCAAATGGAATAGTCAGTGTTCTTAGTGTCTTCTGAATCTTTCCTATATCTTTAAAGGAACTACCTTGTATTTATCGGAAAATAATAAAACATAGTTACTCGTATTACAAATATTGTCGTACTAATTATTACAGGTTTTTTATACTTATTGAGAATAAAATATTCCTTAATAGTTGAAATAAAACAACTTTTTTACGGATTAACTTTTCGCGAGTTTATTAATTTTAATTTTATCCCGACGTTTCGAACACTTTACAGCGTTCGTGATCACGGGTAGACTAAGATGTTATTTGTCATTTACAGAGTTTTGAAAAATATACACTACCGTCACTCATATTATTAATTAACGTCCCTATCCACGCAGAAAGAGCTAACTGTGTCTTGTGATCTTGCAGTGAGTGGTCTAGCTTGGGTCCTAGTTAGAATGGATCTGGATCCCATGCAGGTGGAATTTTCCAACCATCTTCTCTGTTGAAAAAATGATGCCTATTTCTGACCTGTCAAAGTTTTGAAAAGTAATGTTCTCGTACAAGGATGTGTTGTAGTACATATGATAGCAAATAATGTGTTTATTAAAATAAAAAAAACTTTCATAAAAAACGGCAGTCTAGAAATAAAATAAATCTATTTTCAAAAATAATTTATTATAAAAATAATATTTATATTATGAACGCAGCCACTAAAACATTTGCACACCGTTCCATTACAAGTGTTTCGAAAGTCGATCTTTAACGAATCGGAATCGCTTATTTCTCATTTTTATTAGAGTTTTAAGAGATATATATATATATAAACGGCGACTATGTTTTGACAGATGTCACAACTCTCAGTGCAAAAACGTTTCATTTCACTCAGTTGTATATGATTGACTTTTATATAATTATATTTTTACTTTCAAATAAATAATGTTTCTTTGTTTAAGCAAATAAACATATATATATATATATATATATATATATATATATATATATATATATATATATATATATATATATATAATGAACCGTTCATTCGTATTTCCATAGAACGGTTCATTATATATATGTTTATTTGCTTAAACAAAGAAACATATATATATATATATATATATATATATATGTTTATTTGCTTAAACAAAGAAACATTATTTATTTGAAAGTAAAAATATAATTATATAAAAGTCAATCATATACAACTGAGTGAAATGAAACGTTTTTGCACTGAGAGTTGTGACATCTGTCAAAACATAGTCGCCGTTTTATACGAATAAAATGTTGCAGTCCTTCGCTGTGCTTGCGCCGATGTGTACTGTGCGATTTCTTTTCCGTTTTACTCCCACCGCCAACCGTGCATTCCCCTGGATTACCGATACCTTGCCCTCACGAATACCCTCGCTTATGCTTCACGGACTACGATTATTGTTTCTTGGTTTGGTTTTGTGTTACATTGTTGTAACTGCTTCTGACGCGGCCAATCGCACCAAGATGGACTCCAACAGAAGACCATTGATGTCGCAGCGTATCCATTGTATTAACTGCAACATCTGTGTTAATACATGTAACGCATTTCGTCCACAAAGAGTCCTGCATCTTGATAGACGAGTGGTCTCTCTTATTAGCAATTGGATATCTCCAGTAATTGTAAGTCTTTCTGCTATCTTATTAATCAAAAACAACTACATATATGTTTACATTCTATTGTGTAGTTATTGATTTGCCGCCACCTTAGCCAGTAATAAATGAAGTAAATCATACATTCAAAAACTACTACATTTTGGTTCAAGATTGCAGTGTAGATATCCTATTGAGTTATTTGTAGTTATACCAAAGATTTTATTATAATCTGATTTGTTTTTATACGGTGTTATTGGATTATTGATATCTTTTCAGATTACTGAAGAGGACTACATTTGTGAAGCTTGTTTCGACCTATCAATGCAAACAGTGAATGCCCAACTGACGGAAAATAATGATCGAGATAGATGTGCTGGTTCATCTCAAAGAGGTCATACTCAAGTATGCCGTATATGTGGTCGATCTGTGGTGAATCGTAGAAGCCATATTATTATGAGGGAGAATGATCAAGCACTGATTCAAATAATGGTGAATAGATTAGCACCACGCCATGTAAATATATTATAACCTATGATTTTAGATCACAATATTATTTATTATTCTTGGAGTTTTACCAAACTGAGTTACTCTGATTAGTTTTTACTAACTATTGAAAAATACTTTTTCATGATACCATGTAGTATGTTTTGAAATGTGAAAAATATTGATCATAATACTTATGAATTCTATGGCTTGTTTATATTTTCATTAATTTCAAGTGTTAAAACAAACTAATTTATTTATAGATATCACCATCTGATCGCTCATACCATGCTTGTTGGATGTCTGCAAGGAGACAAGCTATCCGTAACCAGCATGTAGAGGAAAGAAGAGCCGATTTTATAGTGCCTGCAGAGTCAGAAACCCCGGCCTCTTCAGAAAATATAGTCCAAAATGAACAAGATCTAGATGAATCAGTTGCAAGCCAACCAGAAAGTTCTGAACTTTTGTTTACCAATGAACCGATTGACAACCCCGGTATGCCTAGTAATTAAGTATTGCCAAACTTCAGAAGAGCTGCAAATACTGCATCTCATTGTTTATTCTTTGGGTGTGATAATATTTCAAATCTACACACCATTTCCAATGCTCTTCGCAACAACCTGTTCCACTCTTATAGATTCTATGTTCCTCTGCTTGCCCGAGTGTGTTCAGAGCATTTAAGAAGAAATGTCTGAGACTCTCTTTTTGATTCGCCGAACAGCATTAACACATTTACAGCAAATCACATTGAATACATCTTTTTGAATATGATGGTGCCAGTGAAACCATTTCTAGATTTTAGTAGTCTGGAGTCAGTCCAGCAATTAGATACTGATTTGTGTCATTTTTATTTGGGTATGACCAAAGATCAATTTCTTGATTTATTACAAGACTTGCCCCGAATTCTTGAAATGTGTAGGGGTATATTGGGCTTAGCTGCAATGCTCATGAAAATGCGGACAGGCGAATCAGACGACCGTCTATCTACTTTATTAAAAGTACCAAGAACAACATTGGAAAGATTAATGTCTAAAGCTAGGGACATAATACTTCAAGATTTTGTTCCTAGAAACCTTGGAATACACCATAAAACACGAGAAGAATTATTAATAAACAATTTATTAATCCCAAATGGAATTTATAATGAAAACAATTTGCAAGTTATTGTCATATGTGATGGTACATACATATTTTTGAATAAAAGTTCAAATCTGGGGGCACGGCAGTGCCCCCACCAAGTCGAGCAAAAAAGCGTCACGGCCGTACCATCCTTTTCTCGAAGCAATTCAGACCATTTTCGACCCCCTGTAACTTCGTTGTGGATAAAACTAGAAGACTGAAATTTTCAGTAATCATGCATACTTGTGAAGACACGGTATATTTCAAATTTCATTCAATTTGAACCAGTATTTTCAGAATTATAACGGGTCAAATTTCTTAATTTTGTCACTCACTGACTCACCGATCATCAAAATTCTAAGGCACTTTTAGCAGACCTAGAAGTTTAAAATTTGGAATATAAGTAGTGTTTCGTGTACGAATGAAGGAAAAACTAAAAAATCTAGAAAAGACCGCAAAGAAAATTAAGCCCATACAGCCAAGTCTTCAGATAAATTTTTCAATATTGACTTTATTCGTAACGATGTTTTACGGCAGTTATTATTATCGCGTGCGAAGCCGCGGGTTTAAGCTAGTCCCATTTAAATATAGGCGCATGGTAGTGCCCCTGCCAAATCGAGCAAAAAATGGGTATTCCCGTCATGAAAACACGTGTCAATTAAATTATTTAATGCAAAAAACGTACCTACGTGCGTGTTCGTACTTATTACGAGTGCGTAAGGTTGTAAATTAATTTTCATACCACGCGCTGCAATGCTAGCGAGTAAGCGCGGGCCGTTACTACGCGCTGCGCGGTGCTAGCGCGAGGGCGCGGGGCGGGGACAGTGGCGGGGCGCGCGGAAAGGTGAATGTCGCCGAACGAGCTGTCGCGGTGCTAGCGCGAGGCGAAAAGTTCATAAGTAAGAGAGAGGGCTTTAAGAAAATTCGTTGCTGGTAAATATACATATATACAATAAGTAGAAGGTACCGAAAAGGAAAAAAGTAGAACTGTCTACAAAATACGAAAAGAAATGAGATCCCATCAAAAACAATACTTGTCAAAAAAACCAAGTCTCGCAACTCAGTTGTTCTGCGGTAAAAAGTTGTGAGATCCATGTAATACCAAGTCGGTTATTAATTTATTCAATCTCTACTTAAGCGACTTTCTGTCTTAATACGTCCCTAAGACCACGATCGTGGTCCATAACAATTGAAAATCAATTGTGTCTGGAATCTCCGTACTCGAAGCATTAAGTTGTTACGTTATAATTAACAGCATTTTATAGTGACGCATATCAATATTAAAAATATTTAATGTTTTATGTAAATATATTGAGACTTGGCCATGGCCTGAAAACACGTGTAAATTCAATCGCCTGAAAACACATGTAAATTCAATTATTTAGTGCGATGGCCAAGTCTCAATATATTTACATAAAACATTAAATATTTTTAATATTGATATGCGTCACTATAAGATGCTGTTAATTATAACGTAACAACTTAATGCTTCGAGTACGGAGATTCCAGACACAATTGATTTTCAATTGTTATGGACCACGATCGTGGTCTTAGGGACGTATTAAGACAGAAAGTCGCTTAAGTAGAGATTAAATAAATTAATAACCGACTTGGTATTACATGGATCTCACAACTTTTTACCGCAGAACAACTGAGTTGCGAGACTTGGTTTTTTTGACAAGTATTGTTTTTGATGGGATTATTTATTTCAAAAAGATACATACTCGCTACACAAATATAGAAATCTTTTAAAACCTTTTCTTATAGTTTTATGTAATGAATACATTATTGACTGTTTCGGCCCATATAAAGCAACCACATCCGATGCAGAAATAATGACTTCTTTATTCCAGGACAATTCCCTACTAAGAAGGTATTTTCAAGCCAATGACATATTTATTCTGGACAGGGGATTTAGAGACAGCGTCAACCTATTAGAAAGTTGTAATTATAGACCTTACATGCCTGAATCCCTTTTAGAAGGTGAACACCAACTGAGCACTGCTCAGGCAAATAGAAGTAGATGTATAACTATTTGCCGATGGGTGGTGGAAGTAGTAAATGGATATTTTAAGAGGGACTACAGACTATTTAGATTTGACCATTTTAATAAAACAGTCCCGAACATGATGACGTATTTTAAAATTGCTGCCAGCCTAATAAATAAGTTTGGTGTCCGCTTTCAGGATAGGGTTGATGCTGAGCAAATACTAAGTGTATTAAGAGAAAGGATGTCCTTAGCAAACAGTTTATCCGTAATGGTTAATGAATTAAATCTTAATAGAAGGACATCCTTATTTACAAGCATAACTGCCAATGAAGAGATGATTTTCCCCCGTCTGGAATATAATGAATTAATCTTATTCGCCTTGGGAACATACCAAATACGTCTTGCTCGCTCTTACTATGGCGAACACATACGCTCCCAAGGCGAATATGTAATAGAAGTAAGTAGGGAAAGTGTAAATGTTACAGAGCACAATTTAAGAGGTAGTGGCGAAAATACCTTATTAGTTAGGGGTAAAATTAAATCTCGACACGTTGGTCGACGACAATATTATGTATACTATTTAATTGAAAATAATATTAATGGACGAGAAGGCATTAATGAATATTGCTGCAGTTGCCTTGTGGGCCGACGCACTGTTGGCTGTTGCGCCCACGTTATGACAATTATTTGGTATTTAGGGTGGGCGCGATACCAAAATAATATTGTACCTCCAGCGGCATTCTTAGATGATGTAGTTGTAAGAGACGATTTTGAATAAATGATTAAAGAAGTCAACAACTGTGTTATTTATTTACATCCTTATTTTAAAATATTTCAAACACCAATACTAATATTATCATATCACTTAAAACGTGTACATCCGACCGTCTGAGCCAGGCTTTATATAGAGATCTTGCATATCTAAGCTTATAAGGAATCGTTAGTGACGCTGATGTATCCAGGTTTCATCGTTTGTGACGCAATAGTTTTCTTGGAAAATCAAAAAAACTAGGCTCAGACAGCCAGAATTTCGCATTTTCTGACTTTCCAGATCTCAACTATCAGAGGGTTTCAGGTCGCTGTTTCTTATAAAATGTGATGTGACGCGTTAGTGACGGTCATCCGAAGTACTTTCATCCATTTTAATCCAGTACTTTTTGAGAAATCGTGATAAACGTGTGGCTCAGACAGCCTGATATCCGGTCGTCTGAGCCAACTTGTTTTTCTCTATATATCACGAAATGTTACGTTTCGGACAAATGTTTTTCGGATTTACTGATGTGACGACGTTAGTGACAGCTCTCGACCAGATTTGAACCTTCGTGACGCACGCGTTTTGGAGAAATTGAGAAAAAACTGCTGGCTCAGACAGCCGGATGCTGGCTGTCTGAGCCACCCAGTTCTACCACTTCCAGGTGTTGTACGAAGCTGAAAACTCATCTAATCTGATGTGACGCGGCCTCTAAGTACAAAAAATCGTAAGTGACGGCTCTATATGCCGCCAATCAAAAGTTATAAGCATTTCAAATGTTTTCCATACATTGATGCATTTGGGTGGCCACACTTTGCACTCTTTATGGAAACGGAAAGACAATTTAGTATAAAATGTAAGCTAAGGCCCCTCATATTAAAGCGGATGCTTTTTCCTGCTATTTAAATATTTAATTACGTAGTCAATAACTACGCCGATGAAGGAAAATATGTTAATTATTTATGGTCTCAGGTATTCCAAGGAAAAAAATCGTTAGATTACTATTTATTTGAAAATAACCGCTAGTTTATCGAAGGTACTACAATATTAGAGAATTTTGGTAAGGTACATACTACTCACATATTACTCGACTCTTCCCATGTGATTTTACGGCCTACTTGGGACACCACACACTTGGGGATGCAAAAAATCAATAGAAATACTAACTTAATCCTGCAAGTCGTTTCCTTTTTTGTTTGGATGGAAAACTAAGTAATTCATTGACTCGTCCCACCATGCCTATATAATATTTGGGACGAAATGCAGAAAATCAAAGATATATTTACAAACTGCAGCTCGTCCTGAGTAATTCTTAAACTTTCTCAACGTTTAAAAGAAGGCTTTTACTTTTATTTTTAGTTTAAAGAGATGATCTTACCAAGATTATCAGACCATGTACACTTGTACAGGCTCATATTTTATTCTATCAAGTTAAAGAAAATATGTTAAATAAGAACATTAAAACACTTTTTAATCACTGTTAATTCGACATGCGAGATAGCGTGAGACGAAAAAGTAGACATTTACAGTGATGAGACATTTGCTGAAAAAAAATCCGCACTACTGATTAGTGACTGATGTACTGACAAGGAAACCTGCACTTACGAAGTTAATCATTAAAAAATGCATTTAAAGAAATTTATGGTGATAATATTGGGCTAGTATACTAAAAGGGGGCGCAAAGACTTATGACAACAATCAGGCATGTTTTGACGTGAGCTCCAGACTCAGACCTCAGTAAGCAGAGCAGTATTTAGTTGGACTACTTACTACTTTTACTAGGCGTAGTTAGCGTTCTCTTGAAAAAAGCTAGGCTCCAGGCTGACTAGGCATACTCAGCGCTTTGCACTTACTTTTTTACTTGGCGTTTAGATAGCTGTTTACTGATAATTCTGATATCACCCAACGTCTAAGAATTACCATGTGGAAGTCTCCTGTTATTGATATTTTAGTAAATAATAAAGTTATTTTACGAATTGTTTCTGGTGTAGCATTTATACAAATAGTAGTTCATCAATTCATCCCATACATGTCTACAGCTTATTTTGGACGAGATGCAGATAATTTAATCAAATGATTTTTAACGTCATTTAATGTAATCAAAAAGTTAAAACTACCAATATGAGTATAATAAAAAAAAAAACAATAATATTGTTAACAAAAAGTTAACACAATTTTGTTGTATGAAAGGAAACCCTTTTAATGATTACAAAGTAAAATATAATATACATCTGATAAAACAATTTTAGTCAAATGTGAATAATACATCGTAACAGAAGACCTGAAGGATGATCTTGACATAGAGCGGGAACGCAGGGCGTTGGCGGTCAGAAGCAATATGCTGGCCCGTAGGTTTGCTCGTTGTACGAAAGAAGTAAAAATTACCCTGTTTAAGGCGTACTGTCAATTATTTTATACGAGCTGCCTATGGGTGAGATATACGCGGAAGGCCTACAGCGCCCTGCGGGTCCAATACAACAAAGCTTTCCGGATGTTGTTGGGGTTGCCGCGCTTCTGCAGCGCGTCGGGTATGTTCGCCGAGGCACACACTGATGGATATTACGCGATCATTCGCAAGAAAGTGGCCTCGCTGATGAGCAGAGTTTGCGGCAGCTCCAATGCCATTCTGAGGGTGTTGGGGGGTAGGCCCGAGTGTCCTATCGCTGATCATTGGGCGGCCCTTTTGATCGGAGCAAAGCAATAATTGAAAAAAAAACATATTATTGCATTTTATTGGGTTGACATTGTTTTTTTTTTGTAATTACATTGTATTGACAATTGACATGTGTATTTTAATTATTATTTGAAATTATTATTATTATTTATTTAGTTTAATGCTACTAACGTAATCGTAAGAAGTACTTACAATTTATATGGAATTTTATTCTGAAATAAAATATTTGAATTGAATTGAATTGAATACTCCTCGTAAATAGGTATACTATACTCGTCATAAAATCAATAAAGTCTATGAACTAAGTAAAAATCCACGAGCACAAAACTTATATCATTGCTTTATTAAAACAAAATAATTATTACTTGTCTTATGAACATAAACTTTAAAAGAAGATAAACATAAACATAAACACAACCTGTGGTAATAAACATAACAGGTCCAAAACAAAATATATTTTTTTCATTTTATTTCATTATTTTCGTAAGTTGGTTTCTACGCACCTCTCTTACCGCCATATCCATTGTTACTTACTTACATTTTTATTTATTATGTATACATTTTGTAACATACATATTTAAACTTTCTTGTAAAATTCAACAACAATCTTTTGGGCTATAAAAATAAATGATATTAAGTGGATGATTTCTTTCCATCCTGCATAATTTTATAGTCTATCTATATATTTTTATAAATATGATCAGCCGTTTGACCACTATCACAACTGGTGGTAAGTGATGATGTCGTCGAGGATTGGTCATGTCTGATCAGTAATAGCGTAATCATTCTTCTTTTGAAAATGCCTAAATTAAGGGTTTCGGGAACACCTCAGCCGGTAGCGCATTCCATTCTTTATTTCCCCGCATCAGAAATATTGTTCGAATAAAGATGGACACAAAGATGGCGCGCGTCTCGTGTTCCGAAGGTGAAATAAGGCTGGCTTAGTAATTTTTGTTCGTAATAATAATAAGCGGTCCCGGAGAACTGCGTTTCACCTTCTGCGCTGTTTTATGGTTATTATTTTGCACCCAAAAAAGCAGGAGACGATTTGCATAATGATTAAAATTAAGTATTGCATCTTGTCCCAAATGGGCCGTAATAATATGGGCCGAGTTGAGGAATGAGTACTTAGTATGTATTTAATACCGCAAAAGTCTTATATTGTAGTAACCAGCTGGAGCTAGTGATTATTTTTAAATAAAGAGATAATTTTTAAAAAAAGAATTTCATATTTTTGTAGTTATTGACTACGTAATTAAATATTTAAATAGCAGGAGAAAGCATCCGCTTTGATATGAGGGGCTTTAGCTTACATTTTATACTAAATTGTCTTTCCGTTTCCATAAAGAGTGCGAAGTGTGGCCACCCAAATGCATCGATGTATGGAAAACATTTGAAATGCTTATAACTTTTGATTGGCGGCATATAGAGCCGTCACTTACGATTTTTTGTACTTAGAGGCCGCGTCACATCAGATTAGATGAGTTTTCAGCTTCGTACAACACCTGGAAGTGGTAGAACTGGGTGGCTCAGACAGCCAGCATCCGGCTGTCTGAGCCAGCAGTTTTTTCTCAATTTCTCCAAAACGCGTGCGTCACGAAGGTTCAAATCTGGTCGAGAGCTGTCACTAACGTCGTCACATCAGTAAATCCGAAAAACATTTGTCCGAAACGTAACATTTCGTGATATATAGAGAAAAACAAGTTGGCTCAGACGACCGGATATCAGGCTGTCTGAGCCACACGTTTATCACGATTTCTCATAGAGTACTGGATTAAAATGGATGAAAGTACTTCAGATGACCGTCACTAACGCGTCACATCACATTTTATAAGTAACAGCGACCTGAAACCCTCTGATAGTTGAGATCTGGAAAGTCAGAAAATGCGAAATTCTGGCTGTCTGAGCCTAGTTTTTTTGATTTTCCAAGAAAACTATTGCGTCACAAACGATGAAACCTGGATACATCAGCGTCACTAACGATTCCTTATAAGCCTAGATATGCAAGATCTCTATAGAAGCCTGACTCAGACGGCCGGATGTACACCTTAAAACCAGTCCAGCAGTCCTAGTGAGGGGAGGGGGAGGGGGGCTGTGTCCTATTCGGGGCAAAGAAGAATCCAACATATGAAGGTTCAAAAAATTCTCAATTGAAACCTCTATTAAAGTACTGTTCTTTGCTGTATGGATTCACTTTGCTGTATGAATCGCATACGATCTAGTTACAGTTTGGCGACTTTTTCTGTAGGTAAGTACAAAATCAGGCGTCACGTGTGTAATCATGAATCATAGATTTCTTTCCTATCTAAATGTAGTTGTGAGTAAAAAAAAAGTTATGTGATATAACCGAAAAATGTTTTTTTTTGCAATTATTCAATTTACTGGCTGCCAAATGAAATTATATTTATAACTTTGTTTTATGGGTACAAAAGCAATTGAAATATAATTTTATTTTTATTGTACATCTACTTTAATAAAAAAAATATTGACAGGTCGAAGCATGTATGGGCAGTGGGCATCCTTCTTCGGATGTTTTCTTATTTCTATAGCTTTGCGTAGCATACGTGGAATAAACCGACGTTCTTTTGATAGTACTTTAGGTTGGTCAAAACGTATGAAGTGGTTGGGTTTGTCTAAGGCATGTTCACACACTGCATGGGATCCAGTTCTAACTAGGACCCAAGCTAGACCACTCACTGCAAGATCACAAGACACAGTTAGCTCTTTCTGCGTGGATAGGAACGTTAATTAATAATATGAGTGACGGTAGTGTATATTTTTCAAAACTCTGTAAATGACAAATAATATCTTAGTCTACCCACGGACGCTGTAAAGTGTTCGAAACGTCGGGATAAAATTAAAATTAATAAACTCGCCAAAAGTTAATCCGTAAATAAGTTGTTTTATTTTAATGAGTAATATTCGCGTAAACTTCAGAAACAAGTATATTCTATAATAAATGAATATCCTTTGGACATTCCCACATATCGCCATTTAGTCCCAAAGTAAGCTACTCAAAGCTTGTGGTTATGGGGGCCAGACAACGGAAATAATACTTAAATACTTTTTGTTTGTAAATACAAACATGATGTATAAAGAAAACAACTAGACCAATACAAACAGACATGTTCATGCACACAAATGTTTGTACTGTGCGGGGATCGAACCCGCAACCCGCTGCGTAGTAGGCGATTTCTCGACCACTACACCAGACGGATCGTCGAATGAATCAATTATGCAACAGATATGCCAAGTTTTCATTACTTACTAAACCTTTATAAAGTTTTATTAAAGACTAGCGGTCCCCCGCGACTTCGTCCGCGCGTTTTGAGTTTGCTCCCTCCCCTCCTGTCGCAGCGTCATGTTTTATACCCTAAAGCCTTTCTCGATAAATAAGCTATCCAACACAGAAATATTTTTTCAAATTGGTCCAGCAGTTCCTGAGATAAGCGCGTTCAAACAAACAAACTCTTCAGCTTTATAATATACTAGCTAAAACCCGCGGCTTTGCACGCGATAATAATAACTGCCGTAAAACATCGTTACGAATAAAGTCAATATTGAAAAAATTAACTGAAGACTTGGCTGTATGGGCTTAATTTTCTTTGCGGTCTTTTCTAGATTTTTTAGTTTTTCCTTGATTTGTTCACCAAACACTACTTATATTCCAAATTTGAAGCTTCTAAGTCTGCTAGAAGTGCCTTAGAATTTTGATGATCGGTGAGTCAGTGAGTGACAAAATTATGAAATTTGACCCGTTATAATTCTGAAAATACTGGTTCAAATTGAATGAAATTTGTATATACCGAGTCTTTACAATGTTGCATGGTTCCTGAAAATTTCAGTCTTCTAGTTTTATCCACAACGAAGTTACAGGGGGTCGAAAATGGTCTGAATTGCTTCGAGAAAAGGATCGTACGGCCGTGACGCTTTTTTGCTCGACTTGGTGGGGGCACTGCCGTGCCCCCAGATACATTTTATTGACTGATATTATTTTCAAAGTTAAAAAGATTTATTACAATATTAGACTAGCAAGGAAAAATAGACTTTAATGAAAATTAGGGCCGTACAATTACAAAATGACGAGATATATAAATAAATTACACATTAGTTGTAATAAATACAAAGTAAGTAGAAAATACACTTATGTTATGGAAATTAGAATCAATGGTGGTACCACAATTTTTTTCATTGAATCTACCGGAAGTCGAACCAGGGACCTCAGAGCGGTGACGCCTTTAAACCCACTAGACTAATGAGGTCATCAAAATGATTAAATGTATTATACTCGTATATCATAGTTGATTCAAAAATGGATTTCAATGAAAGACTTAGCTTATACACAAGTGTAATCATATGAACTTGACATTTTATTTAAATGCTTGATTTCTACTTTTGCAAATGCATTTTTGGAGTGACTAATCAAATACTTCTCTCTGGCAAACAGCAAGTTGGCGAGCTTGCTTTATGCAAGCGCGGCGCGTGCGTTATGTTCAGGTCATCTGTATTAATAGAGCTCTTTATGTTAGTGCCCAAAGGAAGTTTAAATTTTCTTTGTTGTTAATATATCTCTTATGTCAGTGCCTTTAAGATGAAAATAGCCTGATAAGATACGTGTCCACTTACCAAGCGTCCGCTTAGCGAGCTCCCTCGCGAACAGCACGTTAGCGAGCTTACTCTGCGCATACGCAGCGCGCGCGTCGTATGCCTTGGCTAAGTTTAAGTCTTCTTTATGAATTTGGCCCTTCATGTGTGTGCTGCAGGACACTACCACCACACGGCTGGGAGCTGACGCCTGAAAATATATAAGGGTGATTTGATTACCGTATTTAGGTTACTGTCCTCATGTACTTTACAAGGTTAAATATATATAAACTAGCGGTCCCCCGCGACTTCGTCCGCGCGTTTTGAGTTTGCTCCCTCCCCTCCCGTAGCAGCGTCATGTTTTATATCCTAAAGCCTTTCTCGATAAATTAAGCTATCCAACACAGAAATATTTTTTCAAATCGGTCCAGCAGTTTCTGAGATAAGCGCGTTAAAACAAACAAACAAACAAACAAACTCCTTAGCTTTATAATATTAGTATAGATCTGCAACAAAAATAACATTTTACATTCAATTAACTTTAATTTTAACAAAACTGGACGTAAAGCGTGTCTAAAGTATTCTGAATTCGAAATCAACATTGAGATTCGATTCAATATTTAGTTTAGATTTACTTTTGCAACTTTTAAGCTACTTATCGGTTGTGTTATTTATTATTTTCCATTTGCTAATGGAAATGTCAAGAAATACGTTTACGATTCGACCGAATATTTATGAGCACTAGATTTGGGGTGTTGGAACATAGTTTAGGGGTGTAAGGTTGAGGGTTGTGTTCAAACGAAACCTCTGCTTATGAATTTTTACTACAATTAATTATAAGGTATTACAAAGTTATTATATACATACAAGTGATATATTAAGTTAGTGTTGATACTAAGGTAGTATTGAATTTATTATTTAAATAAAAGTCATATACTTAAAACAAAATAAAATAACTTTATTTGTAAAAAAAATGTCATTCCTCAAATTTTTACTTTCACATTAAATTTACAACCAACATAGGTGGTCGTTGTTAAATGCTGATATATTTAAATCAAATAGTTTGTCACTTATTGATTCACTGACATTATTTTAAAGGTAATTAAAATATTGTTTACTATATGCGACAAGCAAAGGAAAACGGACTTACTTATACTTCATTGGAGAAACAGCAAAATCGAAATCAAAATTATTTATTTGTGGTACACGGGTAGGTTATACAGATGTTTAAAAAGTTTAGATGGGCAGTGCTCTATGATATGCCACTTGGCGTACAAATGTCATAATTATAACTAGTTTAATTTTTTTCTTTACGGGATAAATTACAATTATATTCATTAGTTAATATTTATAGTACATAGTGTAGGTGTACCGTGATTTGCCATTGTCATACATTCTGTTTGGGTCGCTACATTATTCCTACATATTATTTTCTTTCTATCTATGTACATATTATAACTCCTATTGTAATACAGTCTCAAAACTTCTTGTAGAATATTATGACATTCAGAAACAGTGTAATAT
The DNA here is from genome assembly GCA_963924145.1 of Pyrausta purpuralis. NCBI lineage: Eukaryota > Metazoa > Arthropoda > Insecta > Lepidoptera > Crambidae > Pyrausta > Pyrausta purpuralis. The sequence continues at coordinate 17,525,208 of OZ001660.1, forward strand.
TTTTTATTTATTGAATAAAGGTACACTTACAGATTGCAGTCAGACATGCATAAGTAGCTAATTGATAAAACAGTAAGAGACTAGACGGCAACCTAAAATTAGTGTACACAACATGTTGTTTTTTAACAAACAGATACATTTGAGGTAATGTGACATAAAAAGTACAGACACGGAACATGTATTTCTCTACTTGAGACTACTACTGTGCGAGGCAGAGGATTCCTCGGCCCCCAAGATTTGTGAAATTTCTTTTTTAAATGTGGAGAACCTACTGTTGAACACATCTACATCCCAGCCACTGCGATTCAGCTCATTGTAAGTCCGACACATTCTAGTTATAGGATTATAAAAGGATATATTGTTTTTATACACATTTAACGCAAAGACATTAGGTAAACGGGTTCGGTATTGTGTATTTATGCAAATAGAATGGAGGAGATCTGGCGACACAATCGAATAATGGATTATTTTGTGAAAGCACAGTAAATCATAACGCTTACGACTAGTATACAGAGGGGTCATTTTGAATTCAGTCAGCCTCTCGTAGTATCCCAGCAGAGATCGATTCAGATTATATTTTATTAGTTTTAATTTTTTTTACATATGTGTCTTATTTCGTTGTTTAGTTTATTTTCATTCAGGTTTCTGTTGTAGGATGATTCGCAGACAATTATGTTAGTGTTCTGGACTCCTGCAATCTAAGATGCAAGTGTATATCTTATGGAAAAAAAATGTTATCATTTCTAAAACCTATTAATACAGCATAATTATCAAGAGATAAATTGCTTAATTCAGTTTGACACGTGGACAAAATATCAGAAAGGCTCGCTCCAGGCTTTCAAAAGCAGAAAACTTCATATTTTGTTTCTAGTAGGCCTTGCAATGTTTGTTGTACGTCTCTGCCTTGTTGATCTGCTAAAATAATTACTTTGTGTTTAATAATATAAATTGCAAATTGCACTTGTAAAAAGCAACTTTGGCTGTGTGACAGACGAGGAATCGAACCCCGTGTCTTACGCAATCCGGGCGTATGCCTATACCACTCGGCCACCGTCACATTAGCAAGCTTGTTGAATTTTGCAAGCGCTTTCTTTAACGCGTAGGCTACGTGACGTCATCAATGTTGCGAGATTGCTCTCACAATATCCGAAGGAAATATTTAACAATCGGTTAAAATGAACGAAGCCTTTTTTTATAGTGATTTGTCACTATACAAACTTAATAATATAAATAGCAAATTACACTTGTAAACAAGTTCGATTCCTCGTTTAGTATCTTAAAGTAAGGAGTTACCATTTAATTGAATATTCATCACCTATTTTTTATGTTCGGTGTTTTTTAAACCATCAAGTTTTTATACGAAAGTCTTCAACCAGTGTGTGTTACCAGTGATGACATACGGTTCCGAAACATGGTCTCTAACTATGGGCCTTATAAATAAGCTCAAAATCACACAACGAACTATGGAGAGGGCTATGCTGGGCGTTACTCTACGGGATCGAATCAGAAATGAGGAGATACGTAGAAGAACTAAGGTAACGGATAAAGCCTTGAAAATCAATAAGCTCACAAGAACTGATGGCCGTTGGGGCAGGAGAGTTCTAGCTTGGAGACCCTTCAACCAAAGACGTAGCGTAGGACGTCCACCGACAAGATAGACAGACGACCTTATAAACATCGCAGAATCAAATTGGATGCAGACCGCTAGTGATCTTTCTGGAAAGCCGTGGAGGCGGCCTATATTCAGCAGTGGACGGCGTTTTGGCTGATAATGATGATGATGATGAAGTTTTTACACGTAAATTATTTATTGAAACATTCTCTTTGAACAAATAAAGCATTACTATAAATTTTAAGGGGTCGTCGCTATAAATTTAATTACGACCGATCGGTCGTTTCTTCTTTCTTTCTTTCATCTTCACAAAGGTTCACAATGCAATATGAAAGTTAATTAAATTTGTTATCATAAACCGTTGTGAAGGAACCATCGACATCCAAGAAGATAAGATAACTCTTGATAGCACAATACATAGATTAACTACAAATTAGTTTAAATGAAATTTAAAAATTTTAATTTATCTGTCAGTATGTTGTATTTGTTCTTTAAAAATATTTGAAGCGATACGCAAAAAAATGCAAATCGACAAATAGGTATGTCGTTTGGCGCTCGCATACTAGAGGTCAAAAAAAATTGTTGACCTGAAGTAGCAAAAAAAACTTCGGTAGGAGGGGGGCGCTGGTTCACCAAATATTTTGTATGTTTTTTTTAAACCTTTAGAAATCTACCGTGTGTGATATAATCGGCTTTGGATCCCTCCAATCTTCCTCTTCCAAATCCTCCATCTTTGGGCTCCCGCCCAAACGTGGTATGGTTTGTAAACTGGTTTTAGTTTACTGAAATAAAAATTTCTGGAATATCACGATGTGCTTTATTTTCAAAAGCGTCTTAAAATGTCCTTTCAAATGATATTACACAATAGGTTTTTAAAGTTTTTTTTTTCAAATTTCACATACATAATATTTGGTTAACAAGCGCCCCCTCCCACTAAAGAATTTTCGACTCTTACACCGTACAATACATGGTAGACTTCTATAACTAATATTGTACAGTAAATCTGTTAACAAATTTTATTAGCTTAAAAACCGTCTAGAAAATATAAGGCAAGATTTACGTAATATATGCCATCTGATATTTCTATATTTACACACCTATTAAATTAAGAATATTTCTAAAATAGGTTTGAACCCAAATCAATCTTCGATTCTTCAAACTGCGAGTATTTTTATTTAGAATACAGGCTTTGAATTTATCTGAAATTGAAATCCTAACCGGCTTCTGATGCCAGACGGCACCATTCTAAACTTCAATTTGCACAAATTTGCATTCAATTTCTCAAAAAAAAATAGTTTATTTTACAGCGACTGCCGTTTGACTTTGTAACACTGACTCACCAAAACTTGTACACATTCGAAAGTCATAAGTACGCGCGAAAGTGATCAAAGTCTCTGGCGCCTAATCAGTTGTATGTGATTATAATGAATATTGCTTGCACACACATAACAAAAACAGTCCGAACTTCAAAGAAAAGACGACACGCGTTTTTTTTGTGTGATAAGTATCTATACTTATACTATAAATTTAATGAGTTTGTTTGTTTGTTTGAACGCACTTATCTCAGGAACTAATATTATATAACTACTACTGTATTGGATAGCTTAATTATTACGCTGTGACAGGAGTTAGTTAGTTTGGCTGGGGTGTTTTCCGCACTAAAGCTCACGATCGGGCCATTTGTACTGACGGGAGAGGAAAGAGCAAACTCAAAACGCGCGGACTAAGTCGCGGGGACCGCTATGTTTATTATAATGCTATTTTCTGCACCCTTTGTTTAATACTTTTTTGTAGGATATTTCACTGCATAAATGTCGGTGTTAATAAAATTTTATTTACAACAACGCGTTTTTTGAGCTTCCCCTCCCGTCGCAGCGTGATGTTTTATTGCCTGAAGCTCTCTTTAATAATAAGCTATCCAGCACAATTTTTTATTTTTTAATTGGTCCAGGAGTTCTTAAAAATAGCATTAAAGCTCAAATTGACTGCTTTAAGTTCGAAAAAGAAAAGGGCTGTTTTTATGTTTTTTTCCGGCAATTGTTCGATTTTTTCTCGCCATAAAAACCATCCTTGAACTTCTTTTGGTCTAGGCGTTGTTGAGTTATGCGCTTACCAACACATTTTGCGACTCATTTTTATATTGTAGATACGTTTTTAAGTCAGTTCAGAGTATATTTATTTTTACACTAGGTGCAAAAAAGGAGAAGGTTAACAATTCGGCTGTATGTTTTATTGTAATGTAACCTCATATCTCGGACATTTGTAGACCGATTTGAAATGTTTTGCCTTACTTAAAAGTTGTATTTTCTTTTTTGAACCATTGTTGCCAAGTCGTATTCTTATAATAGGATCTTGGTGCAATCGAGGGAAACAAACAAATTTTAAAGGCACGAATAGTTTCACTTTTGTACTAATATCTTAATGTTGACTTGTTGTTATAGTCAGCATTGTGCGGGAAGAGGAGGAGGTTCTAGGAGTTCAGTAATTATAATGACAGAACTTATGATAAGTAATTCTAAGTTTCTTGAAGAACAGAGTCAAAAGGTGCAGCACCCTGTACTTCCTCCTCTTATAATCACAAAAAATAGCAAATAAAATTAACTATAACAAAAAAAGTAAAAACAGACTTATTAAAAAACTCTTGACTCTTTCAAAAATCGGCCTTCATCATTAAAAAAAGGGTCGAAATTATTCACAAATTATTCTATATACAATATGTTGTTTTGTTCAGTGATATCCAACTCAGGGATGATAATATGAGTTATGCTTATTCTCAACAAAATGTTTTCTTTAAATTCTGAGCAAGTTATATACAAGAAAACCTCTTTACAACATTCAAAAAAATACAAAACGAATGGGAAAACTCGCACCCAAGTGCGTAGCTAGCGTTTATGTACGAAATACTACTCCGTAGCTAGTAAGCTACGAAGAGGCTGGTGTTGGTAGTTTTGACTCGACCGCTGTACCGCATAAAAAAAAATTTTGTGGTTTTTTTTCCATTTCAAAAAAATATATTTTTTTGGCATCAGTATTGTTTGTACAGCCACCCCTGAGTCACTCGTCGCTGACCAAAACAACACGTTGTATAAGGTCAAATCATTTTAAGTTATAATATTTTAACTGTGTCTTTGTAAACATCATAGCAACACGATACTCTCATTTTTTTTTGGAAAATCGAGTTTTTATTTTTTTTAAATTATCTTGAACAGAGAAAATATATTTTTTAAACAGCCTCTTGTAGATTTTAAAAGTTACCTACGTCATTGGCATCGCCTTTCTCAATTCAATGCCTTTTCCCTATTTTGCTCTAATCTAAACCTTAATTAATATAAAATAAAAATCTGAAAAAAATAATCACCTTCCTCTCAAATTTTCTCAAAAACTAGCGCATGAAAACCCTAAGTGTTTTGTACAAAAAATGTTTCTTTTATCGTGCGTGTATCGTTAAATATTATCACTTAAAACGAGGTGACCTTAAATATAAGTATTGTAATAGTTGAACAAATTCTTTATGGAGTTGGTGCACTGAAGGATGATGCTTGAGGTGGTAAAAGCGATGGCGCCGACTCCAAAAATAAATTATTCGAATAAAATAGAGTCATTTCCTCTAAAGAGTCAAAAGTTTATCTAAGAAGTTTTAGTGAATTTTTTAGCTTACCCACTAACATTCAAAGAAGTATTCAGGAAAACCTGATATTCCAGCATCCTACGAGCGTAAATTGGTAGTTTTCAACTTTGTCCATTTTGAAAGATGACCAAAATAAAACTACACAGACTCATTCAAAGATGGGCGACGGTAATTTTCTGGAGCGTGAATTTACTGAAAATGTCTGAAAATGCAATATCTTTGTCAAGGTGCAGAGAAATCCACAGAGTTACTACGTAACTTCAGACAATTGCTATGCGATCGTATTATGTAGAATTAGACGAGAATCGTATACTTATTGACGGTCACACCCGCAAGCAAATATTATTGACTTAAGGGGCTCCCCGGATATTTGACGCGCACACTAGCGCCACTCTATTTAAAAAAATACTCCTTAAATACAAAAACAATCAAAAATCTGGTAGACACGATTGTCGTGCAGGTCCTTTAGTTTATTTAGTACGTTTAAATTGTTTCAAAGTAGTTTACTGTAGTTAGAGTTAGAAAAACTGCTAAATATGGCCATTTTTGGCAATTTTTCTAACTGTAACTGCAGATAACTCTGTTTTTTTTAACTTAAGCATTGTATCTAAACCACATAACCAGAGCTACTATCAAATCAATCAGATTTTCTATTGGTCTTTTATTGAACGAGTCATGATTTTTCTACTAAAGTGGCGCTAGTGTGCGCGATAAAAATTCGGGGAGCCCCTTAAGTGCTACATAGCACTTAAGAAAATAATAATTGAAAATTTATTTAAAACTGACAATGAGTAATAATATTATACCTAAAATATGTTTTGATCGACGACGAAACGCAACTAATATTATACTTATTTCACTGGTATCCGGTCCAGCGCTTTATTTTAAATAGTAGTTTTAATAATCTCTACGAAACCAGCCTTAGATCTTGAAACTAAAATTGGAACACAATTGGTATAGTCAGGGAGTGTTTTATAGAAGAAGGATTACTTACCTACTTGAAAACTTGGGGAGGAGGGCTCAGGGCTCGTTGATGCTGGATTTTGCGTCACTGGTACTTAATTCATTGTTTCCTTGATTTTTAAGTCGCGAGCTGTTTCGTGCGCTTGCGATCGGGCGCGCCGTAGGGTGAGGTGTGGTGTAGGGGGGAGGAAGGCAGGAAAGGGATGCGTTCATCCATCGTCTATGAACATATTGGTTGTGTTTGCACACGCATAAATTTATGTATTTGGCGCTAACAGAGAGTTTAGTCACCTCATCAAGGTGTATGCCCAATACAACGTAACATACCACGGCAGTGCTAGGATAGAAATAATATTTATTTGTTTTGAAAATACACCCTCCTACTAGACATTTTTATCACCGACCAATACCGTTGCGTGCCATGCACGGAGCGTATTTTGCCAGTGCTGACATGCTCCGTGCATGATACGCCACGTTTGCTAGACCAGTGCGCTTACGGTTTATGATGATGACCGTCACAAAGGCTGCGCCATTACTTAGTCTGTGCATTGAATGTCTGGGTCAGAGCCTTGAGTAGACTTTGCCAAAAAATATAATACGAATTACGATTCGCACACTATCACCAAATATAAAATATTACTTACGGGTATCATGCGGGCATCACACGGGTATCATACGTGATGCATACTGGCATCACATGGGCTCAGTGGGCAAGCCAGAGGTAGTAGTTCCTAGCCCGGTCATGGAATGGTGCACTGGTAACTGGTAACCAATTATTAAATATTTTAGTGAAAAGTCATGACCGTATTAGGAACGTGACAGGCATGTCAAGCAATACAATACACTCTGCCTTGCCCACTTAATAGAACGGTACGGTACGGTAATAGAACGGTCTAGTTGGCAAGGGTGTCAGTTTTCAATACAAAGAATATTCTTTTTACCTTACATGTTCTTAGCACGGTCAAGGTATGCTACACCGTATTGGCCAAATAGCTTTAAGCAGGGAGAGTAATAAATGTGTAAATGAGATAGCGCATTTTTAGGGTTCCGTAGCCGAATGTCAAAAAAACGGAACCTTTATAGTTTCGTCAAGTCTGTCTGTCTGTCTGTCCGTCCGTATGTCAAAGTCACTTTATTCTGTAATGATTAGCATTACACAAATGAAACTTGGTAGGTTTGTGTATCCTGCCAACCGCATTACGATTCTGATACAAAAACATTTTGCTCATACCTATGCATGAGGGGTCTCTATAGGTAGGTCTCTTAAAATGATGTTATCGAGCTTCCTACAACCATTTTTAAACGTTTAAAAGATGTACGCTGCCAAAGTGGTATAATGGGCGTCCAGTCCCAATGGTGTCATTTTACTTTCGAGCTTTACAAAAATCAAAAACTGACTCACTCTTCCATTGGCACAGTATGAAATTAAGTTTAAAATACTGTAATGTCATTCATATTCGAATTAAAAAGCGTTCAAATTACGTAGTACCCCAGTCGGGCTGTGGAGTGGATCTGCCAATTAGCGAATGGAGTAGAATAAATAGAGTTATTATCCTTACCCTCATTTAACATCAGTTGAGGTTAAATGAAAGCCTTTGATTTAAAAAAAAACTTAGATAAAATTACGACTTAGTGTAACGGTTTTAAACAATTTTGAAACTCTTTAAATAGTTAATCAATATACAGGTTGTCACGATAGCAAAAGATAATCTTGTAACTGTCATACTTTGGCCTATTATGTGCCAATTTTATGTAAAAGTATAAATAAAAATAAGTATAAGTAAATATTTTAAGTAAAAGTCATACCATTTTCGGATACCAACACCTTTTTTTTTGTTTTAAATAGAGATTTCACTCATAACAATTCATGCCTTTAACCTAACATGAAAGCAGACAGTCGATTTTACCTGTGTGTAACGTGAATAAAAACAACGAATCTATCTGTGTACAAGTAAAGGGGACGTTTTATTTGCTTGTTCTTATGCCTAAATTGCTAGAATTACATACAAAATTTACCTCTGCATAAATATTAAATCAAAATCATCGAAATAAAACAACTTTTTACGGATTAACTTTTTGCGAGTTTATTAATTTTATCCCGACGTTTCGAACACTTTACAGCACCTACATCGGGCAAACCAAACGAAGTATAGGCGTGCGGATAAAAGAAAATATAGCTGACGTTAAACATAGACGAAACATAAAATCTGCAGTGTGTGAACATGCCTTTGACAAACCCAAACACTTCATACGTTTTGACCAACCCAAAGTACTGTCAAAAGAACGTCGGTTCATTCCACGTATGCTACGCGAAGCTATCGAAATAAGAAAACATCCAAATTTTAACAAAGAAGATGGTCGGAAAATTCCACCTGCACGGGATCCAGTTCTAACTAGGACCCAAGCTAGACCACTCACTGCAAGATCACAAGACACAGTTAGCTCTTTCTGCGTGGATAGGAACGTTAATTAATATTATTGAGTGACGGTAGTGTATATTTTTCAAAACTCTGTAAATGACAAATAACATCTTAGTCTACCCGTGACCACGAACGTTGTAAAGTGTTCGAAACGTCGGGATAAAATTAATAAACTCGCGAAAAGTTAATCCGTAAAAAAACCGACTTCAAAACCAAAATGCACTAAAAAGTCTTAAATAAACTCTTCACCATTGAAAGTAAAGGAATCCGTTTTAGGCAAACAATTTATTTTTGGAGTCGGTGCTGTGATAGTTGATGCTTGATGGTCAAAGTGATGGCACCGACTCCAAAAAGAAATTGTTTGCCTAAAACGGATTCCTTTACTTTCAATGGTGAAGAGTTTATTTAAGACTTTTTAGTGCATTTTGGTTTTGAAGTCGGTTTTTACTTTTTTTAAAAGTTTATTTTATTTCTTCATTTTTAGTGGTTACATAAGAGGGGGGGGGGGAGTTGCACGTTATGATTCTATTTTTTTTTTAAATAAACTATTCTAGTAAAGAAACACTATACGTGCCTTTAAAATTTGAGGGTTTCCCTCGATTACACCAAGATCTCATCATCAGATCCCAAAATGGAAAAAATGGGACCAACTAGAAGGTACACTCTCTAAGTAGGCGAAAAAAATTTCGATTCGGTCGACAAACGACTGAGATATGAGGTAACAAACATACAAAAAAAAAAAAAAACATACAGTCGAATTGATAACCTCCTCCTTTTTTGAAGTCGGTTAAAAAGTTGTTTTATTTCGATGAGTAATATTCGCGTAAACTTCAGAAACAAGTAAATCAAAATCACTTTGTTATATCACATTTTCAATATTGTAAAATTGAATTTCCGAGAATAATCAATAACGTCTTATTCTCGTTACTTCTCAAACATCTCAAAGATAAAATATGTTTGAAAATAGCTAACGTTTGAGCCTACAAATATTGAAAACATCGATTCCATCCGATGTCTCGGGCGTCGATACTAATCGGATGTGATACGAACGGGGAAAATAGAACAGCCGCTTTTACAATTTGCATGTTTGACATGCTAAGTATACCTACAAGTGCCTCGCGCAGCGGTTAGAGGGTCGTACTTTGAAGCGACGGCTGCGCCCGAGGAGAGGAGGGTTAGACCAAAAATACGTGCCTGGGTTTTTCTGTTCAGAAATTCTTCTCTGGTGCTTTTGACAACGCGTAGTGGCCAAAGATTTTGTTGAAGGCCAAGCAGGCGGGCATTCCGCATTTACAGAATCTTGGTCGGTTACTTTACGAACAGGTGTGTGGGTATCTATAGATAGATAGATAGATAGATAGATAGATAGATAGATAGATGGATGGATGGATGGATGGATGGATGGATGGATGGATGGATGGATGGATGGATGGATGGATGGATGGATGGATGGATGGATGGATAGATGGATGGATGGATGGATGGATGGATGATGGACTCCACTGTATTTCTGGGCATTACACTTGACTCAAAATTACAGTGGGGACCTCATATTGAAGCCCTAGCTAGGAGGCTAAGCTCGGCTGCCTTTGCAGTTAGAAAAATAAGGTATCTGACTGATGTTGAAACGGCGAGGCTTGTGTATTTTAGTTACTTCCACAGTATTATGTCTTACGGTCTTCTCTTGTGGGGTTCTGCTGCAGACATTGATACCATATTTATTTTGCAGAAAAGAGCCATTCGTGCTATTTATAAACTTAGTCCTCGTGACTCCCTGAGAGAGGTCTTTAAGAAAATCAACATATTAACTGTGGCTTCTCAATACATTTTTGACAATATAATGTACGTCCGTAAAAATTTAGATAATTTCATGAAGAAGAGCGACATTCACTTATATAACACAAGAAATAAACACAAGCTTGTCGTTCCTAACTTCAGATTAGTTAAAACTAGTAATTCGTTCATGGGAAATTGTATAAAATTCTTTAATAATATACCACACAATCTTGTCGAATTGCCGGTTGATAAATTTAAGAAACACGTGAAAAACACGCTTATGTCTAAAGGCTATTATAAGGTTCAAGACTACCTGAACGACACGAATGTGTGGTCCGTCCAGCCTGCACCGACTGATGTACTTACCTTTGATGATTTTGATTATACGGCAGCTAGTGGTGACTGAGTTTGTTCCGGCGTTTCTTCTCAGCACTTGCCTAATTGTCTGTGTTCTGTCTCGAAGCGCTGGTAGGGCCCAAAAGAAAAGGAGACATGATTCGGCCCCTTCAGGGCACATTTATTTTTATTTTATTTTTCACTGTACATTTGACGTTTATAAGTGGCATTTTGTGTCCTAAATTGAATAAACAATATTTGACTTTGACTTTGACTTCAATGACCCCTTACTGCTGCCGCGACCCGACGGAGTCCACCTCATTGCATACGATGTTACGATATCGATAGAAGCACGGTCGCGGGCTGATATCGAACGCAAAGCCGCTACGATATTAGGAAATATATTCGGTTGGGGAGCACTCACCATGACGCACAAGGGTAAATTCCAGCGGGCTCTAATTATCAAACTGGACGGTGCTTTGATCGTAAGCGTTTCCTAGGCAAAGGTGTTGGGTGTTACCTTAGACGGTACGTCCTACATGCCACATGCGAGACTGATTGGCGAGAGTGCCACCCGGTGTTTTTCCAACTGGCCCCCAGGGAGCGTAGGGAATTAAAACGGCGCCTATATTAGCTTGCGCTGTGCGAGTCGGCACTGTGCCCTTGTGGTGAGAAGGTTGAAGAGAGCCGCGATCACGCACTTTGGGAATGTGAGCTACATGCGGAAGCCAAACATAAGATGCTAGACGCTATACGAATGGCTCAAACTGGTCCGATTTATCACCAGGACCTTGGGAGTAGCCGTAACAACTGGGAGGCTCCTGGCACACGCTTAGGCGTAATTGTGAAGTGGTTGAAGCCCGAAGCGAAGTCACATTTTTGTGGTGTGTTCGCCCCAGAAGGGAGAGATGTGATATCAGATGGGACAGGAAGCAGTAACTTGTAAGGAGCACGAAGCAAGCGCCGATCGGTGAAGCAGCCTTCTGCTTCAGGCAGGAAGACTCATGGGAGGTGGCGGGATTGTTCGGAAATTCTTAGGATAGCTTGGACTTTAGAAATTGGCGGTGTTTCATCCCCGTGTCTCGAAAAGCAAGTGAAACCGTTGGTCCTGCGCCTGATCTCTCTCCATTCGTGTCAGATTGCTGTCCCATCGGGCTCTGAGAGTGAGAGGAAAAGAGAGTGCAGTATTGTTTTTATTTTATTGGATACCAATCACATATTTTGCTCTGATCCCAAAGTAGGTAGCAAATGCACTTGTGTTATCGAAATCAGACTCAACGGTGGTACCACAACACCCAGACCCGAGACAATATAAAAAAGATCGTTTTCTATATTGATCCGACTGGAAATCGAACCCGGAACCTCACAAGATGGCGACGCGACGCTTGAAACCAGCGTGCTAGCCACTCGACCACGGAGGTCGTCGAAGATGTTAAATGAGCTGATATTGACTCCAGGCCAGACCAGTCGCGTGTTTTAGGCAGAACCGACGATTGGGCTTATGTTCATGCCGACTGTTGAAAATAAAAATGGTGCACAAAACATGCTGGCTGTTACATTCAATCTGTGGCCGCAATCTCAAGCGATCTCCGGTCGTTTGATGAGGCGTTTTTGATCTTGCCACGCGGGTGCTATAGACAGAGGTTAATCAACAACTTGTTATTCGTCAGAACGGTGCCGGCCTCTGGGAATGAGAGGTTCCGTGTTGTTAATTACTTGCTCAGTAGATGATGAAACACATCACCCATTCCAGAAAGTAGTCAAATGCTTCGTAACTTCCTTCCATGAATTAGATGACACCCATTTTGAAAGCGTTAAGGACTAAACAAAATTTTACAATACGAAATCTGAAATGAACTATTTCGTATAATACAATTTATTCGATACAGTACACGGTTTCGCCATTGTCTATTCAAAAAAACTCGCTAAGATGAATAATTCAATATCTTCCAGAATCAAAGGGCGATATTAAAGGACTAAATCTTCATAGAACATGTTTATCCTAGGATAAAAGATAACATTATTAACGTTGCCGATCTATCGATAATATAAGCCTTGAAAATCATCTTTGATATCGATATAGCGGTATCGATATCTGTATATCGGTATCGGTACTGTTAATTACAAGAGCAAACCCATTTCGAATAAAAAATGTGTAACTTAGAGTAATATTACTAAAGTTAGGTGGTATAGAATTTTCTTTCTTGTTTTACGAAGTACCCGACAACGATTTTGCTGGGGGCGTCTACCGTAAATACTTAATATGTGTGTTATGTTAAATATGTTGTTATGTTGATAGTAAATATACTATTGGTATTATTTGACGACACGTTCGGTGCAGTGTTTAGAGCTCATGACAACAGACTCAGCTGTGGCGGGTTCGAATCCCGCAAGGGGTAAATATTTGTGTTATAAGCACGAATATTTGTACTTAAATCATTGATGTCATATAATACATAGAACTGAACTTATCATTACTATTATTTTTATACTACTTATATGAAATGCTCTCTTCTCCAGACTAAACGAGACATGGCACTGCCTATGTCAGATGCAAATGACGACGATGGAGCAAGCTTACCCAGAAGAAGCCTGTTCTGTTCTGAATTCTGACTTTGAATAATATAATCAATTGGAAAAAACTGATGCGGGTAAAGAGTTCCACATTGTTTCTGTGCACATAATAATAGTACTATTTCTGTACTACTGCATTTGCTCAACTATCGAAAGAGGACTATCGACCGACAACACTATTCATATAACTCTCATAGCGTTCAGCTCGACAGGAACCTCGCAACTATAATCTCTGGAATTATAACTTGGACAGCGTTCTAATCCATCGATATCTCACGTTTGGAACTCGCTTACCGATAGTTTAAATTGGTATTTGTGTTGTTGGTAGGTGGGTACAGAGTGTAGGTGCATATGAAATGAGTTCAGGGTTTATTTTTGTAGTTACAAAACCAATATGCGTGGTTCAAACATTAATCAAATTTAGATAATTGATATACATTAATTATCTACATTTTGATTAATGTTTAATATATAATATCTAGTGAAGTACGTATGTACTTCACTAGATATTTGAGAACATGTTTTAGGGTTCCGTAGCCGAATGGAAAAAATCGGCGGCCTTATAGTTTCGTTAAGCTTACATTACACAGTTGAAACTTGGTAGGTCGGTCTATCCTGGTAAGCGCTTTACAAACTATGGAAAAAGCCGCTGCGGCAAAGGCGACAGCATAACCGCCGGGCGGTGTGGATACACCATAAAATAAAATGACATAAGGAATTTATAAGTCAAACATTTAAAAGATAAACGTTTTTAAAATGGTTAAAAGCAAGTAAAAATTTTGATATAAAAGTACACAATCTATAGAGCCTACCAATTACTTTTAACCAAAATTGGTTTGAACGAGATCCTTATAAATTACTTTTAAGTAATTGTAAAGAACTGCTTGGGCCATCTGTTTCATAAACAGACGGCTAGATAGCGCTAAGCGTCACGCAATGACGTACTCATAAAGAGACTTTAAATTTCGCAAGTTCAGACTGACAGCACGGTGGCTCAACTGGTAAGAGCGTTTGGCCCGGTCAGCCAAAAGATTGCTGGTTCAAGTCCCGTCCGTGCGCAAATTTTTGGTTTCTTATTTCATCTTACTAGAGTTTTTCCGATTTCTCTTTTTGTTTTATTTTCGTACATGTTCTATGTAAACTATTAACAGGATTTCTTTGAAATACCGAATAATTGTCAATGGTTTTGATTGTTCATACAATTGTTTTACAATGAAATGAACATACATGTAAAGTACTATTTTATTCATTCCGTTACCATCAGTCCTATTTGTCTTGGTCGAGCGAAGAATATAAGGTAATAAATAAAAATAGCCTAATAATAATAAAGATGAAATAAGAAACCAAAAATATTTGTAACACTCACAATATTGTCACATTTTATATTTATAAAGATAAAAAAACGCGCCAAACGCTCTTCCAATTGAGCTACCGTGCTGTCGTCGGTCAAACGTCGTGCGATATTTCTGTAGCTCAATCGGAAGAGGTTTTGGCCCGGTAAATAAGGTTTAATTCTGGTCTACTTGTGGGTCAATCTCGTACCGGCATTTAGTAATGTTTTGTCTTGTAAATAACCGGTCAAGTGCGAGTCGGAGTCGCGCACTGAGGGTTCCGTGCCAACTTTACTACTTTGAATACGTCTATCTATCAACGTTAGACTAAAAAGAAAATGGCTTTAGGAACATTTATGTCATTTTAAAAGACATGTTCATAAACACCCCACACGCATACATAGATTTGTCAAAAAAAAAGTTTTCGGGTTCAGTTTCAAGTATGGGATTCCCTTAAATATCATTTATTTATTAGAATCGTAAAGCGTTTCAGAGGATACATCTTCCTACCAACTTTCTTCAGTGTGATGGTTATAGTAACATAATAAAGTGGCTGTGACATATGGACGGACAGACCGACAGACAGACTTGACGAAACTGTAAGGGTTCCTTTTTTGCCATTCGGCTACGGAAGCCTAAAAAGAGGCTTAAAAAGCTGCGGCTTTGACAGCAGAACAGGATAGAAGATTTCACAAAAAATACCGCTTTAAAAGTTTTGTAGTGATTAAAGTTGAAGTTTATTGGCGGTTAGTAGAATTAAAGCTTGTAGGAAACCGTTGGAGAAAGAGCAGTGTAGTCTTCAGAAATAAAACAATAATAAGAATGAATTTCTTTTCTCGACCAATAAATATTTAAAACACATGTTCAATTATTTGTTCATAAAGAATAAATCTTTAAAGTTTTGTTATATAAAACATTTATCGGTTTTGAGGAAAGCCCTTAAATTGTTTTTTTTTTATAGTGTCCCTAATTTGATAACCACGACTGTAAGTCACTCGAACAGTTGAGAAAAATAGTAAATTAATTACCATTTGCTATCATGAGCAACATAAATACCAGTACTGATAAATTTAGGAGCAAATAAGTCTTAATTAAAAAAGTTCAAAGGAAAGCCAGTAAGTCGCAACCTATGGACTGCAACAGTGAAACTTTGTTGATTTGTTAAGCCAACTTTAAAAACAAGATTTAACTCGGCTTTAAAATGCTTTCTCGTCGGCGCCTGATGGTTTTGTACTCAATTTAATTCTGTTAGAATATAGTCAAGACTAAATTATTAATATTTGAAAAAAAAATGTAGCATCATCAGCCACAGTCGTCAACTGCTCAATATGCCTCCCCCATAGTTTTTCACAGTGACTGGTTGGTTACAAACTGTCAACAGCCAGTTTGATCCTACGAAAATGTCACATACATTTCTCTAATCCCTAATTAAGTAGCTAAAACACTTGTGATGTAGACATGAAAAATATAACTATAATAGTGTATCCACACTGCCCGTCGGCATAGGACGGCGGCCGTGCCGGCGGCCATGCCCTTCATGTCGCAGCAATAGCCGCTGATGCCGCAGCGGCATTTTCCACTGTATCTGACAGTTAATTGACGTCGGTAAAGCCATCGGTAGGTATAGATTCATCATTACAAAAATATTATTAAAGAATCTATCATTTCAAGAAAACAGTTCTACATTTCTAAGTTAATCCTTTAAGAAGGTTATGATGATGAAAATGTATATAATAATATGTTCGAGAATTTCAATATTTGTTTGGAACTAGTATTTATTTAAGCCAAAGGTCAGGCATATCTCTGATCTCACCAGCTTACTGATTCATGAATTCAACTGACCTTAACAGAAATAGACTATTTCGGAGAACTTAATTTCAGTTATTAATAAAACTATGAAAGGAAAAGAGACGTTATTGTATACTTAGTAGGGCTGTTGTTTAAGTTATAAAAGGTATCTTTAGTGGTATTAGGTAGTAACTTTATATGAAAATTTCTGTTTTGATTCTTTATATTTTTTCCTTTGTAAAAAAAAAGAGTAAGATTCCTCTTGACCAATAAAGTCGGCAAAAAAAGAGAAATAAGAATTTTAAATCAACAAATGAGATGCCAGCCAAATCACTGACTATTTATGTCTATAAATAAATATAATCCAACCTTTCTTTTCGGTCTTGAAAATAATGTGGTTTGAAACTGTTGACTTCAACAAACGGATGATGCCACCTTAATTGGGACATCCTTGAAAGTTATAACGAAGGCTTACACTTTTGTTTTATTTTTAGTCAGGGCGGCTTTTGTAACTTAAACCATACGATGCGTTATCTTTTAGAAAGGAAAATAATAATATGTATAAAAAAAATGGTGGAAGTATGCTTTGAAATTATATTTTTTTATATTTACTTACACAATTTTTCAAAATCTTGATGTAACATGGCGATCAATAGAATTGAATTAATAACTATGCTTGCGTGCGCTAAATCAAGTATTTATTTCTTTTAGAAAGCCTTGAGTTTATTTACAAGAAACCCTAGCTCATGTTGGTTTCTTTATTTAAAAGACCTACGAATAACGGTTCAATGATTTACCTGCTTAAGTAACTATAAGCGGTAACTTGGTGGTCTCATGTAGCACGAATGCTACGAGTTTGTAGCGCGCGACAGCCGACTTTCGTAGCATAGTACTTATCGGAATAATGTTAACAAACCGTAGCTCGTAGTTCGTAGTGCCATAAGTACAATGACTGTAGTAGTACAAGATCAGTTGATTGTAGAGACTCGATCTGAAGACATCTCTTTAATTTATCCTACCCCTTCCGTGACGCGTTGGTGTTGCAACGGTATATGTTATGCTTATTCTAAATTGACGACCCGTCTGGTGTAGTGGTCGAGAAATCGCCTACTACGCAGCGGGTGCGGGTTCGATCCCCGCACAATACAAACATTTGTGTGCATCAACATGTCTGTTTGTATTGGTCTGGGTGTTTTCTATGTATATCATGTAAGTATTTACAAAAAAAAAGTATTTAAGTATTGTATCCGTTGTCTGGCACCCATAACACAAGCTTTGAGTAGCTTACTTTGGGGCTAGATGGCGATGTGTGGAAATGTCCAAAGGATATTTAGTATTATTATTATTATTATTATCTAAAAAATATTAAAATAATATACAAGTCTTATAAAAGAAAACTCTTCACAACGTTAAAAAAAGAATGAGGAAAATCACACTTTCGCGCGTAGCTCGCGCGTATCTGCGAAACACAACGGCGTAGTTAGTAAGCTACGAAGAGGCGACCTGGAGGCCTCTTTTAGAATCACTCTCTTGGATATGGCGTGTGATTTTCATTCGAAAACTAACTAAAAATCAAAGAAAACTGAGCAAAATATACACATAATTTCTCACAAAAAAGAGTGTTTTTTTTAATAAGAGTAATATTTTTTTTAATCACTCCAGAGTGGAATTAAACTAGTTTCTTTTAAAAAATCGAACACAAACCAGTGAATATCACACGCAATTTTGACGAAAGTGATTAAAAAATAGTAGTAGTTTTGACTCTCTCGCTAGTATCGCAATAAAAATGAGATTTTGTAAGTGTATTCTATCAAAAAAACATTTTTGGCATCAGTATCGTTTGTACAAATCAACCCCTGAGTCGTTCATCGCTGACCAAAATAACACCCTGTAACATCGTGTTTTTAGCAAGAATTTATTAGAAATAATGTTAGTATGACTGTTTACGTTATGAAAGTATTTAAATACGTTTTCTAGTTAGACTTCTACGAACTACTAATATTTCGAGTTAATTACTAAGCCATAGTTTCATTCGATATATTCTCAAGCATTTTTATTTGCCGATATAACGCTAGTATCTTATTACCAATATTTACGCTACAATAACACCATTTTTCAAACTTTTTCCGATACAAGGTACCGCCAAAAAGATGTTGTTAAAAGTTACCGAAGTTTCGTTCAATTTTGAAGTTTCCCAGACATTTTCCTTTTCAAATGATAAGGTTTCCAAAGAAACAAGTTTCGGATTCAATGAGCATAAAACATCATATTTCAGTACCCAATTTACAAGTTCAGGGTTTCAATACTTATTCATTAATGGACGCCACTCGAATGTCAGTGAAAATAATTATTATTTTTCTAAGCTGATGAAATTCTGTCGATCAGTTTTGACTTCTTGGTAACACCAATACACTGAACCTTGTGGTCTTCTCAATAAAAAAACTTGGTATTAAATACTCCAACAATTAAAAACCGAAAACAATCGCGAGTTTGTTATTCGGAAAACTATATTATACAGTCACCGTCAGATATTTTGTAGTACTCGTATTATTAATCAAATATTTCTGAACAGTCAAAATGTCAGAATGTTGTAGATATATCAATCAGGCCAACAAGAGGAGCTTGTAGTATACCTAGTATTTCAATAAAACATTTAAAATAAGATCTACCGTAGCCAAGTTTATTTATTATACTACACCTTAAAAAGTGCAATATTACCTATAGTAACAAAGATGTTGTTCGATTCGATTTTATATATTTTTAACTGTAATTACTGATCCTAATAGTTGTAAGCTATTTAAATTGTAATTTATCCATTGAATTTAAACTCTAGTTCTTAAATGTATCTACAGATGTTATTTACCTAAAGTACCATTATTTGCTGTACCCTACAGGTGTGCATATGTGTGATATTAATTATGTAAATTGATACTCTACTATGTATTTGCAATAAATAAATGAATGAATGAAAAAAAATGGTCTTATTCTGTTGTTAGTTATTGTGAAATGTTTAATATATTTTGAGTATTATAATATTTAAATGGCTTTTGGTAGGACGACCACACTAGATGTAGTGATATCGGCAGGCAGGGGAATGAAGCTGAAGCCAGCGGCGCAGCAGAGGGGAGTCCCACCGGTCAGCCAGCACATTTGATCACCTAGTCTGCTACAAAATATCTGACGGTGACTTTTCAATGTACAGACAACAGTACGTCAAGGTAAATACTGCGGTATCTTACGCAGTTGTAATAAAGGCTAGTTTGCAACAAAAGTGGATCACTTGATGTGCTGGCGCTTGTACTTTTTATAATTATTATAGTAAATAGACTTATTTTCAGCAGTGGAAGTTCTTTGGCTGGAAATGGTGATGGCCAGTGTAGAGATAACCTTCTTTTTATGACGACGACCTTCCTTTTGTGACTACACCCTGCTCAGCAATTACCAGCGTCCACTCCGTCCGGCTCTCGCATTGTAGACCATAGACCATAGACGTGGCATTCTAAGCAGTGTGACCACGAGATAGTGTATACCTACTTATGTAAAGATACTCTGACAAACACTACAGCCAGTATAAAATATTAACCACAATCTGATTCTTCCTGAAGTAGCCCATTTTATATAATTGACTAAGTTGGATATTTTCAGAACGTATGAAAAAACAGCAATAATAAAGGAAAAGAAGTATTATATTTCAATACAGATGTCGACGTCTTGAAAGAGATTTATTAAGGCGTCGACCAACCTGTAATCTCCATCACCAGCCTCTCACTTATTAAAATGTCCAATAAATATAGTATCGACACAATATAATTATGTTCAGTTGCGCCAAAGAATAAAAATACGCATGGTTGGAATCACCAGCACATCAGGTTATCCTTTTTTGTTAAAAAGTAAATCAAATTCCATCTGCATAAGCTGTGTGTTAACCTTGACGCTCTGCGCACTAAACTTGTCCCTAATAAATTATTTGATTTTAAAATTCCCATCATTTATGACAGCTTGAAAAAGTAAAGTGGTATTTTCGGCCTGGCATAACGTCACATAGTAAATTATGAGGAAATAAGAGTGACAGTGATTTGTTTCTTTTATTGTGCAGTATACTAATATAAAAAACCGGCTAAGTGTGAGTCGGACTCGCGCACTGAGGGTTCCGTGCTAATTTTAACTGAATTAGGGAATCCACATACTTCCATTCAACTACACTACCACAATATTTTATTGACAGCAAATATAACTTGGTTTTTCATAGTGTTTGTATAAAGAACAAAGTTATGTTTGCGGTTGTTGAAAATGTGCTATATCTCAAAAATTACTAGTTCGATCCCGTCCGAACCAATTTTCGTTGAAAGTATTTGTTAAGATGTATATTATTATTATTTTTCAAAATTTACACTTGCTTAGTTTAGAAGTTAGAGGGGAAAGGAACGCCCATTCTACCAATTTAGAAGCGTTTATCTATCAAAAGTTAAACTTTAAAAGAAAAACATTTAACACAAATTGGTTTATAAAACTCTATGTAATTTTTAAAGACCTATCCATAGACACCCCACTCGCATAGGTTTGTTTAAAAAAAACGGTTTTAGTTCTATGTATGGGATCCCCCCCCCCCCCCCCCCCCTCACATCATTATTTCTTCTTCCTACCAAATTTCAACAGTGTGATGCATATAGTTTCAGAATAAAGTGTCTGTGACATATGGACGGACAGACAGACAGACTACAGAACCCTAAAAAGCTGAAGAGTTTGTTAGTTTGTTTAAATACGCTAATCTCAGGAACAACTGGACCGATTTGTTTTTTTTTTGTGTTGGATAGCTTACGAGTATTTATCGAGATTGGCTGTAGGCTAAAATATTACGCTATGACGAGAGGGAAGGGAGCCTACTCAAAACGCGCGGACACAGTCGCGGTGGATCGCTAGTAGTGTTTTATAGTGGTTCAGAGTAGACATACTGTATCATCAATCACTTATGTACCGCTGCGACTTCTGATAAGTCACAATGGCTCCATTGTGCACCGCATTCATTGTCCCACCGTATTCTAACTGACGCCCTGGTTGTCGCGATAACTAATTATGATTATGATATACTTCATCGAGCCCTTTCGTGCTTCGTAAGGCACGTCAAACCGTTGGTTCTGGCTAATATCAGTTGATATTAGTCGTTAGGCCTAGTCAGAGACCTTATGGGCGGCTTGATAACATCTGACAGCAAGGCGCGCTTGCCTTGAAAACAACCCTCCACCAACCCGCACTGAGCCCGCGTGGTGGAGTAAGGCTCAAACTACCTCATAGTTGAGGTAAGGCCTTTGCCCAGCAGTGGAATGTTACAGGCTAACTTTACTTACTTCATCGGGTTGTTGGCAGCACACAGAAATAGGTAACGTTCATGGAATACAGTAAAAATGCTCACAAATAAAAATTGAACAACCTTTAAAAAACAAACGCTTAAAGGACTAAATAACGCTAATAGGAGAAGCAAACTCATTTGAGGTCGAGTCGGTGCATGATGTCAACTTTAACGGACAGCAGCAGTCTACGTAAGCGCATCCTGCACCGACTTCAAACGAGTTTTTTTTTCCTATTAGCGTCATTTTAGTCCGTTTAGTGTTTGTTTTTTAAGGTTGTTAAATTTTTATAAAAATAAATTCGTTCTTTTTGTTTCTTATTTAAGTTAAAATGTACCCTGGCCTTTTGAATTTATTCTAATGAAGAATCTGACTGAGTCTTCATTAGAAACCTCTATACCAATAAAATTAATGTGTAACAAATAAAATATTATTAGAAAATTTTAATTTCCCTCGTGAATTTATAAAGAAAAATTCTTGGGAAATCGTTAATTAATTGGTCAAGAGCTAAATCGAGTGAATTGGAAAGTTTGCATGTTCCTGATTGCTTGTTATGTTTCACCATCTAATTTGTTTGCGAGGCGACTGCGAAGAATTAAAAGTTCAGCCTACCACGTTCAAAAATACACTTTTAACACGTATTTGTAGAAGTCATATTTCCGTGGAGGCTAAAAGTATGAGAAATAAAGTGGGAGCTGTCGAACGGAATTCAATTTTATCAACAAAGGTTCAGAGGAGATATTGGTGTGACTGAGGTCACCGGGGTTTTCAAAGGCTGCTAATGTACGTACAGTCACACATCAGGATGTCCATTTTTGTTGAATACTAACCCTTATTACAACTGTGTACGATACTGCAGTGTTTACCTTGAGGTGCCGTTGACTGTACTTGATTCGATTTGGAAGGGTCACCTATAATTTTATGTTGGAATTATTGGCGTTATTGTTTTATTATCACTACTAGCAATCCGTCTAGAGATGATTTACAGGACATGAAAGTCGAAGGAAATAAATTTTTGTTCATAAATCGATTAGATATTGAAAATAGCTTAAAAATTATCTATACTAATATTATAAAGATGATTCGTTTGTTTGTTTGTTTAAGCGCGCTAATCTCTTTGAGCGAATTGCAGGACTGGTTTGAAAAGTAATTTTTCAAAGAATTACTTTTCAAAATTTAAAAGTCTATTTATTGAGGAAGGCTTAAGGCTATAAATAGGGAGCAAACTCAAAACGCACGGTCGAAGTCGAAGGGGACCGCTATGTATAATAATTATGCATTAAGAATACAAGATATTAACAAGCGCTAAATTAATTTTACTATTATACCAAAATGGCTACTTATTTATTGAATAATGAGTTCAAACAATTCTTACATACCTTTGCTGCTTTCAAATTACCTACCCTACTTATTAACTTATTATTTTACACTGGAAGAGTTAAAATTCAGTTTTACATATATTATATCTATTTATTAGATCTTTCGCCTTTTTTTCAAATAATATTTTAATTAATTTTCTTACCAAACCCTACAAACCTAAGAGTCCCTTGGTCCCTAAGTCTCTAAGGCCCTATAGCACTAACTTACAGTATAAATGAGCAATAAATAAATTTATAGATAAGTACAAGAAATCTGTACCATGAGACCTAAGATGGCCAACGGATAGTGGTGAACGAACCAGGGTAAAGGATTGGATTTCTTACTGCCAGTCCAGCAGACTCACCTGACTAATCACGGTTGATGGCTAAAGGTGTCTTGGCTACTCTCAGTAGAAATATGTTAACAAGGAGCAATGATAACTCAATGTAGATGAAGAGTTTTTTTTTTGTATTTACAAATTTACATTTTTGCCAAGCTAATTAGCCAAGCGGTTAATTGATTGTACGGGTGACCGGAGAGCTGGCGCATTTCTAGGCCAAAGGATTAGTTTAGCAATCTAAAGTGGAAATACAGCCTTATCTGTACCATGCCGCTATGCCAGGTTCCAGATTTGGGAAATGTTTTTTTATTTGTAATAGTTTATTTATTTGTGTTAATTTAGGTTAACATTTAGTTTTTAATTAACATACTTCATAACTAATGATTCATCTTCAGATGGATTTTTTTGTAGTTGCTTCAAGTAGGTCGCTGACGAAGAATTCAATGTTCATCTGAACAACAAGCACGGTGTAAAAAAAACTCCATTGTCTTTTATATCTATGCGTAGAACACCAGAAAATGTTACTATTAAAAGGTTTTGTCCAGTTGCCCTTCGAATACGGAACCCTACAAAAACACAAAACATCTTCGAAAGACAGCGTAATTCTTCACTCGCTCGCCGAGACCATCATGTTAACTTGTTGAAAATTTTTGATTTAGCCACTTTGATGCAAATTACCACAGCACAAGTTCGTTAGCAAAAACCCAAAGTTAAATTGGAATGCTGATGCGATTTGTACGGGCAACACGAATAGATGTTGAGCTATTTTTTATGGTCGGTGAAACGCGAATTTCCCTGTTGGTTCCAAATGATTGATGTCTTGAAGTTGTACTAAATTTTTTAGGCTTGACTGTAAACAGGAGTGACCTGAAAGTTTGAGACAAAGATGACTCAAACTTTCAGAGGAAAAATCAGAATTATTCTGGTTTTGTTATCATATAGTTATCATGGGATGAACATATCCAATCCGTTTATTCGCGTCTTAGGAAACTTATTTTTGTTTTTAGTAGGTTAAGAGTCGGAGCCGATCCTTCTACTCTTAGGACTGCCTATTTCGCATTAGCTCAGTCGATTGTGACATATTGTATTGCGGTTTGGGGTGCTACGGGCAAAACGAAAGTGCTAAAACTGGAAAGGGCTCAGAGGGCAGTCTTGAAGGTTATGGCCTTCGTGCCTAATAGGTATCCAACTGAGGGAATATACAATTATTGGGAAGTGCTCTCGGTTCGTAAACTATTTGTGCTAAATGTTATTCTTCGCAAACATAGGCTTCTTCCTTACGACCCAGCGCTCATGAAAAATAAACGTAGAAAACACAGCGTCTGTCAGGTTCCCAGATGGAGAATCGCACTAGTAAAATATCATTATGATTTTATGGCTCCTTTACTGTATAACAAAGTTAATAAACAATTAAATATTTACCCACTTACTAAATATAAATGTAAAACCGTTTTGTTGAAATGGCTTCTCGACTTAAATTATGACGAGGTTGAATCGTTTCTCAAGTAAAGGTCTGTTGATCTGTACAAGAAAGTAGGTTTAGGTATGCGCTTATAGTATAATATTTTTCAATAAAGCACACACGCACACATGCACACACGCATCACACAAACACACACACAAACACACACACACACACACACACACACACACACATATATACACACACGCACGCGCACACACACACACACACACACACACACACACACAAACGCATATGTTCGCACATATATACACTCCAGTACACATATTCACACTATCAAACTTCAATTATATAATAATAATAGCATTGTTATTAAAATTCAAATAGAAAATTTATGTAACTGTTTGTTTGTTTGTAGAATTCTAGAGGTGGGCGCTAATAACTGCGACACAGTCTTTTGACTACAGCGGTTGTTAACGCAAGATTGTTTGTGAAATAATCTGTAAATGTGTTTTTGAAATAAATTTGAAATTTGAAATTTTTGACTGGGCCTGTTTCCGGTTATTATTTTTACCGACTTTAAAACAAAGAAGGAAATTATTTGGAAGTTCATGTATGATTTTTTTAAATATTTGAGTATGTTGATCTATGAAGGCTTCCAAACACGTGCGCAAAATTGAGTGAGTGTATGTATGTTTGTCTACGGATTTCTCGAGAGCGAGATGTTATAGTGAGATGATTCTCCCTTAATTCAATCATAAGTATTCCAACTAAAGGTATAGTGTTAATTTCATCAAAATCGGTCTAGTAGTTTTTGGGTAATGGGTAATAACTAAAAATCATGAATTAAAAAAAAATTAACGGCCTTTAAACAACTTACAAAAACGCTTAACATAACGTACTTGTCTTCTATTTATTTTCTTATTAAAAATCTTATATGTTCCAAAAGGAATAAGTAACTTTAAGTTTTATTTAAACTTCTTTTTGTCAAATGACAACTGTTTTGATAATTAATAATTTTGCTTTACCTTATCTATTTCAATGTGCTTACTCCATAACTCATGCTATTCAATTTCAAGCGAATTTGCTTTCAATAGTTTTATTCAGATGAACATTGAACTCTTCGCCAACGACCCACATAAGGCAACTGCAAGTAAGTGCATTGTTGTGCATCTCGCAACGAAGCATTAATGAGGAATTACCAATGTTTTTGGTACGTAAAAACTGTAATGTAAATCTTTATTATAAAGCTGAAGAGTTTGTGTTTGTTTGAACGCGCTAATCTCGAGAACTACTGGATTGATTTGAAAAAATATTTTTGTGTTGTATAGTTTATTTATTGAGGAAGGCTACAGGCTTAAAACATTACAATATGACTTATAAAATAGAGCAAAAATAAAAAAATGCGAAAACAGAGGTAAAATATTCCTTTTGAGAGCTCTTGTTGCGTACGCAGCGCAAACCATTTAAACTGCACAAAAACCCTGTTAGAACGTATTCATCCTTATCATGTTTTCAATTAGAATCTTAGAAACTAACTAAGTTAAAAAAAAACGCACCAAAATACTGCGCAGCTGAAGTTCAACGTGCACGTGCGCTAACTGCTATGGTAACTATAACTGGCCTTTTACCTACAATGAAAAGAGATATATGTTTTGTATTGAAATATTTTACGCGAAATCCGAGATTGACGCAGGCGACGCCGTGGGAGACCGCTAGTTTGCATTTGCGACATTATTGAGTTATCATCGTTCCGTGGTAGCGTATTTTTCCCCACTGTGGCTGAGTCTTCTGGACTGGCATTGAGAAATTCAACCCTTCACCTTGTTCCTCACCACCTTCCATCTGCCACCTTAGGTCTCATGGTGCAGATTTCCTGTAATTATTGAAATATTTATTTATTACATATTCATAATGTAGGTTAGGGGTATAGGGCCTCAGGGTAAGTCCCTGAGGCCCTTTACCTAAAAACTCCTAGAAACTTAGGGACCTAGAAACTCTTGGGCTTGTAGAGTTTGAATAGGAAACTCAAATTCTCCTATAGTATTATTTTCATGTTACCACACTTACATTCACTAACATAACTACACTTTACTAGGTACGGACACCAGCACGTCAAGGTAAACACTGCGGTATCTTAAGCATTTGTAATAAGGGCTAGTTTGCAACAAAAGTCGGTAACCTGATGTGCTGGCGACTGTACATAACTAGTCGGCGGCTGCACAATTTTCTTTTCTTTACTACGTTTTGTGTTACTCGTCTGATTCCGGTCTATTCAGATTGTAAACTCATCTTTCAGAGTATTTAGGATTCAGGCTTTATCTTTTCGTTACAAAATACCAGTGTAATAAAATATATGTAAAGCGAACTTTGACACCTGACCATTTTATGTTGTCATTATGTAGTAGGTATAGTGGACTTTTTTCTGTTTTTAGGCATCTTTGAGTTTTTATTTTATAACTAGTGGTCCTCCGCAACTTCGTCCGCTCGTTTTGAGTTTGCTTTCTCCCTTTTCGTTGCAGCGTGATGTTTTAAGGGGGTTTCGGAGCCGAATGGAAAAAAACGGAACCCTTATAGTTTCGTCAAGTCTGTCTGAGCGTCCGTATGTCACAACCACTTAATTCTGAAACTATTCGTATTATACAGTTGAAACTTAGTAGGTTAAATAAAATATCCTTTAAATAAAATATCCTTTGGACATTCCCACACATCGCCATCTAGCCCCAAAGTAAGCTACTCAAAGCTTGTGTTATGGGTGCCAGACAACGGATATAATACTTAAATACTTTTTTTTGTAAATACATACATGATATTCATAGAAAACACCCAGACCAATACAAACAGACATGTTCATGCACACAAATGTTTGTATTGTGCGGGGATCGAACCCGCACCCGCTGCGTAGTAGGCGATTTCTCGACCACTACACCAGACGGGTCGTCAGGTTGATATAATATATCCTTATGTGTACCACTTTTTGAGCGAAATAAAGAATTTAAATTCGAATTTGAATCCTGTAAGAAAATAAAAAATAATGATATTTAGGGAGGGGTGCCCACATGAAACATACATGAAACTAAAACCTATAAAAAATCTCAAACATAGGTTTGCCTACACACATAGGTGTGTAAGCTGTCTATGGATAGGTCTTGAAAATTGTTTTGAGTGAAATTGAACTAGTAGTTTTTAAGATAGAACACATTTTCAATAACCGCAAACATAACTTTGTTATTCATTCAAATACTATGAAAAACAAAGTTATATTTGCTGCCAACAAAATATTGAGGTATTTTGGCTAAGTGGAAGTAAGTGGATCTCTTATTCAGTTAAAGTTGGCACGGAACCCTTACGGGTTTCACCGGCCAAGTACGAGTCAGGATCGCACTTGACCGATTTGTTTAGCCTAAAGACTGTCTCGACAAATAAGTTATCCAACACCAAAAAAAATTGAAATCATCGCTTACCAATCGCACGATTAGCGTCTTCAAATTAACAAACAAACTCTTCAGCTTTATAATATTAGTGTAGATTTACTAGAGATCTCAGTCATCTTTATTTCCCCTATGTTATTTAGGGCGGCGACGGACCTAACAAAGAAAAAAATATGAAAATCGGTCCACCCGTTCTCAAGTTATAAGTGGTGTGGTAACTAACACGATTGTCTTTTATGTATATTAATAAAGGTTAAATGCAATAATTTATGAAGACTGCTAATAAGCAGTCTTAGGTAATAGGTAATAACCTATCTTGATTTGAGTTCGAAAATTAAAGAGCACATTAACTTTTTTAGGAAATACTCGTAAATGCTTATAATAGGTACCTACTTGTCATTTATCAAACAAGGAGATAATATTCGTCATTGTTTTCTTCAGTACACAAAAGGGACGTTAAAACAATTTTCTTTGAATCAATCACAAACACATCACATCAACCAGTATTACTCTTACAATAAACCACGATTGCACTCACGATTATTGTGGTTCCTGATTTCCCTTCTGAGGTTAGCTCAACACAAACACCTCTAGCTTGTTCCATCTAATATTATAGAATAGAGGTGAGAAAGACATAGTTGCACTGTTACAATAAATAGTTATTTTTAGAACCGTGTAAAAATAGCAGTGAGTCATTTAATATCTGCATTGAGTGCATGGCCTAAAGAGTTAGTCAAGCTTATCAAATGTGAAGTGGCTAGCGTTACTGATTAAGTACTAAACCAGCAGACGCAGGTTCGATTTCCGCAAGGGACAAATGTTTGTGTGATAAACACTAACATTTGTACCTAGGTCATGGATATTTATATGTATTTTTCAAAGTATTTAAGAAGACGCGTACTCATAATCGTTGTGTAAGAAAATTATTAGGCATCTACTTCGAAACCAGATAATTGATGTGTTGTCTGGTGCATGATTTATTCATATTTACTATCAAATTCAATAAATTATCCTCATTATTGGTACTTGTGAATGGTATAATTCTCAATTGATGGTGTTGATGATGTTATGTAAAAATCTCTACAAATCTGACCATTGGCTTTCATTTAATTTGGTATGATTTCAAGGATTATTTTCCGACTCTTGTATTACAAATTCGGAACTGGTTTATTTTGTAAACTCTGTCTTTCACATTCCCATCTCTATTTCAACACCATTTCCATTAGCAGATGAAACTAATAGTTATCACGATTGGGGTAAGTTTTTATCGACTGTAAAAAGCACGGAAGTTTTGCGTTCTGATAGAATATTATTCACATTCATATCCTAAGTCTAGTACTTTTTAATGCATATCTTAAAATTATTGGATAAAAACATTCATTATTAAATTGGTATATTAGTATTTGATTGATAAACCTAAAAATAGGCTGTGACAAAAGTTTTTTCAAGAACAGTTACCTTCTTACTGACTTCAAAAAACGAGGTAATTAATTTAATATGTATGTACGTAATACCGTTAGAATTGTAGAAAAAATAAATGAAATTTGAGTATGTTGATCTAGGAAAACTGAGAAAATTTCGTACGTGTGTGTATGTTCACTTTTTTTTACATTTTCTTTCGAATTGTAATTTTGAAGGTTTTGGTTTGCTCAAAATGTAATATAATATTAGTCTGAGGAAACTTAATTGGTTTTGGTGTTATCTTTAAGTGTTATTTATATTCATTTCATAATAACTGTATGTTTTCCTAAAAATGATAAAAATAAAATAAAAATGTATGTCAGACATACATACACATATGCCTGTCTATTGGTCTTTTACAGGCTTTATTTTGGGAAGTGTGCGCAAGATCTCCATGACTCATTCCTTTACCCCCCTTTTACCACCGCACGTCACGTACCGTGTAAATATTCCACTGCTGCACAGCCAAAAATTGGAACTCTCTGCCCGCATCAGTATTTCCAAAGAAATATAACTCGAAGACTTTCAAATTTAGAGTGAACACTGAACAGGCTTCTTTTAGGTGAGCTCGCTCCATCGTCGACTATATCTAAGCCCAATAAGGTCTAGGCTAGAGTCAAGAGCAAACCCATCTCGATTATAATTAAAAATATAATATTCTTTTATTGATAATATTCGTTTACATTGACTGGAAATAGAACTGCCTGGAACTTGAACATATAAAGCAGGATCGCAATACACCCCCTGTAACAATAAAATCTTGGACTCAATTGTAACTAAATCTGAGGAAATATTGTATTTGTATGAAACCATTTTAAAAAAATGTTATTATTTAACGTTGACTGTACACGTTCCGCATGAGTATCGTTAACGGAACCCTTTTCTATAACGCGAGTTTTGATTCGCTTACAGTCGTTGACTTGAGTTTTCAATATCAGGAGAAAGCTTGAGCGAAAGTCTGATTCTGAGTAAGTGCAAATAACGGAATTGACATTTTAGATTTTCTAACTGCGTTCTTTGAGTAGTGCTGTTATATTTTAAACGTGAAGTAACATGAAATTGCCTAGATATAACAATTGACTAAGATCTTATGATTTAGGGTACGGTCGAAATTTCTCGCATCTAACCAAATTTGGACAAAAATCGCTTGCAAACACGACACAAATTTACGTCACGACTACATTACAAGCAATCGATTTTGACCATTTTTGGTGGTTGGGTACAGTTACGTAGTACTATTATATTTTCTGTGCTAGAGTGTACGGTAAAGGCTTTAATAATAACAGCTCTATCCTGATTTTCATTACTAAATTAAAATTTAAATATCACATTTTAGGTTTTGTTTATGGAATTTCTTCCTAAAGCTTTTCCAAAAGTTAGATGAATATGAAAACAAAAGTAAATATTCAGATTCTCAGCATACGCAGAATAGTTCCTCCGTCGCATGCAGCTCATATATTTTGTTTGCAGTCGAGAATATAGACTGTGTATTTATACTATTATTCAGTGAAGTCTATGTTAGGCTACATCCAAGCATACCAGAAACTTAAGGGGCTACCCGGACTTGTAACGCGCACACTAGCGCCACATTAGTAGAAAAATCATAACTCGTTAAATAAAAGACCAAACAAAAATCTGGTAGACACGATGGTAGTACAGGTTCTATAGTTTATTAGTTACGTTTTGATTGTTTCTTAAATACGTTTTAATTGTTTCTAAAGTAATTTACTGTAGTTAGAGTTATGAAAACTGCTAAAATGGCCACTTTTGGCAATTTTTCTAACTGTAACTGCAGATAACTCTGTTTTATTGAGCATAAACATTGTATCTAAACCACATAACCAGAGCTACAATCATGTCTACCAGATTTTTGATTGGTCTTTTATTTAACGAGTTATGATTTTTCTAGTAAAGTGGCGCTAGTGTGCGCGTTATAAATCCGGGTAGTGCCTTAAGCTCTGGCAACGGCTAACAATGAGTTTAGGAGCTCACGTCTTTCTAGCAACATTGCAATATATGTGGCTTTATAATAATTATTTGAGGTTGTGATCATTCGCTAGATCGTTTAACATCCCATATCTGTCAATTACATTCTTATAGTGGATTCTCACAGCACGGTCGGTGGCTTGACAGTCCAACGACTTGTCAGATACTATATAGATTGATATATTGCGTATTTAGTATTTAGCGTATATAGTCATCATGGTATTAAACTTAATTTTTTTAACTATTGGGTTAAAAAAGAATTGCGAGAATTGGGGCCGAATAATTCAAATACATAGACTTATATGTATTATACAAGACACGCTGTTCAGAACAAATTTTGTGCCACATTTTTTAAAATGAATGAAGTGTGAAATGTTGCCATTGAATATTTTTTGTTTCTCCTGTATGATGCAAATTATTTTCATGATCCATAGGACAAACAATTTGTAAGGTGGTATAGCAAATTCATTTAATACATCATGATATTTTAAAACGTTTTCAAGCTTTCAAAAGCAAAACTAATCACCTAGAAAACAAACAAATCGCACAAAAAATTCTCATTCATCATGATAATTGCTATTACAACAAAACGCTGAGCTGTGCTGTGTTCAAGGCAGCGAAGAGTAATCGAACAGATATTATGACCCTTGCTGTTTTTAATTTTTTTACCAATGAATATACGGACGCTTTATCACATATTAAGTTTTTTTATTTTATTTTGGCTTTTGACATGATGGACGTTTTGACATGGTAGTTTCTAGCAACAGACTACACGCGGATGCTCCGATTAACCTAAACTCACTGCAGAACAAAATTTGTTCTAAGCAGCGTGTCTAGTGTAATAACGAGATCGTTGTTCAAATATGGAACGTCATCTCGTAAGATTTATTGAGCAGAACCAGAACTTTTAAGGACATTGTGAAACAGGCCGTTAGTCGGATGTAGATTGATGTAATATACCTTCACGCTATTCCGCAACTTTCAATTGCCTCGGTGGTCCAGCAGTATATATATATATATAGTGTATGTTGGTATATGTATGTATTATTAATGTATTTATTTTATTGCTTATGTTATGTATGTGTAATATTATGTAAGTATTAATTGTATTTAATTGGGACTTTTTTTTTGTATATAATTAATTTCGTTTCTTTGTCGCACCGCCCACAATCATTTCTGCTTAGCCCAAAGGCATGACTGGTAGAGAACGCCATATGGCGTTAAGTCCACCTTTTGTACAAAATTTTATTATTGTGCAATAAAGTATAAATAAATAAATAAATAAATGAGCGGTCCCGGGTTTCTCGGGTCGGGCTAAAAATATATACCTGGATTTATCTGTTCAAAATTCCGGGTAGCCCAGGGTTCAGATGGATAGATGGATTGGCGGTGTTTCAACCCCGTGCCACGGAAAGCACGTAAAGCCGTTGGTTCTGCGCCTGATCCTTCTCTGGTCGTGTCAAATAGCTCTTCCATCAGGCTATGAGATTGAAAAGAATAGAGAATGCACCTGTGTTTGCGTTGCGTATACACTTGTGCACTATAATATGTCCCGCGCAGTCGATTAGTCGTTATCACTACACACCGTAGTCGGAATCGGCTAGAGAGACTATTATTACAGCCGTTTCGAAGATTTCAAAAGCAATGCTAAAAATATTTTTGGCTTTTAAATATAAATAAAGAAGTTCCCTTAATAAAATTTTGAATCAAATAACAATTTATTCATATAATAATCAAGATTAAATATAACGAACGATATTTCTTCAGTTTTGCTGTAATGGATGCAAAACTAAATATAAAAAAAAAAACGTATGTACGGAAAGATAGCAAGTCAAGCAATGCGGTTGCGATTAGTTTTTTATAGCAGCCAGCAGTATATAACCTGATACTGCTGACTGCTGGCGATACATATACAGGTCCTCTAACAGGTGGTAGTGCGTTATACCATACGGGGATTGTGTATGTCACTATTACGATATACATTATCTTAGGTTAGATAAATGGATACACAGAATAATAATAGTTACATAGATAATATTAGATGCTATTTACGTAGACAAACGAAAAGTAAATGAGCAAAGTCAAAGCAAAAATAAGTACGATCCTTTAACAAGACAGGCGTGACTGGCTTTCTGCTGATTGATGTAGTGGCCTTACTAAGTTTTTGTTTACTTGTGATGGTGTTTCCGTGATGATTTCCGATCCTAGTTCGCCCCACACATTTACTTCGACTAACAACATGAACACCTCTGGTGAAATTTATAGTTTCATTTGTAAATCAATAAATGCCGCAATAAAGTCAGCGGGCTCTGATAATAGTGTAGTAAAAATTAAACATAGTGAATTCAACCGATGCAAAATACCATGGATTGTTAAAAATGTTACCCGCCTATGTGAAAAACGAGACCAACTATTTAGATCATGGAAAAAAAGCGCAAATAATCCTGCATTAAGACTAGAGTACAATAAAATTAGAAACAAAGTGCATAAAGTTTTAGAAAATTAAAGAAATTCCTACTACATGAATGAAATAAAAAGTAATTTTACAAATGTTAAAAAAATGTATCAACTAGTAAATCGAATGTTAGGACGAATGACATTATCAATTGATGAAATAATAATTAAAGCGTTTGATGCCCAAGGTCTCAATACTAAACATATTGCAGATAACTTTGCACGTGAATTTGATAACACGGTTAAAAATATTATCCCTAATTGTGATGTGTCGCTGGTGAAGCCAAGCGTTCATTCTGAAACACAGATTGATTGTAGCCTTTATTTTCAAAAGGCCATGCCTGACAAGGTTACTAAAATTATTCAAAAACTTAATACTAATAAGGCGCCAAGACTAGATAGTATTAAAGCATCAGATATTAAGGCAGCAGGTCCTGATATATCTATAGCTATTGCCAACCTTATCAATTGTAGTATTAAGACAGGTTTATACCCTGATGAACTAAAGGAAGGTTGTGTCAGACCTATTTATAAAAAGGAAAAAGAGACGTATACTCCAACTACCGACCCATCACATTGCTCCCTACAATAGATAAAATAGTTGAAAAATATGTTTGCGAGCAAATTCATACCTTCTATTCGCAGCATAATGTTATCTCTCAAAATCAGTATGGGTTTCAGGCTGGTAAGGGAACTATGGACCTTTTGGCAAGATTCACGGATGTGGTTAATGAGGAACTGAACAAAAAACATTTTGTTTTAGCGCTGTTTATCGATTTCTCACGTGTTTTCGATACATTACAACATTCACAAATAGTTAAAAAGTTGAACGATTGCGGCGTTCGTGGACCATTACTTGCATGGTGTGAAAATTACCTTAATAACCGGAAGTTCTCTGTTAAAGTTGGAAACTCATTGAGTTCATCTGTGGATGCCACGGTGGGCACCGCGCAGGGTTCTGTGCTAGGGCCATTGCATTTTGTTACATATGTTAATGATATGAGTAAATGTCTAAATAATTGCATGTGTTATCAATTTGCAGACGATACATGTTTAATTGTTGCGAACAAAGACCCACAAACAGCTTGTGATCTATTACAGTCCGATTTAAACTCATTGCTGCGCTGGTGCCATGATGCTGGCCTGGTATTTAACTGTGACAAAACAAAACTCATGGTTATTAAATCTCCTTATGTGAGACATGTCCCAGTTAAACATCTAGTGGCCCATGATCACGATTGCCTTCATACAACTAACACCTCGTGTTGCTGCCCACCTATAGAAATAGTTAAACACATTAGATATCTTGGTTCGTATGTCATCACTGGTAACACACACTTCGGATCCGTATGTCATCACTGGTAACACACACTGATTGAAGACTTTCGTCTTCAGACACTGAGGTAATTGAGACGAGAAGACGCTCATGCGCAGTTTCCCGAACGCTGCCCAGCCGAGTTGGATTCGTCGATTGACCTCTTTCTCAAAGTTGGACCTACCCAATTGGATCACTTGTCCCAGGTAGACGTACTCGGCGACAACTTCAAGAATTGAGTTCCCAATGGATACTGGAGTGGGTACAACAAGGGAACTCGACATAATTTTCGTCTTCT
The DNA here is from genome assembly GCA_963924145.1 of Pyrausta purpuralis. Taxonomy (NCBI): domain Eukaryota; kingdom Metazoa; phylum Arthropoda; class Insecta; order Lepidoptera; family Crambidae; genus Pyrausta; species Pyrausta purpuralis. The sequence goes on from OZ001660.1 coordinate 17,561,048, forward strand.
CCATGTTCATTTTAAGACCCACTTGTTGGGAGACTCGGTCAAGGTCTTCGAGCATAGTGCCAAGATCGTCCAGCGTCTTTGCCACAACGACTATATCATCGGCAAATCGGAGGTGTGTTATGTATTCGCCATTGACGGAGATGCCGAATCCTTCCCATTCCAGGAGCTTAAAGGCGTCTTCCAATGTCGCTGTAAACAGTTTCGGAGATATAACATCGCCCTGTCTTACACCTCTTCGCAATGGAATCGCCCTCGTATTCTGTTCCTGTACTCGGACCGACATAGTGGCTGTAATATCAAATGAAACACGCGTAGTTGGTTAGCAACTGATTTATATTTCTATTTCCGAAGGTACATGTTACGAGAGTATTCAGGGATACCCACAACATCTTTCCCCATAAAAAAAAACTTAGAAAATCTTAAGTCTAGACTTAAATTATTTTATATTAAATTCTTAGCCTTACTACGAGTTATTGGTGGAGTATATTCCTCCGATAAACTTGCATCTGTTTGATCGAAAAGAGACTCTGTTGGAAAATACTCCTCATCAGAACTATTACAAACTTTAGTTTCATCTAAATCATTAGTTTTAATTAAATGACGGCGGTTACGACGATAAACGAGACCTTTTTTATTTTTTACAATATAAGATCTCGGTGTTGCGGCTTTTGCTAAAACCTTACCTCTCATTCTAATATTGTTCCTTTCTAACATAATAACATCATCGCCTACATTTAATTTTGAAAGTGGCCTGCTGGACTTATCATAGTGAAGCTTACTTTGAATTTGTTTTTCTAACAATACTGCATGTTGATTTTCATTATTTTGAAAAACCAACAAGTCTGGGTGAACAGGTAATTGACAGTTTAAACGTCGACCCATTAATAACTGTGCTGGAGAATTTAAATTATCGCGCGGTGTGTTCCGATAACTCAGCAAGCCGAGGTAGAAGTCAGTTCCACTATCAATAGATTTTTTAAGACAATTCTTGATTGTTTGCACTGCCCTTTCACTCTTGCCGTTCGACTGAGCATAATTCGGCGACGACGTCACGTGATTAAAGCCCCATTTCTCAGAAAACTGTCTAAATTCGTTAGATGAGTATTGAGGGCCGTTATCACTTATCAGTGAATCTGGAATCCCATAACGTGCAAAATTTTCTTTTAAAATTTGAATTACACTGTTGGAAGAAGTGTCTCTTAAAAGCCCTACCTCAATGAAATTTGAGAAATAGTCTACTATAATTAAGTATGATTTTTTTCTGTATTCAAATATATCTGTTCCTACCTTATTCCATGGCAATGCTGGTATAGGGATAGAAATCATCGGCTCCTTACTAGGTCTTCTTAAATTCTCCTGGCAAGTTTTACAATTTTTTACAAATCGATCTATATCTTTTGTAATGCCTGGCCAAAACAAAACCTCACGTGCGCGCCTCTTACAACGATCCATTCCTAAATGACCTTGATGTATGATTTTTAACATTTCATTTCTCATGGATGCCGGTATCAAAATTTGCCTGTTTTTAAAAATTATTCCATTAACACAGTACAGTTCATGTCTTATGGACCAATAATATTTTAAACTATTACACACATCAACCTGATACTGAGGCCATCCTTTTTCAATATACAAAATTATTTTTTTTAAATTTTCGTCTTGTTGAGTTTCTATATAAACTTGATTCAATTTATTGCTAGACACAGGTAAGTTACTTATTAACATATTTATTTGGCACTGAATATGACTACTAATACTATCATCATATAAGTCCGGAAGCGGCGCACGTGATAAAGTATCTGGTAAAAACATTAGTTTACCTGGCTTATAGTGAACTATTAGATCAAAACCTTGTAGTCCCATAATCATTCGTTGCAAGCGTGCTGGTATCGAATTCAGAGGTTTTTTAAAAATGCTTTCAAGCGGTTTGTGATCCGTTTCAATAAATACTCCCTTCTTACCATATATGTATTGGTGGAATTTTTCACATGCAAAAACGATCGCCAACATTTCTTTCTCAATTTGAGCATATCGTTGTTGCGTGTCCGTAAGTGTGCGTGACGCGTATTCTACCGGGCGCCCGTCTTGCAGCAGCACGGCGCCGAGTGCCACGCTGCTCGCGTCAACTGATAACACGACGGGCCGTGTGACGTCATACAAAGCTAGTACAGGGGTGTCACAAATACTATCTTTTAAAATTTCGAATGCCGCTTGATGATTGGTGTCCCAAGTCCAAGCATTATCTTTTTTTAAAAGCCTAGTTAACAAATAAATTTTATCCGAATATTGCGGTATGAACTTGGATAGATAATTCACGGCTCCCAGAAACCGTTGCAAAGACTTGCGGTCCGTTGGGGCTGACATATTTTTAATTGCTTTTACTTTTTCTACATCTGGTTTCATGCCGTCTTTGTTAAAAATGTGACCTAGATATGTAACCTCCTCGACACAAATTCTGCATTTGTCTTTGTTGAATTTAAAATTTATTTCCCGCGCCCTATTCAATAATGCCTTTAAACGACTATCATGCTCAACTTTTGTGCGGCCCCAGCAGATTATATCGTCAATGAATGATTCAACTCCCTGCAGCAGTAATTGCTTAACTTTCCCATGAAATACTTCTGAAGCACAGTTAAAACCGTAAGGTAATCTCAAATATTGATATCGTCCAAATGGCGTACCAAATGTGCATAAATCTGCACTCTCGTTATCCAATTTTACTGCCCAAAACCCAGAATTGGCGTCTAAAACTGAAAAATATTTAGCTCCATTTAGCTTGATAGCTAATTCATTAATAGTTGGTAACTGAAAGTGAGCACGCTGTATAGCAACATTTAATGGTCTCGGATCCAAACATATACGTAATGTTCCATTCTTTTTTGATGCAATTACTAATGAATTTACTAGGTTGTGTCACTTTTCTAATAACTCCTAATTTTATCATCCTATTCAATTCATCCTGCAATTTATCTCTCAACCCTAACGGCACTTTTCGCGTTGCACATACGACCGGTTTAATAGATTTATCCACAACTATATGGTACTCGCCCGGAAGGCAACCTAGTCCCTCAAATAAGTCTGCATTGTCCGCTAAGATATTGTTTGTCATGCTTATTTCATGAACGCGCTGTACCAACCCTAATTCCAAACAAGCCTGTCGACCCAACACACTTTGACAACTTATATTAGCAACAGCAAACTTGATTGTAAACATTTTGTTTTTATACCACCATTTTAAACTACAAATACCCTTCAAGGGAATTATGTTTCCACTGTATGATTGCAATTTGATGTTATTTCTACCGATTATAAGATTCGAATCATAACCTAGTTCGGAAAAACGTTCATAAGATAATACACTAATGTCCGCCCCCGTGTCCAATTTAAACTTTTCACTACCGCATTCTCCTTCCAACACTTCATACCATTCCTCGGCTGAAGTACTGGTACTCGAAACCTCCGAAAGCATAGAAATATAAAATGACTCACAATCATCCTCTTGCGATAAATCCTCTCGTCCGACGCCGATTTCAAACACATTTTTTACACTTTTTCTCATTTTACACATACGAGCGAAATGACCATGGTTTTCACACACATAACACTGAACAGCAACCGCAGGACATGACCCTGGATCTACACACTGGCCACCGCATCTGTAGCATTGGCCGCCGGAGCCTTTATCAGCCGCATTCCTTGGCGCTGAGCCCGCGCCGGGTCGAGGTCGCGAGCGGCCGCGCGCACCGGCGCCGGCCCACCAGCCGCGGCCGCCGCGGCCGCCCCGGGCTCCGCCGCGCGCCTGCACCCTTACCGCGTCGATGCTCGCGTACCCCTGGCTCGTAGCACCGCCACCACGCGCTTCCAGTACTCGATTACTGTCCGCTGATACCTCGTCTGCCTGACATATTTTTATAGCTTTTTCGAGTGTTAAGTCGTCATTTCTTAGTAGACGATCCCTGACAACAGCATTTTGTATGCCACAAACAATACGATCTCTGATGAGGTCCTCTTCAATTGTTTGAAAATTACAGTTCTTACTCAGCAACTTCAGAGCTGTCACGTACTGATTTATCGACTCACCCGCTTCTTGACGACGAGTGAAAAAATTATACCTCGCTAAGGTTACATTTGGTTTCACTCCAAAGTATTCATCGAACTTCTTTATTACCACTTTGACGTCATCACGTTCGTTTTCATCTTTAAATGTAAACGTTTGATAAACGTCGAAGCCTTCCGACCCAATCAAATTAATGAGTAGACTGGCTTGAACACTCGAATCTTCCTTATGCACCCCAGATGCTTTTAAAAACAGGTTAAATTGCGTCTTCCAACGCTTCCACGCGTCAGCCCTGCTGACGGAGCTGCCATCCAAAATTAAATCTGACGGAGGTCTTGCGTGTTCCATATTTGTACAGCACTGTTATTACTTTTTTTAATAGTTTATTACAAGTATTTTTGTATATTTGCACCGAATAATCACTTTAACCGCTGCCACCATGTAATATCAAATGAAACACGCGTAGTTGGTTAGCAACTGATTTATATTTCTATTTCCGAAGGTACATGTTACGAGAGTATTCAGGGATACCCACAACAGTGGCGTTGTTATATAGACACTTTAACACCTCTTTATACCTATAGTCTATGTGACACCGCTGAAGAGACCGAAGCACCGCCCAAGTTTCGATCTAATCAAAGGCCTTCTCATAGTCCACAAAAGCTAAACATAGAGGCATATTATACTCCTCGGACTTCTGTATAATTTGCCTTAGCGTATGAATGTGGTCTATGGTACTGTAGCTTTTTCGGAATCCGGCTTGTTCGGGAGGCTGGAAGTCATCAAACCTACGTGCGAGACGATTCGTGATGACCCTTGAGAACAGCTTGTAGACAGGGTTTAAGAGTGAGATGGGTCTATAGTTCTTCAATAAGGTTTTGTCTCCTTTTTTGAAAAACAACACCACCACACTCCTGGTCCATGCCTCTAGCAGAACGGAATTAAAAAGTCTCTGAAGGACTTTAAGTACCGGTGTTCCACCCGCTTTCAGGAGCTCTGCTGTGATTCCGTCCTCGCCAGGTGCCTTATTGTTTTTAAGCTGTTTCAGGGCCATCCTAATCTCGTAGAGGCTGATGTCCGGGATGTCTTCAGTGTAGTGTCGGGTCAGGATAGCTCGTGGGTCTCCGGTCGAGCTATCAACGGGTTTGTCTACTGAGGTGTACAACTGCCCATAGAACCTTTCGATCTCTCTCAAAACCTCTGCTTTTGTCGACGCTACACTGCCGTCCTCCATCTTAAGCTTCTTCAAAAGGCTCTGCCCAATAGACATGTCCCTTGCAAACACTTTGGAGCCTTGGTTCCGCTCTATTGTTTCTTTAACACTATTCGTGTTGAAGAAACGAATGTCATGTCGCAGAGACTTCAATATTCGTCTATTAAGCTGCCTGTAGGTTTGAGCATTAACGGAGGTCTGCAGTGCCATAGATCGACGTTCTGCCATAAGGTCGAGAGTGTGGACCGAGAGTTTTTGAGGTCTATTTTTGAACAGTTTCCACAAACCCGTCGTTTATTTCGTCCACTGATACGCAATTCTCTAGGCAATCAAAGCGGTTTGACAACTCGAGTTGAAAGCTCTCGGAATTTTGGATATGGGCACGAGTAGGTCGGAGCGTGGACTTCATCAAGCGGGACCTTTCCAATTTGACATTTATATTCAATATACCTCGGATCATACGGTGATCACTACCGGTTTTTACCCTGTTGATCACGGAGACATCATTGAATAACCGTCTCTTGGTGGTCATGATGAAGTCTTTCTCATTTCTCGTCTTGCCATCCGGACTCAGCCAGGTCCATTTCCTTTGAGGCGGCGCCTGGAAGAAAGAGTTCATCGCAAAGAGTCCCTTCTTCTCCAGAAAGTCGGCCATCCTATTTCCCCTGGCGTTCCTTTGACCATATCCAAAAGGTCCCACTTTCAACTCACCCTCGCCTCGCTTACCGAGTTTTGCGTTGAAGTCCCCCATAACAACAGTGAAATATGTTTTGGAAGTGTGTATGGCTCTTCTTACGTCCTCATACATTTCCTCCACCTCTTCATCCGGGTGGTTCGAGGTCGGTGCATATACCTGTATGACCTTCAGCGAATACCTTTCGGTTATTCTGAGTATAAGGTATATCACCCTGTTCGACACACTCTCGATGGTTACGATGTGGTTTACGAGGGACCTGTGGACAAGAAACCCAACACCACCTTGGGACTTTTGGTCACCCTCCCGGTAGAAGAGCAGGTTGCAAGACTTCAGAGTTATCGTGTCCTCGCCCTCTCTACGGACTTCTGATAAACCCACTATGTCCCAGTGTAACCTGCTCAATTCTTCCTTCAGCTCGAGCAACTTCTCGTCTGTCCTCAGTGTGCACGCGTTATAAGTTACCAGGGCCAGTTGTCGTTGGGGGTGGTAGCGAGATCGCCTCCGGGGATTCTTAGCACCCCTGCCCCGCCGTTACCGTGACCGCTACCGGAATCAGGAATAGCGGGGCTGCCGGAGACTGGGGGCCTGGTTTTTTTGTGTCCTAACATTTAGGGGGGTATTTGCCAGTACTCGCCACGCTTGGCAGGCGGGTTGGCGAGCGCAGAGGCGCAGTATCTTTTAAGTGTAACGCTGCTGCCCATCACAGCTCAACATTTTACTGCGCCTTTTGTTGGATGGTTATCCCGCCATCGGTCGGTCGCCAGAGCCTCGTCTGTTGAAACAGGACGCACCGCGTGAAGGTGAGGTTGGCTAGGAGCTTTGGGTCTTGGTTAAGCTCCCTTACGTCCCAATTTTCTAATAATAAAGATAAACCACCAATTTAAGTTTTTAAAGGAGATGTCCCATCCCAGGCCTGTACCATGTAGGTACGTAGTACCAAAAAATCGGTAAAAAATTGCTATTTCCAGTAAAAATACAATAAAAATGTTTAAGTCCGTAGTTTAGTGGCTCAAAAATAAAATCAAACACCTTATTTCTTTGTAAAGATTGCAAGTGTATTTTTTTTATTACTGGAATTTACATATCAGTAAGAAAAAACTGTCAATGTCAACTGTCATGATCAGTGCTGCCCTAGGTATTGATTTTCGTTCGTTCAGTTTGTTCGTTGCGTTTAAAGTGTTTTGAGTTCTTGCTTCTTTATAACAACCTCGCTTTCTTTTGGATTTGATAACTTTTTCTCCGTGACTTACTTGGCATTAATTGGACTGACCTACCTGCCCTATCTGTTGACCCGGCTTTTGACATCTCCTTTCCTAATTGATTCCAAAATTTATCCTCAAAGGGTTTCCTAAGTTATGCTTAAATTAATAGCTAAATTATCCCACTTTTCACTAAAGTTAAAGTAAATACAAGGAAAACCAACCTTGGATTTCAACGGAGGTTACTATTTCAAATCTTTGTTGCATCAAACTACAGACAACTCTGCAACGTTACCCCAGAATTTCACCGATATCGGTCCATCCTCAAAACAGCAGACAAGAAGCAGAACAATCCATCAGGAAAATCTGACTTCAAAATTAATCCAAATGAGGTCGAAGTAAGGTCACTGAGGTTACAAAATGATCACCAAATTGTGACTGTCACTTACAGACACATATCAAAAGCGAAACCTAGAAATAAAAGGAAGTTCTAGTTAACCACAATTTTTTTTTGGTGGGTATACTTTTCATCACCCTATTTATGAAATCTTTAATAAACCAATTATTAAATTAGTTTATTAAAGAATACCTGCAACAGCTGGCTCGCCATATAAATTTTGAATTGATTACTAAACATTTATGCTAATTATTCTATTTGAGACCTGAAATGATAAAAATTACAACTCTCAATACAATATGCCCAGATGTAGGTAGGCTACATTTTCTTTAGAAGGATTTCGAAAGGAGTTTCCCAAAGTACTTACCATTTTCCAGTCATTTATATTAAATCATTTTCGAAATTAATTCATCCAAATTGACATGTGGCGGCGTCAGGAATACTCGTAACTATCAAACTACAAAATAATTGGGGCGTGCCCCGTAATCAAAATTTTTACTTTTTTACATTTTAACACACGTTCCACTCCGACGCACGACCAACAGTCCGGAACCGGAAAAAACAGCAGCTGTCACACTTGACAAATGTCAGTGTCAGCATCCATCATATCTATGCCAAAATTTCACGCTATGGACTGGAGTCCTACATCCATTTAGCTTTTCGTTTCACGCGAACTCAGACACAAATATACAACGTTACAATATCATGATCTCTGTCAAATGTCTGATAGCAAAAACAGTTCGCGCTTATTTAGTTTGATGAATTTTGTGTTTGTTGGGAAACATCAGAATCTATTATACATAATAACAGGATTTGTAAAGGAAATGTGGGAAATATCTAAAATAGAGTAAATGGTGTTTCAAACTTATGTTTATTTAGGTGGTCAGTTAGTCTGTTAAACAGTTCATTCATGCAAATCAATTCAAAAGAGATTCAAAAGACTATTAAAATTCAAATGGGAGTTTCCACTATAACTTTACAGATATTAAATTCCCACGAATATTTGTGCCGGAAACTTTCTACTTAGATAGCGTCTGTTTTCTGCAAGCAAGTACAATAGCTTCCAGCATCTGTTTGGAGCAGCTACAATTTCAGAGCTGTTATTTTATTTATTTACTTTGTAGATTCGTGCACCATGTAACAGGAATTAACCACTATGATAATTATAATAATTTCATTCATTTTATACCAACCGAAATAATGTTTTCAAGCTACTTGAGTTCTTGACTAGTTTTGCACTTTATATTCTTTCGAAAGTAGTAGTCATGAAATCATATTTCATTTTCCCCATTTTAAAATAAATAATTTTTTAAGAATTTTGATAGAGTCAAATAGTAAAGAAAATTAATTAATTTAGTGCACCATTGCTTTTTATGTCGTACTTAAAGTAAAACTTCGTTTCACTAACGACAGGGCCTGCCCAGCCCAGTCATTCGAGGCCGAGACAAATAGCAAAAGTCATGAAAATCGGTCAACCCGTCTTGAGTTATAAGTTTTGTAACCAAGAGTCGATTTCACCAACGTCTGATTAATACTATCGAAGTTATCGTCGAATACAATACATAACGCCTGCATGAAAAACGTCACCTATTTATCAACAATCATTTATGTAAATCTCATTTTAAAACCGGTCGTTTTATACTTATGGATAAATTGTGGTATCTGACGTGGGTAAATTTGACTCTTACACAATTTCCTACTATGTATAAGGATAATGTAAACCCATAATTGCAAACCATACAGCTACAGAAAAAGGTCTATAATAATAAGGACTGCGATACACATGCCTCCAAAATGGACCAGTAGCTTGCATGCCAGTTACTGGCATGTGGTAGTTAAGCAATTTGCGTCCTTGCATCTCTATATTCATACTTTTGATATTCCCGCGCGCCAATTTTGGAACCCCACGCGTCTCCTCCCTGACATTGCATGCTAGTAAGCGTCTCCCTATCTTTGCCAGCTACAGTCATGTTTATTGAAACTTTTACTCAAATAAAACCTCTTCATAATACTCTTTAGTTACACGAGTATCATACATCCCCACAACACAGATAATAGTGTATTACTTAACAACAGCGTACTGTACTCACATCCAGCAATTTTTCTACTCAGGGAATCCTACAAAGTATTGAATGAGCTGAAAAGTCTAATATAATAGTGCACAGTGTGCACTGCACAGTGCGCCTGATTAGCACTAGTAGAGCTTCGGGTCACGTGGGTCCCTTTTGTGTCACAATTTCTATTAAATAAGCTTTCTTTAAGGAAAAATAGATCTTTCGTGTAAGGACCTAGTGTTGGGTTTTGATGTGTGGTTGTGTTTAGAACATATAGCGGTAAGTAAGATTAAATTTGTGATTAAGTTGATATTGGAAAAGCAATTTGAAATGTACACGTATTTTAATTCAAGTGATGAAAATGTATGAAAATTTCAAGCGTGTAAGTCTCGGTATGGTTTTACCTGTCCAACACCAGAGGGCACTCGAAAACGCTGCTATTCATATAGAGTGCAAACAGATCTTATTTAAATATATAATGTTTAAACAGTCATAATGATTTTGTTTGTTATACGCTCGAACAATAAAGTATATTCCCAAAATAAACTGAATTAAAAGTTAAGTAGTCAACTACCAGACAAATTATTTACTCCCAGTTACAAGGTGTTTTGGTCATCGGCAAGCGACTCAGGGGTGGTTGTACAAACGATACTGATGGCAATTTTTTAATGGGAAAAACGCACAAAATAAATTTATCATTGCAATACTTGCGAGCGAGTCAAAACTATCAACACCAGGTTGCCGCTACGTAGCTTACTAGCTACGGCGTAGTATTTCGTAGATACGCGCTAGCTACGCGCGATTTTCTTATAATGTTGTGAAGCGATTTTCTTTTATAAAACCTGCATATAGTAAAGTTAGCCTGTATCGTCCCACTGCTGGGCAAAGGCCTTACCTCAACAATGAGGTAGTTTGAGCCATACTCCACCTTAGTGCGGGTTGAAGGAGGGGTGTTTGCAAGGCAAGTGACTAACCCTGCTGTCAGATGTTATCAAGCTGCACATTACAAGGCCTTTGACTAGGCTTAACGACTTATATCAACCGATATAAGCCGGGACCAAGGCTTAACGTTCCTTCCGAAGTACGGAGATGCTCGTGATATAAGACACTTATATGGTCGGAATGGTCACCTATCCATCGCGCTGTAGGTTGCTTCACTTCGGTATCACTACCAAAGTGCTGCTACCACTGCGCTACAAGCACCTATATATAAACTTGCATATAATTCAAAGTTTTATTTTTGGAATAACCATACTCATCTTCTTGCATTAACGTCCTTATTTTTGTTAAAAAACTAAAACAAGACTTTTTTTTGTGTAATCTAAAAAAAAAGTAAAGCTTTGCATCTACTTAACCATACACGATAATTAAAAGACGTTACGGTAGAATGCACCTGCTTCTATGACTACCTATGAGGACAATCCACGAGCTTCTTCAGTAATTGTCTCTCTGTGCTGTTAGCAAAACTATAACAAAGGTATATTAAGCAGAGTGTATTAAAAGCACGATGCTAGAATTTTGAGCATTTGTTCAAAAACTGGTACTTAAAACATGGTGCTATTACATAATCATTAAAAAATGTATGTATCTTTATAAGCGGCCATTTTTAGGGTTTCATATCCGAATGGCAAAAAACGGAGCCCCTTATGTTTCGTCAAGTCTTTCTTTCCATGATGTCACAGACACTTTATTCTGTAACTATAAGTATTAAACTTAGTAGGTAGGTGTATCACAGGTATATCGTAATACCTATTGTAGTTTTAACCGAGCTCTCTCTTTTGCCCTTCTATCACTTCCTTCGCGCAGCCATCATTTTCTCTGTTTAGACTTATGGTTGACTGGTAGATAATGCTTTTAGCATTAAGTCCGCCATATAAACTTTTTGTTTATGCATGAAGTGTTTTTAATAAATACAATATAATAAATATATTTGGAAGATAGATGCATCCTTAGTGGTATAATGGACTTCCTATAGGGGGCCTCCTTTAACTTTTATACTAAGCAAGTGAAAATTCAGGAAATTGGCTAATACATATACTTTCAAAGAAAACAGAATGAAACGAGATCGAAACGGTAGTTTTTGAAATGTCTAAAGAGAAACAAAAACAAAGTCATGCATTTAAAAAAGTGTATTATTTTTGCTTGCCCAAGACATTTCAAGACATTTCCTTCAGAAAAACTAAAATACTTTTTATAGAACAAAACTGCGCAGCAAATAGCATATTTTTTGTCGTTCCACTTTGTATTCTAGTATTTTATGAATGGATCGTCCCCCAGACTCTTTTATTATTCGGACTGTGCCGTACTTCATTGTTTTTCCGTTAAATAAAAGTTTTTCACAAAAGTTGGCATTTTATTTTATAAAATGGTAAGTTACAGGCAGAGCTTTATACGAAACTAGCTGTGCCCGCGACTTCGTCCTAGTGGAATAGTTACTTTAGGTAGAGTTTTGAATTATTAAGGCTTTTGATTTTAAAAATAACATACGTTAATATTTGTATGAGTACGCAAGATATCAAGTATTTATAAGGTAACATTTTTAACAACTTTATATGTCATTTTATTTATAATTACTTGATCTACTTAATCCTTTTACATTTATAATACATATGAAGCATTAAGTAAGGATGGTTAAATAAAGATACTCGTAAGAAGTAAATTAAATAAATTTAATTAAACTTTGTGTCATAGTCATCAAAATAACTGTTTTGTTTAACTGAGTAACATAATAATGGGCCTGGTTTTGTTTACGGAACGACTATATCTAAAGTAACGTCTCTTTCTCTTTCTAATAAATTTAACAATTATATTTGCCAATAATTTAGTAGCGTCGATCTGAACAGTTGTTGGTTGGACAGTGCGACAAGGACCTTCTGGCTGATAGATGATATTTACAGAGAGCATTCAATCAGGGTAGCTATTGCAAAAATCTCCTTTGATTCAAGAGGTTCAGAAATCTATATTTTTTTTAACCCAACCATGGCGTAGTCAAAGAGTAGGATACTTAAATAAACTAGCGTAAGAATGATGGTACAGTTTAACACGTATATTTCATCGATTTAAAACGCAAAACAACTGTATAAAAACTATATAAATGTATGTTTAAGCAATTGAGATTAATGGTATTTAAAAATAATTAATATGTTTCTAAACAAAAGTGTAACAAACATGAAACACCAGGGACACATTACTAAAAATGGGAAAATCTCCCTCAAAAGATTGGAGAGATTTGGCTACACTAGATCTGATAACCGCATTTTCGAAGATGACAACGTTTGCCGACATTTAGGAAAACTTGTATACTAGTAACATATATATATATATATATAAATATATATATATATATATATATGTTACTAGTATATATATATATATATATATATATATATATATATATATATATATATATAAACGTGACGTATATATATATATATATATATATACGTCACGTTTTCATAAGAGACCACAAATTTCGCAGGGTCGGACTGACAGCACGCAAATTTTTGGTTTCTTATTTAATTTTTATCAATATTACTACAATTTAGAAATAACTTTTGAGTTTTGTTTTTAAGTTTTCTTGTGATAGTTTTTCGCATACAGCTGAAGGCAAACTATTAATTAGACGCGGTACCTGATAAGCGGCCGTCCGCTGGCCGTACACATTATTTGCAGTCGTCTGCCAGAGCCGGTTTTGTGCCATGGCGCGTGTGCGTATAGGATTGATGAAATTAAGGTGGGAAATCAGATACTAAGGGTCACTACTTGATTGTCCATGAACTACAGTAAACAACGCAAAAAAAAAATATTTCTATTACTAAATCACTGTAGTCTGTCTCTTTTCATTCATTCATTCAGAAGAGAAAGAAACCGTTCATTTTAAAACTTTGCACATACAGAATCAGGCTCTTTGTTATAATTGTTAGGCGTTCTGAATAAAAAGTGACTAACTAACTAACTTATTTTTCTTAGCGTTTCAATCATTTTATGAAATGCCAGTATATTCCTATCGACTAATACAAAATAAAGAATGAGTTAGAAACTGACGCAATAGAATCTACTCGAACAAAATGTAGTATTATTATCAGTAAAGTGTCCAAGTCAACCGATACTTAACACAATAGAGATATGGTACAAACTTGTAACCCGCAGGGAATTCCAAGAAATTCTTGAGTTAATATTTTAGCAATATCTCAGAGATATTTTTAGCATTGAAGGCCTTTGTTCGGGATATTCAACTTATAGGAAGTGTAAAAATACAGGGTGCCAATTCTCGTGGAGTTCGCATTCGAAAAAGATAACCGATTGCATTTTCAATTTTGCAGAAAATACAGTTTGACATTGGACTTTAACAATAATTAGAACCCTTAAACTAAATGTTACGGAAACGCCACTTTTAAGAAAAAGGATGTTAGCAAACTCACAATAATTTTAAATAACCTATTTAACGAATTTTTCAAACGATGGGTTTAGCAAAAGAACAAAAAAAACATCCCACTTTACTAGTATGAGAGCTACCCCAAAAAAAAATTGAAAAACACTTTGGCGGTGAGATTTCTAAATCAGAGTTGTTTGGCACCTCAGATCTCTGCGCTGAACTGTGGACAGAAGGACAGATGGACGTGGCGAAACTATAAGGGTTACTTTTTGGACTACGGAACCCTAAATAGAAAAAACATCATTCCAGCGCTAGTATTGTAGGTCTTCCGAATCCTTCCAAAACGCTCGGTAACCTTTTGTAGAAATGAAATGAAATGTACTTGCGTGGGAATAAAATATTTATTTATTTAAACTTTATTGCAATGTAAGTTGTACGATTGTCGGACTTAATGCATAATTCATTGACATTCTTTACCAATCAACCACCTGGTAAAGCAGAGAGTTTAGTTAGTGGCGAAATATTAATAATAAGTGAGAAGAGTGGTACAAAAAAGGAGTAAAATACATACTAATAATCTACAAATACACAATAGGATACATAAGCAAAAGACTAATAAACATACATTACTATTTTATTTAATGAGAGCGAAGTGCTTACCCAACTTAAAAATCTTAATATCACAAAAGGCCCCGGGCCTGACAGCATACCTCCAGTTTTTGTGCGTCTTTGTGCTTCAGTTTTAGCCAAACCTCTCACTATTGTTTTCAATAAATCTCTACGAGAAGGTATATTCCCAGACTTGTGGAAGATCGTTAAAGTTACACCTATACACAAAACAGGAGATAAAAGCGATGTGACAAATTACAGGCCAATTAGTGTTTTAAATTGTTTTGCAAAAATTTTTGAAAGCTTAATGTACACGCATCTATATAGGCACTTTAGCCATATACTTAGCCCAAAACAACATGGATTTGTGTCTGGCCGATCAACTAAATCTAATTTACTTATATACAGTAATTATCTGTGCAAAGCGTTCAATGACAAAACTCAAGTTGATGCTATTTATACCGATTTTGCCAAGGCATTCGATCGCGTGAACCATCACATTCTTTTGAAGAAACTTCAACATCTAGGTATTCACGGTGACCTACATCGGTGGTTTAGATCGTACTTAATGAACCGATCTCAGCTAGTCTCATTGTGTGGTTATAATTCATGTCCTGTCGTACCTACTTCTGGAGTACCACAAGGGTCAAATCTTGGACCTCTCTTGTTCCTTGTTTTTATTAACGACCTCCTTCAATCATTAACATGCGAGACGTTGGCGTACGCAGATGACATAAAAATATTTGCCAGAGTCAAAGATGTGAGTGATTGTTTGGAGTTACAAAGCAACGTTGACTTGATATACGAATGGTGTCTGACTAATGCAATGACACTGAATGTTAAAAAATGTCAATATATTACATTCACCAAAAATAAAAACGTCATAGACTTTCACTACAGCATTCAGGGCAGCAGATTTAAACGCGTCTTCACTGTCAGGGATCTAGGAGTCATATTCGATTCAACACTCTCTTTTCATCACCACATCGATACTATTACAAGTAGAGCCAATAAAATATTAGGATTTGTTAGGAGAAATTCAAAAGCTTTCAAGAAATATGAGTCCCAACTTATACTCTACGCAACTTTAGTCAGACCAATATTGGAGTACTGCTCATCAGTTTGGTCACCAATCTATTCGGTCCACATTGACAAAGTGGAATCCGTGCAAAAGCGGTTCCTTAGATTTCTGTCAAGGAAACAGGGCTTACGAAGATCACTTCCTACCTACGAAGATAGATTAGCAAGATTCGGTCTATCAACGCTACGAAAGAGGAGAATGATTAGCGATTTAACGTCACTGTATAAAATAGCTAACGGGAAAATGAGTAGTGAACTCCTAAGTTTACTTTGTTTTAGGGCCAATAAGTCAAGAACTCGAAACCCTAAGCTTTTCGATGTTCCGCTCGCGAATAACAATGTTTCTTTGAATAACCCTGTTTACAGAATGTGTCGGGAATTTAACAACTTGACGTCCAGCCTCGATCTGTTTAACCAGAGCTACTGGACTTTTAAAAAATGTATTCAACAACACATGAACTAACTTGTTTATTAAAATTACAGTTATCGTCTTTCACCTAGTTATAGTTTTATAATAATATTGTTATGTCGTGCATGGTTTTTCAGGTCACTCGACCGGCCATTTTCTTACTGTATGATCATTTCTAATTGTATTATTTTGGTTGTTTGATTGTTACTGTGCCTTTAGAAATAAAATAAAAATAAAATAAAATACATAGAATACATATACTTAATAAATACAAAATTATGAATGATAAAAAAAATACAAATAAAAGCAAATAGTTTTTAATTCTGAAGAGAGGTTAAGATAGTGGGTGCGGAGCAATGACATTCAAAAGGATAGACACGTTCTACACCAACATTAAAGCATTTTAAAGTGGCGCAAGAATTACTCTATATACGAACGTATAGTTGTGTATAACGACATTAAGCGCTAATAAAGACAAATGATGGGGCATGCCTGTTGATAGAAAGAGATAAATATATACCATTCGTTATGTACTGATTGCTACTGAGCGCTCATTGGCGCGAGCGCGTGACATCTCGCTCTTTAGCCTAATGTCAGCCATTGCTAAATTATGGTAAAACATAAATACGTGTTTTAAGTTTTAATACTTTTAAATGAAAAAACTATACTGAATGTAATGACACGTTTTTCTTGTCTCTAACAGTTGCAGTGTAATTGTTACTACTCCTTAACACACAGGAAGGCATTTTTACCAGCAAACGAGAAATAATTTAAGGCGTTGTCGGGACGTATAGCCACAAAGGGAAAGCGTGCCCAACTAAATGCACTCCGGGCAATTACCTGCCTTTCGTGTTGCCATTTTCGAGCGCATAGGTCGTATCTATATAATTTAAAAACATCTTAGGTGCGGAGAGACTTTTTATTTGTTGGGGGGAATTTGAAATCAAAATGAGTTATGATTATTAACATGGTTTTCTAAAAATCTCACAAATTTTGCGTCCAATAGCTAGTAGAATTCTAAGCATGCCAGCGTCACCAGCAGCCTGTATAAGAACCTGGAGCACATTTGGAAAAGTACCAAATGGGACATACAAAGTATCGCGATCGTTTAGAGCTGAAAAAAACAATCCTATTTTTAAGAAACTTATTCCATTTATTTACCACAAGCATTCATCCTAAATACAATAAATGAAATCTGCGAAAGCTGAATCCGCACTGAATGCCACTGAATGCTTAGGTAGGCTCATAGAAGTACTATCGGAAAGGGATAATAATTTTATGGGTAGGCTACATTAGACTTACAACTCTAAGCAGCACGCGGCGATTGTTTTTTCTCACATCTTCGACCTCTATACAGTTACGTCTGCTATATGATTAAAAAATTTGTTGCATTTTGTACTTAACTATCAACACTCTGGATTTATTGCAATGATACACTTATTTATAAGGTCAATCGGGATGATGGTTTTCACTTATCATCAGCTTGGAATCCAGTGATAACAAGGTGCGATACGCGTGTTATGCAGTCCACAAGAAACCCAGATACTGTTAGTGTGTTTTGCAGAGCTGACTAGAGCAAATATTGAAAGTGTGCGGGTAGAAGAACATAATTACATCGCGCACCATCAGACGACGCCAAGCTGTTTCAGTCACCCCGGGACCATGACTCTTGTAACCGAGTCGAAATCTCGGGAAGGTAAATACGATGTCTACCTTATAAAAAAGTGTATCGTTGCATTAAATCCCGCGCGTTGATAAATTAATCACGTCTGCTGGGCTTAAAACTTTTTATTTCGTTAATTTCATATGTCATTACTGCAACACATAGCGCATCAAAAATGGACAACCGCAATCATAACTTTGTTATTCATACAAATACTATGAAAAACAATGTTAGCAAATGTAACATTGTTTTTCAACCAAATATTGTTGTAGGTATTCGGGGCCCAAACCAAATTGCTTAGTGTTGCCAGTCCCCAGAACAAGTTGCTACATCTGTAGCGTGCTTATAACTGTGTTTCTTACTCGTCCCTTAAATTGATTGATGGTGACTGAGTACTTTTGTGCAAAACAGGAACATTTTAATAAATACTTGAGTTTCTTTACAAGAGTAAATAAACAATGAGGGTTCTATGTTACTGCGTTGCATATTTTTTGTAACAGAGTACGTAACAAAATGTTTTAATCAAATATTATGTCAATTCAGATATTCCATTTGTTATATTATGAACCCTTTAATAATAAACCATAAGAATGGACTAAAACAACAGCCATAGCAGATGTGACTAGTGGTGAGGTAAATTTATATTTTATTCAGTAGGTATTATTTAGATATATTACGAACAAATCAAAGAGTAGACAACAATTATACAGTGTGTGTCTCCGCCTAAAGAGCAATCAAGGTGGGGAAAGCAGATATAAAATAAAACAAAAAGACATACTTTTTTATTATTACTTCTATTGCTCAAAATAGCACAACGAGCGATGGAGAGGGCTATGCTCGGTGTTTCTCTAAGATATCGAATCAGAAACGAGGAGATACGTAGAATAACTAAGGTGGTAACGAACATATCCCTATGATAATTCATAGGGACTGATGTAAGTGGCAGTGGGCAGGGCACATAGATTGGAGACCTTTCGACCAACAGCGCAGTGTGTAAACGTCCACCGATAAGATGAACGGACGACCTTGTTTATCGCAGGATCATACTATGCAGACGCTTATGATCGGTCGCTGTAGAAAACCGTGGGGGAGGCTTATGTTCATCAGTGGACGTCCTTTGGCTGAAAATGATGATGATGATGATAACTTATATTGAACAATAAAATCATCATTAAAAACTGGGACGCTATGTGCAAAAAATGACAAAATTCGATTTCGAAAAAAGAAAATTTCGATGAAATAAAAATAATGATGATAGAACATTTTGAAAAAATAAGTATTATATTTTTGTTTAATTTTAGGTCCACTTTTACCTCCTATCTGGATTGCACTTTACCCAGGAACACATTGTATATCTGTTTGTTGTCACTAGTATGTTATATATAGGTCAGGCTTTATGAGTATACATATAATACCAGTTATTTTTACTTTAAGTTCATAAAAATTAACGTAACAAAATGTCTTTCAACAAACATTAATCAATTAGTTCTTTTTCAGATATTTCAATCAACGTTCAAATCATTCCTTTCGAAACACCATAAATATTGATGTTATTAAAGAGAAAATAATTTCCATAACAAAACGCTTCAAGTTTGGTTTTCTTCGCCTCAATAAATATTGGTCGACGGTAGACAGGCATTGATGTATTTATTGGTTGTTTTGCTTTGATTTATACCAGGAATCCGTCGTGCCTTGACTCGGAATTGGTGTTAATATTTCAAGTTATCTGTCACTTAAAAACATGTTATGAATACAAATAAATCAAAACACCTAGCTGCTTGTTACTACATAGTCTGATGTAGGTCACCGCCACCTACCCACGGCGGTTTTACTCACTAGCAACGACGTAAAAAATGTCTATGGAAAATTGCACAGCGCCTCTAGTGATCACTTGCAAAACTAAAATTTTTCATAAACTATTATTACATCGTCGCTAGCGAGTAAAACCGCTGTAAACTCATGGTAACGGTATAGAGCCAAAATGCATCTTTCGTCGTCTTTTGTTTGAGTTGATGCCTGGTTTTGTGTCGTACAATTGAACTCCCTTCTGGGACTTCCTAGACTTCACTGGTTGGGATTTCGATTAGGCCACGCTGTAGGTCCTGGCTATACAGGAGTAGCAGCGGGCAGTAAACTTATTCATTGTGCCAGTGGTTTTGTGTCATTAATGTGCGAGCGTTTTTTGGAAGTGGTAAGGCGACCAAGATCTCGACTGAGCCCTGTTCCCTGCATCTTCTTTAGTACAATAGTTTCAGCAGTAACTAGTTAGCTTGTAAAACAGAGTTCCTTATCGTACGCTAACATAGCTGTACAAAAACACAATATTATGTTATAATATTTGTTTTTACAACAAAACAATAATTCAGCTATGCCTTTATCAAGCAGAAAACATACAATATAATACTAAAGTACTCGTTAATACTCATTACACCGATTATGGCACTAATGCCAAAGAGACAAAGCTGATTGTCTCAAATTACAAGCGAGCATAGTGTAGTTCTAAGCACCGAGTGTCCTTAAGAACCCCTCTCAGTAATTTGGCCAAGTATCTGAACCCCACAAGGTAGAGGAAGTGATATCGCGGGTAGAAGAAACAGTACAAAATAGATTTAAATCAGTAATGATGATGGCTAAAAGCAATTAATGCGAGGGTTTTTATTGATCAATCTGTACCTACGAATTTAAGAATGTTTGATTTAGCAAGTACTATTTATTGCAATAAATCTATTACAGGCTTTTTAAAAACCGACCAAGTGCGAGTCGAACTCGCGCAGTGAGGGTTCCGTGCCAACTTTAACTAAATTAAGGAATTCATTTACTTCCACTTAGTAAAATAACACAATATTTTGTTGACAGCAAAATATAACTTTGTTTTTCATAGTGTTTGTATGAAGTAAGTTATGTTTGCGGTTGTTGAAAATGTGCTATATGTCAAAAACTTCTAGTTCGATCCTGTCCGAACCACTTTCGTTGAAAGTCTATTTTGTTAAGATCTACATTATATATATTTTTTAAAATTACGCTATTAGTTTATAAGTTAGATGGGAGGGACGCTTTGGAAGCGTCTTTTAACACTTTGGAAGCGTCTAGCTATGAAACGTTAGACTTTAAAATAAAATAGTTTTAGGAACCTATATGTCATTCTAAAAGACCTATCCATAGACACTCAACACGTATAGGTTTGACTAATTTTTTTTTTTGGTTTAAGTTTTATGTGTTGGGAGCCCCCCACTTAAATGTCATTATTTTTTATTTTTTGTATGAGAATCGTAAATCGGTTAACAGAATACATACTCCTACCAAATTTTAACAGTGTGATGCTTATATTAACAGAATAAAATGGCTGTAAGATACAGACGGACAGACAGACAGACAGACTTGACGAAACTATAAGGGTTACGGTTTTTGCCATTCGGCTACGAAACCCTAAAAATGGGATTTTTGTATAACGTATCGGTTTGCTCTTGACTCCAGACTAAGGATGGGTCGTCGACGTTTTTCTCGTCGACGAAACTAGACCGTTGAATTTCGTCTATCGACTAGTTGATCAACTAGTTGAATTCGACGACTAGTTAACTTTTCGACCGCATGGACATATGAACTATCTAGACGACACGTTTACATTTAACGCGAGTCTAATCAACTGTTCTCCTCACTAGCGCGTTTATTGTAATAATAACGTACCTATGGCGTCAAACTTAAAGTTCACTTTAGATTGTTTCGACGTATTCAACTACAGCAAACGACGAAGTCACGCAGCGATGCTTTTTTGTTATTATAACTTTCTTACTTACAGCCTGTGGTTTGAAGTTTACTTAATTTTTTTTCTTAAAAAACGTCGACATCAAGTTGCGTGTTGATATGAACCTGTAGACTACTCGTTTATCAGTCTATGAATTCGACTAGTCGATCAGAGAACGATAGACCGTCTAAGCGTTGATGTCACGTCGACGGTTGATTTAACTAGTCCGTCTATTGGACGCTCATGTCTACTCCAGACCAAGCTAAGTGTGAAGAAATACAAGACAGAATCGAAGAAGGAACGAGCTCGAGCGAATACTATTTATTTATTAAAAACACTTTATGGATTTCTTTAGCGCACATTTCCTTTTAATGCATATTTTTCCAATTCCAAATGCTTTGTAGCATCCGTGGTCAGATACGAGTAGGAGTATTTGTAATAGCTATAAAAATTTAACTCTTAAGAGGGGCGTTAACATAATTATGCGTCCCATATAGATTTTTAACCGATTTAAAATAAAAGAGGTTCTCATTTCGATTTGTACGTTTGTATGTATTTATGTATCTTTCGTTTGACTGGACCGATTTCGATGCGTTTTTCAGAAAAGAATGTTTCACACTGAGAAAAAAGTTTAAGTAACTATTTTCGTCCGTCGATGATGTAGCCAGTCAGGATTAACCGTTACCTATTAATATTATGAGAACCAACTAATTATCTCTTACTCTGAAATGGCTTATTTCTTTAGTCTATGACGAGGGCAGGTGTTCATTAACCAGTAATTGGGTCTGCGATCCGCCGCAACAGACGTGGCAACCGACCCGGAAATGACGCCGAGTGACGTCACAGTGGGATTGATAAATTTAATTGCTTGAGATTTAATCTTATTCTTAACTTATTGCTTTATTGCATTGGGACCGACACGACAGCCTCACAAACTATTGGCAGACGTTGAAATGTCATTACAAAAAGTCATTAAACCAAAGTCTTATTATCCATTTCTTCTATTCAATTACTGACTTCTCCCTCTCCAAATCCGTGGACAAATATAATTATAAACATACATACACTAACTAAATTTAGAACAAGTGTTTGCATAATACTCAAATATTATAAAATTCCAACGATATCACATATAGTCCATTGAATAAAAAGTTCTAGAGTGCGTGAGTTAGTAACGTAAGATGTTTCTTCGGAAACATGTCAAGAGTCCCTAGGTAATAAACATACTAAAACCCCGGGACACTAGGAGGAGCCCCGGAGTGGGGGGAGGGGGGGAAAGGGTTATTTTTTTCATTTTTCGCTTAAATCTCAAAAACGGCACATGTTAGAGAAAAACTTTCAAGGAAAAGTTGAAAGGCCATAAAATTATCTACAAGTTGTACCTAGATTATTTTTTCCTATATCCTACCATTTCTGAGTTACACGCAGTAAAAAATGATTTTGGCTCAAACAATTTCCCCATACTACATACCCATGTTTATCACATCAATCGATCAAAAAATATTTCTTTCTTCCAAAAAACTCAAATGTGCAACTTGTGACCGGTACTGATAGATTGCTCTTAATTAGGTCTATAATTGGTAAAATAAACACATTCCTCCATGGAAGCCTTTAGGAGGAATCGATTGTCAAAATATTATATTAGGGTAGTTTGAGTTACTGAACTTGATCTTTTTATTTTTTTCTTCCAAAAAACTCAAAAGTGCAATTTGTGACTGGTACAGATAGATTGCTCATGATTAGGTCTATCATTGATAAAAAAAACCAGATTCCACCATGGAAGCCTTTAGGAGGAATTGAATTTTATTAGGGTAGTTACGATACTTGAACTTTTTATTTTTTTTCTTTCAAAAAGCTCAAAAGTGCAACTAGTGATTGGTACTAATAGATTGCTCTTAATTAGGTCTATCATTGGTAAAAAAAACACATTCCTCCATGGAAGCCTTTAGGAGGAATTGATTGACAAAATATTATATTAGGGTAGTTACGCAACTTGACCTTTTTATTTTTTTTCTTCCAAAAACCTCAAAAGTGCAACTTGTGACCGGTACTGATAGATTGCTCTTAATTAGGTCTATAATTGGTAAAATAAACACATTCCTCCATGGAAGCCTTTAGGAGGAATTGATTGTCAAAATATTATATTAGGGTAGTTACGCAACTTGACCTTTCTATTTTTTTTCTTCCAAAAACCTCAAAAGTGCAACTTGTGACCGGTACTGATAGATTGCTCTTAATTAGGTCTTTAATTGATAAAATAAACACATTCCTCCATGGAAGCCTTTATGAGGAATCGATTGTCAAAATATATGTTAGGGTAGTTTGAGTTACTGAACTTGATCTTTTTTATGTTTTTCTTCCAAAAACCTCAAAAGTGCAACTTGTGACCGGTACTGATAGATTGCTCTTAATTAGGTCTATAATTGGTAAAATAAACACATTCCTCCATGGAAGCCTTTAGGAGGAATTGATTGTCAAAATATTATATTAGGGTAGTTACGCAACTTGACCTTTCTATTTTTTTTCTTCCAAAAACCTCAAAAGTGCAACTTGTGACCGGTACTGATAGATTGCTCTTAATTAGGTCTTTAACACATTCGCGTGAGGTAGACCAGACACAATAGAAATTTTATTGTTATGACGTCTATAGACGTTCACCGCCCGCGAAAGAGTTAATTGATAAAATAAACACATTCCTCCATGGAAGCCTTTATGAGGAATCGATTGTCAAAATATATGTTAGGGTAGTTTGAGTTACTGAACTTGATCTTTTTTATGTTTTTCTTCCAAAAATCTCAAAAGTGCAACTTGTGACCAGTACCGATAGATTGCTCATAATTAGGTCTATCATTGATAAAAAAAACAGATTCCACCATGGAGGCGTTTAGGAGGAATTGAATTTTATTAGGGTAGTTACGATACTTGAACTTTTTATTTTTTTTCCTCTAGTGCCTCTCATATGACATTAATGTCCCAACATTATCCGTTGTTCGGATTTTTTCGATGAAGTTTCACACGTAGCATGGGAAGGGGTCCGCCCTCGTTAAGCTTATGCTAAAGTTTGCTTATGTTTTCGAATTTTTCACCTTTCACGGGATGTAGCTCGAAAACGGCTGCTAATAGAAAAAAATGATTTAGGTACAACTTGTAGATAATTTTATGGCCTTTCAACTTTTCCTTGAAAGTTTTTCTCTAACATGTACCGTTTTGGAGATTTAAGCGAAAAATTAAAAAATGGACCCTTTCCCCCCCTCCCCCCACTCCGGGGCTCCTCCTAGTGTCCCGGGGTTTTAGTATGTTTATTACCTAGGGACTCTTAACATGTTTCCGAAGAAACATCTTACGTTACTAACTCACGCACTCTAGACCCCCCTTGGAGGGACTCATTCAATGGACTAATACAGACACATTAAATTGATTACCTTCTTTTTGAAGTCGGTAATAAAAACACATACAAATATAGTGTCTACCTACTTACCTTTTTTTTAATATTACCACCTTTAAAATTGCTTTGTTAAAAGCTATAGAAACAAATCTTCCCCATAATAATTATTGTTTTGGCCATTTCGTCTGAAGAAACATACAGATAACGTTAAGATAAAGTTATTACAACATTGTGAGACCTTTGTCAATGTGTTTATTGTGTAAGCATATAGTAGGTTCTGTTATGTTGCGAAAACAACTGAACTGATAATGATGTATTTAAACATATTAAAAAGGTATACACAAGAGTGTGGAAACTTAAATGAAAGGTTATCAAGGTATTATAATAATTGTGAGTGACACGACGAAGAACATCTAGTATAAGATGACTTCTGAAACATGCTCTTTCGTTAAATCTATCACCTACACGCCCCGTCATTATTGGAGCTCATTTATCTTCAGAGCGTTTAAGAAAATTCCAATAATATTGATTTGCAGCCTTGCTTCCTGAAACGCGTCGTCCTCGGATATTATAATTCAGAAATTTAATGGAGAAGCCATTTCAGGTGTGGTTCTGAATTTCAATGGTCGTTTTTTTCTGAAAGGTCTTTTGTGAAAACGTCATGGTAGTGCGGTGACAAATTAAATGTCATGTTCTATTATAATATCATTTGTTGCATGTCATGTTTGTTTTTACTTTAAAGTGCACGTTTTTTGTCCTTCTTTGGATCCTCAAACAGAGTACCATTAACCTGTACCGTTTTTATAATGACTTTCATATTTTAACTTGCCTTTCCCGCGACTCCGTCCTCTCGTTTTAACAACATTTGCTGCGAGGACTTTCACGCCACTCTGTGTTATGCATAACTCGCAACCTCTACTTAGACACATATCTATGTTCTTAACCCTTTTCCTTCCTAATCCAACTGCAAGCCAGCTTGACCCGTAAAAGTCACGAAACCACTGTTTTACTGTTTATTTGTTAGGTTAAGCCTTATTTTTATGTTTTTGACCTTACCGTTTGCTACTTCATTTTCTTGTACACGTGCTAGGGCTGATGCAATATTTCATTTATTTGGTCAAGTCTGTACTAATATTAAAGGTTTAAAGATGATGTTCGTTTATTTGAACACGCTTATTACAGGAAATTCAGGTCCGATTTCTAGCCGGTTTCGACTACGGTGGCCAGTTACAACAACTAATCGACTGCACGGGATATTTATGGAGAATGAGCGAATGCGCAAACAAAGGTGCACTCTCAATTCCTTTCACTCTCACCCTTAAGCTGGCCGCGGACATATTATGATGTGTCTTACATAGAATTTTTGATGAATGATGATAATTATGCAAAACCTCAGACACCCCTAATTCTGAAAAAAAAATTATAAAATAATTCAAGGTTATAAAACCTACATGAGTAGAGTTTTAGTTTACTGGCACTTATGAACATTTCTTGCTCTGTCGTGAGAGAAGTCGGTAGGTATTCACCGTGCCGCTGCACCACGCTGAAATTATTATTATTACTATCTGCGCTCTTAAATAAACTATCCGTTGCTTGTTTGACGTATGCCGGTTTGCGCACGTAATGGATTATCTTTTAAAAAAATAGACAGGACATCATTTTAAAGAAGACTTTTTAAAAATGTGGTTTAATAGATTCTGCTTGTTATTCCAATCCACCAATTTTAGATTGTGTATAATAAACGTTACGCGTTGTATACGCTATCGTTCCTAATTCGCCGACTCTGTGTATCCGATCGTGTGTGACACTGACAGCCATTAGAGTTTCGACTGTCTGACAGGTGATTTTCGGTCAATGTGTGAGATTTTCATTGATTACGTCTAATAAAACAAAGGTATGTTAGAGATTTTGAGTTTGCTTAGTTAGAATAACTTATTTTTGTGGTGATCTGTTAAGGGGTTTTGTAAAATAAGGAAAATAAACATGGGGAGAACATACGAACTTAGCTTGTTGAAGCGTAGCGTTTTATGGCAGCTATATGTCATTTGCTTTGTCAACCGTCTTTTGAACACTAGATTTTTCCCGACGTTTTTTTTATATTTTACTTTTATAAACTTTCATAAAATAATTTCCTCATTTATAATCCTCTATAAAAAATATGTTGCGAAAATAAAAAGATAATCCATACCCAGACACAGGGATTATGTTTTCCCACATCTATATTTTAGGGTTATCAGTATTTTTTCAGGAATTTGTTGATGAGAAATCAAACAGGGCATTGTCCAAAACGTAAATCAATATTCAACACATAATTTTTTTAGCAGCTCTCTGCGGCCTAGTTAACTGTGCCTCCATATAAGAGCCCTAATGAAAAGGCTTACTGCTGTCATTTATGTAGGTATGCAACTATCAGTAACGTGGCTGTCGCGTGACCGTCGCGCTGCTAAGGTCGCCTAAGTGTAAAAGCGCTCTAAGGCTTAAGGAAGATATTACGATAGACCTCATATACATACCTATGTATAATTTATATAACTGTTGCAAAATAACTTTCAGATCAATATGGTTCTCGATTTGACTCTACAATAAAAGTTGTAACGTTGTATATTTTTGTCTAAGTTCACGTGAAACGAAAAGCATAATGGATGTAGGACTCCAGTCCATATTTTGGCATAGATATGATGAATGGTGACACTGACATGTGCCAAGTGTGACAGCTGCTGTTTTTTTCCGGTTCCGACTGTTGGTCGTGCGTCGGAGTGGAACGTGTGTTAAAATGTAATGTAATGAAAATTGTGATATCGGGGCACGCCCCAATTATTTTGTAGTTTGCTAGTTATTCCTGACGCCGCCAACATGTCAATTTGGATGAATTAATTTCGAAAATGATTTGATATAAATGACTGGAAAATGTTCTCAAATTGAATAATTAGCATAAATGTTTATTAATCAATTCAAAATTTATATGGCGAGCCAGCTGTTGCAGGTTTCGCTTTTGATATGTCTGTAAGTTGTACAGTCACAATTTGGTGATCATGTGCTCATTTGGGTTAATTTTGAAGGCAGATTTTCCTGATGGATTGATTTGCGTCTTGTCTGCTGTTTTGAGGATGGATCGGTATTGGTGAAATTTTGGGGTAACGTTGCAGAGTTGTCTGTAGTTTGATGCAACAAAGATTTGAAATAGTAACCTCCGTTGAAATCCAAGGTTGGTTTTCCTTGTATTTACTTTCATTTTAGTGAAAAGTGGGATAATTTAGCTATTAATTTAAGCATAACTTAGGAATCCCTTTGAGGATAAATTTTGGAATTAATTAGGAAATTAAAAACTTAAATTGGTGGTTTATCTTTATTATTGGAAAATTGTGAACATAAAGATTTGTAATAGTATATATATAGATAACTAAATTAGAACCTAACCTAGTCTCTACTGAATTCTGAGCTATTAAGTTTTGTATTTGTTTTTTTTTGAAGGTGTTAAAAGGTAATTGTGAAATAGCAAATTTGAATAAACTTTTGTTGCCAAATGCTATCCCCGGATTTCTTTATTTCATTCGAATATTAGTACCTTTTAAAAACTCTTTGTCCACACTAGCCGGGAGTGACTGCGACAAATGGCGCCCAACTTTAGAATTAGTTATTAGTACAATTTTGAGCACTTTGTTGTTAGATTTTTTTTTGGAATGCTAATTAACCACCATATTATTAAGCTTAGGTTTAATTTTGCCTGTGTTACTAACTGGTTAGGAATTATCCCACGAGTTTAGTGTTGCATCAAACAATTTGTATTTACTAACCAAATAAAAGTTATTGTTACGGTGTAAACCTTATTTTGTGAAATCCCAATTTGTTGTGTTTGATTTTATTTAACATTTAAAATACTCACAATCTGTTTAAGTATTGTGATATATTTTGAGTTGTTTTGGTTGTAATATTTTGGACTCACTTTATATTGTTTTATATGAAAACTTGTAAAAATATAAACCACCAAATAATTGTTAACATGATTAATTAATGTTACTTAACAGTGATTTAACAGTAAATTTATAAGCTTGCGTTGTGAATTAGTTGAATTAATTTTGGATTTTAATTATTGCTTTTGTTGTGGTTACATTGATAAATGAGTTATGAAGTAAATCTAGGGTCATTGAGGTTGCGCGTCAGCGTTATTGGAGTTGTTCTGAAAACGAATTAAATTATGTTACTTGCGTCTGTTTTGTATATAAACCAAGGAATCAGTTACAATTTTCTTGGTGTAACGCATTGCTTTGGTAAATCGACTCTGTTGTTTCCTATTAGGCGTGCTACTGGTACGAATGTTTTAACGAAAAAATTTTATAAACCATTTATAGTGATTCATGAGTTACTGAAACCGTGATTGTGGTTAATTGGACACATATTATGGGATCGTGATTCAGGGAGGCACTGGTTTGTTACAACATTCCTTAACATAATTTTACAGGGATACCGCGACGGAGTACGCAGTAACTATGCCTAAGGAGTATTATGTCGGTGAGTTCGGTTGTTTAAAGGTTTTTTTTTTGAAGTTTTTAGTGTCCGTGCTAGACATGCCACAAATTTTGTTGTTTTCGGGCGCAGAAATGCGTTTTGGTTTTTGGTTGGTGATGTAGTTTGGAAGTCCATCTACACTCAGGTGATGCCCAATTTGGCACCAGTTTGTTTGGTTTTTTTGTTTGGTGTGGGATCACTGAGGTATTTTTCACCATTTTGTTTACGAGTTGGAGGCTATGGATGGTCGTTCACTCGGTTCGTGGCATATTAAGGATATT
Source organism: Pyrausta purpuralis (assembly GCA_963924145.1). Lineage (NCBI taxonomy): Eukaryota > Metazoa > Arthropoda > Insecta > Lepidoptera > Crambidae > Pyrausta > Pyrausta purpuralis. The sequence continues at coordinate 17,590,715 of OZ001660.1, forward strand.
AAGACATAAGTTTTGATTCGACTAGAGTTTCTTTGGTTGTGTTTAAATTGATGAAAATTCTAAACACAAAAGTGAAAGGGTTCAGTTTTATTTAGATTGAGAAATAAAACTGTTTAGTTTTTGTATGATGAAGTATGAAAGGCGAGGTTGATAAGATTGTTTGCTTGTGGAAGAATGAAATAAATTTGTTTGTGGGTATGTTTTAGCGGAAACCCTTAAGTTAAGTCGCTTGAAACTTATGATTTTGAATTGTTGTCTAGCATGAGATCGTTTTGAAATTATTTGAATGTGTTTGTTGCCCGAATTTGACTTAATTAACTTTGAGTAAATTAAGAAAATATAAAGAAATTACTTTGATATTGAGATTTTATTCTGAGGGCTTTTGGATAATTTTGAACAGAACATTCAATGTAGTTAATTTCCTTTTTTTTGGGAGCTTTTGGATTATTTTGAACAGAACAATCTTTAATGGCGTTGACGTTGAGATCTTTAGGTATTTATGAATGTTTTTTAGTTGGAATATTTTAAACGGCGTTTTGAGTTTATATTTTCAGGTACCTATTTTGTATATTTTGAACAGAAAATCTTAAATAGCCTTCAGTTAAGATTTTTTTTGAGGTATTGTCGATATTTTGGAATGGAATATTCTTAAATAGCGTTGATTTTTAGTTTTTTTTTGTAGATCTTTTGAATAATTTTAGCAGAGAATCCTTAAATAACATAGGGCTAGCTTTTTTTGAGGTCCTTTGGGACATATTTTTTGGTATATACTTTTGGTTTATACTTTTAAATCCTTCAAATAGTATCAACTAGTGATACAGTAAATAGGATGTCTTCTTAGGTTAGTTTGAACTTGTTGGATAGCGGAAGGAGATTATTCTGATTTTATTTTGGCATTTGGTAACAGTATACATAATTTTACAGTTACGGAAGCTGGGGACAGCTTTCGGTTCACTGTAGTGAACCTCTTTTCTTTGGGATGGGGGTATTGTAACGTTGTATATTTTTGTCTAAGTTCACGTGAAACGAAAAGCATAATGGATGTAGGACTCCAGTCCATATTTTGGCATAGATATGATGAATGGTGACACTGACATGTGCCAAGTGTGACAGCTGCTGTTTTTTTCCGGTTCCGACTGTTGGTCGTGCGTCGGAGTGGAACGTGTGTTAAAATGTAATGTAATGAAAATTGTGATATCGGGGCACGCCCCAATTATTTTGTAGTTTGCTAGTTATTCCTGACGCCGCCAACATGTCAATTTGGATGAATTAATTTCGAAAATGATTTGATATAAATGACTGGAAAATGTTCTCAAATTGAATAATTAGCATAAATGTTTATTAATCAATTCAAAATTTATATGGCGAGCCAGCTGTTGCAGGTTTCGCTTTTGATATGTCTGTAAGTTGTACAGTCACAATTTGGTGATCATGTTGTAACCTCAGTGACCTTACTAAGACCTTACTTTTACCTCATTTGGATTAATTTTGAAGGCAGATTTTCCTGATGGATTGATTTGCTTCTTGTCTGCTGTTTTGAGGATGGATCGGTATTGGTGAAATTTTGGGATTACGTTGCAGAGTTGTCTGTAGTTTGATGCAACAAAGATTTGAAAGAGTAACCTCCGTTGAAATCCAAGGTTGGTTTTCCTTGTATTTACTTTCATTTTAATGAAAAGTGGGATAATTTAGCTATTAATTTAAGCATAACTTAGGAATCCCTTTGAGGATAAATTTTGGAATTAATTAGGAAATTAAAAACTTAAATTGGTGGTTTATCTTTATTATTGGAAAATTGTGAACATAAAGATTTGTAATAGTATAGATATAGATAACTAAATTAGAACCTAACCTAGTTGTTGGCGACAGCCATGAAACCTTATTTTACCATTTTTTAAGGTTTGTCTATGTTTGTTATTACTCTTAATTTTTTATACTATTTTGTTCTGCTTGATATTTTTCTGTGTGTCAATAAAGTGTAAAAGTGAAAAATAGTTGTTTATTATTATATTTTGTGATTGTGTCTTTAATATTGGTGTCAGAAAAGTGCTTAGTGATGATTACTCGCGCTCAAGCAAGGAAATTTGACTCCACTGCCTCGTCAGCCTCGAAGACGTCGTCCGCCACCGTGCGGGCACAGACGCTCGCGGCAGAGGTGGAGCATCTGAAACGTATTCGTGATATTGATCGGACTGCACGCGAAGCAGAAGCAGAGCGGACGATCGCGGAGGCTGAGTACCGGGCCCAAGTCGCCGCGATAGAGGCCGATGAAAGCCGCAGTCGTCGATCCAGCCGTGCCGCCTCCATCAGTGAGTGGCTAGACGCCACCGTCCCGCTTTATCAAGACGGAGCACAGGATTTGCCTGATACACGTGGCCAAGCTTCGGCACACGATGCGCCCTCACAGGCTGAGGCGGAGGGTGCACCGGCCGCAGCGACTTTTTTCGATGCGGGTCACTCGTCCCGACACGTCGAACTCGCTGATGATCCCTTGGTCAAGAATATGGCACCCGCTCCAGCAACTGCTACACTACACACCACATTACACTCTACATTACCACAACAGTTCCAATGTAACAATAATAAAAATGAATACTCTAACACCCTACACCTAGCTCAAGCCATCGCGTCTGTTGCGGCGACCACGGCGTTGAAGCATAACAAGGTCAGCTCTCCTCTTCCTATTTTTGATGGTCGGCCAACCGACTGGCTTGTATTTAGAAAAATGTATTCGGACACAAGTCCATCTTATACTAGTTTAGAAAACCTAGCAAGGCTGAATGTTGCATTACGTGGACCTGCTCGAGATGCTGTCGCGGTTCTTCTAGCTGCCGCACGCGACCCGGAGGTCGTGATGCAGGCGTTGGAGACAGCCTTTGCACGACCAGAGCATATTATTTTAATGCAAATTTCAGCGATCAGAGCCCTACCAAAGTTAGCTGACAATAGTAGGGAGCTGAACTCGTTCGCCTGCAAAGTGCGTAATTGTGTCGAGGTCGTTCGTCTACTCCAGCGACCTGAATACCTCGCTTCTCCTGAACTGTCTAACGAAATAGTAAGTAAACTAAGTCCTATATTAAGATCTAGGTGGATTGATTTCGCGCATTCTCATGAGCATGCTAAGTTGTTCAGGATTGAAATTTTATCCGACTTTTTAATGCACGAAGCCAATTTACGGAGTCGATATGACATTATGCCATTGGACTTTGCCGTCAAAAACGTTAAATGTCATGCCACTGTCGGCTCGGCTGACGTTAAGAAAAGTAATGACAATTCAAAAAAAGTTTGCCTTTTTTGTAGTAAGGTTGGTCATGATGTCAAATCGTGCAAAGAATTTTCAAACATTAACGTTGAAGAGCGATGGCAGTGGGTCACAGTCAATAAAGTGTGCCATAAATGCCTTATAAAGGGGGGTCACACTTATGTTCTTTGCAAAAAGTTTTCGTGCAACGTAGTTGATTGTGCCAATAAATTCAAACACCATTCTCTTCTACATAAAGAACATAGGGATGACGTCGTTTATGCGGCATTGACTTCCGAGCCTCAAATCATCGTTGGATCGGAGGACTTAGTTGATGATGACTCGATTTCATCGGCTGAACACCGCGAGACTGTCACCCACACAACTTGTCCTACTTCTACTTTCAGATCTCTTCTTAAAGTAATACCGATAACCATTTCGGGCCCGAAGGGGTCTTATGACACCTTTGCGCTATTGGACGATGGTTCTACAAGTACTTTATTAGACTCTGACGTGGCGGTTGCTATAGGAGCTGAAGGAAGGAAAGGACAAATTAGAG